>OX595836.1:14320702-14927946 GCA_951392215.1 Epirrita christyi
ATCCCCTGGTGTAATCCCATTGCTAATGGGACCTAATGCTAATGGCATGCTGCCAATGTTAGATGGGCAGCAGCATCCGCCTGATTACTCAACACCAAACTGCGATCACCAATCCGTCAGGCAAGCGTGGTGATTATGTCAAATCCCTCTGTTGTATTCAATGGGGAAGGCCTCGTGCAGCAGTAGACGTAAACAAGCTGGTGATGATGATGATGATGAATAAGTTATTTCAGGCAATTTACTGTATTATTATTTATTTATTGAAAGAACTGCGATTTTATAAAACTCCCTTCTTATTCATAATTTTCTATGCATGTAATTATTTAATCCAGCGAACATGACTCAAATTACTATACACTATGCAAAATTTAAGATGTTTGAAGTTTCAGGGTCTGTCTCGTAATCATTCTCTATACCTATTTTAGTTAAAATAGCTTTTGTTTTCTTCTCTCTGATGTAAAATGTCATACGTCAAAACAAGACAAAAGCTATTTTAACTAAAATAGGTTTAGAGAATGATTATGAAAAAGGGGGTATATGTTTGCAACTAAATCACGCCGATTTTGATAATAAGAATCGTATATGTTTATATGTACATAAACAAGATGAAAACGTTATTATTGATAGGTATCGAAAGATTCAGTTATTTAAATTACATTTATGTATGCAGGGTATTAAAGGCGGCAAAGCAAATTGGTTACCCGTGTGTTTAAAGATTGAATTAAAAACGACGATTCACATTTTTCTGTACATATTGTAGGTATTAGAAGTTGTGTATACATTTAGCTACATTGATGTGTTATAGCTTAAATAAAGATAAAAACAAATAAAAAATTAAGATATTTGGCACGCGGAACGTATTAACTATTTTTTAATGTGTTTCGTGGGGGTAACCTATTAGCTTTGCCATTATTTTTTTGGGCGATAAGACCGCCTATTGTTTATTATATTAAGATTTTTTTGTTACTTGTTGAATTGCTATGTTTATGGTGTGCATTAAAGTTTTTCTGTCTTTGTCGTCTGCACATGAAACTTTTTGAGTGGATCTCTTTTTCACCACATTGGTAATTTCTACTAACGGGCACAAACCTCAGACAGGGTGACCAAAAAAGAACAATGGACATGAGAGTAGAAGCCAACATACCTGCAGCAAAGCCCAGTAGTACAGTGAATAGGAATAAAAAGAATATTATAGACTTCATGTTTGTACTTGTAGTTACTTCAGGAGAATAATGACTTGGGCTTACATAATTCTGCTTTTTATATGTCAACTGTTCACACTAGTTTCTAATGATTAAACAATTAGCTGCTCCAATAAGTCTAAGTAATTAAATTTTAACTTAGTTTCCACTTTAATAATGCCAAGTTTTCCTATGACGGCTCTTGGCGACTTTGATTATCAGATACACAACGTGAGTGCGGTTTTCATTTCTTCTTCATTAGCCGGTATACATCCACTACTGATAGCCTTTTCAACCTTAGTTATGTAAATTAAATAACATTGTGTCAGCCACACGTCCGCTATATTACGGGCGTCATAATAATATGATGAAGAGAGCTATGCTAGGGGTTTCACTATGTGATAGAATCCAAAACGAGGGAATCCGTAGAAAATCACCGACATAGCTCTCAGAATAAGCAAGTTTAAAAGGCAATGGGCAGGTCATTTGGATTGCAGAACGGACAACCGTGTAGAGTTATTTTTTAAAAGCTGCAGACCATTAGAATTTTGTGAATATAGCAAAGACGCGCCAACCGTGAATGCATTGAAATTACAGTTCAAACTTTCAAATGGAGCTGTCTAGGTTTGGACCCCAATTCTCGTGCTAATTGACCAGATATGTCAAACTCGACCTTTTCATAAAATATTGGTCAGTTTTTACGGAACTTTGACACTATCAGTATGAAAAGGTCAAAAATAGTATAGAATCGGGCCATTGGCTTTTTGCCCTAAGAACCTTAATAAAAAATCGTAGGCAATTTGATGCGACTCAATCCGTTTGTAAAATCTTTTGCGACTAATTAAACGAATTAGTTCAAGTTAATTGTAATTTTAATTTAGTTTGTAACATACATAGAGTACATAAAGGTGTGGTGTGTCTTGACTTAAGAATAAACCCCTCGGTCTCCTCCAATGGATGTCGTAAAAGGGGATGGGCAGCAGCATCCACCTGAGTACTCGACACTAATACTGCGATCACAAGTCTACCTGCCAAGCGTGGCAGGCAAATCATTATTGCATTTCATGGAAGAGGCCTCGTCCATCACTGGACATCTGAATTGACTGTACTTCATCTTCTTTATCAGCCGGTAGGCATCCACTGTTTAATGAGGACTCCTGCATAGCATACATGGCGTACATCCGTAGCGTGCAATGAAGCATGGGATTTGCCATAATCACCACGCTTAGCAGGCGGATTGGTATATTATATTATATGATGGTATTGGTATATTGGATGGCTCCCATGGTATTTTCCCTGAGTCGGCTTTTACGACACGGGAGGAAACGAAGAAATCTATTCTTAGGCCGGACACATCACGGCAAAAGTAATTGAATTTAATAAGGTCGTTAAATTAAATTATTTTGATATTTCACTGAAGTTGTACTACTGCGTACACCAACACTAACTGCGTGTCCGGCATAACATTATGGCAGTGATATGACGGCCAGTTGTTCTTTATCAATTTCTGTCAAATTTCCAATGCCTAGCGTAAAAACTTGAATAATTATTGAAGAGTTAATTTTACATTACAATTAAGCGACTTTAGTACACATCCTATCGGTAAATTTCAAACTCAATCTACAGATCCTGAGCACCTTCCCGTGTTTTATTCAAAGTAGGTACCTAATACATATTCTGCCGAATCTACATAATCCTAATCTTAATTCAAGTCATTCCGAACCTAAAACCGCGCTGACGAGTCGCATTAATTCTGCGTGACATGATGTAAGCCGCTCTCGATCAGCCCATGGATTTAAATTTGTATCTGTAGATAATTTTCATAAATAAATGTCAAAGTATCGCCTATCGGTTAGTCGTATTCATGGATCTTATGGTAATATTTCCCTTCTCTTCACTATAGTTCGTTGGTACATAATTATTTATTGTTTTATTGTATATATATGGTATGTGTTTAGGTATGTATGTATAATGTATATAGTATTGTATTATGTAGTAGATACTTTTTATTTATTTATTTCGATAGTTATTCTATATAGGTATTAGGTAATTGTAGTCTCTCAATGTAATTATTTTTATTTATTCACTAGTTTTCACCATGGCAGTTTATAAAAGTTTAAGTATAATAAGTATTATAATATATTTTATTATCTTTACCACTTCTTTTTGTGGGAACCTTTAATTGGCTCTCTAAAACTAGCATACTGTGTAATCTGTTTTATAAAAGCTGTTGGTTCTCCTATAAATAAATAAATAAGTTTTAGTTTTTATTTCTTTCGTATAATCTCGCCAAATTTACGTTTATTACCCTTACAAATTCGCATGATGCACATGTGAATTTGTAAGGTCTCGGCTACCCCAACGATAGAATCGTGAGATACTGGGGTCAAAGGGCCTAAAAAGATAGACGCTGTTACCCTCCATTGCATTATAAATCGTATCTCGATGTCATGAAAATCCAACTCTTTTTATTTGGGTGATATCTATATCAGGTAAAAAAATTGGAGAGCTACGTTGTACGGAACCCTAAAAAGAAAACTACTCGTAATGCTTGGCGGTTGATGATAGAAAACGGAGAATTGCGATTTAAAAAAAACGTGGCAGTTTGAGGCATGAATAAACCAGTTTGGATTTAATCAAAATAATGTAAAAATATTGTTACTTAAATATTTCCTGTAACAATTCAAGTGAGCATACTTTAATAGTTACAGGAAGTCAGTGGATGGAAGCGGCCCAAGACTATTCGTTGCTATATCAAACAGTGTACCTATAGGTTGATGATGATCTAATAATATTTCCTTAAGACTTTTTACTGTCCTAGTAGGCGGTGTACGAAATGAAGTATTATAATTTCAAAAATTTGCATAACTTTTTAGTGTACCAATACCAACCCCTCCAAACGCTATAAAACAGCTTTTTTCAGCTTTTTATTCAATATGTGCTAAAAAGGTTTTCTTAGGGAATCTTAATTTAAAACTGAGTTTATCAACCTATGTAGAGGAAGAAAAAGCCAACGAAACACGGATGAAGTCGTAGTTGAACAGTAGTTGCTTACATTTTGATCTCTGATTTAAAAATAAAGAGAGTAAAAAAGAAAAGGCTGACCCTTGCGCCATATGGGACTCGTAGTTTATAAGGAATAATAATCTTTTCCGATTTTTCGAGTACGGTTATGGTGTGGAGTAAAAACTAGTAAAGTGCGGGTCCCAATGTTTTGAGCTTACTGAGCAGCTTTTTCTTATAGGATTATTAGAAGCCCATCTGGTTTTTAACGCCGCTTGCTGGCATTTGCAGTCTAGCTACATGTTCCTAAAGTAAAGCTATTGTGCCTTTCTGCTCGTGTGTCATTTAGTGAGTGTCGTTTTTCTTATACACATATTTCGATACTAAGGCTAGTATAACTGAATGTTATTTTGGGCACTTTTACCTTCATTAACGGAAGGAGAATGTAATTATAATATACGAGCCAGTAGACGAGATATCAGTCTTAATAGAATTTCATTTGAAAGGGCATTATTTCATCAAAAAAATAGACTCTTCCATAAAAAAGATATACCTAACGAAAAACTATATTTTTTGCCAGAATTCTATGCATTTATTTATTTAAAAAAACCTGTATCTATAAAATTAAATTATCTATTTATTTTTGCCATAAAAACATAACCTACATACCCCCCTTCTCCCCAAAATATGTACAAAACATAACTTTTAATGGTCATAGGGGTTTGTAGTTATTAGAGGTTGTAGGGGTTTGTGGGAGTTGGAGGGGTTTTTTAGGGGTTGGTAGGGATTTTTAGAGGTTTTAGGGGTTTGTAGGGATGCGTAGTGGTTTTTAGGGTTTGTAGTGATGTTTAGGGGTTGTACGAATTATCTTCTTCCATGCGGACGAATTCGCGGTCAACAGCTTTTTACAATATGTAAGTTCACGTATCAGTTTTAACGCCGACGAAGTCGCGGGCTTCTGCTAGTATAGTACAAAACACCAAAAAAATAAGATCTTGACACGATATCACGTGATAATAAGAAATCATGGGCATCAAACACCTTTTGAATGAGATGTATGTAGGTACCTTCTCTGGTTGTACTTTATTTTAGCGGTACCTAGACTCCTTAGTAGTCATCTATTTATTTTGCACGCTTAACGGCAGAATGTACTGGAAACTATAATTATATTTATCATCTATGTTTTATAATGTACCTACATTCTAAGCAAATAAATAATTCATTCATTCATTCATTCATTCATAATAGTTATTTACTAATAACTAAAATATAGGTTATAGATTAGGTTATATAAATAGCTTATGCTTATGCTTTAACTTATTGGACTTATTGAATAATTTTATATTAAAATTATCCATTGCAATTAGTAGAATACATTATTTACGCTTTTCATTCGTTTTAGTTAATTTCAGTTGATGAGTTTCACTGCCTAAAATTCGTCATACAAGTCACACACTTTATGAAGTGCGTTGAATTCACAATATTAATGTTCAAATGATTCATAAAATTTAAAAATAGGGACTAATTATTTTCGTTAAGACGCTAATAGGTTCAACGAAATTTTTTGTATGAACTATAGAAGGCGAGCGCACGTTCTGATACCTTGGTTTTGTGTATAAAATAATAATATAAAAATTTCCTCTAAAGTTTTGTTGATGAATTATAACCCCAATTTATAACTTACAAGTTACCAAATGTTCCAAATATTCGTATTAGTACGTCATTACGTATTAGTTACGTATATACGTAGTTACGTATTAGTTAGTCTAAAATTAGACTTCAATTTTAAAAATGTTAAAATGGTGGTATCTTTGTTTATTTTTTATCGAGTGGAGTAATTCAAATTGCGTACTGAGTTTATGATTTAACTAGATAAAAAGCTTAAGAATACGATATAATTTTTTTCTATTTGTAAACTATAAGAACTTAAATATTCTAGAGCTCATTAAAGGCATGTTGTGAACCTATAGCGTCTTAAGTTAGTATCAAGTCTTAATAGGAATATGAACACCGTGTGTTTCTTATTTATTGTCGTGCTTTTGGCCGTATAGTGGGTGGCACTAACCCACTTACTACTTTAATTTAATTTTAATAAAATCTAATCTAAATATAAATATGGCCAAAATAGGATTGCAACTCTCTAAGCTAATATCGAACCTTCATCGTTGAATCAAATTAAAGTACTGCATTGTTTTTTTGATTGGTTCTTACATGGGGACAGTTAGTATTATATTCCAACAATCAGCGATAGTGGGATATTATGTATGTTATTACAACTACAAATACCTCTTAGATAACGTACACCTAAAATATCTTTATAAAAAAAACTGCAAGGCTTCAGTTATTCAGAAACATGAAACATTCAATTATTATAAGTATTAGTATAAAGTATTGCTTCGGTACTTACTATATCTCCTCGTGAACGAGTTAATCCAGGAAAGTAAGTATCTACTACCACAATACTTATTTCTGCCACCAAGCAGTAATGTTCGCGTTGCTGCGTTTTAGCTCGAGGGAAATTAGTAACAAACAAACATCCGAACTTTCGCATTTATTTACCTACTAATATTAAAAACACTAAAGTTGAGTTGTTTGTTTATTATGGAAACGTGAAGTTTTTAAAAAAGATAAATTTTATTCTCAATCATTCTGAGCACCAATTTATAAATGCTAAAAAAGTGTGACAATATTTTCAAAAAATATTCTCCGAACAAATATCAAGCGGTTCTCGCAGGGAAACACGAAGTAACCGAACTCCCTTCCAGGCTCGTTAAGACGGTTGAGATATTTCGCCCATTTGTTCTGGCGGTCTCACGTCCCGGTTATTATTGTCCTCGTCTTTAACATAGTATAACTTCAAAACAGTACATCATGTTTATACTTGCCTACCTTCTTTTAATTCAATTCAATTCTTTATGAATGGCTTGGGGTGGTGTTGCCATGGCAACAGTAAGTAGTAATAGTAGTAAGTGAGGCTTGCAAACGATGGAGAATGATCGTTTTTTTTTTAGAAAATGTTCGGTAAAAGTTTTGACATGTTATTGTATTATATGCGTGAGTTTAAATTTGACTTACCTACCTATTTCTACCCTTATATAATTAAGACATTGTTTTAAATTGCTTTGACTTGGATTTTAATTAACAGGTAACATAAGTACTTACCTAAATACTTACAACTTTTGAAGTCAAATAATTGAGCTAGGTAGGTACTTAACTAATAATTATACCACACTTGAAAATTATTATTTCGAGTAAATTTTTATTTTGATCTAGTTTTTATTTGAAAATTAAAAAACTGTTAATAGTGTCAATAAATAAAAAATAATAAATTAACAAATTAATTAATTAATTGTTGACTTTTTAATTTAAATAATAAATTACAAAATAATACTATTTATTCTAAAGGGGAGGTCAACTGATGACGATTGACTGACGGTTTATTCTGTTACGCACCTAAAATAACAGCTGTGATACCGAACTCTTATCTACTTTGGCATTAGGTAACAAGATTACTGTAACTTGTGCTCAGTAGCTTAGTCTTGAATATGGTTTTATTACCAGATGTTAAATGTACGTGTCCTCTCCGTGCCTCCGAGTTTGTAGTAGTTATTTAAATAATATCGATGACGTACTGAATATGGTATTCAGTAAAAGTGATGTTAAGAATGGAATGATGGACTCAACTCACTCGATTGACTCATCATCATAATTATCAACAGCCTGTAGAAGTCCACTGTTAGACATAGGCCTCTTCCCTAGAATGCCACGACTCTTGAGCCGCCTCCATCCACCGACTTCCTGAGACGTTTATAATGTCCTTAGTCCATTGGAGGCGTGGAAATAGAGCGTACTGTTAACTCATTTTAGTTAGAAAATTGCGTTTGATTTCCGCCATGTTGAATTAAGTGTGATGTCAAGACGTTTAAACCGTATATATACTCTGATTTTTAATCTTAGACAATTTTTGTAAACAAAGAAATGTCACTGTGTGTATAATTGACATGTATGTCTATCATATGTGTATATACATACATGATACACTTATATGACACTTATACACACAGTGGCATATCTTGACATTTGTTTGTTTACAAAAATTATCTATGATTAAAAATCAGAGTATGTAGTTTCGGAGCTAGGAGGAAAACGATGAACAAACATAAATACATACATAGACTCTTAAACCATAACCCACCTTTTGCTTTTCTGTAGTTGGGATAAAATAACTATTTAAATCTAATAACCGACTTAAAACTCGACTCTAATACCGAGCCGAGAGTCTATATGGATGACAAAAGAGTGAAGAAATAATTCATCGACAAATCATCCAAAGAAATGTACCTACTAAAATACTTTACATAGGAATTGCTTACAATAAGTATAAGTACGAGGGAATAGGTAAATGTTTGCAAGGATCCAAGAATGATTAGACTCAAAGTTTCCCAGATACCCAAAGGGTGTAGAATCATTAAATGTGACAAGCACACGGGCGTGTGGTGTACGCTACACGGATCTTTCTATAGCACTACTAAAAAGTATTCCTCGTATACTTTGAAATTTTCAATTTCCATACAGAAATCCATGCTGTGTGTGTACACCACACGCTTGTGTGCCTTCAGGGTGCCTTGCAGAGGTTGCTTTTGTGCTTAAGTCAAATGTATTCGAATTTTTAATTTTAGGCTTCCTTGTCTTGTTTATCTTTATTATTTTAGAGCACGTTAAAAATTCAATAATTCACGATCCAGTTTTCAAGTTGGATTTGAAGTAATCAAGGTCTCTATATAGCTAATACACCACTATTTCTCGAATCCTCAAAAAAACCTACCTGGTCGTTTATTTCTTAAGATTAAGGCTTTGTATACATGAGCTGAAGTAATATATGCCCAGGCTCTATGAAATATAGGGTTAAAACAATAAATCAAAGGATCTGCGAATATTACTGAAGTATTACTGAGACAGTCAGTAAATTTGTGCCGGAATCCTTGGAAATAAAAATCTGTCCCTTTCATAAGTTAAGTAATATTTTTTCAATGTTTGCCAGTCGCTTGAGCAGAAACACCATTTGTTACGACAATAAGAATAATAAAAAGCCGCCAAGTGCGTGTTGGATCATAAACACGGGTTCCGTAGTCATCGTCAATATCATTGTCATCATCATCATCACCATCATCATCATTACTTAATGTTACTCGTAATTAATTTTAATCTTAATGACCGACCTGTAACTGTAATAATAAATTGAGCAAATCTTCTTGAAAATAACTTTTCATTTAAAAAACCGACTTCCACCATTGTATTCGACTAAATATTCGGATGAAAAAAAAATGATGAAAGAACCATAGTGGTGAAAGGATTATGATACTTTTTGAATGCAAATGCTTGGTTTGTTGCTTAAAATATCAAAATCGCCATATGTATGCCTACAATATTTGAGGAGTTCCCTCAATTCCTCATGGATTCCATAATCAGAACTGGATTCTGAAAAATGGGACCAATCAAGTTTATCTATTCAAATAAAAAAAGAATTTTCCAAATCGGTTCATAAACGCCGGAGATATGCGGTAACAAACATTAAAAAAAAAAAATACAACGGAATTGAGAACCTCCTCCTTTTTTGGGAAGTCGGTTAAAAAGCTTCCATTGTCAAATATTGTAAGAAGTTGAATTTCCATACAAACAAACATATTTAGACTAACTACTTTAATCCCTAAAGGTAGTCTGAGATTTTGTACATTCCCACTTTTTCTTCGCAATTCCATTACGTTAAGGGCTTGCAACCATCGCCACTTATGGAATACTAACCGTAAATCCATCATGGTAGCCAAAACCATTCCAAACAAAACCAGCAGCCAGGAGATTTTACTTTATACCGGGCGTAATAAAAACTATAAAATCTGTCAGCATAAAATTAAAAGATTGCTTTCGTACTTAAAGTAATAACTTTGTACAAAACAAAATTTAAAACGCAAAGTTTGGTAATTATTTTCAGATGTAATAAAATTTAATAGGTTACCTATAAAAAATATGATCTCAAGAAACCTCTCTCAGGCTTTACGGGTAAGTTATGACGCAATAAACACTATCTCTTACAAAAATGGCTATGTATTTCAAATGGTAGCTCTACAATACTGGGGTTAGTACAGTGCAAAGTGCCTGTAAACTAAGATTACCACTTAACCTGAATAGATTTTCTAGAAAACGACCTCTGACAAGTCAACAACAAAATTAATTGGTACTACCCTGATAGTGACAGATACTACGTGATAGAATAATGAGAAATCCATATTTGAACCTAGATCAACCGACATAGCTGTCTAGAATTAGCAAGTTCAAGTTAGCGAGTTGAAATGGGCAGGCCATATATCTCGTAGAACATAACATAACACCCAACAATCACATACGTAGTCATGATCCCACACTAAGGTTCCCTGTGTCGTGGCAACTACGAGTACCATGGTACCATAACACCCAGACCCGGAACAAATATTTGCAGATCATACAAACATTTGTCCCGCAGCGGGAATCGAAACCATAACCTCTCGCATCTCAGGCGGCTATATCGCCCGCCGCGCCACAGAGGTCGTCAAATCTAATATATAGGACCCTAGACAATCAATCTTTATGGGTTTTCTGTAAGGTATAATTAGCTTCGGGAAACAATTATCAAAAATCCGGACTTCCAACAATTAACCTTAAAATAAAATCGGTTCGAAGTCCACCCATTTTATATCTTCACAAAATGTTAATTTATGAAACAAACCGTAGTTTTGAGTCTTTAAAAAAAGCGCAAGTAGAGAAATACTTTTCTCGAAAAGGCTCAAGGGAAAAATTATCAACAAATAAATGTCATAAAATTTCCTTGGTGTTCCCGGCTTAGAATAGACCCTTTCCTCCCGTAGATGTCATTAAAACTGACTAAGGGGACCAGGGGACGAGCAGCAGCATTCACCTGAGCTGACACCAATACTGCGATTACCAACTAAGCGTAGTGATTACTGCAAACCCCCCCAATATAGAAAACTCGCTTAGTGTTCGTCATGGGATTTTATGGAGGAGGCCTACTTCCAGCATTGGACTTCTATAGGCTGATGGTGATGACGCGAAGGGACTTCCACTCAATTTAACGAAAACAGACACAAAACCAATATCTACGACGTAGCACCAAAATTGTAGAGTGGTAATTTTCCAAGTGCTATTCTTTTATGACACTACAGAGCCGTTCCATCGCGTTACAGCAACGCAAACAATTCTGATCTCCAATATCGACGACCCAATCCTCTAAAAAGAGAAAAACCATCGGTTCTTACACACAACGTTGACTATGACGCTGCGGTCTCACTTGATAATACTTTTGCCACGGGACTTGTCAAGCACCTGTCTAAGTCTTGATATGTCACTGTTTTTGCTGCTTTTAATTTAGAAGATTATGTCTATCTACATAGTAATGCTTTAAAACATGCGGGTTTTTTAGAAAGTTATTGTGTGATAAAGCAAGCTGACCACCTGATAGAAAGCAGTCACCGTCGCCTATGAACATCTGAAGCACCCGCAGCATTGCAAACGTGTTGCCTACCATTACCTTACCATGCTGCTTGTACCGTGTTTTTTACCATTAGAACCTTATTGACATTTCTCTTAAAACCCATGTAAGCCCAGTGGAAAGTTTTTTTTTATACTACTTGGCAAACAAACTAGCGTACGGCCCACCTGATGGAAAGTACGTAGTGGCCGTAGCCTACGGACGCCTGCAACACCATAGGCAGCACACGCACGCTGCCGACCCTCAGACATAAAGATGAAAAGTCTCATATGCCTGTAATTTCACCGACACCCGTACCCTTCAAACCGAAACACTGCAATGCGAGCACTACTGGTGGCAGAAATGGGTACAGTTGTAGTACTTTCCCGGACGAACTCTTTCACAAGAAGTTCTACTACTAACAAAAAAAGAATCTATTTGCCTTGATTTTTTGTTTTCTTTTTGTTCTGTCCTAATTAGGAAGTCTAAAATGGCGTAGGTATCTTACACTAAAGCGGCGATACATGTTTCGAGCCGTCCAGTAAGTATCATGTGCAAGAACTTTCTAAGACTGGCCACTGTAAACCTTTGAGAGTCAACACTGCATTTCTTATCTTAACCTTCTGAAAATAAGGTTAAAAGTTGTCCGGGAATTTGTAAACATAAGCAATTGTGATTTTTTTAATATCAGGCGTCCGAAGTCGGTAACAATGAGACAGACAAAGGCACCGCATCAATCTCTTAGCTAATATTGTTGGATGACGTTGACTGATGATCTGTCAGATATTAAATATCAAGACATCTTCATTTAATTACCGGCTGGATAATAGACAGGGAATAATTATGGCTTTTACGTAACATAATTTTTAACCTCTGACTAAAAAGAGTGGTGGTTTAAGCTTAAGACCATATGGTATGGGTATGTGCGATTTTATAATTCGCACGTCACGTTGTTTTTTATTTATTTTTTGGTACCGCATATCTCTGGCGTTTATGAACCGATTTGGAAAATTCTTTTTTTATTTGAATACTTCCAGATTGGTCCCATTTTTTTCAGAATCCAGTTCTGATGATGGAATCTATGAGGAATTGAGGGAACTCCTCAAATATTGTAGGCATACATATGGCGATTTTGATATTTTCAGCAACAAACCAAGCATTTGCATTCAAAAAGTATCATAATCCTTTCACCACTATGGTTCTATCATCATTTTTTTTCATCCAGATATTTAGTTGATTACTATGGCGGAAGTCGGTTTTTTAAATGAAAAGTTATTTTCTGTAGTCGGGTGATAAACATTAATAATTGCACAGATGATATCAATGATATTATAGAGAATCGCATTGCAGCTATTAGCCTTTAAATTGCAATAGTTGGACAGATATTAAGGTTGAATGGGCACTTGAACACTTTGAAAGTTCTGAGGATCGGAAAACGACTTCTCAACTTGTAGGAATACCTACTACTTAGATATAAAACTGCAATTAACAACCTTCCGTGTTTGGTAATTAAATCAGTTTGGACTTTGAATTAGTTTTCACTACGCTACGAGTATCTAATTGAAGTTTCTACCTGGGTTCTGTTTTACACGTATCAGAGATACAATTTACAATTAATCTGTTTAGAAGCTCTTGAATTTACCAAACATGAGTGACGGTTGATGACAGTAATTGTATGTCAACTTAGTAATAAGTGTAAATCACACTTTATTTAATAAAAAATGATAAAAAACGTTAAATTAATTTATATTGGTTTTATACAAACCTGTTCAATGGTACCCTATACAAAAGGGGGAAAAAAGTTGAAACGCAACAATACGTGCGTGCGTATGAAAAAAGTTTTAAATTGAAAACCTGAATACGCAAAATCTGAAAACAAGTACACACGGTAGTCGGTGGTTTTCATAATCGAAATTGTGGATTTGGTATCTAATTTGATGTTTGATTAAACCTATTAATTAATTTTATTTTAAATCTTTGTCTACGACATTTTGGTACTTGTTTTCAGCGTTTACGCTGTCGGGTTTTGGTTAATAAACTATTTTACATACGACTTTTAGTAATATATCGTACAAATATTACCTAGTGCGATATATTTTTGGGATGTACTCATCAAGCCCTAAAAAATATTTGATGTAAATATAATGAGTATCAAATGAATTGATTACTCATTATATTTATATAATTTTTTTTTTTCGAGATTGTTTAATTGCATTTTATTTCCGCCATGTTATATTTAGTGTGACGTCATATATAGCCTATAATTATAAAAATGACTTGCCTAAAACACGCAGAACGTCAAAACACTTCATTGATACCTTATTTGTCAATATCCATTAAGTAGTTTTGGAGATATCCAAAAACTTACATGCATACAGACATAGAAAGACTGCTAAAATCATAACCCTCCTTTTGTTTTGCTGAAGTTGGGTATAGAAACCAAATTAACCTTGATTCTTGCTTTGTTTTAATATAAATAATTGACTATATTTTCATAAAATACAGACAAATAGCTATAACTATTTTCAGACGTTGCTCCAGACCTCTTTGTTGGCTGAATTTACGTCTTACGAATCCACTTCATTTCTTCAAAGTTCAAGACTAATGGTTCGGCAAAAACAACCTCAAATGTTTTAACTTCGAGTAAAGTACACTTGTCTAACCACAAAACACCAAACAATGGCGTAGGCAGAACTTTCTCGACTCGGCTAATAACTTTGTAGATTTAAATTTGCGATAGTAATAAGCAATACTTACGATTCAACATTCACAAGAGGCGCAAAATACCGAAACCGCATTAAAAGCGATAAGATTTCGAGTTATAATTTAACTGGCTTGAATATCCTTGCGTTCCGTTATCGATTCACTGTTGCACGTTTAACTCTCGCTTAGCTTTGCCAACTTACTTAACAGCTAAATAATATATACATCAATGTTATACATCCGTATGTTATGTTGTCCTATTTGTCCCCCCCCCCCCACCCCTCCTCACAACATGCATGACGCAATTGGTGATTGTTTTTTTATTTTATGTACCTACCAACTTTTGTTTTTATTTCTTGCTAATTTTGTTGTATTTGTTTAAACAAATGTCATGTCACCTTGTGTATTTTTGGTGCAAAGAAACGTGTTTTCTTTCATTCTGTTGTCAATTGTCCTGTAGCACAGGTTTACCTAAACCTATTTCAGGCACCAGTCTCTCATAAAACAGGTTAACACATGTACCTACCTCAAGTATAATCTCCCTAGCACTAAAATAATTTTTAAGGTATTTGCTTGGTTCTATTGTTGTACTAGTTTGTATTGAGAGAAAATAAATCTTCATTTATTTATTATTCTTTCTTCTATCCGTAGCCTGTGAAGCCTTGGTGAGTCCGGCCTAAGAATAGACCCCACTGTCTCTTCCTTTGGATGAGACACAGATCCTGTAGATGTGATGGTAAAAGCAGACTAAAAGATTACACCAGGGATGAGTACTAGGATCCACAATGGAGGACACAACACCAATAGTGCGATCGCTAATCCGTCTGAGTATAGTGAAAAAGGGGGAGCTTAGGCCTTGTCCAGCAGTCTAATGCTTAACGTCCGTAGCGTGTGTAGCCGAAGGGAGTCCAGCCTAAGAATTGATCTCTCCGTCTCCTCCTGTGGATGACGTAAAAGCTGACTAAGGGATTGTTGCAGTGTTACACCAAAGAAAACTCTCCAAGACGTCTCAACTGTTTATTGGTTTTTACAATCACACTTTTTTTAAAGATTACCAAAGATCCACGTCGCTCGTGCGACCGTTCCAAAAAACTAATACTTTTTTCTTCGAGAGCCATCTACCCACACTGACTCACAGAATAAAAAAAACAAGACAGAACGAACGACTGACTAACATTCTTTTATGAATCTGCCACTTTTTCTTATTATTATGTTTTAAAAAGTAAACTTTAAAAATTCTTACTCAGATAATAAACTATTCAGTCTTTCTTTCCTTACAATAATTATATGTATATTTTAAATTATCTAACAGGATTAAGCATCCACCAGAAGTACACAACACCAATAACTACCAATCCGCCTGAGCATAGAAGTATGGCAAAACCTTCCAATTGTATTTACGGGGGAGCTTAGACCTTGACCAGCAGTAGAGGTCTAAAGGCGATGATGGAGATGACGCTGGTGATTATTTTAAGCCCTAACCTAACCTGTAAATTAGTTTATTCAAGATTCCGTACCCAAAAAAGGTAGTACATAAACCGCCGCAGTAAATTACGGTTCATCTCTCTCTTATAACTTTTTCTGGTTTATTGTTTCAAATCAAAGTTATACTTCGTACCTTGCTTTGTTTCAAACGTATACCTATACCTACAAAATGATGAAGATCTGACTTGTAGTTTAAAATAGGTTATTGTTCTAGGTGGCTCTGGTTACATTTTATTAATTTTATATAGTCAGATATTAATTTTTTTGTAGATACAATTTAATAAAACTTATGATACAAAATCAACTTTGAAAAAGTTAATCTGTGATTCAGCTGAAAAATACTTTAATTATCCTTATAGCTTTAAACACTTTTGTCCTTAAACACAAAACAAAACAATGTTTTGTCCAAAACAAGGAAATCCGTAGAAAAATGAAGGTCACCGAAATAGCTCTCAGAATTAGCAAGTTAAAGTTCCAATGGGCAGGCCATAAAGCTCGGAAAACCGACAACCGTTGGGAAATAAAAGACAAGGGATAGAAGGACCACAAACTGGTCACACTATACACTAACGACATTTTAAACGGCACAGGAAGTCAGTGAGTGGAGACGGCTCAAGACCGTATATCATGGCATTCCCGCGCGAGTCCCTATCTCAGCATACAGCCACATCAGACCTACAAGTAGATAAGGTGGGGCAATGGTTTTCAGACAGGGCCTTCAAAAATGACGTCACAAACTAAACATCGATAAATATTGCAGTAACTTAAATAGTGGTTATAAGTAACTTAGGTATTGAGTAAAAAATAAAGATAGCAGTAAAAATACATATCATCGCTCCGTTCCGCAATAACATAAAATAACACCCAACAGTCACATACATAGTCTTGATCCCACACTAGGATTCCCTGTGTCGTGGGTATCAGGAATAATGGCGGTCCAGGGGGGGGGTCGTAGGGGTCATGACTCTCCCCCCCCCCCCCAAAATCGCGTTGACAAACCTCCATATATTGTACCAAAAATTTGGTCCAGAAAGTTGCAATAAATGATGATTACAACCCCCCCCCCCCTTCCCCCCCAAACTTTGGCTGAGACCACGCCTACCGACTACCATTACCATGGTACCATAACACCAAATAAACTTATAAATATGATGCTGGGCTGATGATGATGCAAATACCCTTCTCGTATACCCGTAAGAACAATGGCATGGTCCAGTTGTAAAGGATAGATCACACGCGCGTCCCACTAATGCCACTGCTATGCTGTCCGCCAGTAAATCACAAAGGTCACTGTCAAACGGCGCGCGTCGACTGAAGCGCGCTGTCGGACATGATGTGACTTCAATATGGAGCTATGTAGCGTAGATTTAGGTAAATGGCACACAAAATTGTTGCCCGTGGAAATACAGGGAGTACCTTTTTTTATGCTATTTGGTAAGCAGACAAGCTTACGGCCCACCAGATGGAAAGCAGTTACCATAGCCAATGAACGCCTGTAACACCAGAGGCATCACACGCGCGCTGCCGACCCTGAGACATAAAGATGAAAAGTCTCATGTGCCTGTAATTTTAGCGGCACCCGTACCCTTCAAATCGAAACACAGCAATGCGAACACTACTGCTTGGCGGCAGAAATAGGTACGGTGGTAGTACTTCCCCGGACGAACTCTTTCACAAGAAGTTCTACTACTAACAATGCCTGCCTGTACCTGCCTTTCTGATACCTTTCCAAAAAAAATAGTATTTAAATAATCATAAGACAACTATTTAAGCGCTTTTAAGAACTTCTTAAACATTTATTCAGAATGGACCATCATATAAATAAAGTTATTTTGTGGTTACTAAGCTCACAGTATTATTACAAAACATGCCCTTAGTCTGGGTTTAAACCAGGACTACCAGTAAAGGCTTAAAGATCGACCTAGGGTATACACGACTGTAATACAAAAGCAGATGTTTTGTTTTCTAGAAGCAACTTTCAAGCTAGATAGTCCGCGCTTACGCCAAAAATGGCATATGCTTTGACTTTCTCTGGTTTATCTAAAACCAGGCAGCCCCCTAGTTTAGCAATGGTCTATAAATTGACAGTTGATTGCTTGTTAGAGGTAAGAATTTGGACATCTCAATTGTGATGTGACACAATCCGTCAGTTTGATACTTTGGAAATTTGCGTATTAGCGCGAGAATTGATTTCGGAAAACAAACCATCTGCTTTCGTATTTAAAGTCGCAAAAGCCTATTAGCGATATTTAATCCTAGACTAGTACGCCTGGACTAAATTCAGATTTTGTCCAAGTTCTGTAATAAGGTCGTTACTGTGCACTTAGTAACCACAAAATAACTTTATTTTTATGATGGTCCATATTCTGAATTCCATCTTTACGCTAAAACGAAGACACTTTTTTGGAAACGGGACGTAAAAAATTTAGAAAGAAACATCAACAATATGTTGATCATATAAGACTTTTCCAAAATGATATTTACTCAAAATAAATGCTTTGTTTTTTTTATATACCTTTTATGACCCGTATGTTACAATTCTTATAAAACATTTTGGCGAGCTCGTGTGTCCTCGCTCTAAAAAGTTTCAAACATGTGGTTATTATTCTGTGCATGCTGTAATATTTTGAGTGTTGAAAATGGAACAAAATATATATTATTTCTTAAACCTGTCAAAAATACGTCTGTCCCTTTCATTTCTCATCCCTGGTATTATTCTTTAGTCGAATCTTACGAAATCCACGGGAGGAGACGGAGAGGTCTATGCCTAGGCCGGACATACACATTAAGTTGCTTAGAGCTGAGTAAAATTAGAGTTTTTTTCGCACTAATAGAATATACATCATTTTCATCATCACAAGGGCAAAGTTTATAAAAATGTGCCCAAGTGTGATGTTCTTTCATCATCATCATCATCAACCTGTAGAAGTCCACTGCTCGACATAGGCCTCCATCTTAGAATGCAACGACGAACGGTCTTGACGCTCTTTAAGAATAAGAAATTAAAAAAAAGGGCTTGGTACAGGTAGGTACATTTCTTAATTTATCTATCAACTACAGCTGTGTTCAAAAGCTCTAGACCTCTGAAAGCGGGCGTAATGGCCGCAATTGTTTTTGTTGAGCATTTAACAATTTACGGGGCCACAAATATCTTTGCAATAAGCGTGTGGAACAAAAAGCTTGTGTGTGGTAATGGTAATAAACACTCAAGCTTTTTGTAAATGTTCTGAACCTAAACTGAAGCTGTACTATTAAGAGAAGGCGAACGCAGTTTGCTTCTATTTTGGCTATTATTTCTTCAAACTCCATTAAATTTTGTACACATAATAAGTACATCAATATCTAGACACATAGTCCGTCAATTTTTTTTTATTTATCAATTGTTAATAATATCGTAAAACTAACGCTCCATGCTACCAACCACTCCGCGCAAGTCTTCGCTCCATCTAGCCGGCGGGTGCCCTACACTAAGAGAAGTGGGAGACACCTATGTCCAGCAGTGGGCCGTAATAGGTTGATGATGGTGATGATGATATACCCGTATGTTAGCATGCTGTACCGATTGTACTAATTCTAGTTTCATATGTACATAAAAACTAAGTACAACTAGTACTTTTGCATGTAGAGTTTTTTTTAACGAATAAACTGTAGTATATCCAACTATCTTCTATATTATATTAGATACGCTACTCCGCGCTCAGAATGGCGACAAAAAAGTTAGGTAATTACAGCAAGTTCGCTTTGTTGCTCCTGGTCTGGAAACAACGATGCACACTACACTAAAGCGATTCGATTGGTAAAACCAAAACAAAATGCTATTCTGCGTCTTTCAGAAGTGCAAAAATTATACGGCTACCACAAAAGGAAGGAAAGATATTTCATTTAATTCGAAAGTATTAAAAAATATTATTGAAATTCTTTTATTTAACATTTTATTTCATTATAACCATTTATTTGCGTCGTTGCCGCTCTGACACTTCGGCCTAGCTTACCCTAGCTTGCCGCCGAAACATGGTTGATGGATCTTTGAACATATGTTTATCTTTTTCTCACAAAAGACTTTCCGTAAAGCGCTGGGATTTTACGTCTTTTCCATTCAATACAAAAAACATAAGTAAGTAGGAATAATACGCAATTTTTCAGTGGAGGTTGAATGAGTACAACTTGTCTATGGTTACAGGTCTCCGAGTATATCAAACTATTTAGAGTAATATATTACATGTGTACGTATATGTTTATGTTTTTATACTAAGGGACAATTCACTCAGAGTTTAAATTCATGTTTAAGTACGCAGTGTTTTCCTGTGAGAGTTTTTTACTGTTAAACTTGCTATACACACATAGGTGAGTTCTTCACGTGCATTGCACAGGCGCGTACCTCCATACCTATGTTCAACTACTACCATAATTGAATAGCCACTTCTCTTGAAACGCTTGGCATGTTTAGGTATGCTACATTCAACAGCAGAGAACAAACAAAACGTAGGCTTCCCCTGCTTGATTGATGCCGTGTTTGGAAGCTTGAAGTCTTTTGTGTTGGCAATTATACGAGATCCATTGTACCGGAAACCAATTATTTCTCACACAATGCGACTCCAATTACCAATGTTTGCATTCACCTTAAACTGAATGTTTAACGAATCATTTTACGTATCATTGATCTTATTAATTATGAATCAATTGTTTGATTATTTAATTTTGTATAAATGTTTAAGTTTTTGGGCCTTTAGTTGTTTATTTACAAATAATTATGTGTAAGTGCGTTTTCTGTACCGTGCAACTTGGTAGCGTTTTGATAAAAAAAAATATCTTTTTGGGTTAACCTACGTTAAACTTTTACATTATAACCTAATTTAACTCCTAAAACCACCTTATATACACTAATAAATTTTCCGCAGTATATTTTAGTCAAATGCGATTGGTTTTGCACAACAAAATCGATGAAAACGGGGTAAAGCATGTTCCATTTAAATGTAAATAGCAATGATTCAACTATCTGCGGTAGAACCATGCGGCTGAGTCTGTGCTATTGGGATACCTCGAGACAGATCCTTTCTCCAGAGAGCGATTTCCCTAATGTTGTTCAACGAACTTTCATAATATTTGAATATCGCCTTTTTCGATTTTCAGAGGTTCTTTTTTGAAGGGTACATAATAAACCTTTGTAGCTTTACCTGTTAAGTCACGTGTTTTATATAAATTCGGTAATATCGATGAGATATTATTAGTTATTTATTATTATATTATTTATATTATAGACGTTTTCTAGAAAACGAAAGAGTTAGAACTAATTACGTTCTAAACGTTTTCTGACGACCTCTGTGGCGCGGCGGACGAGTAGATGGCTAAGATACGAGAGGTTGTGGGTTCGATTCCCGGTGCGGGAAAAATGTTTGCATTATCTGCAAATTTTTGTTCCGGGTTTGGGTGTTATGGTACCATGGTACTCGTAGTTCCTGATACCCACGACACAGGGAAACCTAGTGTGATCAAGACTACGTATCGTGACTGTTGGGTTATGTTATGTTATGGTTTAGAATCTCAGTTGCTATCCTGTAACCGTTCTGCTACGGCATGAAAAACCCTTTATATCTCTTATAACCAAAGAGCATTAATATCAATATTTCATGTTTACCTTTTCAGCTGAAAGTATTCTTATTTTCAAAAGAACCTCACCTTACCTTCCACCAAATTTGATCTACTCAAAAATAACAAAGACCGAAAAGCTTCAAAAGCTTCTCAATATATGAACGGGTGTAATACGAAAGCCGAAAATTTTAGCGGAATTACAAACAAGCCTTATGGACAGTTGGGGCTGTGTAAAAAGATTAACCCTTCATTTCTGAAGATCGAAAGATAAATAAAATATGACAAGTGTGAGTGTAAAAAATTAATGAGGGTTCCACACCGTTGACGTTGGACAAATTTTGACGTTGGATAACATTAGACCAAACGCCCAAATAACCAAATGTCTGCTTATGTTATGTATAACTACAACTACAAGTACTAAAACTACAAAGATCATTGTAAAAATTTGCAAGTTAAAGTAGCAATGGGCAGGTTATTTAGCTCGCAGAACTGACAGCCGTTGGGAGATAAAGGTTCTGGAGTGGCGACCACAAACCGGACGACGCAGTAGAGGAAAGCCCTCATCTCGATTGAATAAAGACATTATTAAGGTTGCAGGAATTAGGTGGATGGAGGTAGCGTAAGACCGTGCATCGTGGCATTATAGGGCAGCAGTGGACTTCCAAATGCTGATGATGATGATGATCAAACCCATGAGGTAAGTTAAAAAAATCCTGATGCAATCAATGGTGGGTCACCAAATAGCAAAATTTCTTACTAAATAAATTGAAATCTTCGCGACTCTTTGTCGAGTTGATAAGGGTCTGATAAAGCCTTCGATTGATTTCAGAATTCTCAGCACGTATCTGGTCCAACTGAGTTCCGAATGTTAATATCAATGATCTGACCCTAGATTTAGGTACCTATCTAAAGTACCTCTTAAAATCGAGAATATTGAGAAACTCTAAAGAATATTTAGAAAAACTGCTTTCTTTCTGTAGCTAAAACTGGTTTCGAGTCATGGAAGATTCTTCCATATTTCGAATACGGTTAAGCATCAGACAGAACACAGAAGTCATTCAAAAAATGTATATTATTCTATTCTATTATTAATTGTCAATTGGTTTTTAAAATTTCTATCTTTCTATTCAATAACGCTAGCGGATAAAAAGCACTTGTGCACGCAGATTTGGATAAACAAAACCTTTTCCTAGCTCTAGTGAGGTAAAAAAATTATGTGATTTTCTAGGCAGCAAAGTTATTTTTCGACTCTTTCCTTTGAAACCCTCGCTACGCTCAGGATTCAATACAAGTACTCGCACTAAATAATAATTTTGCAGCCTTGTATAACAAATAACTATTGTTCATATAACGATGTTGGTTCTAAACCCTATCACATCAAGGAATAGGATTTGGAACCAAAAACGTACTATTCTTATTCTTTACAAACCTTTCAAAAGGTAGTTGTTGGTCGTCGATCCTGAACTATGTCCTCGATTCAGGATTCAACTTGTAGTATAGTTTCCGATCACTTTGTTTCGACAAAGAATCTAGGTTTCAATAGGAAATGAGGAAAAGGATGAAAAGGTATGAAAATATTCTAGACAACAAACATCATCATCATCATCATCACCATCAGCCTGTAGATGTCCACTGCTGGACTGTTTCTCCTAAAGAATACCATAATCACCACGTTTGGCTGGCGGATTGGTAATTCCAGTATTGGTGTTGATTACAGGTAGATGTTGCTGTCCATCCCATGGTGGTATCCCTCAGTCTGCTTACACAACATCCATGGGAAGAGACGGAGGGGGTATATTATTAGAAATGATACGCCACGGGAAAAGCGAGAGTATCACAATCAATTCGGGATTTGCCAATACCATAATAAGCGATAAGACCGCCCATTGTACCTCTGATTTGAAACTTTGTATCTTTTTTGTTAACTAATAAAATATTTATTAATAATATTTATATTAAATTTAATAAATATAATATACATTTAAATGTGTTTATTAAATATTTAGTATAATATTTTAACATTAATTTATTAATTTTTCATTAATATATTAATTTTATTTTGTTTATGTACAATATAGTTATAATGTATCTATCTATAATATGATAGTTTCAAAGAAAACAGCTGACCTAGTTCACAAAGCAAACGGCGCTACGGCGTAGCACGTGCTACGTGAATCTGGCACATAGGTTCGTAAGCAAAATCATATTCTTTAAGGACGCCTAGTGGAAGCAACGCGTGACCAGAAAGCTAGCATTTATCTAGCTCAACGCATTAGTATGCTTTTCAGCGTGGCAATACAGACAGGGTCTGGGACACTTCCGTTTGGTAGTGATTTGGATCAGTTGAGCTATCTTTAAATGGTTTGCAACGGTTTTTAGACAGCTTAACTGATTCATTTATGCTTTGTAAATTTTTCATATACTTGTAATATCCAACAAGTTTTTTCGTTTTTTTTTTAACTTTTTTTTTTACCATTTACGAACCATTTTGGTGAATAGATAAAGGTGCGCCTCACAAGGGTGCTTACATAGAATGTACACGACTTTGAATACTTTTTTAGACTTATCCAACAGATTTTTCACGAGCTGTGGTTACAGTAGTGGAGATTGACAGCCATAATAGCTTATCGACCGACACTAATCTACCGTGCGTGGTTCGATATATCAAAATCAGTTCAAATTGTCTTCCTAGTGGACCGCGCGAGACATATGGCGACAATGTATCACATGAATCAGGATTGAAGTACACATTATGGACCATTTAGTATTATTGATTGTACGATGGTTCCAGGTTAAAATATAGCTTTGGTTTTTGTGATGCTAACTTCTTTTTAATAGAATTGAAGTTATCGTGGCTTGGTATCATTTTAGAAAAATTACGACTATACACCACGTACTTTACTATTCTCCTGCTGACGTTTCGTTGACCATTTTGGTCCATTTAAGTCCTTCCTCATGAGCACCGACCGCGACCACGCTCAAAGATCGTGAGATGGGGGGTGGGGGGGGGGGGGGGGCAGCAGGAGAATAGTAAAGTACGTGGTGTATAGTTATAATTTTTCTAAAATAACTTCTTTTTTATTGAAAATGCTTTATAATCAGCCACATGACATGCTAGGAAAATCAAGAATAGACCTTCACTCAAATTGCAGCCGTAGTGAAATAGTACTTACTACTAGTTAGTAATTACATGTTCCACTGGATTCACTTGAACCATTCATTTATGAATGAATGAGTGTGAATATATTACAATTTTCGGTTTCCCAAAATAGTATTTAAAATAAATCATCATTAACATCAGCCGGTAGATGACCACTGGTGAAAGAGGCCTCCCCTGTCGAATGTTGAAATGGGGGAGATTTGATATAATCACCACGCTTGGCAGGCGGATTAATAAGCGCAGTATTATTACTCATGTGGATGCTACTGCCTATCTTCTGGTGTAATTCCAGAGTCATTTTTACGGTAGTCGGCTTTGACGACATCCACGGGAAGAGACGGAGGGGTCCATTTTTAGGCTTGACACACCACGGCCATTAGCAAAATCATTAAATTTTTATATTATTATTACCATAGAAATAAATTAGCAAACTACCCTCTTAATACTCTTTAATGTCTCTTCCTTTCCTAGTTCAGTTAACGTGAACCCTATACTAAAGCGAGGGTGAAGTGAAATAGGCATTTCAAGTCGTTATTCGGGCAAGTTCGATGTTTTCACGTGAAATATTGCAGTTTAACGCACCATTGATAACTTTACTGCAATACGATTCTACAAAAATAAGGCTCTGGAAAACTGGAGTAAAAAGAAATAGGATAAAGTTTTTGGGAAAACACGCAGTTTTGTTTACTTTTTTTATCGTGGGCTTTGTAATTTTGTTGGTGGACTTGATTAGTTTATAACGCAGCTTGTTTAATTGTATAATTCTAGTTGTAAAGTTAATGGGATATAATGAAAGATTTTAAGAAAGAAAATTTTCAAAAATATACACTTTTGAATATCATAAAAAAAAATCAAAATTGCATTTATTTTCCGCCATATTATATTTTAATGTGACGTGCCTTTGACACGTGAAACGTCAAGACTCTTCATATGAAACATAATTTGTCAAAATTCGTCAACGCGTATCGGAGCTACGAGGGAACAGTTAAATAAACTTACTTACGTAGATTGCTACAACCATAATCCTCCTTTTGCTTAGTCGTAATCGGGTAAAAAAAATTAAAACACTGGATAAATACGTATCTTTTTGTCAGACAATTACAGAAGTCAGCACAAAAAGTGTTCATACATTTTTTTTTAGTTTATGCAACAATTTTATTAAAGGCGTCTTTCACATTGGCACCATTTAGCTCACTATTTTTTTGTGTTTTAACAATAGGGCAATTGTCAAATGCAACAACAATAACTGGTATTTTATTATTACGTCTATCACCTATGACAAACGTTGGTATATCATATCTTGAGCTCTTGTATTTTCACCGACGAACAACCTTTGTACGCTCACTTGAAGCCACTAAGTTTCAGTTTAGGTAAGCATAGCTAAAAAACAAAACAGCAGTACTTTTCTGAAGCTAGGGTTTCTTAAGAAGTAACGTCTGTCATTAAATGGCACCGTTATATAGCGGAGACGTGGCGCGGTTATATAACGGAGACATGGTGCCGCTTCTAGAAATCAAAGCTATAGATGCTGTACATAGATGCTTACTACGATATAATTAATTCTTTTAAGATAACGCGATATTAGTTCCGCAGTGTAAAAGCGGCTCTAAGAACGTTTTAGCAAATTAGGCTCAAGTTATCCGCGGCCAGAGGAAGGAAGACGGATTGTTCTGAGCTTCGCATATCTTCGCAATTGCGTAATTTGGCTTCAAGACCTTAAGCAAAGAGCTAGATTTAGGTTTTTAATTTTTTTTTTTCATCTTATCACTCTTCTTTAACGAGGCTCCCTTTAAATTAAGTAGCTCGACTTGTTTTTTTTTTATTTCTTAAGGTATTCATCTATATATCCATCACAGGCAATACAACCTCAACTGGGCCTTTGCCTCGTCCTATTATCTGTTGTCCACAAACCGGACGACGCGGTAGAGGAAGGCCCTCCACTCGATGGACTAAAGACATGATAAACGTCGCAGGTGGCTTAAGAGCGTTGGTCGTGTCATTCTAAGGGGGAGGCCTATGTCCAGCAGTGGACTTCTACAGACTGGTGATGATGATGATGATGATTATCTGTTTTATGTTTTTTGCATATTGTATTATGCTTCGATTTACCAAGGAATAGAACTTCTATACTAGCGTGACGAAAGTAAGCTTACTCACGGCTATGAGGAATAGGAAATTGGGATAAAATGAATCATAAATGAATTAGTAAACAGCCAGTCTCTTTAATAAAAAGCATAATATCATTACTTATGAAAATTATCGCCCATAATGAATTCTTTGCGTGACTTCCTTTTTAATTTAATTAATGTCCATCCCTAGGACGAAATTATTAATATTATTTTGATGATGGAATAAAATAAAGTGCCTTGAAAATGTTAACGCACAAATAGCTACGACTGTAAAATGTAATGTTCATAACTTTTCATTTAAAAAACCGACTTCCGCCATTGTATTCGACTAAATAATTTTGGATGAAAAAAAATTATGAAAGAACCATAGTGGTGAAAGGATTATGATACTTTCTGAATGCAAATGCTTGGTGTCTTGCTGAAAATATCAAAATCGCCATATGTATGCCTACAATATTTGAGGAGTTACCTCAATTCCTCATGGATCCCATCATCAGAACTGGATTCTGAAAAAAATGGGACCAATCTGGAAGTATCTCTATTTAAATAAATAACTTTGATAATCGAAAACTTTCTGTGTATAAAGAAACTATTATCTGTGTAGCAAAAGAATGAAACGACTCATACGAGCTCTATGATGATCACTCTACGAGTGATCATCATAGAGCCTCTGATATACTTGTTTTTGTTTATCAGCATCCTGACATTGTATTGGCAGTGGAAACCTTATCTAGTAATACTGAAATACTATAACAGTAATCCTCGTAATACATTGCTTGGGGTACATGAACGATATGATAATGTAATTGTTACAATATGCAATAGTGAAACGTATCAACATTTTTTCGTTCTAATACAATAAGTACACGTTTGTTTCACGAAAAATGTAGGTCACATGACATTTTTGAAGAGATTGAATTACTTTTTGACCGGAAGTGTAGTTTTAATGATATTATCGAGAAAATCATCAATCGCCTTTTGAAGAATAGAGCTTTTCAAATTTTACTAAAAAACTGCAAATTTTAATAATATTTAAGCAGTTGATAGGAAGTAAATACATTTATAAGCATTTTGTATTTTGTACTAACGTATTCATCTTAAACTAGTGGTTCGCCCCGAACTGAGACCTCGCGATGACACCTTTATCAGCCCAACTACTTAAGTACCTACCTAAGGCATTTCCATATTTACCATAATTATTTTTAAAAATTTCACCTCGAGGTAATTTCCTACACATCATCGAAATAAACTTTGAATAGGACTAAGCAACGGGGCGCACATACTACATACCTGCAGTTAGTATAACATCAAGTACTGACGAATTAATTGATAACATCGTTTTGACGAAATTATAGAGCTCCAACGTCATTCAAATTTCTAGAAATGGGAGGTCAACAATGGTTTTTATATTGGTTTTTTGTTTTATAGGGTACAAGCTTCTAAATTCTTCAATTTCAGAATTTTCCCTGTATTTGTGTCACAAAAGCTACAAGCATACCAAATTTCAGCATTGTGGGACTACTGGAAGTACCCTAGAATATTTGATTTTTTTAGTTTTTTATTTTCCCTAATATCTCAGAAACTACCTAGTCTAAATACACTCGAGAGCAATGAATCCGGGTCACTTAAAGAATGTTAAAATCTCGGAAACTAAAAATGATAGATTAATGCAATAAATTGTATTTAATAGACAATGTAATACTCCTTAAATGAAGGTAAAAAAAAATATGAGTCACCATACATTTTATTAACACAAAATTACATAAAGAAAAAAACTGCTGATCTCTCCTTAAAACAAAAATAGGAAACATGAAATTTTTGAACTTTATTACGATTTTCTTGAATTTTAATACTTCGTATTGCCTCCTCGTGCTTTTTTAATTTAATTTTAATTTAATTTTTTTTATTATTAAATTTTAATTTTAAATTTTAAATTTAATTTTTTTTTTTTTTTAACTTAATTTCGTAGTTCCATCTTCGAAAGTGGCCCTTTTTCAAATTTGATTTTTTTATGATATAACTTTACAATAACTAAGAAGTTTTAATACCACCATTTAAGGAGTATTTTTTTTTTTTTTTTTTTTATTTATTTCACAACAAAATCCACAGCTCTTAGAAATAAGATATTAAACCAATGTTCCAAACCGACAGCCAATAACGGATTTACATTATAATTAATAGAACAAACCGACAGTTATCAAGTAGACATTTAGTATAGGTATGTATGTATAACATTTAGACGACTTCAGAGGCACACCAGACAAGTAGCCCGCCGAGATGCGAGAGATTGCGGGTTCGAATTCCGAATATTACATTGTCTATTAAATACAATTTATTGCATTAACCTAGCATTTTTAGTTTCCGAGATTTTTAGGATTCTTTAAGTGACCCGGATTCATTGCTCTCGAGTGTACTTATTAAAAACAGTTTTGAAATGTCCAACCAAAATTCTGTCAATAGACACCCCACTTGATCTGACTGTCTCACTTTTATTTTTTGTATCCCCTCTTAGACCCCAATATCTCATTAACCCCCCAACCGATATAGCTCATAACCTTACCTACAAATTGTACCAATACTATCTACTCCCATACCAAATTTCATGAAGATCGGATTAACGGTTGGGAAGTTTTCATCGGACAAACATACATACTTACAAACGCCGATTCTTCCAACTTGACTCAGAGAACTCGCTTCGCTCGTTCAATAAGCAGTTGGGTTGTTTGAAGGAAGAATTTACTTAAGTCTAGAAGTATGTCTATAGTAGTATAATGTATTTAATTGAACGAGCGAAGCGAGTTCTCTGAGTCAAGTTGGAAGAATCAACGTTTGTATGTATGTATGTATGTATGTTTGTCCGATGAAAACTTCCAAACCGTTAATCCGATCTTCATGAAATTTGGTATGGGGGTAGATAGTATTGGTACAATTTGTAGGTAAGGTTATGAGCTATATCGATCAGGGGGTTGCTGAGATATTGGGGTCCAAGAGGGGGTAAAAAAAATAAAAGTGAGACAGTCAGATTAAGTGGGGTGTTTAATGAAAGCGCTTTGGTTGGACATTTCAAAACTGTTTTTAATAATTATTTAGCCTTATTAGTTTTCGAGATATTAGGGAAAATAAAAAACGTAAAAACCCAAAATTCTAGGGTACTTCCAGCAATCCCACAATGCTGAAATTTGGTATGCTTGTGGCTTTTGTGTCACAACTACAGGGAAAAGTCTGAAATTGAAGAATTTAGAAACATGTACTCCATAAAACAAATACCAATATAACATCCATTGTTGACCTCCCATTTCTAAGAATTTGAATGACGTTGGAGTTCTATGGTTTTCATCAAAAGGACGTTATCAATTAATTCGTCAGGTACTTAATATAGGTACTAACAGGTATGTAATATTACGCCCCGTTGCTTAGCCCTATTCAAAGGTTGTTTCGATGATGTGTAGGAAATTAGAGTTGTTACTGATAGATCCTGTACTGTACTGGTAGACCTCGAGGTGAAAATTTTAAAAACTAATAATAGAAAATATGGAAATTACTTAGTTAAGTAGTCGGGCTGATAAAGGTGTTATCGCGAGGTCTCAGTTCGGGGCGAACCACTAGTTATCTGCATGTCATTAGTATTATTAATTGATTATATTGACATTGATTTGACTAGGAGTGGACGTCTTTTGGCTGATGAGGATGACAATAGTAATAATTTTTCAGACCCAGAAGGAACTGCACGTCTAGTACGGGTTTTGATAGTTTTCGAAAACTATATGAAGTTTCGTTTCCTTCCATACATTTACTGACAGCGTCCTTAGTTGTTTTTCGTTTCCGCTAGGGGTGCTGCTAGTAAATGTATGGAAGGAAACGAAACTACATTATAGTTTCGAGAACGTCCTTTACGTCGCATCGTCAACATGTACAATAACAATTTTATTGACATTGTCTACATATTATTATTGTCCAAACCTAAATTTAAAACTATAGTTAAAAATTTGTTGAATGACTAAACGTGCAAAATATAAACCACGTACACACACTTAATAAATTTATAACCTAACAGGAAACTTACGAAACAACAACAACCTCATAATCTTTTTTAGTAATCCGTGGATAAAGTCGTGGGTTGTACATTTACTCATATTTATATAAACAATGTTATTTATATATATCCTAATGTATTAACTGTTTGTTTTCCCCAATAAAGTAAAATAATAAATAAAACTATCAAAACCCGTTACTAAGCCCCCTGCTATAAAAGTGGCCAAGGACCTACACCGCTTAGCTGCCACGAACCCCATAGATCCTCTCCACCACTTCTGTGGGAATGCGATAAATACCAATTTTGCTGTCCATCTCCATTTCTTACGTCTTGGTTTTACTGCAGTTTCATGATTTATTTTGAGTGCATTACCAATAAGGCCGCAATATTCAGATTAAAATTTCCATATATTGCTTTCAAATATGCAAAGCTACGCGCCGTTGATGATGTCACGTACACGTGCACTGAAAAAGAGAAATAAAATATATGTTGTTATGTTTTGAGGCCATCGTACTTACTTGTAGCGCAGACTCTTTTCCGCAACTATAGGCCGCCAATGGGCCCTTTTTGCGTGGCGAGAGAGAGGCCATCGTAATTTTTCATTTATAATTAAAAGCTCTCTATGTTTATAACTAACGTCACTTCTGTGGCACGGTATACGATTTTGAGCCATGTATGTTATGATTATATAATATCCCAAAAATAACCAACCAAGGCGGGGATCGAACCCGCGACCGTCTATGTGATATGGAGATTTAATTTTTGATTTTTGGGATATTATAAAGTTTTAATTTTTCCCATAAGTGTGGGTTAACACTTTAAAAACGAATATGTTATATTATTTTTCATCCCATCTATTCGAAAAGGGCGACTTGGTTCGCCTTTAAGTGATATCGCCAAATGTGGTGTTTTCTGTATGAAGCTTCTATAAGTGCGCCGCAATTATTTTTGCCGCGCACTTTTTAAATTTGGAACATATCGAACTCAAATAAGTGCGCCGCAATTATCTTTTCCGCGCACTTTTTAAATTTGGAACATCTTGAAAAGAATCAAACACAAATAAGTGCGCCGCAATTATCTTTGCCGCGCCCTTTTTAAATTTTGAACATCTTAGTGTTCAGCGCCAAAGAAGTCGAATGCTTATATTGTTTAAATAAATACTGGCTGGTACGACGGCCCATAGTCGCGCCACCGGCTGAATAAAAAAAACTACAGCCCGCGATTTTGTAATTTTTAACCGACTTTACAAAAAGGAGGAGGTTCTCAATTCGGTTGTATTTTTTTTTAATGTTTGTAACCTCATATCTCCGGTGTTTATGAACCGATTTGGAAAATTCTTTTTTTATTTGAATAGATATACTTCCAGATTGGTCCCATTTTTTTCAGAATCCAGTTCTGATGATGGAAACCATGAGGAATTGAGGGAACTCTTCAAATATTGTAGGCATACATATGGCGATTTTGATATTTTCAGCAACAAACCAAAGTATTTGCATTCAGAAAGTATCATAATTCTTTCTCCACTATGGTTCTTTCATAATTTTTTTTATACATTATATTTAGTCGAATACAATGGCGGAAGTCTGTTTTTTAAATGAAAAGTTATTCACGGATTGTTAGAAATTCATGGTTTTGTTTTGAAATAAAATATGTGGCGCCTTTTATTTTCTCATTTTCTCATGAAAAGTAGAGTGTAACACTCGGGCGCAAAATATATTTTTGGCTCGGGCGACGTACTTTGAATGAATCCCGAGCGTAGCGAGGGTACGCTCGGGATTCAATGAAGCGCCCTCGCCGTAAAATATTGTTTTGCTCCCTTATGATACAATCTACTATTGCGTCTCCACATTTCAACGGCAACGACATTTCATTTTTTAACGGCAATTTTTTTCCGTTTTCACCCGTGTTACTACCAATTCTATTACCAGTAGTAATTCAGCTCTTTGTGTATACGAACTACTACGTAACTATTTTCGATTTGTCTATTTCAAAATCAGAATAGTCCATTTCTAAATCCTAGTTCAATATCGCATATGCCTACGCTGTCATGAAGTATCGCACCCCACGGGCTATGTATTGCTGTTATTGTAGCAGATTTGTTTTATTTGTAGCTGGCTTTGTATTGTAGCGAAGTGGGAGCAGTGACACGTATGTTTGAAATGCTAGTTTTTTACAAATGCAGACCAAATTGTGGTTATGTGAAGTTGTGTTTAAAAACTGTTGTTGTTTTAATGTTAATAAAGAATAATGTACTATGTTGTAGAAATTACTAACTTGGACCAATTGGATAATATACTAAGTAAAGTAATCACTTCCACCTAGGTCAGTTGAGCTATCTTTAGATCGTTTGCAACGGTATTTAGATATTTGTATTTTTTTAAATTTTATATTTACTTGTAATAGTTGTATTATTCATTCAGTAACAAGATACTCTTTTTATATGCATTAGTTTCTCCTTGTTCAATAGGCACTACACAGGCGCTTCCTAGCAGTAAGAAAAAGGGACATCAAAAAAATAAGTAGGCCGTGTTTGTTGCCCTGATTCTTTTAGGCTAGATCGCGTTGGAACAATAGTAAATTTACCTAGTTTAAAATGATCCTTTTAATTTCAATGAATCAATTATTTTTGACTTCTATTAGCATCTTATGAGTAGCCATTAGAAATTCAAACTGTAAGCAAAATATCCTAGAACCAAACCTGCAGTGCCAAAGCGTACATAAATAGAATAACTAGCTCGCTTTTCTAGATTGACGAATGTGTGAAAAAGAGCCAAGCTTATAATTTTAACTTAGGCATAACTTCGTGAACAATCTTCTTTCTGTAAAGCTGTTTTAAAACTCTTTACGGTAGATTGAAGCTATAAAATTGGGTAAGTATTGAATGTGACACAAAATCGAAGTGAACTTTTTCAAATCAGGGTGAAGGGTGCTGCAGAAGATGACTTTTATTGTCGTCGGAAGGTCGTAAAACACAGACCTCCGACTTGATATGACTGGATTGGGGTGTGGCCCAAGTCCAGGATTGCAGCGGCAACACCTACACATGTGAACAAAAATGTAAACAGAACGAGGTATTAGCAAGTTTAAGTGACAATGGGCAGGCCATAAAGCTCGGGGAAACATAGATAAGTAGATTATCTGTGCGCAGACAGACGTTGGGGAATAAAGGTTCTCGAGGGGCAACCACGAACAGGAGGACACAGGAAGGAAGGAAGCACATTTGAAGGCTCTCGATGAACCGACGACTTTTATATATCACCATGAAGTGGGTGGATTTTGGCGGCTGAAGACCGTTCGCTGTAGCATTCTTGTTCAGCAGTGGATTTCTACAGCTTTTTTTTGATGATGATGATAATCTATATCATTAGCCTGTATAAGTCCTGCTGTATATAGTTGGGTTAAATTTTTAATAATCACCAACCATGAAATTAGGCGTTTTGTTCGGTTCCTCCTCATAGTCAAACTATTTAGTCAAACTGATTTGACCACGAGGAATAATTTTCCTTATGGTCAAACTTCTTTGATAGAGAACTCTTTTTTATAAGTGTCTTAGGTTTTTGAGTACAGTCATCTTGTTTATGGACTTTTTATAATCATCATCATCATCATAACTAGCCTGTTTACGTCCACTCCTGGACGAGGCTCCCCCATTAAATACAATGGGAAGATATGCCATAATCAAAACACTTGGCAGGCGGATTGATGACGTAGTGTGGTGTTAAAATACTTGAGTAGATGCTGCTGCCCATCCCCTGGTGTAATCTCTAATTATTTGACGACCTCTGTGGCGCGGCGGGCGAACCTCGCCTGGGATGCAGGAGGTTGCGGGTTCGATTCCCGCCTCGGAACATATATTTGTACAATCTGCAGATATTTGTTCGGGTATTCTGGGTATTTTTCTATGTATAATTAAAAATATCTATCTACGTAATGTTGTTGTATTAAGTATATCAGTTATTTAGTACCCATAACACATGCTCTGCTTAGCTTGGGGCTAGGTAACGTTGTGTGAAATGTCCAGCATTTATTATTATTATTATTTTACTACAAGGCTTTTACACATCCACGGGAAGAGACGAATGGGTATATTCTTAGGCCAGACAAGCTAGGGCACATTGATTTTGATAATTTATTTATTTATTTATTTATTTAAAGGAAAACCAACAGCACAAAAACCAGAATAGAAAACAGAAATTGTAGCAGAAGACGAATAACAGGTTTTCACGGATAGAAAAGGAATAGATAAATATCAAGATAATAATATGATTGATATAATAGCAATCTTATTTTACTATATTGTACAATTAACCTTGTACCTGGTAGAATATTGTTCATGTATGTTTACCTATCTTATGTATATTTAATACCTATACCTAAGATAAAGTACTACCTAATTATTCTTCACGTGTTATGCACCACCTACATAAATTTATCTGCACTACACAAAGGTTAGCTGGTAGAGAATGCTTCCTAGTGTTAAGTTCACCTGTGTAAATGTTTTTTTTGTGCAATAAACAATATTCTATATTATATTCTATTCTAATTAATTGTTTATGAATTGTGTTGATTTCACCTATATGTATACCGGGCGTAAAAAGACTGCTCCCGAAAACTGAAACAGTGCATTCAGACCATGATTCTAAAAATAATTAAGCTGAAAAAACACGAAAAAAAAATGCTCACTTTTGGTCCGCTTTTTTCGTGTTTTCTTTATAAATATCCATAAAATATCGTTAAAGGAACACAAAAACCTAATTTCCATAATTAAAAACACGTTAATAAATAAAAACTTCAAAAAAGCAATGAAAAGCACATGAGAAATATTGGCCCTACTGGTCGATCAGCTGACCGGGAGCGTTGAACTCGAGCGGCCGGAATAAATGCGTTTATTGCTGGCTGACAAATACGAAACGAAACGAAAAAAAAGATTTTCTCCGGTATGAATCACTTTTTAGGCGAAAGCTATTTTATATAGCTATGATATAGGTAGCTTTACCGGTACCTTCAGTATTCGGGAGCTATCTTTTTACACCCCGTATTATGTCACCTATAACTTAAAACCAGTTAAGTACAGTAGCCCCTAAAAGTACTTGGGTTTACGGTTTTTGCTTTCTTTTTGTAAGTTAACCTACTTTAAGGGCTGTGAAATATTCACAGTGTTTTGTATTTTATTGAAAGGCTCAATTGAGAAAAGGTTTCTTGCTTTCATTGGTCGTTTCTTTGTATAATCAAGGACTGGTGTTACTTTGAGGTGTGTTACTAAGAATAGTGATATTTTTATGATTGCGGGATCTTATGTTTTTTTTTTATACAAATTGTTAAACAAACTATCATACGACCCACCTGATGGAAAGTAGTTACCGTAGCCTATGGACGCCTGCAACACCAGAGGCATCGCACGCGCGCTGCCAACCCTGAGACATAAAAATGAAAGTCTCATGTGCCTGTAATTTCACCGGCACCCGTACTTTAAAAAATATCTGTAAATTATAGTCAAATGGGTAATGTTAAGAAAATACCGGTATACACACGCAAATACGCGCACGCATTATTTTAAATTCTTCTTATTTAGTTTTTTTATTACATATGTTTAAATTGGATCTAGTATTTAATACAATACCTATTTATTAACAGAAAGAAAAACAAATAAACAAATGCATAATTTAAAAATTAAACAGTTGAGGTATCTAAAAACTGTTTCAAACGATCTACAGATAGCTCAACTGATCCAAATCACTACCAGACGGAAGCGTCCTCAAGACGCTGGCTGCATTGCTACACTGAATGGCAATGCTAATGGATTAAACATAAAATAACACAAATACGTAGTCATGATACGCATGTCACAGGGAATCCTAGTGTGGAATACTAGGATTCCCTGTGTCATGGGTATCAGAAACTACTAGTACCTTGGTACCATAACACCCGGAACAAATATTTGCAGATCATACAAACATTTAATTATCTATTAATCAGTTATCTAGTACCCATAACACAAGCTGTGCTTAGCATGAAAAAATTGGTTTTCAGTAGTTTCGGTGGTCAGTTTTACCGAAAAATTCTACTAATTTTATAATCTAATTCTTTTCAACGTATTATGCACCACCTACATAAATTTATCCGTATTACACAAAGGTTAGCTGGTAGAGAATGCTTCCTAGCATTAAGTTCGCCTATGTACATGATTTGTTTTTTGTGCAATAAAGAATATTCTATTCTATTCATTTTTGCACAGTTTAAGAATTGATTTCTTTTATCTTCAGTTTTGACATGAAAATTATAATCAAATCTGATAAGTACTTTTACAAGCAACATTCTATGGGTCCCACACTTTGGTATGTATAAGTTTACTTATTGCATTAAATTATTTTAGATTATTTCAAATTATTAACTTCATCTGTTAGTTAGGTTCGTTCACGTAAGGGCAAGTTACAACAACTTAAACTTAACTTAACAGACAACAGGCAAAAGACAACTTTTCAGCAGGAAAACTCTCAAAAGGGAAAATTCTCAAAAAGGCACCTACTAGTTATGTGGTTCAAATTGATTTTTGAAGCATTTCCACTCAAACGTTTGATTTGCATACCTGTCAAGTATTGATATTGATTATGTCTAAACCTCGTCTAAACATAATAGTAGACTGGTCGTGTTTTAGTCTCAATTTGATCAGCCCCCGTATTCTCTCAGGTATTAAATCTTAGAGGCGTAAATTGTGCGATCATTGCTGTCAAACGTTGCTTTTATTTTATTTTATTTATTTTTATTGAACGAGCGAAGCGAGTTCTCTGAGTCAACTTGAAAGAATCGGCGTTTGTATGTATGTATGTATGTATGTATGTTTGTCCGATGAAAACGTCCTAACCGTTAATCCGATCTTCATGAAATTTAGTATGGAGGTAGATAGTAGTGGTACAATTTGTAGGTAAGGTTATGAGCTGTATCGGTCGGGGGGTTGATGAGATATTGGGGTCCAAGAGGGGGTAAAAAAAATAAAAGTGAGACAGTCAGATCAAGTGGGGTGTCTAATGAAAGCGCTTTGGGTGGACATTTGATAACTGTTTTTAATAAGTATTTAGACTAAGAAGTTTCTGAGATATCAGGGAAAATAAAAAACGAAAAAATCAAAAATTCTAAGGTACTTCTAGCAATCCCACAATGCTGAAATTTGGTATGCTTGTGGCTTTTGTGTCACAACTACAGGGAAAAGTCTGAAATTGAAGAATTTAGAGACATGTACCCTATAAAATATAAACCAATATAAAATCCGTTGTTGACCTCCCATTTCTAGGAATTTGAATGACGTTGGAGTTCTACGATTTCGTCAAAAGGACATTACCAATTAATTCGTCAGGTACTTGATATACTACCAGGTATGTAGTATGAACGCCCCGTTGCTTAGTCCTATTCAAGGTTATTTCGATGATGTGTAGGAAATTAGCCCGAGGTGAAAATTTTATATCTCAGTAAATGTTTTTAGAAATCGGTTAAATAAAAAATCTCTCTCACGGTAGAGAAACTGACTCGGTAGTTTTAGATTTTTGATTGATCATCCATACAAACATGCTTACATAGCCGTTTAATAGATAATAACTCTTTCTTCCCCACCTAAGTAGTCAGGCTGATAAAGGTGTCATCGCGAGGTCTCAGTTCGGGGCGAACCACTTGTTTTTAACCGACTTCCCAAAAAGGAGGAGGTTCTCAATTCGGTTGTTTTTTTTTTTTTTTATGTTTGTTACCGCATATCTCCGGCATTTATGAACCGATTTGGAAAATTCTTTTTTTATTGGAATAGATATACTTCCAGATTGGTCCCATTTTTTTCAGAATCCAGTTCTGATGATGGGATCCATGAGGAATTGAGGGAACTCCTCAAATATTGTAGGCATACATATGGCGATTTTGATATTTTCAGCAAGACACCAAGCATTTGCATTCAGAAAGTATCATAATCCTTTCACCACTATGGTTCTTTCATAATTTTTTTTCATCCAAAATTATTTAGCCGAATACAACGGCGGAAGTCGGTTTTTTAAATGAAAAGTTATTTAGGACAACAAACAATTACACTCTTGTAGTACTAAATATAGGACTAAAAATAACACAGTGATTCTATGAGAGTTACCAGCCCCGTTGTCCACAAGTTAGGTATCTATACATTATAGGGCAGAGAAAGTACACATGACTTACGTTTATTGTGGACAAGATAGGTATTTTATTTTGTCGCTTTTCTCATACAAAATTTACCGTTTGGCAGCAATGACTGCACAATTTACGCCTGTTGCAAATCTGTTGCGAGATAGAGAATAGCCCTGCGGTTCTGATTATTAACTTAATTATCATCATCACTTTCTTAAAGATTTGGTTTAGAAAAATATGTTTTTTTAACAAAAACTTATTTTTGTTTTGTTTTGTAACCATAAAAACTATTTCATGCAGATAGTCCAAATAAAACAGTAGAAAAGTTATTTCCAACATGAAATTCTGTAACAATGTATGAAGCTAGACTTCATCCAGGCTCAGACCGCAGGAAATAGGGTCTGAAGCTTATATCCGGTTGGCTTTTTCAGGTAATATAACGAAATTGGTTCGTTTGCCACGTTATTACTAGTATTCATATATTTCGCTGAATTTTCGTACCATTTTATTATTGTTGTTCTTTCTTAATAGCCTCTATGTCTCTATGACAGTAAATATCTATGTCTGTATATATGTGAAAATATCCTGTGTGTATAACTAATTATAAAAGTTTTTTTTTCTTTTCTTTTATCAAGGCTTATAGTATTTAACTTCATAACTATTTATAAGTCTATTTTATTAAAGTAAGTATATTATGTATTCGAGTTAAATGTAAAAGTTGTGTTTTATAATTATATCATTATTGTTTTAATTTTAACGCCGTTTCGTTACTGTTTCGCTCGTTACTGTCCATCCAAAGGTTGTCTGGAAGAAATCGCCCATTGTACTGCTTATTTTATCTATATTATCTATATATCTACCTTATCTAATATGGTACGTCATACTATAAAATATGAGTGAGTATTGAGAACCGTCCAGCCTTGTTTTGATGTCTTTAGTGAGTTCTGTAATAAGCATAGACTTGTGAAAATCTGTGGTCATCTTGCATTTTAAAACCTAAACAATAAAGTAATAAAGTTCAAAACAATAAAAATTATGAAATGTGATCTAATTTTGTATAATCTAATTTTGATAAACGCAATAAATTCTTGCCATAGTAATAAATAGAACATACTGAATAGCCAAAGTATTAAAATTAATTCTCTTTTATCTTCAAAGAGAAATAGTTTGAGATGGCAGCAATGATTAATTTATTAAACAAAGCAATGTCTGTTCTTTGTTTTGAACAGAACCTATAGCCAATGTCTTCAAATTCATTATCTATGATCTTCAAAGACAAGACTAGACTTATCAGGGGCCTAACCAAATAATAATGGACCTCATCAATAAACTGGTCCGCCCATCCGTTATTAGGGATTTTTCATTCTCTCCCTATCTCTTCGATTCCTCTTAGGAAATGAAAGGATATTCCTTAGTGATCCCAAAGGTACAGTGGGTATATTTATTATCAGCCAATGAAAGAATCAAGTGAATAAAGGAGTATATTTTTCACTCCACATTTTTCTTTTAGGTTAACATAACATAACATAACATAACATAACATAACATAACATAACATAACATAACATAACATAACATAACATAACATAACATAACATAACATAACATAACATAACATAACATAACATAACATAACATAACATAACATAACATAACATAACATAACATAACATAACATAACATAACATAACATAACATAACATAACATAACATAACATAACATAACATAACATAACATAACATAACATAACATAACATAACATAACATAACACCTTACAATCACATAAGTAGTTTTGATCCCACACTAGGATGCCTTGTGTCATGGGTATCAGGAACTACGAGTACCATGGTACATTTGTCCCGCAGCGGGAATCTAACTCGCAACCTCTCGCATCTCAGCTCGTTATTCGCCCGCCGCGCCAATGAGGTTGTCAAGGTAAGATTCAATGGAGAGAAAAAGAAAAACCTATAAGTACCCAGTACACAGCTATATCATTATCATCATCACCTTGCTTGTTTAAGTCCACTGCTGGATGAGGCCTACTTCATTGAATACATTAGACACAAACAGGGTGGTTATTCCGATTCCTTATCAATAACGTGTGACGTCACCCATACGATTCAGCGATGATTCCACGCAGATATCGTAACGAGCCCGCGTTATGTTACGTTTGGTCATAGCGAATAAGGGGGCAGTTGTGAGTAAAAAAATCGTGAATTGGACGTGTGTCGTGGACACAACCGTGTGTTTTAAAATTCTGTGACGCAGCGAAACGACCTCGAAATAGTGGCGCTTCCCCGCCACCACGCGTGATGCGTCAGTCTTCACTCAACGTAACGAATTTTTTGATCCTCTAGCTATTGAGAGGATACGTGTGAATAAGTTAGTATTCTATGTTTGTCTTGTATAGAAAACGCAAGAAACGCTTTTTCACTTTTCCTGTCAATAAATCATACTTAGGTTGCTTCGCAAAGATTCTAAAGACCGAATTCGATGTTTGTTAGTATCACCAAATATAATAATTAAAAATAGGTTCTGAAATAAATAATTGTATGCATTAAAATTGGAGCGAATTCCAAAGGTATTATTTCTACGTTTCTTATTTCACCTGACGTTTCCTAAAAGCAAATAAAGTATCTGCTAAATTAGGAATTCAATCGGATAATGTGACGCGACTGGATGGGTATCTGAAAAACGTGTTTCTCGGCTCAGCGGTGATATATCATAGCTGAAGGCGAGGCCATTTTCTTTATGGAAAATGTGTGTAAGAGAATTTATGAGAGTAACGATTATCAAGATGTATGGATTTCAAATGAAATTCTAAAATGTTAGCTAGCTGAAAAGGTAGGACAAATAGTTAAAAAGCAAGTTAGTTTATCTCAACTTGTTCTTGCATAATTTGTGACAAAATTGCAAGTAAAATTCACTATTATATCTTATATTATATTATATATTATATTACACTAACGATTTTGATGCGTGATACAGAGGCTTATGTCTCTAGTACTTTAAACTTGTGATTGTAACCCGTAGGTAACTACTTGTTGGGCAATTTTCGTTGGTATAAGATTTGTGCTGGCTTATTAAGGAGTGTCGTGGAAATCAATGGCGGCGATGAGCTCACCAATTGTTACGTCTATATTCCTGCGATTGTGCAACCCATGCATGGTGAAAAGAGGCCCTTTGAGGCCCTGCCTACGTGAAAAAGGCGTGTGTATATGTATGTATGTATATATGTATTACTATCACTTGGGATACCACCCCGACAACATCAATACATACGTAGTAATTACATAGGTACTAATATTTATATTATATTCCAATGTGAATTGGGCCCTCTTGGAGAAACCACCAAAGTTCATGAAAGAACCCTACCGCAGTCCTAACTTTGTATATTTTCACCACAAACGTTCACAGACAGTTCTTGTTTGACACAAGAGAAAATTAATATGTTAAAAAGTTTTCAACGTCATTATAATGAACACATTACCCAAAGTAACCGAGCTCTTAGATATAATTGAGCAGAATATCACCACTGTTGTTCCGTACTCCATGACATCGTTTATTAATGTCCCCATATTAATTTGCATTAAATTGTACGCGTTGATGAGCTTCAAACCCATTTATTTTGTTTGAAGTGAACTCAATTTCACGGCGGCGGATGTGCGTACCACAACGGCTTCTGACCTATAAACAAATTGCAATCGAAAACGAAAAATGCTCAGCAAATGAATGGGAATGGCTTTGACAGCGTTTGTCGATCATTGAAATAGATATGAAGCTTAACGCTGTCGTTAAATGTGTCGTTTTTAATCGTCACTTGTTTATGATAATTAAAAAGCTGTCAAAACAGCTGAACCTCAACACGTGCAGCTATTTTGTAAGCGGGACCAGTGCTTACAACGATTTCATACAATTCATCAAAGCTACGAGTATTTGTCGTTTTTGGCACAAAGTAAGTAAAGCGTCGGCCCGCCGTCGGCGGAGGTGAAGTTTCACTTTTTGGAGTTTTCCTGCCGATTATCAAAGAATATTCACTGCCAAAAACTATTTGATTGGTCTAAATAATCTCAACTGAACAACTTCTCACACAATATTATTTTTATTATTATTTGACGTAATCTAAATTTGTTTTTTATTTTGTGATAATTTTGTTGTTTATTTTCTTTCTTTCTTTCTAAATGAACATCTCAGTCACATAGACAAAACAAAGAAGTTATGAAAAGGTATCACTTCCACAAACCGGAACAAAAATAAGACTCTCTTCAGAACTGTTAATACGATGTAGAAAACTTGAGAGAAACTCCTCTCAGCAAATAGACAGGGACATATTTCAGCTTAAATATCAAGAGTTGGGAGATGGCGGCAGTTTCGCCAAGTATCGTTACCTAGGGAAAACTCAGTGGGTTCATTTCATTAAGCGGTGGCAAGTTATTATTAGTGAGTTCAAAACATACCATTGTACAGCGGTGACCATGATTTTTAACGGGCTATACAGGGTATATAAATACAGATCCCGAGTACTGTAGGTAAAGTTATAGTTACCTAGCTTGCTGTATAAAATATATTTTGCCTGTGAGATGATTTACATCAAAGAAAAAATTATAATTTCGTTTACTAACGTATTCGACAGCTGTCAATACGCAATGAACTTTGCTGCCGTTCAAAGTCAAGTGCAGTCAATGCCCTCACAAACAGTTATTGAAGTAAAAAACATCTATTAATTCGGTTTTGTAGCCAGGTACTATTTGATTTAACGGCACACTATTTTGATTTATGTAATGCTTATCTTCTGTGTAGTTTTAATAATCTTTGTTAATCTCGAGCCGTAGGATTTTACGTAAAAACTTCATGTTTTCCGATGTCTTTACATCTTTGTATAATTATTGGGCATTTTTCAGGTTCTCCTTGATCAGTCCTTTCCTGTGATTGCCATATTATCCTTCGCTACCGTTCGTATTCACGTCTCATAAAAACCAATCGGCTTAACCGATTTCGATAAAATTTGATACATCGATAGATTATATCCTAGATTGAGACAGGCTACTTTTTATGCAAGTGGTATAATGGCAAGCCACTTAAAATTAGGTTTCAAGAGAGGTAACAAGTGCTTACCTAACCCAACGAGCAAGTATGGAGTTGACGAAGCGGAACAGTTGTCAGAAGCAAGTGGAAAGTTTACCTATTTTTTGGAAACAGTTGATGGAATTTCTGGTTTTTTAAGGACCATTTACGTGATATCTACTTTATTTAAGTAAATGCCTTGGATCTCTTAGATTTACTTCATTGGCGTGAGGTTTGATTAATATAAGTATCAACAATTACCCATTTATTTTTTACTAGGTAAAAATTATCTATACCTAAGTATTTAATGATGGTGCTAGCTTTGAGTTAAGCTTACCCTAACCGGCGCTCAAGGCATGTGTCGCTGCTTGTCACCTTCTAAATTTGAATGTTGCCACCAAATACCATCCCAAAAAGGCTTAGCAAAAAGGTCATACAAGGAAAACTTTCAAAAGAATTTTTAAAATTAACGAGGTGCTCACGAATTCACTCCACGAAGTTTGAGGGCTCTGTCGTTTTGCCGCAATGACTTTACTGAAGACATGATGGGTGTTCTCGGAAACGGCATAAGCGACACTTCATCATCATCAGCCTGTAGAAGTCCACTGTTGTACATAGGCATATTATATAAGTAGGTATATTATGTATTCGAGTTATGTAAAAGCTGTATTTTATTCATATGCTTATCATTATTATTATTACTATGTAACTGTACTGTACTGTTTCGCTCGTTATTGTCCACCCAAAGGTTGCCTGGAAGAAATCACTTTCAGCGTTAAGGCCGCCCATACATAATCTAATCTATCTAAAGGCGTTTTTTATAATATGCCACGGCGAATGTTCTTGAGCCGCTACTATCTACCGACTTCCTACACTGTGACGTTAAAAAGTTTATTTTCATGAAGACTTACTCGTTCAATAAAATACGTTTTTATTGAACGAGCGAAGCGAAGTTCTCTGTGTCAACTAGAGGGGCTACGTTCATATGTTTGATGGGTGTTGGTTTGACGATTAATTTCGCAGCGTTGATGCAATTGCCATGAAAGGTAGGTAGGTTGGTGATCCAATCCAATTGGCAAGTTTGTCTAAGATCTTAATCGGTAAAGGATTCATTGAGACATATCGTGTGGTCTCAGTTGAGGGTGAAATACAAGTTATTAAGGGACGTCAAAGACGGTATCTAGCTTGTGAATTGGTAGGTAGTACCTTGTTGGTGATAGCTACATACACAATCAAATCAAATCAAATCAAAATGTTTTACAATCAAAACTTTAAAAGGAAAGAAAACACGATTATGAAGGGTACATAATAACTAAAGTGATCTATCTGACAAAACCAACATTACAGTCAGTAAAAAACAAAATCTTACTAAGTAATATTATAAATATGAAAGAATTTATGTTCAAAAAAAATCAAGCTGTCATGATTTAACCGATTTTGGTAATTTTTGGTACACCAGATATTAATATCAATATATTATTATATTAATATCCCTGTATCTCGAGAGCGAAGCTTATAACGGATGTCCTTAAATAGTATCCCTATTCTACCACTCTATTTGCTTCTTGAAATTATATTACTGTAAAAACTTACTTTATTTCGTGTGTCGCTTACGATATTTTTCGACAGAGTCGGTGTAATATAGTCCCAACTTTTTCGGCAAAGCTCATAGGTACCGCAGGTGGCTAAGAGCTTCGCGCCATATAGCCTAAAACCGTATGAAATAACGTAAGAAAACTTCAATTAGTAGGCGGCGGAAAGCGTGGTACCTACCTATACTTATGTAAAAGAAAAAAGTAAGCCTTTTTAGCGTTCAGTATAAATATAAGAAAACTGACATGGATTACGTGATGTGATGACGTATTTTTATTTTGTAGTCAGTTTGTAAGTTTAGTTTAGTTAGCTTTGTTGAACGAGCGAAGCGAGTTCTCTGAGTCAAGTTAGAAGAATCGGCGTTTGTATGTATGTATGTATGTTTGTCCGATGAAAACTTCCAAACCGTTAATCCGATCTTCATGAAATTTGGTATGGGGGAGATAGTATTAGTACAATTTGTAGGTAAGGTTATGAGCTATATCGGTCAAGGGGTTGCTGAGATATTGGGGTCCAAGAGGGGGTAAAAAAAATAAAAGTGAGACATTCCGATCAAGTGGGGTGTTTAATGAAAGCGCTTTGATTGGACATTTCAAAACTGTTTTTAATAAGTATTTAACCTTAGTAGTTTCCGAGATATTAGGGAAAATAAAAAAAGGTAAAAAACAAAAATTCTAGGGTACTTCCAGCAATCCCACAATGCTGAAATTTGGTATGCTTGAGGCTTTTTCGTCACAACTACAGGGAAAAGTCTGAAACTGAAGAATTTAGAAACTTGTACTCCATAAAACAAAAAACCAATATAATATCCATTGTTGACCTCCCATTTCAAGGAATTTGAATGACGCTGGAGTTCTATCGTTTTCGTCAAAAGGACGTTATCAATTAATTCGTCAGGTACTCGATATAGGTACTAACATGTGTATGTAGTAATACGCCCCGTTGCTTAGCCCTATTCAAAGGTGTTTTTTGATGTGTAGGAAATTAGAGTTGTTACTGATAGATCCTGTACTGTAGACCTCGAGGTGAAAATTTTCAAAAATAATAATAGAAAAATGGAAATTACTTGGTTAAGTAGTCGGGCTGATAAAGGTGTTATCGCGAGGTCTCAGTTCGGGGCGAACGACTAGTTATTTATGGTACAAACCGCGTGTCGCCATTGCTGCTGCGCTACACACACTCAGCGCTACTCAAAAGCAGCACTACGGCAGCTTTAATACGACGAGTATAAGAGTATCGAGTGACGAGATTAAATAATGAGATGCAAAACATAGTGTAGGTAGGACAATATACTTATAAAAGTTGCAACCAAGCAGAATTTTGAAAAAAGTCTGGTTTTGCAAATAATTACCCTTAAAAAAGCTTTGGCATTAAAATGCTCTTAATTTTTAACAGCAGCAACAAAATTTTCTGTACAAATTAAATACCTAGACTTCTATTTTAAATTTCTGACCGCATATTTTGTATCTATGATTTGTATATTTCGATTAATTAAAAAATAAAAAATGCGAGTGGATTCTGCCCCACTGGTGGGCAAAGTAGACGACAATTAATTTAAAGTGGACTGTACCCCACCAGTGGGAATAATTGGTGAGGCAAAGTGGACTATTATTGGCTTATTTGGCGTTAAATAGGAAAAAGCAACATAATTACAAATACAAATATTTATTAATAAAATCCATGATCTAAAAACTAGATGATCTAAAATCGTGGCAAGGTAAAGTTGCATCACTAAATGAAAAACAAAATGTTACAGACTAAAATAATGAAAAAAAATATAACTATAATGCACAATGACCTTCACACCCAGACCACTTTTGAATCACTCGATATTTTCAACATTTAGAAATCGTAGGAATGGAACAGGGCGAAGCCCTACAAAAACGCCACGCGACAGCGGCACGTGTGGTCCATTCCTTCATTAAAAATCTCACTGTACGCCTAGTGGCGCCATCGTGCAAAAACTCCATCGACCTTAGCGGGAATGGAGTTTTCCAGAGACAATCCGTACATCGACAATATGCACAGGTTATAAAACTAATACTAGAGTACATATAAAACTACTTACAGGCTCAAATATAGTTAAGGGTTGCAAGTGCTCCCTACAAAATCCAATTTTAATTCTTGACTTTACTTTGTACGGAACACTTTTCAAGTAAGACACGCTTGTTCTTGACTTTTGTTTTTCATTTTTTCGAGCGCAGAAGTCTTGTTTTGCGTAAATACTGCCTAGCAATGCGCCTTGAATACAAATTGTCCCCGCATTCGTTTACGGTATATTAACAAAGTAGCAACATATTCGGCGGGTCGCAAAGCTAACAAGATAAATATTTGTGGCAAATAGAGTAATGAACAGAGTTGCGCTTATATGTTCATCATCATCATCATTAGCCTGTTTGTGTCCACTGCTGGACGAGGCTTCCCCCATTGAATACAATGGAGGATTTGCCATAATTACCACACTCGGCCGGCGGATTGGAGATTGCAGTTGGTGATAAGTACTTAGATGGACGCTGCTGCCCATCCCCTGGTGTAATCCCTTTGTAAGGTTTTTACTTCATCCACGGGAGGAGTAGGAGGGATCTATTCTTAGGCCGGAAACACCGCAGCACATTATGTCCATAAGACATTAATGTTATAACATCTAGGTAGTTATGATCGATTAGGTGTAAAAGTATTTATGCCTTGTTTTAGAAACATCATCATGATCAGCCTGTAGATTCCATTGCTTGGCACAGGTCTCCCCTATGAATGCCACGATAAAATTGACTAACAATTGATCAACAAAGATTATTAAAACTACATGACGCACTTTGTGGCGTGGCGGGCGAGTAGCCGGCTGAGACGCAAGAGGTGTGGGTTCGATTCCCGCTGCAGGACAAAACGTATTTGCAGATCATGCAAGATCTGCAAATACGTTTTCCGGGTCTGGGTGTTGTGGTACCATGGTACTCGTTCCAGGAACATGGCAGGTGTTCTGCTAAGGCCAGTGCTGATCTAACGGGAATCTTGACATGATCAGGGTAGCCTTTCATTACTGTGATATTCTTAGTACCTACATGATTCCGCGTGCAACTTTACACAGTTGCATAATACCGATATAGTTGTATACTTGGAATAAGATTTGTCCTGGCTGCTGGCTTATTTAGGAGTGTGTTATTAATAGAAGAAAGCGTTAGCCGAGTTAAGGAAAGCAATGGCGGCGATGAGTTCACCACTTGTCACATCATTCCTGCGACTGTGCAACCTACAGTGAAAAGAGGCCCTTTGAGGCTGCCTACCCTTTCGGGGAAAGCGTGTTTATGTATGTAAATAGTATAATACCGGTATAGTTGTTATCGGCTGGTATTTGCCAACGTCATTGATGGTATGACGGGAGATGGAGTTCAGTGAATTATTTTCCCAAAGTTTACAGATAGATACGAGATCCACCTCGCAAAAAAGAAGTCCAATGTCTTTTTGTCTTGTTGAAAAAAAAACTTTCCCGACAGATTGAAATTCAGTTAGCGAAACAACAGCAACTTCGGAATCGAATTCGGCGCTTCCTAATTGACTTTTGACGTTGTTTGGTTTGTAAATAAGTTTTATTTGCTTGATTTGATCTCGATTTTATGACAGAGTGTTCTGAGACAGTCAGTGAGTAAAATAAACTTATGTTGAAGGTGTCTAATAAGTGAATCACCTCTAAAGATGTCTAGTAGTCTTCGTTATTTATGTTATTTTTTTTACTTTTGCTCCTTGATGAAAATGACCTTATGACAATGAAATGTAGAGTCAGTGGCAGGTGAGGGGAGGGGGAGGGTAGAGTTCGTGACACCCCAAAATCGCGTTGACAAAACCTCCTAAAAATAATCTATTTATGAAAATTTAAAAATGCGCGAAATATGGAACCTTTGCCACGGTAGCACGTTCGCACTAATCGACGCAGTAAGATTGTTTGATTGTTCAAAAACTCAAGTACAGAGGCAGCACTGAGCTGTTACTATTTAAAGGGCCTGAGATTGTACTCTATATAGGGCCTTATTCATAATAATGTTTGAAACCTATTTTACCTAAAAATTTTTTGTTCTCTCTGATATAAAATGACATAACCCAAAACAAGACAAAAGCTATTTTAACTAAAATAGGTTTAAAAAATGATAATGAATAAGGGGGTATTTGTTAGGTAATTAATTAAGTAATTAATATAAGTAATTTACTCTGTGTGTTATAATAATAACCTCCACAGTCATTAAACACTAGTTACGCCCCGCGGTTTCACCCGCGTGAATAATGATAAAAATTGATGATGGTGATGATGATGATGAAAAGTAGCCTATGTGTTAATCCAGGGCGTAAAGTATCTCCATTCCAAATTTCACTCAAATCCATTCAGTCGTTTTTACGTGAAAGAGTAACAAACATCCATACTCACAAACTTTCGCGTTTATAATATTAGTAGGATATAAAATACCCTGAACAAATATCTGCAGATCGTACAAATATTTGTTCCGAGGCGGGAATCAAACCCGCAACCTCCAGCATCACAGGCGAACCTTCACTCGCCGCGTCACAGAGATCGTCCTAAGAAGTAAGGATAGAGATTAAAAATAAGTTATTGTTTATTATTTTTGTCTCCATCCAATATACAGACGGGATTTATAAACAATTATATGTAAAGATGAATTTCACGTAGAAGTAATCAGGATAAGTTTAGAGTAAGGAAAATATTCCCTGAATCCTCATTTGAATTACCTACGCATTTTGTTTTCTGTTGACGCTTTCCTTATTAGATGTTATTCATAAATGAACAAAGAAAATACTTTCCAAACTTAAGTCTGCCTATTTGTAAAACTTATTTGAATCTCACAAAATTATACCAAACTTTATCTTTGTGTGAATTAGTTTCACGAAATTTTTCCAGGCCGGTTGAATTATCCAGATATTTCAGTTAAATTTAACTAAAATATGGCTTTTTCAAGTGTCTGCCAAAAGCCAGTTTAATTAGATAGATAGATAGATAGATTATAACTTTATTGTACACCATAAACAAAAATTCAACAAAAATAAAGATACAATGTTTCAAATCAGAGGTACAATGGGCGGTCTTATCGCTTAAGAGCGATCTCTACTAAATATACATAAAACATTTTTTTTTTTTTTTTTTTTTTTAATTTTTGTATTCTCTACTTAATTGCTGTACTTTGCATTTTTCTTTTCTTATATAATGTACAAATATTTTAATATACTGCCGTGTTGAATATTTGTATGCAGGTAGGTAAATACATCCATATTTATATTTCATAAATATTTTGTTATGGAGCTAGAATGGTTAGTCATCTAGTCTTTAGGTGGCCACTGCGGGACGAAGCCTCCCTCATAAAATACAACGTGGGGAATTGCTACAATCACCACGCTTAGCAGGCGTAGAATAGAATAGAATAGAAAATACTTTATGGTACACCTTAAGATAATGAAAATACTGAACAACAATACAACTTTTTAACGTTTTTGACGACCTCTGTGGCGCGGCGGGCGAAGGTTCACCTGCGACGCAGGATGTTGCGGGTTCGATTCCCGCCTCGGAACAAATATTTGTACGATCTGCAGATATTTGTGCAGGGTGTTCTGGATATTTTTCTATGTATAATAAAAAATATCTATCTATGTAATGTATTTAATTAAGTATATCAGTTATCTAGTACCCATAACACAAGCTCTGCTTAGCTTGGGGCTAGATAGTGTTGTGTGAAATGTCCAGCATTTTTTTTTAATTTATTTATTTAACTTAATACAACCATAACATGATAATTAAAAGTACAATGGGCAGTCTTATCGATTACAATTTCTTCCAGACAACCTGTGGATAGAGAGAGCTATGTAAGATTAGAAGAATGGCCGGGGTGTACGTAAATTTAACAAGATTATACGAAAAAAGTAAAAAAACGAACACTTAATATCTTTATAGAATAACAATATTGGTGTATTGATGATCACAGTATAAATTCATGTTGACTACATTGCGGTTGCTACTGCCTTTCCCCTGGTGTAATCCCTTTTTCGGTTTTTACGACATCTACGGGAGGAAATGGAGGATTCAATTCTTAGACCGGACACACCACGCATACCAGAGCGAAATTTGTGAAGGAAGTTGGAGGAAAAAACTAAAGTCAAGCTTCGTTCCGCGCGGTCACTATTTAGATGGGTTATCGGCTGATTAACTTATGCTGTTTTTTCCTGTTTTCCCTGTTTTTTGTCTAGAGCGATATTTGTGAAAAAACTCGGGAAAATGGCATGGAGACAACGGGAGGCTGGGGACAGCTCTTTAGTGCGTAAATTTTAAGATTACACGCAGACACACAGTTACCTCGTGTTCACGTATGAACCTCAGATACAGTTAAAATAACTTCGACGCCGTTTATAACCTTTCAAAACAGCCGGCCTTAAGAGGAAATTCCCAGTAGGGCGTTTACGCCTTTTTGTACACTAGCAACGCTTATTTTGGCTATGATTTCATCAAACTACATGTAATTTTGTACACAATATGATCAGGGGGTTTAGTACAGGTTTTGATAGTTTACGAAACTATATGAAGTTTCGTTTCCTTCCATACATTTACTTGCAGTGCCTCTAGCGAAAACGAATAGAAAACTAAGGACACTGTCAGTAAATGTATGGAAGGAAACGAAACTTCATATAGTTTTCGAAAACTATCAAAACCCGTACTAGACGTGCAGTACACTAATATCTAGACACATGGTGCGTAAGTTTTTTAAAAATTAGTTTCTTTAGTTTATTATTTCATAACCATATAATTTTTGAAGAAACTAACGCACCACGGGTCTAGATATTAGTGTACTGATCATGTGTACAAAGTTTCATGGAGTTTGAAAAAATTATAGCCAAAATAGACGCAAACTTCGTTTGCGTACAAAAGGGCTTAAGCGCCTTACCGGTAACCTTCTCTTAAGTGACGGTAAATAATACTTCAACACACGCGCTAACTTTCCTTTAGCCACATATCTATCCGCACCCCAAATGACCGTCCAGCGAAGTGGAAACTCAAGATAATGTACCCGAGGCTTTGCTTACTTGCTGAATGGGTTTGTGTGTAACTCAATTTTTGCATTTGTTGAATATTACTTGCTAAATTGCATGATCGATTATTATATACTCTCGCAAATCAGTTGTAGGAAGCTCTCTGTACTTACCTTGTAGATACTCATTATTAGTCAACCAAAAATATGGCAAACAAAAAAAAACACACTTTTGAATCAGTAAAAAAAATTTGTCGAGGGTGGGGTGAAATGTTAAAATGTTTTGGAACTCGAGTGGGTGAAGCTAGCAGAACTGCAAGAAAGTGACAGTGCGATTACTCACTTCACACCGGGAAGAATAAGGTATAGCTTTGTGCCGCTCAGAAGTAACTGGCTTAAGCGACAAATGATAAAACATCGTTTTGCTTAAAAAAAAGCAAATACAAAAGGAAATCTTCGTATATTTGTTTAAATACTTTGATTAGCTATCGAATAGTATAAAAATATACAGCCAATATTTTCTAGATTAGAAGGATGGGCGTAAAACGGATATTATGAGAACCGATTTCAAAAAATAAATCTATCAAGAAAAGTTTCACCAATCGTGTTTCTGTTTTAGATTTATTTAGATAACATCCTCAAGTAATCACTATATTAACATCAATTTCGTAACCTTTACCGTTACTGAGTGAGCATGTAACGCAGCGACTCCAAAATTTTAATATATCACCTCAAGATGTCTCAGCGACAAGCAAGATATCGTCGCTGTTGAAGACATTTTTCTCCTTGATCTGACATAATGTACAGACAAAACATAAAATTTGTTCATTAGTGCAAAGTAAAAAAATTACCTCAATCATTGATGTATTATTATATAGCTAAAGTAACACCACAATTCTCAATTAGACACATGTAATTTTTATTACAAACGATTGTCTAATCTTGATTTCAAACCCTTACCAGTCCAGTTTTAAATATTTGACCTTTGGTCTTATCCCCGTATTCGTTCATTTTCTTCTTTTAATTATGGCAGAACTTGGTCAAGCGTAGGCGAGTTTTTTTTTTTTATTATATAGATACTTTTACCTAACTTATTACCATAAGTTCCTTAACAAGATGTTTCGTTCCTGTTCAACCATTTGACGACCTCTGTGGCGGGGTGGACGAGTAGCCAGCTGAGATGCAAGAGGTTGCGGGTTCGATTCCCGCTGCTGGACAAATTGTTTGTATAATCTGTAAATATTTGTTCCGGGTCTGGGTGTTACGGTACCATGGTACTCGTAGTTCCTGATACCCACAACACAGGGAATCCTAGTGTGGGATCAAGAAAATGTATGTGACTGATGTGTGTTATTTCAGTAATTTTTTCCAAAATTATAGCTTAAATTTAAATACAATTTTGTTACGTTTCAGTACCAGCAATAATATTTTATCATAAAAAAGCGAAACTCTCTTCGCGCCAAAACTGCGGTTTTCAATGCTGACAAAAAAATTAAGCCATCCAGCTCTGCCGTATCTGCGTGATTTATAAATGAAATAAATTCAACAGATAAAACTTTGAACCGTTTAGGACGAATAATCTCAATCCAAATACCCCATAAATTCTATAGAAGTGGAACGGAATTCAGTAAAAGTTCTGTGAACTTTGTATAAATAAGCAAAATATTCGTGGCATTCAAATATTTTGTGAAGCTAAGTTTATCTCATCGTATTGTTCTGGATTTAATTTAAGGCTCAAGTGACAACATTAAAAAGCAGGATTTCCTGAGATAGGACAGGGCGGTTGTAAAGGCCATAAGGCGAAGACGTTGTTGACGTATTTTTAGGGTACCTTAAGGGTAGGTTACCTGTATAGGGCGCTTATATACGCCCTTTTGTACGCGAACAAAGTTCGCTTCTATTTTGGCTATTACTTCACCGTTTGGTGAAGGTTAGTTTGACTTAATTACATATTAATAATAATAATTCATTTAATTTTTGCAGTTTTTACCAGCTTTCTCAGTTCTGCGTGTCTCCAATCCTAATAAGTTTTACCTGCCTGCAATTTTTTATGATTAGTTATTCTCGTAGCGTAGAATAGCGTGACATAATTTGGCTATTATTTCTTCAACCTCGTGTAGATAGATATTAGTGTACTGATAATGTGTACAAAATTTTTGTAATTAAGTCATTTTAAATCTCGGTATTATCGGGTTATTGGTAAATCAGCATAAACGATTTTATTGTAATTATTATTATTTAGAAAAATTACGACTATACACCACGTACTCGTCGCACGACCTTTGAGCGTGGTCGCGGTCGGTGCTCATGAGGAAGGACCTCAAAATGGTCAACGAAACGTCAGCAGGAGAATAGTAAAGTACGTGGTGTATAGTCGTAATTTTTCTAAAATGATTCCAAGCCACGATAACTTCAATTCTATTATTATTATTTATTATAAAATATTTATTATTATTTATCCTCTATCCTCTTCCTCTTCCTCTTCCTCTATCCTCTATCCTCTATATATATATATATATATATATCTATATATATTATTATTATATATATATAAAAATCAATTGCTGTTCGTTAGTCTCGCTAAAACTCGAGAACGGCTGAACGGATTTATCTTATCTTGGTCTTGAAATGTTCGTGGAGGTCTAGGGAAGGTTTAAATGTACCGGGACCACCGGGAACACCGGGACCACGCGAACGAAGTCGCGCGCGGGCAGCTAGTTCTAAAATTATTTAAATTATTATTATTACTAACTAAAGGAGCTGTGTATAATGCCAGGCTGGGATACCTATACTTGATAACCTATCAAGGTAACCTAAGGAAGTTATTACGCAAAAATCAATGATAAGTATATTTTTTAAATAACTTTGATCGTGACATATTCATAGACCTGACCCCACACTGTGATTCCCTGTGTCTTGGGTACATCATAAACACTCGTAGTAGGTAACACAACACCCAGTACAGCATTTATTCCGCAGTGGGAATTGAACCCACACCTCTCACGTCTCAGCGGTATATTATAATAATTACTAATTATAGTATGACTAATAATATCAAAGTTATTTTCATCTCTTCATTGGTTAGGTTTCTCTTGGGAAATGCTGATCAGAGCTGGGGAAATTCCCATGACAAGGAAAAGTAATTTCCTTTTCAGGTTAATTCAAGCACTTCCTTTTAGTCATGGGCCGCTATGAGTTTTTTTAAGTAACTTAACGTTGCCGTTATTGTACAACGGATAACGTAATAATAACGATATATTTTCCATAACCGTCTATTTCGCATGCAACGGCAACTGAACCTAGTCCTAAATATCACAACTGTTTTTGTTCACCCATTTCAACTAGATTTTTACAAAATCCAAGCTATAAAATAAACAAAGAGAAATAAAAAAAACAACAAAGTTTTGTAACGAGTAATATTGCATCTTCATCAGAGTGACACCCAATTACAAAAAAACTTAAGTTTTAGGAATGAATTAAAATAATAATTATCGCCTACACGTGTAACGTGAGGGAGGCCCACCACGGTTTTTCGTCACATCGTCGCGACGTGCCACGTCTTGCACTGAGGAATTGAACTTAATCGTGATGACGTAACGTAATTTAAATCATAATATAATAATGATCATATATATGAGCCCGTGTTGTAGCGTGGGGATCGATATGCCAGTTATGTGTAACCTTATGAAGTAAATAACGGTTTACATAACTGTCTATACGTTATAATTCTCAAGCCTACTTCTTTTCATTATTATAATTCAGGCACCATTTTTGTAAAATATGTCGTTTCAGTCACCGCTGGTAGATACTGTAATTTTCCTTTAGCGCATATTTTATTTTAGGATGGTGAAAATATCTGTTGTTTTAAAAACGTAATATTATGTAAACATTTTATGATAGTTTGATTCTCAAATGGTAATAATTACTTACCTATATGATAAACTGAAACCCCGTCGTCGTTCAGTCTCGGGGTCTAATCTCTGTGCGTTTTCGTCTTTAGTAACAAAAAAAACGTTACATAACGATAGTTTATTTTTATTTTCATGTCTTATTTTGTATAGGGTACGGCTAGTACAGGCTGAATAACGTTGCCAAGACGCTAGCAAAACTACCGCAAATATTAATATTGGCCAATGACATAGTGGTAGCTTAAAATCTTTGTAATTTGATTGGTTAATATTTGGCATGTACTACCGTCTCGCTAGCGACTCGCTATTGTTAGTCAGCCTGTGCTAGCCGTACGGGTTTTGAAACGATATTTATTTCCATGTCTTATCGAAACGAATCACGTAACGCTAATTATACCATAGCCACACTGAAACCACTGATTAGTCTGATAAGTCAAGATAACTTTGTTGGATAACTAATCAATGTAGCAAATGTTCAAATAAAGCAGAAGCTATTTATAGTATGTCTTAGGTAACAACAGTACGCATTTTTCTTTGGGAAATAGAGTGGACCCATTACTTGGATTGCTAAAGGTGGGATAGGACATTTTTCTGTAGCGTGGAATTAAACTTCAATGGAATGGAAAACAAATGAAATTCTTGTTCTTCTTTTAATTATGGCCTCTGAGGAAAGTTTCCTTAATTTTGCCGGTGTCAAGTAGGTATATCATTGATAAAATTTGGACAAGTCGTTAAAGTCAAGAGCAATTTAACTAAAATTATGTTGTATAATTTCTACCTAATTTAAAAGACACGCAATACACTTATATATAAATTCACTACCGTTTGCTCTTTAAATAAGCTACACTGGTTAAAATGCTACCAAATTAACACGCTGTTACTCAAAAAACATTAGAAATTAAAATTTAATAAAAATGGACGACGTCTTTTATCGAAACGGCGGATTAGAATTCAAAAAGTCGAGTGTAGTCGAGCGAATGTACTTGTATTTTTTGTAGTTGTACTAGAGATACAAAGGTGTGTCATTTGTACTACCACAGTTGTACTTCATAGTAGTACTACTGACACGGAGGCCGGAAAATGTCCTAATGGAATTAGTGCTTTCTTTTTTCCTTGAGCTTCATAACATAAGTCCCAACAGTCACATACGTAGTCATGATCCCACACTAAGATTCCCTGTGTCGTGTGTATCAGGAACTACGAGTTCCATGGTACCATAACACCCAGACCCGGAACATATATTTGCAAATCATACAAACATTTGTCCCGCAGCGGGAATCGAACCGGCAACCTCTCGCATCTCAGCCGGCTACTCGCCCGCCGCGCTACAGAGGTTGTCAAATGACAAGTCTTGACAAGTCAGGACCAAGTCAAGACGTGTACCTATATATGTATATATCTCTCTGTTGATGTCCAAAATTGGTACACAAAAGCTACACATTTCTGTTTACAAATTTATAAATGGAAATTATTCTACCCCAATCAAAGGACTATTTTATTTTGTAAGTAAATCCTAGGATCTTTTCTTTTACAGCCCTCTAGTCTGATTCCCTAACCTCAATTCTATCGTAAATGAAATTAAACCGGCATCGGCAGTGACTTCCAAACGATTCCCGAAAAAAACCGAATCAGTCACTGTCGCGACACAAATCAGGTTGACGGGGTGATTGGAACTGTGATGGATGGCACATCAGGTGATTATGAGGATGTCTCCTTGATCAAAAGAATTCTGGCTTCCAAATCTTGCATGAGGCAGTAGGTATTAGGTAGGTTAGTATAGTATATAGGTACTTAGGTGTTTTCAGGAGGTCACACCGCTATTACTTACAAGAAACTAAATTTTTTTACGAAAAAAATAGGCAAGAATATTTAAACGTAAATATACACTGTTAAATTTAATGAATTGGGCTGTATTCGTGTCCGAGCCGCAGGATTTTTCGTAAAAACGATTGTCCGATTTCTTTGCATTCTTGCGGGAATTAAATTTTTTATTTTAGGGTTCCGTTTCTTAAATTATACCAACGGAACCATTATAGGATTACTTGTGTCTACCTGTCTGTCACAGCAGATTTTCTACTGGAGATAAAATTTGATTTCGTTGCATCAAAAATGTTGACCTGGCTACCAAACCGAATTTATAGACAAAAATGTATTGTAAAAGACACTGTAATGTAATTCTTGTTTAGAAAGACAGTTTTACCATCACAAAAAGTATAAACTGTTACGTCTGATTCCGCTGCACTGGCTTTACAAGCAAGTTACATTTTACGAATAAACTATGTTCTCAACAGTAGTTTTTGTTGCACTACTTTTGCCTTTGGTATATTTGTAACATTAGGTTCTATTCTAAGATCTATTCTACCCATCATTCATTGTTTTCTTTGTAAGCAACAGTTATTTCATAGACCTTCCTGTACTATACCTAAATACTATAATTTTATTGAAGAACTAGTTGCGCCCCGCGGTTTCACCCGCGTGAATAATGATGAAAATTGATGATGATGATGAAAAGTAGCCTATGTGTTAATCCAGGGCGTAAAGTATCTCCATTCCAAATTTCACTCAAATCTATTCAGTAGTTTTTACGTGAAAGAGTAACAAACATCCATCCATACTCACAAACTTTTGCGTTTGATGATGATGATGATGATGAAAAGTAGCCTATGTGTTAATCCAGGGCGTAAAGTATCTCCATTCCAAATTTCATTCAAATCCATTCAGTAGTTTTTACGTGAAAGAGTAACAAACATCCATCCATACTCACAAACTTTCGCGTTTATAATATTAGTAGGATATTCCTCTTATAACTTTTGAAATTATCATGGTTATTAACATAATTATCAATAGAAACGGGATTTACCATAATTTTTGAACTTTATTAAGTCCCGATATTTCGACACAGTTTCATGTGCCATGATCACGATTAATAAAGTTCAAAAATCATGGTAAAAATCCCGTTTCTAGTGATAATTAATATCCCTCTTGAAAACGATTGCACACATTGTTGCAAACATCTACAATGTACAAGCATTGCTTGGTTGTATTTAGCTCTAAGTTCGTAAATAAAGCTAGGTAGAAAGGAAATAATAACTTTAGTCTAGGGAAAGTTGAAAGCGTTTCGTTTAGTATTCCGCGCTTTTACCACGGATTTTGGAACCTTACTGTTCCATTTACAAAACAATGCTCTCTAAAACGAAGTTGGTAGACTTGGTAGAGCTTATGCTAAGCGTTCTACGTTCCTACCTGTGCAGGGTCGGACCAAGTCGCCTCACGTATGAGTGAAGTAGATTGTTTATGCAAATTTTGGATGCGCGAATGCGGTCAAAATCCGAACGATGGCGTGAATGTACCAAATCTCAACTATTCAAATAGGTTCTAAGAACATTAAAATCGTCAGAACGATGGTTTATCCTTAAGGTGCCACTTCACTTGGTGTATATTGTTTGCGTTATTTTTCCAAGGTAAAATCAACCATGAATATATACATAATGCTAGTAGTTCATGTACATAATGCTATTTTCCTTGGCAAAATAACGCAAACATTTGCGAATATACCTTGGTTTATATTTTAAATATTATTATTAAATGGTTTATATATTAAATTTTAAGATCTTAAAATTAAGAATACCGATGATTATAAAAGCCATACCTACTTATGATATCAAAATTGTCATGTAAAAAACAAATGAGTTAAATTTAATTCTCTTTCTGGAAAGGAAGGTTTCTACGCGCAGATATTTGGCAAATATCTGCCAAATATCTGATACCTATCGTTGCTTTGCTTGCTTTATTACTTATTTGCTATATTATTTCCTTACTTATTGAGTACTTAACACCAAACGACGACCACCAACCCACCTGCCAAACGTGGTTATTATGGCAAATCCCGCCATTGCATTCAATGGGGAGGCTTTTTCCAGCAGTAGACGTAAACAAGCTGGTGATGATGATGATAATTTAGTAACATAAATTAGAGATTTAGGTACATAAAAAAACACAAGAAAAACAGGTACTGGTATTATAGGTATTTCTGGCTTTATCTGTGATTCATAATTTTCACTTGATTTTGGCTCACTGCGTCTTCAACTGAACTATCCTTAATCTGATCCTGGTCAGTTGGCTTGCGTTCTCTTATTTACATAAAAATTGTGTTACGAAAATCTCGCTCTATATATGCACGATACCTTTTGCTAAAACAGGTACATATTATATATGTAGGTAATGGTGTTGGGCTGCAGTGCACCTTCATGAGAAATATTTGGTGAAACATTAAAAGTTTCAGCGGGCATAAGGGAATATTAGGAAGTTAGACTAAACTGCGTGGTGTAATGTTGACATAATTTTAATCCAACAAAATAATTATATATTCCAAAAATAAAATATAAAGTTCCACTAACTAACTCAGTTTAAGCGAAAAATTAAAAAATTTCTTACGATAATTATTTCTCTTTTATTAATTCTTAAAGAGGGGGGATTAAGATCGAACCTTTTGTCCTAACTGTCCCCCTGTCACTATGTGTGTGTGCCCGCGCGCGCGCGCGCGCGTGTGTGTGTGTGTGTGTGTGGGTGTGTGTGTGTGTGTGTTTCACTGATCAGGGTGACAGATGGGATTAATTAAATGAAATGTATTTATTTATTAATTTAAGGAAGACCAACAGCTTAATTTATAAACAATACATGCTAACACAAATAGGCGCCGGTAAAGCCAATTAATGGACCTCACGGATTGATACAAATTAGCTTACAAAACGCAAACAAACAATGATATGTTAGTAACAAATTAAATACTTAGCTAAAAAACAACATACCTTTAAGTTACGAGCATATGAATTGGATGGTATCAGCAGGTAGGTACGGAGGATACCTACCTAGTATAATTTAAACAAACATACAAATGGATGCCTAATTAAAATAAAAGAAGATAAAGAACTCTAACCCAAAATTAAATAAGTTATAGAACAAACAATGGTTTTTGACCAAATTCTGGTTGAAATCCATTTTCAACACGATGAAGAAGAAGTTACTTAGATAATAGTAAAATCAAAAGCAGAGTGCAATGAAAACGACATTTGGGTGTAGGGCCGATCAGACGAACTATAATAATTTTATGAAAATGTTTTCAATAAAGTATAATACTTAACACAATTTTAATTTCATTAGGTATTCTGTATTTTGCGGACATTTCAAATGACTGAGCTTAAAAACATCATTCAACAATGAGAGCTCCCCTGGAACTGTTTCCCACAACGAATGAAATGGTGAAAATGCTAACCGCATTGTAATCAAAATTTGCGCCATTTGCAGGCCACAAATCATGGAGTCATGCCTCAATAAATATCAGAACGAAAGAAATAGTAGATTGTTGCTCCGAGTAAAAAACTACTTCTTGTTGTTGTCCGAGTTCTAGTAACACGAATGCAATAAAAAGTCACCGTGAGAGGTTTATAATCAACAAAGAACAACACTTTTTTCTCCACTTCACTTTTTTCTTTTTTGAACTTCTTTGTTTCTTTCAACAAAGAAGCATCGATTTTTTACAAAATCGGAGTAATAAAATCTAAAAAAAAATGTCAGGCTCATTCACACAATGCGCGCCGATACGTAATAGTAGATTATGCACTAAGGGAATAAAGCAGTGTCTTGTCGCGGGCGGCATATTGAACCCTGAGTGTAACGAGTTATATAGAGTCCTGAGTGAAGCGAGGGGTTCAAGCTGCCCAAGACGAAGACAGGCTTTATTCCAGAGGAGCATACTCTACTTTTCACACCTACTGCGAGACAATAAAAAGCCAGGGCTCCATAAAATAAGTATCGTCTGTTTTGATGAACTCTGGAGTAGAATCATTATCGCTCAACATTTTTTGTTACACTAATATTGCCATTAACATAATCATAAATTGATAGAATATTGCAATAAATTTCACTGAAAAACACAGCACCAATCTAACATCTCTTTTGTTTCACATTCTTTAAAGTCGCGCCTAATCCCTTTTTTTCTGAGTTCTGCTTTTGGTGGCCAGTTCGATTTTCGAACAAACCGCTTTAGAATACCATATGGGTATTTTTTTACTTGGAGTTTTCCACGAGTTTCCACACGAATTTGACGTTCCAAATTCAAATCACTTTAATCCCTAGGGAGTTTCATACAACTTTATATCCCTAGAGAGACAATGCTTTACTTTACGTTGAGGTTGCATGATTTGTAATTGGACATTGTCGAGCAGGTGGTGTGAAAACATATGTAAACATTACGTATACATTTTTTAATTCTTGTCGGCCAGTCTAAATCTATGCGGCAAGTACTACAAAGCACGTTGTGTTTTTAAATCTTTTTGAACTTAGTTTTGAACGAATATACAAAGAAAACAAAATCAAAAATAATGTATTGTCTGTGGAATTGAAACCGGGATGTAATAGATTTTCATAGAATAATACTGCACTGTTTTTAGGAGCATAAAATGCCGTTTTTTGCTTGCGTTTTCGGTGAATAGTTATTAAATTACTTTGTAATTGGAAGAAAAACACTTTCACACTAGTGATTCCCAATTTTACGTTGTATGTGAAGCAAATTGTACACTTACACCTACCTACTTTTACTGGTTGTCGGCTGTGTTCTCCTCCAATCCAAATCATATCAATATTTTGGCTGAAAACACACGTTGGTTATACAGTCAAACCTGGATAAGCGAGAGTTCAAGGGAGCACAATCTCATTCTCGCTTATAGAGGTTTCTCACTAACCCGAGTTTCTCGCTAATGCAGGTACATGGGTAGCGTTTCTCTCTTATAGAGGTACGCAGCAATAACAAGACATTATTCATGCACTATGTAATTTTATTTTATTTAGAACTTATTTACACCTAAAACACTCAGAGTTTATAGAGTCTTTTGATTTTATGATTTTATAATAGGTGGATTCTGGTAAATTAAACTCCCTCTGAATTTCATTTCGCGATTTTCCGGATTCAAACGCATTCACTATTTTAAGTTTATCACTTAATGACAGTACTTTAATTTTCCATTTTGACATGATTCAGAATAGAACTTTCCTCCTCAATTGATGAACGATAAACTGAGTAAGTCCGACAAACAGGCACACGTGTCCATTTGAAAAGAATGCGATAAAATAACGTTATTTAGTTCCACGAAATAGAATAGGAACAATATTGACGAGGAAACAATACAAATACAATGGTAAGAAGTTCCACGAAAGTTAAGAATGAGTCATAAAATAGCAGATGTTAAATTTGTAATTTGTTTTGTCATTTGTTCCGCCTAAATAATATACATAAATAAATAAAGCTCGACTGTCGCTTATAGAGGTATAGATAAGTAGCAGTCTCACTTACGGAGGTCCATGAGGGAAAAACGACTCTCTCTTACAAAGGTTTCTGTTTCTCGCTAATAGAGGTTTTGGGAGCTTAAAATGACGGGTCCTGGCTATTACTCTCACTTATAGAGTTTTCTCACTTATCCAGTTCTCACTTACCCAGGTTTGACTGTATATAGGTTTATATTTTATAGCATAGACCAACGCTTGTTTCATTTAACATGTAATCAAATTCAGAAAATAGACCACAATGACACATCCGTTTAATGTTTTATGATTGTGTAAATTCTATATGATTTTTGACCTTTAACTAATCTAGGATAAGAAACTAACTAACACAATATGATCCATGTTGATTAAAATAAATAAATAAATAATAATAATAATAATACGTCGTCCCACACTATAAGGATTCCCTGTACCATGTTACCATACATGACTTTCTTTCATAAACTAGGCCAATGTGAATCTAAATCTCTCTAGCTTTTAATTATGTGAGGATTTACCCCCGTCCTACTTGTCAGCCCAGGATACACCGAAGTAATAAAAGTCCCCGATTTCGCGAGTGACCGCGTTCGGACGATCGTCCCTTCTGACACGTACCACAGAACAACGATAATATGGAATAGGAATAAAGAATTCTGCTGATAGAAACAAGCAAGGGTTTCCACGAAGCAAACTTGATATATCGCTGAAAATTATTTCTGAACCTTTCTGTGGTACGGGGAAACAAGCATGTCCTAAAAATAAAAGGTCTATAGTATGTGACATTCGTATTGGATCCAAGTGGTGAATTACGTTTCGATTACTGATTTTCTGTTTTTCTGATTTTGACGACCTCTGTGGCGCGGCGGGCAAAAGTTCGCCTGTGACGCAGGAGGTTGCGGGTTCGATTCCCGCCTCGGAACAAATATTTGTACAATCTGCAGATATTTGTTCAGGGTGTTCTGGGTATTTTTCTATGTATAATAAAAAAAAAACTACCTATGTAATATTATTATATTAGTTATCTAGTACCCATAACACAAGCTCTGCTTAGCTTGGGCCTAGATAATGTTGTGTGAAATGCCCAGCATTTATTATTTATTTATTTATTACTCTCAATAATTATCCAAATGAGACTTCAATGAGTACGTGATGGTGAATTACGTTTCGATCACTGTCAATAATTCTCCAAATGAGACTTCAATGAGTACGGAATTACGTTTCGATCACTCTCAATAATTCTTCAAATGAGACTTCAATCAGTACGTGAAAGGAGGGAATCTTTTCACCACCTTTGTAGTTACTTTAGCGGTTACTTTTGCCCCTTTGCAGGGCCACCATACTGCGAGTTGGTCTGGGACCTAACGCAGGGTGACCAAGAAAAAACTGGTGACACGAGATAGGTTAGGTTAGTACTACTTCTCCTATCCTACTCTTATTAATATTATAAATGTAAAAGTTTGCTAGGTTAGATGGAAATTACAAAACGGATTTTGATGAAACTTTACAGTAATATAGCTTGAGTAACATATATACCATAATTTGTAATAATTTATGAAAGAGGTTCCACGCAGGCGGAGCCGCGAGCAAATGCTAGTTATATATAAGCAACAGCGTTTGGACATCCACTGGTAGACGAGGCTTCCCCCATAAGATACAATGTGGGAATTGCCATAAAACACCACGCTTGGCAGGCATATTATGTGCGATATTCTATTGCATTAGTTAATTATATAATGCCATAGAATATCACACATAATGCTCGGATAGTCATTCTGCTGGTATTCACCGTTGATTTTAGTCTAAACGAATAAAAATAATCATAATTTATTTATGAATCTTAATGAAAATACATATCATACAGTTAAACAATTAGGTTAACTTAAACAGGTTATTACCGTCATAGATGCTAAGGTTAGGTATGTTATGATAACGTTATGCAGTAATAGAACACTAACTCCCACCCTAGGTACAACCTGTGTTGTGGGAGATAGTCTCTTTCGTCCGGTTCAGCTTCATACAATATTTGATGCTACATAATAATACCCTCCTATCCAAAGTCAAATTCCAAACCTATGACAGCCACAACAGCTTCGGTGTATGTCATTTTACTCCAAAGAGAACAAAACAAAGGCTATCAAACAGGCAGGTATATTTCCATCAATCCAGAACGTATAATCGTTTAGTGGTCAGCCCCATTTCGGTTCCATCCCATCTTGGGCCCTAACCGACGCCAAACTAACATAACACTCAACAGTCACATACGTAGTCTTAATCTCACACTAGGATTCCCTATGTCGTGGGTATCAGGAACTACGAGTACCATGTTACCACAACATCCAGACCCGGAACAAATATTTGCAGATCATGCAATCATTTGTCCCGCAGCGGAAATCGAAGCCGTACCTCTTGCGTCTCAGCCGGCTACTCGCCCATCGCACCACAGAGGTCGTCCTTGGTATCGTGTGTAATATGCACACATATTGTGCGTTGTGTAGCCTGGAACAGAAACCACACTGTCCCCCAGGAAGCGTACCCTTGGGGACGCTTAATGACTTCCCCAAGACAATGGGGCAGTTCGTTCCAATTATCGTCGGTAAGAGTTACTCGGTCACAAGCGGCGCTATTCACAATGCGACACATTTCAGTTTCATTGTTCGTTAATACGCCTGCGAAACTTCCACTTGATTAAGATGGCTGCGGTTACACTGTCATGTTAAGTGGTAGAACCTACCTACTTATTATACATCATAACATAACCATGAAGATGTCGATCAGTCTGCAAGAAAAATATCCGTTCACGGGAGGGAAATCAATAACATTGAGGATCGTATTGTTGATTGATCATTATGAGTTTAATGGCAGTGTCCCTTTCGTATCGTATTGACACATAACTAGATTTACCTCTTCGCAACATGACTTTAAAGCAGATCGACCAATAGTACTTTAACATAAAGGAACACAACAAAAAGGCAATACGAAGAAATAATAGATAGACACAGTAGCAGCTTGATCCAAATTTTGAAACCATTTTACACGTAGGAAAGTATGCAATTATAACGGCTGCGAAATAAACCCTACTTTGTAAAAAATGTTGAAATAAAATACTTGAAACGCACAGATTGCGCGGCTAAATACAAAAATTTACAAAGAAATTGACTAATGTTTTTTAGGACTTAGAAACTCCAGAACTTGTACCATCTGCGCCCATACTCTCACATGACCAGACCCATCAGTCCCAGAAACACAATCAACACAAATTAACCCCAAACTATTCTAACCAGCTGCGTGCGAAATTAGCTTTCCATCAATAATGATGCACGTTACAGACTCATTTCGCGGCTCGTCGCGTACGTACCGTGGCGTTACAACACTGTGTAACAGGCGGCCGTATTTTGTGAACTGAATTATAATGCCTTCCTTGTTATTCTGTGTTATTGTAACACTTTCTTTCTTAATACCTAATCTAGTTTGGTTTTCATTATGTTGTCGTGAGCGTCACTATATTTAATGGACAAATATCTCCATGGACTACTTATCCTCCGAAGATACTTAAAAGATAGATTAATAATAATACTGATGAATAATATGATAACAAACCACATTAAAAATTATAACATTAACTAGTTGCGCCCCGCGGTTTCACCCGCGTGAATAATGATGAAAATTGATGATGATGATGATGATGATGAAAAGTAGCCTATGTGTTAATCCAGGGCGTAAAGTATCTCCATTCCAAATATCACTCAAATCCATTCAGTAGTTTTTACGTGAAAGAGTAACAAACATCCATACTCACAAACTTTCGCGTTTATAATATTAGTAGGATAGGAAGGATAGGATATTGGTCATTGAACCAGCGAGCGAAGCGAGAAGTCCTTGCAATACCTAGCAAAAAAAAGCTTTCATCTGACCGGAAGTATTGATGTATGTTGGTACTCGCGTACAGGTCTAATTTTTCAATGAATCTTGACGAAATTTGATGTACAGGATATACAAAATCATAGTTTTTTTTGGTAATTCCCCCAAAAAGGGGGGAGTTTGTTGCGGTGCCATTTACCGTATCTTAAGAAAGGTCTGTCTCTAAATTTCAAACTTATTCAAAAAGTTAAGTATTTTTTTATAAAAACTGAAAAAAGAAAAATTGAATATCCAAATTATGAGCTGGATACTCTCAGTTGAGAGATTCAACGACTGTGTGGTTCAGGTATGATCGGGTATAATAGATCGGGCTATGAATGTGATTTTCAAATTATGCCTCGAACAACAAAATCCCCAAGCAGTATCCCTGCAGCACCACGCGCATTCACCGCCTTTTTGGAATTATATGATGCAGACTGATCGCAATTGTTGTTTGTACTCGCGAAATCTACTGTTTGCAGAACTACTAAGTATGGTGCAATCGGCGGTATTCACGCTGAGAGCAATCTTTTCCAGACAACCTTGAAGAAGGTAGGTATGAAGACGCGTAGACATCGAAGGACACCCACGTTTTTAGGCTGTGTGGCGTTATACGTGCATTGCGAGCCGATTCACGCGCTGCCTTAGTGCAATCCGTGCGTGAGGACGGATGTTCTGCACGTCTCACCTTTGTGTCTGTGATGCGAGCATCATACGTGGTTGTTTGCGGGCTCACTCTTAGCAATATGCGTTTGCATGAATGCATCGTTTGTACGAACCATTGTAGTTAATTCAGTGCAGTGCCTCGCAATGTCTGTACACGCCTTTACCATTGCTGTTGCACTAGCATGATTTTTATTAATGATATCAGTGAGACCAAGTACCTCACTATATTCTACTGAAAACCTCCAAAACAATATTTTCTTCGATGTATTTTTTTTACAAGATTTTGTGCTCTTTTATAAAGGTTCAATTAGAATCAATCATCGAGATACATCACAAATGGTTCGCGAACGTCTAAAGTAAATTGATGAGTCTAGAATCTTTACAAATACTGAAAGAAAAGCAAATATTACCTAATACAGTGTGGAGCTCTGGTTTCTTAAGTAACAGAGACCGACATATGACGGCCTTCTTTTGAACTCGATTTTCATCCACCAAAGACATATTGATGTTTACCGCGTCTCCACTATTATTTCGGCTGTTGACAGTCAACGCTTCTTAGGAATTACTCTTTCTCTTATCAGTAACATTATCGGTACGGCTTGCAAAGGCTGAACAACGTTAGTAACAATAGAGAGTCACTAGTACTAGTAGACAACGTAAATGTCAAATATTTATTAGGTTAAAGAATTTTATTACTCGTAAAGAACAGGGTTCACTTATAAGGAGTTTAAGAACTAAGATTATAACTAACTATTAGTTACTTAAGTACTAATAATATTCCAGAGATCTGGTTTACTTAAAAAATCTTATCATATACATGTTTTTTTAGCTTTTTTTTTAATAAAAATAGAGATTCACAATCTTTTATGTTATTAGGTAAGTTGTTGAATAATTGTGCACGAGGGTGCACAATTATTCATAATGTTCCTTTTTCCATAATTGGTTCTATGTTTTCTTAGTTTTAGTTTATTTGTGTAAATATTAACCAATTAAATTACAAAGATTTCAAGCTACTCCTATGTCATTGGCCAATATATATTAACATTCGCGGTCGTCTCGCTAGCATCTTGGTAACGTTAGCACAGCTTGAGTAACGTTACCAAGATGCCCCGTAGACGCAGCGGTGCGCCACCACTTTACGTACTTTGTGGCTCTATATACAGATTCGGTATACTTGAATGCCAATTAAAAAGCATGACAGAACAGGGGCATTTATACCATCGTGGCCAGTGGCATTAACTAGCTCACATAACTCTCTGTTTGCCAGTATGTACACTTATAACTCGAGTTCGATATGGATTCAAATGTGATTTTATGTGTCATGTACGGTTCTTTTTTGCAGGTTCTCATAAAACATCCATGTTATTTATTTTGGAAACTGATATGCGACTTTTGTGAAGGTATTAGGGTAACCCTTAAACAACCTTCGGTGAGGTCAGTACCTGGATGGGTTACCACCAGGCTAGAACTCTTTTTTGTGTAAGTTTTTAGCTATAATATTTACGTGAATCCTGTCACTTCTTCTTCATCAAAAACAGTTAGACATCCACTGTTGGACAAGGCCTCCCCCATAATATGCGATGGGGTGATTTGCCATAATCACTACGCTTGGCAGGCGGATTGGTGATCGCAGTGTTGGGATTGAGTACTTAGGTGGATGCTGCTGCCCATCCCATGATGAAATCCCTTAGTTGACTTTAACGACATCCACGGGAGGAGACGGGGGTGTTTATTTTTATGCCGGACACACCACGGTATCAGTTACTACAGTGTGTAATTATAATGATGCGTTTATTCTACAAATCTAACACAAGCTATTTTCGCCAGAAATTTCGATCCAATATACAATTAGGGTCGCTAACTTTTCGAAATTTCGGGTTCGAATTCCGGGACGAGGGATTGAATTAAGACCTACTCACTAGCTACATATTACTACAAGTATATCAATTGACGCCTTACACATAGGGTACGAAACTTTAAATCTTGTTATATTAGCTGCTCAGTTCCGACTTCAAGATACTCATATGGATATACCTAGTACCTAAAAATTCCTTGACTCCTTCCACATGAACCAACGCTTGACTCATACAACATACATAGATTTTTGACAGATTTCAATGAAAAACTGTCTATGCTTGTGCATCGATTTAACTAGAGCATATTTTTGGAATAAGGGCTTGAGAGCGAATGTTTTGCTTCAAAATATCAAGCCGTATTTTTCATAAAATTCTTACCTATAAGTACCTATATTAATAAATATTTATTAACCTACTAATTTTATTTATTGATGCAATTTTTCTAAAGACAATCTGGTATTGCGGGACTTGTAGTATTTAGATGCTGATCGACCAGTTAGTTGCTTGATCCAAGCTCATATAACTCGGCGTGGGGTTTTTAAACGCTGGGCAAAGTTTACGAGTAGGGTTTGGGACAGTTCTAATGGAGCGATGTACCGAATCTGATGGATTTTCTGTGTATTATGTCCGACATGTTCCGTTCGCCACATGGGTCGTTGGTAGGTAAGTAGAATGAATGGTCAGTTGAGTTGTTTAGATCGTAACTGGTATTTTTAGGCAAAGAAATTGTAGGTCACGTAGCTTGATTAAATAGATACAAACCTGCATATAGGTACGGGCAGGGTTTTCAAATATAGCTAAAGCGGTAGCAGAAACGCAGTAAAAGCCAGGGTTTCCAGAATTGTCTGCCATCATATTAAGGGTCAAAAAACCTTTCAGAGACACTATAGATCATCATCAGCCTGCATCAAGTGCTGGGCATAGGCCTGTCATCCACTTTCTACCCACCGCATTTCATAATTCATCACTCCACTTGGTACCTATCTGAGGATGCTCCATCGCTTCATTTGCCGTGATGGTCTCCACTCAAAAACTCGCTTACCCCCAACGGTTGTCGGTTCCTCTGCATATATGACCAGCTCATTATCACTTCAGCTTGCTAATCCACAAAACACGGATGACAAAGGTCAACTATTTTTTTGACGGTAGTTTGAAAATCGGGTTCAAGCAGAGCCAGTCATATGACGTGCGCTGCTTTGGTGTGACTTGATTTTTGACGTGACAACGTCTTATAATTCGATAGAGCCGGCTGCACGCACGAAAAAACATGACTCATGCGGCGTTACCTCGCTCTGAGGCGTTCCATGTAAGGCTTGAAGTGCAAGCGAGAGCGCGGAACGAGCGACAAAGAAGCACAATCGGTGACGTTGTCACGTTCAACTATCGTCAGCAAACCGACTTTACAGACAACCAATTTTTGTTTGATTTTGAGTTCGAAAACAAATATCACTGCTATATGAAGACCGCCGAAAGAATAAGAGCATCAAAATCAATTGTTATTTATTTTTATATATTTTGCAAAACGGGTAATTTTCACGTATCGTTAAGTTAGTGGAGGCACTGATCGGTGGGGTTTCGGCCCTAACCGAGGGTCTTCTTTAGGGTGAGTGTTATTTATTTATTAAATTAAACAGCTGCTTCTAGTTTTGACCAAAGCGCAAACTGCCCTAGTTTACACATAGAACATAAACACTTATATTAAACTTAAATATACCCTAAGGGACACAAAGAACATATAGAACCAAAGACCGATATACGTATTAGAAAATCACAGACTAATCTATTTTGCTGGCCATTGATTTATTCTAGGATTTGTAGAGGTGTATGGATAACAAAATAATAAAAAATAAATTGCTTGTGAGGATTGATTTTGGACATGTTTTTGTTGTTATGAACTTCGTGACACAGGCTGACCTTTGTTTATAAGGTCGTGTCCTGACATGTAAGTAAGTACATAAAATAATAAAAGATATATTGCAATCGGGATTGAAAATTATGAGTTCTATCACAAAATAGAAAAAAGACGCTTCTTAGGTACCTACTTTGTGGATCTACTATTAAAGTTCTTGAATGGCGAACACGAACTGGACTACGCAGTGTAGGAAGAAGAGTCTCGGCGGACCGCAGGAAGTTGATGGATGGAGGCGGCTCATGACTGTTCTTCGTAGCATTATATGAGGAAATGTCCAACAGTGGACTTTTATAGGCTGACGTAAAGTAAAGCGAGTAAAGACAGGAAGAACGAATAGAACTGTGGTTCAAAAAATAATACACCGATAGCGTAGGGACAGAGTTTATAAGCGGTCAATTACCAATATACCAACATGGTATTCATCATCATAATCACCAGCTTTGAGACGTCCACCACGGGACGAAACCTCCTCCATCAAATACAATGGGCGGAACTGCAATAACCACCACGCTTGGCAGGCGGATTGGTGACTGCAGTATTAATGTTGAGTACTCAGGTGGATGCTGTTGCCCGTCCCCTGGTGTAATTCCTCAGTCTGTTTCTACGACATCCACGGGAAGAGATGGAGGGGTCTGTTCTTAGGCCAGACACGCTAAGGCATCATTTTGGTATTATTGAAATTATAATCACGATAACTCAAAAATAATTCATTATGAAACAGATGACGCAAATAAGCAAAAATAAAATTAGCTAAATTATTTTTAGTAAAGATACTTAATTAAATCCCTAAAACAGCTGTTATCATCGGTTTATTTAAACAGGTGATCTCGTGATGCGAACCAATTTTCTTTTACGTGGAGCAAAACAGATGTTTGTATTCTTTTTATCGATATTGGCACACCCGACGGCTGGCTGCCAATTTCGTCTCAATTTAAGATCACATGTTTTCATCTTGTTGAAAAAAGTGCCTGGAGATAAAAATAGAAGTCCTACACTCTGAAATTTTTAGTTATAAAAATTATTGATTATTTTTACCGAACCCATATGAAGTAGTTTTTTTTTCTGTAGTTTTCCAAAATTCTACAGCTGTATCTTTTCCTTCAACATCTTCAACATAAGCCTGTAGGTATACGACGAACGATCTTGAACTGCCTCCATCCACTGACTTTTTACCACCTTAATGGTCGTCAGTGCCGTGGTGTGTCCGGCCTAAGAATAGACCCTCCATATCCTCTGGATGACGTAAAAGCCGACTAAGGGATTACACCAGGAGGGGCAGCAGCATCCACCTGAGTACTCAACATGACAACATTTTTTTTTTTTCTTTTTTCATGATGAGAATTGTCGTCAGTGATACATCCTACACTGCGTTTACACTGTGTTCTTGGCTTCACTAAAAAGGCGTTAAATGTTGAGCAACATGTTTGTCTAAATATTTGTCGCTATTTTTATAGTTTGCGAGACGTGTACCTATCCAAACATCGCAAGAGACATGGCTGAGATTACGTATTTTTGTGAAACAGATCCCGTTTTTTCCTTTAAAGGTAAGTATACGGAACCGCAAAAATATTCAGAATGCCAATAAATTACACAAAACTACTGTATTATGCCTGAACCTGCTCATATTTACCGCAAATACCTACATTCCGTTACGTTGGTCTGTTGAGTTTGTAACCTCAATTATAAAGGTTTTGAAACAAAGGGTAAATTCCACAACAATAGCAAAACAATCTAGCTACTTTGCAACAGTAAAAGCTTCCGTATTGTGCATGTACTTAGTTGGATGCTGTTGCCCAACGTAATCCCTTTGTCACCTTATACGACATTCACGGGAGGAGTTGTAGGAATCCTATTCTAAGGCCAAGACCACCAAGGCCACGGCAATGTTGCATGTCATCAGCCTGTATACGTCCACAGCTGAACGAGGCCTCATAGACAAAGGGGATTTGCCATGATCACCACGCTTGGCAGGCGGATTGGTGATCGCAGTATTGGTGTACTCAGGTAGATGCTGCTACCCATACCCTGGTGTATTCCCTCAGTCGGTTTTGACGATATCCACGGGAGAAGTAGGGGTCTATTCTAGGCCAGACACACAACAGCACTACTGTTGTTTACGGACCTTAAAATTGTTTTATTTTTTATAGCAAAACTTTTGTTCGCATTCTAGTATTAAGTAATGATTACCCTGAAGTTAGTTCCCAGCAGACCAAATAAAAACTAGCCCAGACATTTTCAATGTACCGCAATATCCACGGCCTTTATACTTGTCCCATTGAAAAGATCTCGATAAAATCTCTCGGGAAGTTAACAAAAGAGTCCAAACAATAATAAACGGGATAATCGGACCAAGTCTGGGGCCCACAATACCCCACAATGCCAACTTTGGGGTCCTTGATCATGATTGATGGTCCAACTTTAAGATATTTAGGCCCGGCTCAACGCCCATGCCAAGAAAATTATGTGTTCTATTGTTTTAAGGAACAAAGTTTGTTCTGGTCGCAGTAATTTGGTGTTGTGGCTAATTAAAGAAGCATTATACTAAGGAAGGAGTGGGCCTTGCTCTGTAATGTATGGACCACTTTATCGTTAGCAAACCCTGTGGGTCTTGTATCACATAACTACAGAATAATATCCGTGGTGCAGCGGGTGAGTAGACGGCTGAAACAAAAGAGGTGCGGTTTCGATTCCTGATGCTGGGAAAATGCTTGCATGATCTGCAAATATTTGGTCCGGGTCAGGGTGTTGCGGTAACAAGGTACTCGTAGTTTACGACACAGGGAATCCTAGTGTGGGATCAAGACTATGTTTTTGACTTTTGGGTATTATGTTAAGTTCTAATAACAAAGTTACACACTGGCTACTTAGTATATAAATACCGATTATTGTGCTCTTGGTAAATGAAACACACAAAAATTCAACCTTTTGCATTTTAAATATTAGTAGGAATTAGGTTGGGGAAATAAGCATCCCTAAAACTGAATACCTATAACCATACAGAGGCCGTATCATGAGCTCTTATAGCGATTCAGTTCAAAAACTATTCAGTACAAAATATCGGTTCCGTGATGTCCGCAGCTATATTTAAAGGCGCAGTAGCAGAAGGTCTATAGACTTCTGCGATTAAAGTTATATAATGAGGACGAATTTCAACGACGAACCGATATTTTGTACTGAATAGTTTTTGAACTGAATCGCTTTAAGAGCTCATGGTTAGGCCTCAGGTCTCTGCCTATAGCTATTAAGCCCCAGAACGTGGAGATTTGAGCCAGATTTTATTTTAAACGACGTCGACGATACAGAAAATATTTTTTTAAATAAATCGAATTCATGAAATTAAATTTATTTTTACCAGAACTACAAAATGTACAAAATTTGTGTGTAAATAAATAGCTGAATGAAATTATGAATATACAGAACCTATTTTGGAAAATAATTCTACTTATAGGAAATTTGATGAAGTCGTGTTTTCCTTTTATTTTAGAATAAGCTCAAAAATCATCATCATCATCAGTCTGTAGAAGTTAAGTGCTGGGCATAGGCCTCCCCCTTAGAATGCCACGACAAACGGTCTTGACCCGCCTCCATCCACCGACTTCCTGCGACGTTTATAATGTCTTTAGTCCATCGAGTGGAGGGCCTTCCTCTACCACTATATAACCAAGAATCATATTTCTACTTAAAAATTCCATTCACACAGCTGTATTACACATTGATGTACTTTCACTGAGTCAAAAGAGCGTATTTTATTAGAATTCTTCGCCTTAAAGATCATTGTATGACACTCGAGGATCCAATAACCTACATTCAGAGGTGGACCATATAGATAAATATCTCAATTTCCTCTTCTATTCTGGCACTCATCCAATGGGTTTATCGGTTTACCGGCAGATCATATAACATTTTTGCTTTTCCATTTTCATAGATTTTCTTATTATTAAAATAGCTGTATCAGGATCGAGACTCTAAAATGCTCTTTTATTATTGGCGACACTTAAAAACGAACATTGTGTTCAACATAATTATTTTTTCAACACACTTGCTCATAAAGTGGCTCTAATTTCACCGCAATTAGGCACATAATGACACCTATAATCAAACTGTGACTTTTTCATTGCTATAACTCACAAGTGAGTTATAGAGTTTTTTTTATTTATTGGTTAAGTTGCTTTCCTCTGATCCCAGTTGTCCCGTTTGATCTTAAAAAAGTTTCGATACAAAAAAGGTCGTGATCAATAGAACAAATAAATTAATGTACCTATTGCTTGCTCATTTCATGCAACTTCGTATTACAATAGATAATTTCAACTTGTACGTGTTTAATAAATAAAACTTTCACTCAAATGTAACTTTTGTTTTCTCTGTAATAAAAAAAAAAATCCCCATTTTGTACGTTGCTAAAACGCTAGCCGCGGAAAGCAAAAAAAAGAAACCTCATTCTTTTAGTCTATGGCCGATCGCCATTGTTAGATGCGCGCACATAGGAAAACTGATTAATTTTTCCCGCCATAGGGAAAAAATTTTCACAACTCGTTTTCACTGTTAAAATTACAGTTATTTTCTTCACAAGTGTGTTGAAAAACGTCGTATGATACACGTGTGTATTAATGATTACCGTCCTCGGCTCTCTTAAGACCCTCGCCTGAGCGCCTCTGACGTAATCACTAACTTTACACACTTGTACCATAATGTACTATTATATTATTGATGACCTCTGTGGCGCGGCGGGCGAAGGTTCGCCTGCGACGCAGGAGGTTGCGGGTTCGGTTCCCGCCTTGGAACAAATATTTGTACAATCTGCAGATATATTTGTTCAGGGTGTTCTGGGTATTTTCTATGTATAATAAAAAATATATATCTATGTAAGTATTGTATTAAATATATCCAGTTATCTAGTACCCATAACACAAGCTCTGCTTAGCTTGAGGCTAGATAATGTTGTGTGAAATGTCCAGCATTTATTTATTTATTTATATTAGACTAGCGGCGCGCTCCTATTGGAGAAGTCCTAAGAATAAGATTCCTGCAACTTATGCTGTAGATGTCGTAAAAAGGCGACTAAAGGTTTACGCCAGGGGATTGGCAGCAGCATCCACCTGAGTACTTAACACTAAACTGTGATCACCAATCCGCTTGGTAAGCGTGGTGGTTATGGCAAATCCCCCCATTGCAGGCTATGCATGCCATGGGGGATGCTGTAGTGGATGTCTACCGGCGGGTATCACCCGCATAAGTCTCGATCCGGTAGGAATATTGGGATAACAGGTATATATTTATACGTGACCTATACTATATTAACCCAGGGTATAAGCTATGTCCATTCCATATTTCAACGGGGGACGCTGCAAGTAAAAGTTTGGAAGGAAACGAAACTTCAGATAGTTTCGAAAACTATCAAAGCCCGTACTAAGCCTTAATCTTAATTTAACTTAATCAAATCAAAATTCAGTTAGCAAGTTTTATTTTCAGTCTTTGAAAGGGACATTTGAGCAATCTTCCATTTCCTTAATAACACTTCGCTTCCTAATAAAAAACCGCAGTCAAATAAAAACTCTTTATTCTTAGTCCCAACAGAAAACTTGCGGCATTCACACTCCAAGAAAATCGGCAGTAAAAATAAAATGTTCTTTATAAAGGACTAACCGTTGAAGCTGAAATTCACGATTTCCAAAGAAAAGGAACAAGTTTGTGCTGCCCACAAGATTTTAAGACTAGACCGAGACAGCCAGCTATGTCTGCTTGTGGTTTATTTTGTGAGGAAAACTATGAGGCTTATTCGAAATCATTTTTTAAACCTATTTTAGTTAAAATAGCGTTTTAATTTGTTCTCTCTGATGTAAAATGCCATACGTCAAAACAAGACAAAACTCAAATACGTTTAAAATATGAAAGGGGGTAAGTAATCCTTCTTTGTATTAAATCTAGGTATATTGTAATCAACTTATTAGTAGAATAGTCATGTTTTTTTTATATATAATATTTAACGTTTATGGTATTTTACTTCATTACTATTTATTAGTCCATTTTATAAAAGTATATTATGTATTCGAGTTATTTAAAAGTTGTATTTTATCATTCTATCACTATTGTTATTATTTTTACTCTGTGCACCGCCGTCTCGTTACTGCTTCACTCGTTACTGTTCATCCAAAGGTTGCCTGGAAGAAATCTCTCTCAGCGAAAAGGCCGCAAACTTTACTGCTAATTTTAATAAATCCTATTATGTATTCCTGGAGTACAATATCAATATAATGCTCATCACTAGCATCTAGAAGGAAGAAGAAAGGTCTTCTCCATAGAATGCCACGACGAACGATCTTTAGCCACCTCCACCCACCGACTTCCTGCAACCTTTATCCATCCTTGGTCCATCGAGAAGGGCCTTCCAACACTGGCGTATCCGGTTTATGGTTGCCACTCGAGAACTTTATTACCCGACGGTTGTAATTTCTATTTTGGCCTGCCCATTGCCACTTCAACTTGCTAATTCTGAGGTCTATGACGATTCTTCTACGGATTTCCTCATTTTGGATTCTATATATTCAGAGAAGTGAAATCACGTGGACCAACAACTTTAAAACCAAAGAGCACCAAATATAAATCCAGATGCCTTTAAGCAACAATAAATAAAAGTTCCACAGTAAAGTTGGTGTAAGTAGTTTTCAGCTAGCATTGCACTAAGCTTAGTATCCACCAAAGCGGATATGACCAATAAAGATACCTATGACACGAGGGCGTTGGTTGTTGTTGGACCAACTAGTGATGTTTCATTCAATACCTCTCCTCCGCTTGAAACAAGCATACGTACAAAAACATTATGCTGTTTACGAGGCCTCTCGTCTATACGCTTTAGTGGATATCGGGTTTTATTCTGTAACCCAGTGAGCTGAGCAAACATGGCGCCAGTGGAATCGCATGGTTCAATTGTAGCTCAAACATGGCCTCGCTCACTTATTGTACTCTAGTTGCATTGAAATGATTTAGTCAAAAACTTTAGGATATTCTCACTCCTGATTTTTGCATTGTATATTTTTATGGAAACTGTTCTTGGGAAATTAAATCAACAGCTATGAAAAAAAACAATTGTTGCCAACAATACCATAAGTTAGTTTAACCTACTTTAAAAGTTTACACATGTTACAAGCAACTAAATTTCCTTTACCTACTTAAGTAACCGGACGACGCCGACGTGGTAGAGGAAGGCCCTCCACTCGATGGACTAAAGGCATTGTAAACGTAGCAGGAAGTCGGTGGATGGAGGCGGCTCAAGACCGTTCGTCTTGGCATTTTAAGGGGGAGGGTTATGTCTAGCAGTGGACTTCTACAGGCTGATGATGATGATGATGATGATGATGATGACTTAAGTAGAGGCCGTGGTGTGTCCAGCCCGAGAATAGACCTCAGTCTCCTCCTGCGGATGTCGTAAAAGCCGACTAAGGGGTTACATCAGGGGATGAGCAGCAGTATCTACCTGAGTACGTAACTAATACTGCGATCACCAATTGGCCTGTCAAGCGTAGTGATTATGGCAAATCCTTTCCATTGTATTTTATATGGCAGCAGTGCCAGCAGCCTTGTCCAGCAGTGGACATGAATCGGCTGATGATGGTGTCTTACGTAGAAGAGCTAGTTTACAGCAGTGGCTGTCATATGACGGCTGTAAAATAGCGGTGACTGCGGTGAGTTCGGGGCGAACCACTATATACAACGTTGTAAACTAGTGGGTCGCCCCGAACTGAGACCTCGCGATGACATTTTTATGAGCCCGACTACTTATTTCCATATTTTCCAATATTATTTTTGAAAATTTTCACTTTGAGGTAATTTCCTACACATCATCGAAATAACCTTAGAATATAACCAAGCAACGGGGCGTTATACTATATATCTGTTAGTATATCAAGTACCTGACGAGTTAATTGATAACGTCCTTTTGAGATAACTCGCTTCGCTCGTTCAATAATAAACGTCTGCTGTCCAAAATAATGACGGGCGACTCAGGGAAACCTTGGATTTTATTTATTCTTCAAATTACCTCATGAATGTTACAAATAAGCCCATTTTGTGTAATATTTCTTGTAGAGGTAAAGTCTGCCAGTTAAGATCTGTTTAACAGAAAGCACTTGACTGGTTTTTTTTTTTAAATTAAGATAGTTGTCGAAAATTACATTCATTGCACTCATGTACTGTCTTATAAATTATAATATTGTGTTTGGGATTGTATTGGACTTCGCTTGTGATTTAGCAATTGTCCTACCTACCTAAATACGTGAATTCTTCGTCCAAGGTATAGGTCGCGCAACGAGTTATGAGCGCTGACCTTCAATGCGCAGTAGTAATTTTTTGGATGAGAGGCGCGACGGGAGAGAGAGAGGACACAAGCGCAATCAACCCCACCACTTTCGCCGAGCGCTCATGTCTCGTTGCGCGACCACCTCACATTAGTTGGTCGTTTAGCGATTGGTGATTTCGCGTATTTATGACGATAACCATCATTGGTCATAAGTAAATAATGGAAAGAAGAAAGAAAAATAAATAAAAGAAAATATGATTTTTTGACACGAAAATAAAATAATAACAAGCAAACAGAACAGAAGTAAAATAATAACAATAATAGTAATACATACAATTATCTAAGTACTGATTAATAAATGAAAAAGTGAAATGTCCCACTCACTCACTCTGTCCCACGCCAACGTCCAAAAAGTCGCGCCAAAATGGCATTCACCTCATCATAATGCTAAGTAGGTATTATTCTACCTACTCAGCGTTGATTTTCAGCTGACACCAAGCACCATTGTGCGTCTAAACCAAAATGGATTTTAAGTAGTCTTGACAGAAGACGATGCGGGTTGTACCTATATACGGAGGGTTCCCAACGAGTAACACCCAAACGAGTAACACTGTTACTCGTTGGGAATTTTTGTCCCAACGAGTAACACCCAAGGAGTGGTGTTACTCGTACTTGCTCTAAATCTTATCACTCAAATTATTTATAACAGAAAGAAAATTATGTTGACACCATATGCAAAGAAAAGCTCCAAAATTTGTCGAAATAAGCTCCTACGATACAAAGCACCACAGATTAAGCTGCTTCCTTACATATTCCGGAAATTGGCAATATTCTCGCGCACTGCCGCGGTTACATTATGATGAATTACGCGCGAGTGAGAACGTGAATACAGATGTACGAAGACAAGCTATATATATATCGTTGAGATGAATCATGCCATCTCCTCTCATCTTTATCGTTAAAGGTAGCTGTTTAAGTAATCATCATCATCATTAGCCTGTAGTAGTCCACTGCTCGACATAATTATGCCTCCCCCTAAAATGCCATGACGAACGGTCTTAAGCCGCCTCCATCCACCGACTTCCTGCGACTTTTATAATGTCTTTAGTCCATCGATAGGGGCTTTCCTCTACTGTGTTGTCCAGTTTGCGAGCTATATGAACTGCCCATTGCCTCTTCAATCTGCTTATTCTGAGAGCTATGTCGGTGATCTTGGTTCTTCTACAGATTTTATTATTTCGGATTCAATCATGTAGTGAAACTCCTAGCGTAGCGCTCTCCATAGCCTGATGTGTGACTTTGAGCCTGTCTATACGGCAAATAGTCAGCGATCACGTCTTAGTGCCGTAAGCTTATCTATAGCCGTAAGTTATCACTGATAACACGCACAGATTTTACTGATAAAGCATAACACTCTGTAACTCTTAGAAGCTTCCCTGAAAGGTGCATCCTCTATCTTTTCACCACACTAACTCTTTCTACCAAAAGCTCTTTTTAAAGCGATGGATGATGAATGAAAATCCAGTGATACGGAAGAAATAGAATTACTATCGTAACGTGATCGTGCCCATAAGAAACTTTGAAAGGTAATTCCCATGTACCTGCAATATCACCGGCTCATCCTAATACCTTACCTAATGGCGCGTACACTTACCTATTCATCATCCCGAATAATAAAATAACAACAAATAAGTATAATAATCCATTTCCTCAACACTGAAACAAATAAACACTATAAATCTATTTTCATTGTATACATCAAACGACACGACTCTGACACGATATCCAACACTGAGCAAAGATTTCATAATCTCACAATGAAAAGTTACAGTACAGATGTGAACTGTCTTGTGCGAACAAAGTGACAAGTGACAAGTTGCACGGACTACTCTAGCGAGTAGGGTTGCCACCTTTTTTGGGCAAATAGAATACTTGTTGTTATTTCAATAAAGTTCTATAAATCGAAGGTAGGAAAAATCGAGTATTTCACAGTGTATGAAAATATGGTATTATTTATTTTATAACTGTCCAGCTAAAAACAGACCCCTCCGTCTCCTCCCGTGGATGCTGTACAAGCCGACAAAAGGATTACGCCAGGGAATGAACAGCAACAGCAACCTGAGTGCTCAACACCAATACTACGATCACCAATCCGCCTGCCAAGGGTTCTGATTGTGGCGAATCCCCCATTCCATTTCATGGGGGAGGCCCCTCTCGCTAGAGAGTTTTATATTCGTTGAGGAGGCCTCGTCCAACATTACATTACGTCTATCGGCTAATAATGATGATCCAGTTAGTGCTCGATAAGATGCGATCCATTATACATAAAATTACGAACAACATTTTGGTTTCCTTCAGCTGTAAATTTATTTATTACATTTTTTATTCCTCGAATAATTAAAATACATAAAAAACTACTACTTTACTTTCGCGTACTTTATTGCTCTCATAAAGCATGAAATATGTAAGCGTGAAATAGAATACATCTCATTATTATAAAGTATGGGTGGCAGCCCTACTGGCGATAGTGGTACTGTTTAGTAACCAAAGTTGTGAAATACATATTGCTTTGGGCGTGGACAGTCAGGACAGAAAATTCTGGTGACGCTTTTCATCAAATTACTATACTAACACTTGTATATTATTGAGTATTGACTTTATTTATATATAATTATGCAAAAGACGTGAACTAAAACATAGCAACTTTCGAATACCTTGAAATAAAAAAATCGCTTTATAGCAGTATTGGCACTACTTCGTTCAATGTTCTTATTTATCGTATCGGATTACATGAAATCACTCTTTTTATTGCATATTCACGCATCACCGACACTCACGCAAACGTAACAACATAAAAACAAACGATAGCAAAGTCAGTACGATACACATTCAGTTACAAAAAAATCCGTCGAAATTCCGTAAATAAATTCACAGATTTTTACACATCACACAAAAGCTGTGCAGATGCGAGACGTAATTACGTTGACTAATGTCGAGTATGTGGAGTCTTGGTGGTGAGGAGTTTTTTAGATGACGATTAGGGAAAGTATACAGACGAGATACATTTTAGGCGATTATTTTAAGTTAAGTAAAGAAGCACGACTATGACTTTCGCTCTTGAAGGCCCTTTCACTATACCGACACCTACTTAAATTTTTAAGGTATTTCCGTAAGATTGTACCGTCTGTAGGTTTTTCCATACAAACATCAACACTTCATCTGCAACCCTTTATGGGATGAATTTTGGAAATTCCTTTTTTGGTGCAACTCTGACAAAAAAATAAATGTACTCTGTGTATGTATGTATGTGTGTGTGTGTGTGTATGTAATGTGTGTGTTTATGTAATGTGTGTGTATGTGTGTGTATGTAATGTGTGTATGTATATAACTTCTGGGCCTCTAGGAATAACGGCTTAGGCTGTGCGTTTATAGTCACGCTACGATTTACTATATCACTTGGCTAAGTTTTATTGTATGGCCGCCTGTCCATATCTTAATTGCAGTGAACTATATCTAAAAGGATGGGATGAATGCCCAGCAACGTCGTATAAATACGTTCTATGTGGCTTTGCACTTGGAATGGGTAGAGATAACTGCTACCAAGCATGTGGGCGATTTCATCTTTGTGTAAAATTTTATTTTATGCAATGATTGAATAAACAAAAGTGTATCTCGTTTGTTTGTTTAGGAAACAAACAAACGAGTCGAGACGAGTAGATGTGTATCTCAAACATCTCAAAGTTGTTAAAGAGAGATTGTGTTGTCATCATCATCAGAAAGATGCGTTGAGGTTTTTTTTATCTTGTGTAAGTAATTTAAGTGTGTGATGTTTATTGCAAACATTTTTATGGTTACTCCGGTAAACTTTACAAAAAGATATAGCTTAACCTTCAAAATAATTATAGTCTCAAAACAGTGTGTGTTGCCAGTAATGACTTACGGTACTGGGACGTGGTTACTAACTATTGGCTATGATGATGAAACGGTTAATGAAAGAGAAGCGGTAAGACTGATTTATCTATCGAGAATTTTAGAGTTACGGAGATCCAGTACTTCATATAAGTACAGTCGGCTTTTAGTACGAGTGTTTTCGTATCGCTTGAATCAGGCACAATAGGTAACTGTATAGAACAGTCAAATTAGGTGATTTTTTGCACAAGTGTGGAACTAATTAGATGTAGTCATGAAAACTTTTCTAATTGTTTTGTATGGCTTAAAAATCACCTCTAATAATAAGCATCAGTAATTTCACCCTCCGGAACAGGGTGAAATAGGGTGAAAACCATAAAAATATCCGTAACTTAATGGGGGAAATAGAAGTAGTCGGTGCAATTTGGCATAGACTTTGAACCGTTATGATCTACATTTGCACCAAGTATTTTTTAAATCCGACATACGGAACATACAAAAAAAAAACATTTACAAAAAAAACTTTTTGTGGTTATTACGGCTCCGGGAAAATAAAGGTAGTCGGTGCAAATTGATAGACTTATCAGAAAAATGTTCGAAATACATTACCAGATTTGCACCATGGTGCGTCTCACGGAAGGCACTTTTCCATATTTTATTGTCGCTCTACTTCGGGGAAAATTAATGTAGTTCTGGAAATCGACTTAAACTTATTCATTTAATTAGTACTACATCCGCCGGAAGTTTTACACTGGTTTTTTTTACGGAAGATGCATTTGTTCAACACTGTGTTCCCTACATGCACGTGGTTTTTATTAAAATCATAATGCACTAAGACAGTCTCTCTATACGTAATTTAACTTGCATCAAGTAATTTCTTTCTATTTCAAAATTTACTGCTTTTTTAAGTTTGTACCTAATATTTAAAAGGGTTCCGTAAGCGCCAGAAACGGTGCAAACCTAGGATAAGCTTCTTTTCGTGTCATCTAACGTTTCCATAAGAATCCACGACTAAACGACTTAGGTCCACACTTTTTGCTAATTTGCCTGTACCAGTAAGTAATTTGTCATTTTTGATTCGATAGCACTATAAATTCGTAGCTGCTAGTGCATAAGACGTTGAATTTACGTAGACCGTGCAAAAATAAGTAAAACTAAATTCTTAGAACCTCAAATAATGCAACCATAATTAGTACTTGGTCCAAGCGACTTAAATCGTAATATAAAAGGGCCAACATTTTTAAATGATTAATCTTACTAACCCGAATTGAAATTGATGCTGTTTTTATCCAGCGGTCAGGTGCTCATTTTATATTAAATTGATAAATGTGTGACCTAGCTTTATTATTCAGCCTTTTAAATATGGATCTATGTATGTTTGTCCAAATAAAAAAGCCTACTTTTGGCTTACAATTAAATCACAGCTATGTTGGCATAGAGATATAGATTTTTTTGTCTTAGAAGGCAGGCCTGAATAAGTAAGAAAACAAACCAGAAGGCAAAACGCAACAGGGGGCTTAGTACGGGTTTTGATAGTTTACGAAACTTTATGAAGTTTCGTTTTCATCCATACATTTACTTGCAGCGCCCCTAGCGACAACGAGAAGAAAACTAAGCCCCTAGACAAAAATGATCAACTGAAACAAAGTGGCAAGAGTAATCCATTCCATTTTCAACCATTTTCAATGGTAATATTGTGGAGATTGCCGCGGCATGTTCTGCGTAAAAATAAACCCCTCCATTACCTCCCATGGTTGTCGCAAAAGTCAACTACGGGATTACACCAGGAGATAGGCAGCATCATCCAACTGAGTACTCAGCACTAATACCAATCCACCTGCTAAACGTTGTGATTATGGCAAATCCACTCCCCCCCCCCCCACTCCCCAATCCCCTCTATTAAATAGGAGAGGGCTCGTCCAGTAGTGTACGTCTTAATGATGACGGTGAACATCAGTTATTGACGTTGAAATCGCTAATATAGGAAAGGCTGTGTTTTTTCTAAGAGCATGACATATTGCACCACCAAAAATTACTATCAATCGCTGAAACTAATTAACATTCTCAACTCCCAAACGGGTAAAACCATGGTTAACGTGAATATGGCTTTCACTCAAGTAATAGTTGATGAACGAGTTAGACTAATGAAAGGCACATGTGAAGGTACCTACTTTATGTAACTCGTGTAATGGACGAAAGGACTTTGCAAACGAGCGAACACATTTGCTAACTACCAAATTAGTTACACGAAATTGCTAATAGACTACGTCACTAACTCGTGGATGTTTAGGTTTGTTACTATAGTTCTTTCACTAACTGTCACTAATTTTTAGTAGTCAACGCGATTAAACATTTAATTTGTTGCGTGCTTAGCTCAAAGTTGTGTTGTTTTAAAAGGATCAATCCTTGTTATTTTGTCCTAGATAAAGGATAATTACATGGCTCATTACCGCAACGAGATTTTAATTCATTCAAGATTCTCAGAAGACTCATTCAATTGCTGTAATAAATCCAAGAACTCCACAGAAACTAGAAGTAACCAATAAAGTAGCCAAGTTTAAAACTCAGTGTCAACACAAGGTATTATCAGCTGACAACTACGTGAGTTGCTAATAAATCGTTATTTAGCAAGTATATTAATATATCTAGGACTGTGTTTAATTTACACCAACCAGGCATGAACATGCCAAAAAAAAAGCATATTAAACTATGCTTTCAAAAATACAGCGTCATTACTTAGAAATGATCTTTTTGCGGTCGAGGAGCCTTTTGGAATTGCGTTTCATTATTTCAGGGTGAAGTCACAAGTCAGGGACGCGTCGAAGCGACGCGTGGCCCATGAGTCAGGCTTATGTCTGAATCAACGAATTAGTATTGACATTCAGCATGGCAATGCAGTCGGCGTCTTAAGGATGCTTCCGTCTGGTAGTGATTCAGATCAGTTGATCTTTAGATCGTTTGCAATGGTACATCTGTGATCAAATCCATTTATATTTTTTAATTTTGTATGTTCTTGTATAAGTTGTATTACTACTAATATCCTGCTAATATTATAAACGCGAAAGTTTGTGAGTATGGATGAATGTTTGTTACTCTTTCACGTAAAAACTACTAAATGGATTTTAATGAAACTTTACAATATTATAGCTTATACATCAGAATAACACAATTTATAAAGATATTGTGTGAATTGTCTATAATATGACGATAAGTGTCAAGTAATTAGGAAAAAATCTACCATCTGCGAGCTATTCTGGCGTGCGCTGCCAAAACCGCTAGAGTTACACATATGTAATGTACGATAGAAATGTTTATCTTAAATAGTCCTACAAAAAGCCCGCCACAGTATATATCTATATCTTATGTGTAAGCCATTACAGCCAAAATGTGTATATGTGTATCCTACTAATCCTACTAATATTATAAACGCGAAAGTTTGTGCGGATGTTTGTTACTCTTTCACGTAAAAACTACTGAATGGATTTGAGTGAAATTTGGAATGGAGATACTTTACGCCCTGGATTAACACATAGGCTACTTTTCATCATCATCATCATCATCATCATCATCATCATCATCATCATCATCATCATCATCATCATCATCAATTTTCATCATTATTCACGCGGGTGAAACCGCGGGGCGCAACTAGTAATATTATAAACGCGATTATAATCAGCTTAAAACAAATGGCAATATAAAATAATTATAATTAGTCAAAAAGGACGCGCGTCTACTGCGCCTATAGGTAAAATTAGGCCAGCCGATATTAAAAAGGTTTGTATCTAACATCGGTGTAGAGACGAGAGATAATGATATTATGAGCTATAAAAAAAATTCAAACTCATGGATAAAAAGACCTACCAACAGATCTAAGCTACATATATAATGTAAGACGGCTATTTTTAACGTGTATCTGTATAATGATATACATGATGGGTAGCTTGCAATATTTTTGACTGAAAACTGAAAGAACTCATCAACGTATAGTTGCCTCAAGCACTTTCAGCTGAGATGAAAATATTTTTTCATGAAAACAGCACCAAAATATTATTCTAATTACATTGGTAAGCATTCAAAGTCTAAGTTTACAATGAAAGTTGAGTATTAAAAAGCAGCAAAGTTAAAAGCTCGGTGACGACAACGGCTGGTGACTACGTGACACACTCTTTAAAATGGTCACGTTTTGTGAAACTCGAGGATATGGTCTTTAAGTTTTTTGAGGTTGATAGTAAAAAGGTTTCTAATCTCTTTGTCGTAGACGTGCTACGTGGCTACGTGCTATGGTGCTACGGCGTAGCTCTGTAACGAGCTTGTTACGAAGAGTATTAAGCGAACTATAATAATATTAAGAGCACTGTTCACCTACACATAAACAGATGGTAAAGCGACTTACTAGCCTAACCAATTCTTATTGACAGTTGTTTTCATACATTATCTATCAACTTGCCCAATAGTTACGGTAAACATCCGTTTATTTGTTTGTGAACTTGGGCCTAAGTATCGTGAGAGTATGAACCATGAATAAATATTAATAGACAAGTTAGTGAATGCAACAAATGTCTTTGTTGCATTCACATTATCAACTAAAAAAGAAAAATCGAACAGAGGTCCAGTGCAAAACAGCGTGAGAAATAGGCCCCACGGCTGTTAGAAATCTCTTTACACAGTTTACTGGCTTGCTTTTTATTACTCTTTTGATTGTTACGTGTTAACAGCTTCTCAGTAATTATGATTTGTCTTAATGGTGATAATTTGAGCTTCATTGGTAGCTATTTTCAGCTTTTAATATTATAAAGTGGATGAATAATTTTCACAGGGAGCTCCTGTTGTATACATAACTACTAGGAACACTGTACGAAAAATCATGGGTGATGAATTCTTGGATAATATTATATTTTGAATTTGAAATTGGCTCTCAATTAACTTAAACTAGCGTCCAATGAAATAGGATCTTGTAGAAAAACCACAATACCTCCGAAACTAATTTTTATATAATATATATTTTAATTTACTAAATGTGAAGTATTTTTTTTCAAAAGTGGTTTTATTTAATTTTGTTTGAAATATATTTTAATATTGCTTTTATTTCAATTCGATATCTTGCATAGTTAAGGAGGTATCGCGGTTTTTTATGTGACCTTATTTCATTGCACGCCAGTTTAAATTCCAATGAAAAATTTAATCAGTTTGTCTTTGGAAACTATATTAAAATAAAATTATGTATACAAATGAGGCGGTTTATTTTCATGACCTATTCATGAACCACCATAACAAAGGTGCCATCCCAGATACTGCAAAGTAATAACAACCCTATTGTAAATAAGTAAGGTTTATTATAAACCCATTAGAAAGGGTATATTTTGCCAACAATTGAGGCAGTTCAAGGTATATTCAAGGATTGCTGTTCGCACGGGCGACTTATTAAAGAAGTGTTTGGCATCTATTGAGGTTGCGGATTCGATTCCCGCCTCTGAACAAATATTTGTACGATCTGCAGATAACTGTTCAGCGTGTTCTGGGTATTTTTCTATGTATAATAAAAAATATATATTTATGTAATGTATTGTATTAAGTACCTATATCAGTTATCTAGTACCCATAACACAAGCTCGGCTTAGCTTGGAGATAGATAATGTTGTGTGAAATGTCCAGCATTTATTTATTTATTATTATTATATTTTTTTTTAATATTATTTCTAGCGGACAGGCTTTGTAAAATTTAGAGTACACAATGAAGAAATTATGCGGCCACAAAATATGCCAGGACCAAGAAGGATTTATAGAAACTACTTGGGTCCTGCTTTACTTTAACGACCTCCGTAGCGCGGCGGGCGACTACCCGACTGAGACGCAAGAAGTGCGGGTTCAATTCCCACTGCGGGACAAATGCTTGCATGATCAGTAAATATTTGTTCCGGGTCTGGGTGTTGTGGTACCATGAAACTCGTAGCTCTTGATACCCACGACACAGGGAATCCTGGTGTGGGATCAGGACTATGTATGTGACTGTTGGGTGTTATGTTATGTTATCATCGAAGGATACACTTCACAGTGTTGCCATCAACCCAAAGTCCTGCTCCGTTACTTTAAGGAGCTGGGATGCCTGGCTTAGTACCAGGGGAACAATTTTATTACAACACAGAACACCCCACAGCGGTACGTCAGTGCATGTCTCTTACTAACCCCAATTGCAATGAGAATGATTGCACAATAATTCATCGAAGGATTTGAGGACGTCTTTATCACCTTCTCTCTAGCCTCAAAGGTTTGCTGGAAGAAAACTCTTTTAAGGGTTAAGCTCGCTTTTGTACATGTCTGTCTTTTTTTCTTATTTATATAATATTTTCTGTGTGCAATAAAGAATTATAAGAATTATAAGATGTCAGTTGTGTACGGACTAGCAACGGTACATAGGGCTAACGTTCTGGATTAGGGTTAGATAAAAATACTAAGATCTAATCTGCTAGGGCAAGCATTTGTTGATTAAAAATGTTGAGCAATACCCCAAAAGTTTCCAAGTAGTCGCACTCTCGAGTCGCGAGTCTTTAAATTCAAGCGACCTCGCTGCTGTCCTTGAGACTGCGCCTTATAACAAAGGGATCGGATCCCCATTAATTGCTTTGTTATAGAGCTAATGAGTAGTTTCCATTGGTCAGTGTTTATTTACATTAATGATACAACAGAGAACCCTTTGCTCTTTGTTGGGGGTTAGAAGATGTAAGGTATAGAGGGGTTATGAGAGTCACTTAAGCAATTATTATAATAAAAATAAATTTACAAACCAAATGTGTAACTCAAATTCCATCATGTTAATATTAATTAAGATCAACTTAAATCACTTCTACTAGGTACTTAAGGTTTTTTTTAAAACATAGGTTGCTACCTTCCTTGGCTTATCTACAGTTATCAAAATCACCAATCAGGGTCAAACAAAATTAGCAGGCATTTTCCCTGGCTTTGGGTCTGATCAGTATTCCTGGGTCGTCCTTACGGCATGTAGAAAATGAAAATCATTATTTTAACCAAAATATTATATAACTTACAAAGCAATCTCGTTTCGGGTAATGGTGGTCAGCTCATTTTGGTTGACTCTCTGGCGGAAAAATAAGATCGGATTTGAATGAAAACTAAATACTGTGGAGTTAGCACAAATATCTGACGGTATCAAGACCATAGTCGATGTCATATATTGGAAAATTACATTGTGATAAGTACCTTAGATTTTTTATAAATTGATTGGTAGCGTCTCGATAACGACAGATGTTTGTGCCTCTATAGTCACCCTCGGACATAAATGGTGGCCACTGAACGAGCCTATTGTTAAGCTGGCGGAAGATAAAAAGTGGTGCGTTTATTAATTAATTACATTAAACAGTGCTAAAGGGACACATTATAGACTATCGTAAAATATGACAAAACACTCAAAGAAAATCTTTTATAAACGCGAGCGCTCGTTGAGTAGGCGGTATTGTGAACGTTTTACGTGCGTGGCGAACAACTGACGGTGGCGCAATGGCGTTGCAGTCATCCCCGTGCCCAGATCTGTAGTCAATGCAGTGACCATAATTGCCTGCTGTCTACAATTGCCCGCTTTTCCCCTATGTTTTTCGGGTTGGATAATTCTATTGAGTAAACATAAATATTTAATTTACTTAGGAGCTTTGTAATTTGTTAACTAGAAAGTAGATATTTTTGTTGTAAATAACTTTATTTTCGGACGTAAATACTACCAATACAAGTATAAACAAAATTTTAGAAATACAATTGTATCAGTTGGTTTATCTAAAGACCGTTGCAAACGATCTAAAGATCTTAACTGATCTCAATCACTATAGACGGAACAAATAATTATTTTGGGAGGAATTGTGGTTTATCTAAGTATAAGTTTATTTCATTGCACGACAGTTTATTTAAGTTACAAAGAATGTGATGAGATTTTGAGTGAAAACATTCATTAGGTAGTATTATTAATTAATATCGATCTCGTGTCGTAAGACGGTGGCGTTTGCTCCTTGTTTACTAATAAAAACATTTTATTCAGTAAATAAGGGTTTCTTCTTATTCTTCATAAGCCGGTAGACACCCACTGCTGGATGAGGCCTTCTATAGCATGCATATCGTGCAATGGAGTTGCCATTATCACGACGCTTGGCTGGCGGATTGGTGTTAAGTACTCAGGTGGATGATGCTGCCCATGCTTTAGTGTAATCCCTTAGTAAGGCTATTACTACATCCACGGGAAGAGGAGGGGTCTATTTTCAAGCCGGACACATCACGGCAACACGGCGTTTAAATGCATATTACTTAAAAATCAACCAGAAACTGGATTGACGTATGTTCGTTGATGTAACACTGTCTACCATTTTAGAAAAATTACGACTATACACCACGTACTTTACTATTCTCCTGCTGATGTTCTCGTCGCACGAACTTTGAGCGTAGTCGCGGGCGGTGCTCATGAGGAAGGACCTCAAAATGGTCAACGAAACGTCAGCAGGAGAATAGTAAAGTACGTGGGTATAGTCGTAATTTTTCTAAACTGTCTACCAGATAACGGCAAGCTGTATTTTTTTTTTCAAAATCAAAATTAACTTCTAAAAATATGGATAACTAGAAAAAAAATTGATAACAAACAAATTAACTTATTTAAATAACTATCTAATAAACTAGTCAATTATATGAACTAACCTATCAGTAATTTTTGCTTCATTTGATCTATAGCATAGCCGTAACCGCATCGACAAGTCGGTTCTGCCCCCCTAATTCCTGAAAAACACTCGTTGACTATGTTTTTTTTTTATTAGCAAAACCTAATATTTAGCTATGGCCGCAGTGACATTAACGGTGCCGTCGTGCTGCCGCCCGTGGCAATAATTCTTTGCCAACCTTACACTAAATCACAACCAACAACCAACAAATTCTACCGCCCAAAGAAGTTTGCTTATTGGAAAATCCATATAATTTAATGACAAAAACTCTCATAAAATTAAAAGCAAATTATCACTAACGTGATTTCAAATGAAGTGAGATAAATTACCGAGCAAATAAATTATCTCGCCTCTTTCATCTGCTGAAGTCGTTAATTATCAATTGAAAATTAATTTGAAATTATCTCATTTCAAACAGATTTACTATGAAAAATTGGTGCATTTTGAAAACAATTTTCCAAGAGAGCTTTTATTATGCTATGATATTTCAAACGGTCCATCTAATATCTATCTGGTTGGGTATGTCTAGCAGTGGACTTCCACAGGCTGATGATGATGATGATGATGTCAGATTTAAATAATTGTGTATATATTTACTAACCATAGAGTAGGCAGGCAAGGTGTATTTTACTAACCCAATGGTCCTTGTTGATTGATAAAATAAATGAAATGGATAAATAATTCACCTATTTATTAAGTCTTTAGTTTTGCTCAGTATGACATAGTTAAAGCTACATAGTAAGTTATTCGAGTAAACGTTAAGAACGGAAGTTAGCGATAAGGATCGCCCTTACTTCCGTGTAAACGTTCAGAAAGAAAGCGTTCAGATTTATTGGTAGGTTTTTGTGAATGCTTTGCAAGTGACTTTATTGGTACCACGCCTGAATATAATGTATTGTTAGGTGACTCAAATACAGTCACGAAAACTGAAGCATAAAGTCAGATTGGCGACCGGTGGGTCGCCGACCGGTCGCCAGTCCGACTTTGTGCTATGCAGACGTATTTTGTGACCAAATTGCGATTCTATTTAATTATCCACTCCGTTATTTTGCTTGTTCTGAATTCAATAACGTAACACGGAGCTAAACGAAGCCTCAGTGTTTACTCGAGAGGTCGGCTTTTATTTGCTTTTTTAGGATTAATTAAGGTTTGTATAATTAGAAAAATATTAAAGTAATAAATCCAATTAGATCTTTATTGTGTAAAAAACGGATGGAATGGGATTTAGTTTCAGTTTTGTTTCTTTGTCAGTTGAAAGTTTGTTCGACAAGAACTTTCGAAGCGTTGATATAATCGCGATGATATGGTGTAACACCATGGTATACACCATGGTAGGTAGGTTGGTACCAACACAATTGGATTGGCAATTTCGTATATGAGTTTAATCGGTATAATATTCGTTGAGATAGGGGCGAATATCAAATTAAATCAAATCAATCATCGAGAGATTTCAGTTTGGGGCGAACTACACTCGGTTCCAAAAATAACGGGTCAGTCGCATAAACCCGAATATCTCCCGAACTACGTATGCCATCCTAATGAAACGAAGACTGTTCAATTGAGAATTTAATTATACAGATAAAAAATAAAATAAAACTTAGTTACACCCACAATATTAATCTTAAATTAAAAAAAAACTAAAGTAGTCATATTTTTCTTAAGATTACATTTTTTGTTATGATTGTTTTTTTGCTGTTTTTCATCACTTTCTTCATTTAATACTTTGTATTGCCTCCACGAGCTCTTCTGACAGCTTCCAGGCGATTAGGCATGCTGTACACCAAATTTCGGAGCCGGTGCTGAGGAATACCTTCCCATTCCTCCACCAGTGCTTGTATGAGCTCGGGAAGCGTGATTGGTGGGGGGTTTCGACCTTTCACGCATCTCTGAAGCTCGTCCCAGGCGTGCTCGATGGGGTTTAAGTCCGGGCTTCGCGCTGGCCACTGCATGAGTTCGATACCGACCTCTTCAAGGTAGTCATGTACAATTCTGGCGGTATGGGGACGCGCATTATCATGCATTAATATGCCATGCCGGTCCATCCTGGCCATGAAAGGACCTACATGTTCATTGAGGATCTCTTCCACGTACCTCTCTGCATTTAGAGTTCCATTTTGAATGAGCACCAGCTCGGTGCGGGCCTCAGCAGAAATCCCAGCCCAAACTTGTACGGAGCCTCCACCGTACGCCACTTTTTCCTCCACACACGCTTGATGGAAGCGCTCCCCTGGTCTTCTGTACACCAACTGCCTACCATCATGCTTATAAAGCATGAATTTAGACTCGTCCGTGAACATTACCCTAGACCAATCGTCTAGTGTCCAGTTTAGGTGTTCGCGCACGTATCTCTGTCTTGCAATTCGATGTCCCCGTTCCAGTTTGGGGCCATTTGCGGGCCTCAATGGTTTCAAATTTGCTTCAGCAAGACGTCTTCTTACTGTTTGAGCGCTTAAATTGCCACCTCCAAAGCGAATAAAGTGAGTTTTTAGACCAACAGCAGTTTGAAAACGATTTCGGAGCATTGTAGCCACCAGTTGTCTGTCTTCCCTGGCCGTTGTGCATCTTGGTCTGCCATTTCCTGGTCTTCTAAGGTGTGATCCGGTCTCTTGGTACCGCTGGACTACCCGCTGAACAGTCGACAAAGATACACCAATGTTTCTGGCTGTTTCACGCTGGCTCCGCCCAAGTTCCAAAAAAGTTAGGATTCTGGTACATTCCTCTAGCGTGACTGCCATGCTTCACCTCACAGAATAATAATTATGCACGTGGAAGACGTTCACGATAATTTTTTTGTGGCAGAATAGAAATGGAAAGCATCCATAATGACATGAAACAAAAATTTTGTTTTTAAAAATAGTCATTTTTTTAAATTTTGTTTTTCTAATGAAGTTTTTTTTCATCAACCAGTTTAAATAATATGCTATTAGAAGCGCAACTAAAAAGTCTTTATTCTGTTTTTTATTTCATTGATCTAGCTTTTACAGTTCTGGAGGTATTTCAATTTTTGTGACTGACCCGTAATTTTTGGAACCGAGTGTAGTAGTTTAGTATGGTATTTGACAGCCTTGTCCCGTCTATATTCCTGCGATACAACACACGGTGAAAAGACCCTTTGAGGCTCTGCCTACCCCTTTGGTTTAGAAAAGCGTGTGTTTATGTATGTTATGTATGTATTTGACTTATAGAAGCTACACAAAGTTGTCAATACTGCGCTATCACAGATTTATTTGTAACATTTCGTGACATACCTAACTTTTATTTATTTATATCATGTATCTCTTTACAAAGATCAATACAATAATGGTCATCATCATCATCAGCCTGTAGAAGTCCATTACTGGACATAGGACTTCCCCTAAAATCTCTCGCAAAACAGGTTCAAAAGGTTAATTAATCAAATCAAATTCAATGAAGCGGAAATAAAACGCTATTTCCCAACCTCTAAAACAAATATGTGTTTGGTATCAAATGAAAGAGCTTGATGAGTACATTCCAAAAATATTGTAAAAAGGTTTTAAAACTAAAAGCTTTCTTTTTGCGTAGACAGCTTTTAGTTTTAATCCTAAAAGTTGTCTACGCAAAAGCTGAAAACTATATCAAAATGTTGTAGACAGAGACGAAATCCACGATCAGATTTTTTTTTGTTTTTCAATGTATACAGGCTGCTATAAAAATCAAAAGTGTGTCACATACGTAGCAGATGCGGTAAGATATCTGTATCTGAGCGCGTATCTGTCCATATCGCTCTCTATACTAAACTCAAGGAGCAATACACACGTAGCAGATCACTTATATTTTACCGTTAAGCATCTGTAGGCACCGACATATATCAAAAGATAGACAGATTATATCTGTGTATACAAATTGAAATACAATACAGTTTGAAGGTTTCCGCGTGAATGTATCATTTTCGTATACTATCGTATCTGCTACGTGTGTGATGCACTTTACACCAGTAAAATTTTATGAAATTCACGACAGTGTTCACCAGGCTTAATACCAATTACTCACCCACTTTTGCCAAATTTCTAAGCTACCTTTATGGATGTACAGTCACACAGTAAAGTGCAGTGGGAGACACGAGTGCCCTCTATCGGCGTCGAACAGCGGGGTTTAACGCAATTTACCGGTTTGAGCCAGAATAATCCGGATCACGTAGCGAGCATAGCGGGTGCATTGTTCCAGCGGGTCCAAAGCCTTGCAGATATTTCATACTTTGCTATAGGTATTAGCGTGTTAGAATTTGGTACTACACCTAGTAAGTGCTATAGTAAGTGATTCGCATAGGATAGGGACCGTCCAATACCCTCCAAGCCAGAAAACAGCATTGCTGCTAAATCATACATTAAAGTTTTTTTTTATGCTGGACATTTCACACAACATTATCTAGCCCCAAGCTAAGCAGAGCTTGTGTTATGGGTTCTAGATAACTGATATACTATACAATACATTACACAGATAGATATTTTTTATTATACATAGAAAATACCCAGAACACCCTGAACAAATATCTGCAGATCGTACAAAAATTTGTTGCGAGGCGGGAATCGAACCCGTAACCTCCTGCGTCGCAGGTGAACCTACGCCCGCCGCGCCACAGAGGACGTCAAATTTTAAAAAAGAAGCACATATAGGTAAATGTATTCCTGTTAAAATTATACCGATTCACAAAGCATAGAGACCGTCCAATACCCTCCAAACCAGAAGACAGCAATGTTGCTAAATTAAGCTTTAAAGTTATCAAAACTCAGTTACTTTTGTAAAATTAACAGCTCTGTTTAATCACAGTGCAAGTAATGCTCGTTGGAATTGCGGTCGCATATTAATTACATATATCTCATTGCTATCGTGTTTATAACTACAATTCTAGCAAAATCTTAATTTTTCATAACAAAGGAAATCAATATTAAGTATCTACTTTATTCTTTATTGCACATAACTTCACACAAAGTAAACAAGACAATAACTTTTCATTTAAAAAACCGACTTCCGCCATTGTATTCGACTAAATAATTTTGGATGAATTTTTTTTTATGAAAGAACCATAGTGGTGAAAGGATTATGATACTTTCTGAATGCAAATGCTTGGTGTCTTGCTAAAAATATCAAAATCGTCATATGTATGCCTACAATATTTGAGGAGTTCCCTCAATTCCTCATCAATCAATTCAAAACTGGATTTTGAAAAAAATGGAACCAATCTGAAAGTATATCTATTCAAATAAAAAAATAATTTTCCAAATCGGTTCATAAACGTCGGAGATATGAGGTAACAAACAAACAAAAAAAAAATACAACCGAATTGAGAACCTCCTCCTTTTTGTGAAGTCGCTTAAAAAGTGGAGGTGGATTCCCACTTGGTAACCATGATCATTTTTCTGTGCTGTGTGGCCAAAGCTTATTTAAAATTTAACGAACAGATAGCTCATTTAAATATTTAACTATTCATTTTATGATTTACTAACTGGTCGCGAACTTTAGCCTACTTTACATTCAGTCAGGTGTTTTTGAAAGTTCTTAGAGTAAGAGCAAATGAAGCGAGGACTAGTAGATCCCTGCTTAGGCTCCATATACACTGTCAACTCCTTTTGTTTGAATCAATATGAAATCGTTGCATAACAGACTCACTGACTAACTTTCAACGCACGGCCTTAACCGTAAGTCCTACATACCTAAAATTTGGAGAGTATATTCCTTTTGTGGTCTAGTAATGCACAATGAAAGAAATAAATTCAAATGTGAATTTAATTGTTGTATAGGGTAGGTACTAGAGTAAAGAGATAAGTAGAGAAAAGGAGGTGAGTATGAGTGACCGGGCTCAAAAATTAAAATCGACATATGCTAACTAAACGAGTTATGCAATTTTCACTTAAATGTAAGGAATTTATCGAAGAGCGTTTTAGTGTATAAAACATTTTTGCAATTATTCTTTATTTAGCATACGGATACTAACCACATAACATAACGTTTGGTTATTAACCACCCAACAGTCACACACATAGTCCAGAGGGCCTAGCCAAACGGCATTCGCTTCGAAGCGATTCCATTTCTACAGTCGTAATTCAATACAATAGACCACGTGACATATCGATAGCTAACGTCAATCCCATACATTTTGAACTTGTATGGGATTGACGTTAGCTATCGATAACTTTAGAACTTTTCTACTGGCGTCATCGTTATTTGAATGTTACTTTGTCTACGGCCTCTGATACCACAAAAGGGTTCCCTGTGTCGTAGGTGATACCTACGAGTACCATGGTACCATAATACCCAGACCTGAAACAAATATCTTGCAAAAAAAATCCCGCCGCGAGAATCAAACCCACCCTTTATTGCGTCTTACTGGCTACTCACCTACCACACCAGAGAGGTCGTTGACCACGTTAATATTTTGACGACCACCGGTGGTGCGGCGGGCGAGTAGCCGGCTGAGATGCAAGGGGTGCGGGTTTGATTCCCGCTGCGTGACAAATTTTTGCATGATCTGCACGTATTTGTTCCGGGTTTGGGTGTTGTTGGCACCATGGTACTCATAGTTCGTTAATACCCACAAAACAGGGAATCCTAGTGGGAGATCAAGGACTACGTATGTGACTATAGGGTTATGTTATATTATGAACTCTGATAAGTCAGTGATAAATACTGATCGTGTACAGGACGCTTTACAATCTTACTGTATTCTGACAACGTGTCATTGGTTAAGATGGAACGGGGTAAGTTCGCAAAGTAGGCAAAGTTGGCACTAAAAACGCCTGTTAATTGTATGATTTGCGATAAAACTGTTTGGAAATGAGATTGTTTGTAAGCAGAGGATTCGAGTCATTATTCAAAGGATTATTCCAAGTTTTCGTTGATATTTAAAGCTGAAGGTAATCGTGTAAATTATGTAAAGCTTGCACAAAGATGGCGGCAAGAAATCCTCTAGCATTTTGAAATACTAGACGAGCTGCTTATATATTTATAGTACAGTTTCGTAGAATTCAGGTTTGTGTTTTGAACTATGAATTTATTAACAGAAAGAATAATATAAATATATGCAAAATTAATAAAAATACATATTAAACAATACCGTCGTGTGTCTGTGTCAATCGTTCGTCCGGCCTAAGGGATTTCATCAGCGGTGGGCAGCAGCATCCACCTGAGTACGTAACACTGCGATCACCAATCCGCCTGCCAAGCGTGGTGATTATGGCAAATCCCCCCATTGTATTCAATGTTTAGGAATTCCCCTCACTGAACCATTTCAAAGATATTCCCATTGATAAGTGTAGCTACAATGTCCATAGGTCGAGATAAATAGACGTTACTTAGTCCGTACTAATGCTTAGAACTGTCCATGTCACTGTCACACAAATGTTAAAACACGCGTGCTATTTAGAGAGTGACAGAGACAATGCTAAGCATAAGTACGTGCTAAGTAACGTCTATTTATCTCAACCATAGTATCAGTGGAAACACACCCAAAACAGTACGCTACATAAACCCACACTGATATTTCTTAATCGTAACAACTAAATAAAACATGCAGAAATCAAACTCAGCTCGGGGATTTGTTACCAGCTGCCTTAAGTACTCACCTCGCCCACTACCATCAAATGAAGTTAAAATTGCCAATCGTAGTTGCCCAGTCTAGCCCGAAATTAGATAGATCCAACGTGATTCGAAGCTGCAATAAGTGGAATCGGACTATTCGCCATGCCGGTCACAAATAGAGTTTGTTTATTGTTTTGATTACAAAGAGACAAAAAGTAACTATAAGTACCTACTTACATAACTATCTTATACTGAATAATTATCACTAGAAACGGGATATTTATCAAGATTATTGAGCAATACATCTACATGCAAAGACTTCAGTTTACCCGTGATCATGGCGCATGAAACTGTGCCGAAATATTGGGAATTAATAAAGCTCAATAGTCAGGGTAAATAACCCGTTTCTATATTCATAACCATGATTGTTCCAAAAGTTATATATTGTTCTATATTATTACATACTGTTATTATATACTATTATTATATACGGTTCCTCCAACCTCTTCCAATTTACAAGAGATTTTTGCAGATCAGCAACCGCCCCTCACTAATGGTAAACTCAAACAGTTTGAAGTAAAAACATTACTTCCAAAAAAGCGTTTATTGAAGTAATTTCTTTACACCGATGATGGCGGCACATCGTCGCTACTAAAACGAATAAGAACGGGAGGCATTTAATTTGTTCCTTTAGAACTAGAACTTTAGATTTTCTTCCTTTTTTGAAGGTACCTACTACTGAGACCTTGTCTTTGAGACTGAAGGGCAATTTACAAGGATGTATGGTGTAGTGTTACACGGATTTTTGGATGGAAAATGAGGTTCACAGAGTGTGCACTAGGAGCGCTTACAGGTGTCGCCATATCCATGTTACACTACACCATAAGTCCATGTCAACTGTTTGCAAAAAAAACTTAAGACTCAGCCTCTTGTAGTTCCGCATAGAGTGTTAAAAAAAATCCGGTGTATTAAATCGTTGCCTCCAGTATGTATATTCTCTGGCTCCAGGGTCCTATTCACCCCCAGTGATCATTAACGAGTGTCGACCCGTGACACGCGCCCACACATAGGTACACTAATGACACGCACCAACACACACACGGCACTGATTCATACGATCGCGATTTCATTTTCAACTGATATTGAACAAGAAAATGTATGCTAAATCGATACGAGGAAAATTATATTTCTTGTGCGGTTGTGTTTATTTCGGTCGATATGCACGTGTGATGATAAAGGTAGGGTTGGCGTGAATCGATTGGGGAAAATTTCAAAATCGTTACCTTGGCCATAACTGGCAGAGAAGTCTTAAAATAATTATATTCAAAAGACAACATTTTCTATTCATTTTTAGGATATGTTATATGTAGGTGTATGTTTGTATTTTTGTATGTAAAAATTAAGTTTCATTGGATTCGTATCAGCATCGAGAGTGACATAGGATATATTAATTGTAAAAAAAAATACTAGGAGGCACTGCAATAGACGATTAAATAAAAACTTTGTGCTTTTTAATGCTACTTTTTTCAATCATTTTGTATGACTTCGAAAGACAACATGGCGTTTTTTGCAATTTGTATTGTTTTTATTGTATACTGGACTAGTTTCAATGACCATCATATATCCATTCAGATGATGATAGCGAGCTGAACTGATGATGGAGGCGTAAGGTGGACAACGGAGCATCACAAGGATAAAAATAGATTGGTATTATTAATCAGCTCATAGTTCTGATTGAAAATTTTATCATCATCATCAAATCCATAAAAGAACTTAGATCCCCAACATAACTTTCAGAAATAGCCTAATAACGCGACTAGTAGTCGTAGTTCGAGTGCGTAGTCCCTGTAGAGGGACTACGCATTAGGTACACTGATTTGAAACGAATGTTAATACGAATGTTGAAAGCGCTCGTGCGCGCAATGAGTGGAAGTACGCTAAGGGAGCGCTAAGCGGATCGCATCTCACACTCTGAATAATACTCTCAAGGGTTAAAACCTGTTGGTGCCTCTACCAACATACCAGCACTTATAAACATAAAATACCTTGTCTCAAATGGATAGGTTTCCTGTAACTCACGCTTTAACATTGTATGTAGTTGAAAGATTCAAGATTCAATCGTTTATATTCAAGAAATCACATAATTTTACACTTTTAGGTCTAGTCGATGTATTCAGCCTGCATGCATGCTTACATTTGTACGCCTGCAGGCAGGCTAATAAATACAAATAAATTAATAAATTAATTATTATAAATTATTATTGCATAAGAATTTACATTTCAAAAAAATCCCTTAGACTATAAAAACAGTTATCTAATAGCCAAATAGTTACCTAGTCTCTTCCTAAATATATTTTAATTTAATATAATATTCATTTAGTTCTTCAGGTAACTTGTTATATATTTTTTTAGACATATTAACAACAAAGCGTACACAATTGTCATGCAAACGCATACGTCTATTTGAATTTTGGCACATTTTTTGTGCAATACTACTTTTATGACTTCTATGCAAGTGTATATTCTAAGGTAAAAATCTACATTTCATAAAATATGTGCCTAATTTTCTTCCACATCGTCACGTTGACTCAAGTTTGATGACAATCACCACCTAATTGTACCGTATTCAAAAATACCCTGATTAATTCACGAAAACATTGTTCTTTATTAGAATTTCTGCCTTTCAAGTTCAGGGGACCATGACATGATTAATTCCAAGCGGGACATGTGGGACATTTCGGGCCCTGGGCCATTACGTGGTCCCGACTCGGGGGCAGTGTGTCACCTAATTGAATCCGTACCCCCCCCCCCCCCTTATGACCCTGGCGTGATTAAGATGTAACGATGCCCAGTTGTAAATCCCCTATTTCCAAGGGCAAAATTGTAAAAGACAAACATAATTATCTAAGCTAGACCTACCAAACCTATAACACCGCCATTCCCTTTTTTTGTCCCTTGATCTTGATGTTACCAGCTGAGGTATGTACATTCTGCCACTATTTATTTGTGAATGTCATTTGAATATGATAATAAACAAAATAAGATTTATTCAGGTAAAAAAATTATAAAAGTACCACCTAAGATACTAAAAATGATTAAAAATGCTTACGATAAGTATGACATAGAAGTACGATGTAGTATGAACAAAGTGTATTACAACAAACATAAAAAAAAAACCGAATTGAGAACCTCCTCCTTTTTGTGAAGTCGGTTCAAAACCATCCCACTAGTTCCTCTACCCCCTAATAATTGTTTTAGGATATTGTTATTTGTTAATTTATGTATACTTAGGCGGAGTTCTGCGTCTATTTGAAGTATGTCCCAACTTTAGGGTTAAGAAAACAACGTAACATAACAGTGGACTCTCGAAAATTATTCATTCGTTTAATTTATACAGAAATACCATGATGCTGTGATGTGTCCGACCTAAAATGGACCCTTCAGTCTCCTCCCACAGATGTGTTAAAAAATTACTATAGGATTATACCAGGGGATGGGCAGCTGCATCTGATCCTGATCCTGATAATACTTCTAACAATGTTAATAATGCCCATCTGAGTAAATGTTTCATTCAACATTCGTTCGTTCTGTCATCGTGCTTCAGGTGGTGAAGGTGGCCTTGTGACCAAAGGTGAATTATAGGTTATATGATGATAGGTTACCTTACGATTTTTTCCATGACTGTAAGAGGACGTAGTATTGCATAAATCGAATAAAATAATTTATTGGTGTGTGAACTCATGATTTTAGGATCGGAAGTCAGCAGAGCTATTCTAAAACGTCGGAAACGTTTCCGATCGGATTCGTTAGTTTTTCATTTCGATGTGGTATGTAACTAAAACAATTTTCTCTATAGTAAAACACAGTAATATACAAAAATTATTGATTTTTACTGTGTTTTACTAGAGAAAATTTTTTTGGTTACTTACCACATCAATATGAAAAACAAACGAATCCGATCGGAAACATTTCTGACGTTTTAGAATAACCCTGCGGGTAAAGTATCCTCAGAAACCTCTACACCACCCGTGCTCCTAAATTTATTTAAGACTAGTAGCGCCCCGCGGTTTCACCCGCGTGAATAATGATGAAAATTGATGATGATGATGATGAAAAATAGCCTATGTGTTAATCCAGGGCGTAAAGTATCTCCATTCCAAATTTCACTCAAATCCGTTCAGTAGTTTTTACGTGAAAGAGTAACAAACATCCATACTCACAAACTTTCGCGTTTATAATATTAGTAGCATAGGATGCGCGCGACAAGATTTTAGTGTAGCCAGTAAAAAACCTGATTATGAAGACTAACACAGCACAGCTATGGAGCAGGTCTATGCCCAGCAGTGGACTTCTAGAAAGTGATGATGATGATGATGATGACAACACAGTTCAGCTAACTTCAGTCAAACCGTTTTTTTTATACCTCTTGGTAAGCAAACTAGCATACGGCCCACATAATGGAAAGCAGCTACCGTAGCCTATGGACGCCTAATAACGCCGTTATTACATAAGTACAAGTTTTTTAGTCCTTTCAATGATTATTAGCAGTACAAGTAATGAAAAATCTAATAATTGATTTAAAAGTTGATTGAACAACCGACCTAATAAAGTTTACTAAAGTTCTGCATTACAATTCTTTCGTTTTTTTCTTCCGGACTGGTTTGCAGTGGAGGCAAGCCCTCGCACGCCAACTTTTTTAACTACATTTATTCAGGTAGGTACCCCGATCTTTGCTTCTACTACAAGTGCTATGGTACATTAATGAAAGGTAAAAAAGTCTTAGAATGTATGCAGCAAGACAAAATTCAGACCACAGCGATTATTACTTAAAATGGACCCCCTACATCAGACATAAAACAGTCGAAACATAACGCACCCAACAGTCACATGAAAAGTCTTTAATAATCCCTGTGTCGTGGGTAAACTACGAGTACCATGGTACAACAACACCCAAACCAGGAACAAGTATTTACAAAACATGCTAAAATTTGATGCATGCACCTCTCGCGTCAAAAGGCTCCTACACACTACGCCGGCAGCGCAGCCGGCGGGCATGCCGCCGACAAGCCCGGTGGCATGCCTGGCGGGTATTCTGTGTACCCGCGGCGTATATCGGCATACCCGTGCGGCAAAAAGCCGCCGGCTGTGCCGCCGACATAGTGTGTAGGAGTCTTTAGCCGGCAATTCACCCACTACCACTGAGGTTGTTCGAAGAGGAGTCGAAAAGCAATTTTTTAGATACAGAAACTGCCCGTGCCTCCTTTCTGAACATGTCTCGTTACTATCTTTTTACTAATTTAGAGAGAACACAAAGTCGATTGGAAAACCAGTAGTAGTTACCATACTGCTGGCGAGGATCCAAACGAAGCTTGCATCGGAGATAAACTCCACGGCTAATGAAACTGATGTGACTGGCTTTATCAAGTGATGGAGCGGTAACCACTGCCTATCACAATTGAAATACGTCCTAGGACGTGACCTACGTGGTATTACGATGCGTCTGGCTTAAAGTTATCATTATCATAAACCGTAGCTCACATAACACACTCATAGACTCCTTTAGTATGCCATGAAGAACGGTCTTGGGCCACCTCCGAACATCGAATGGTCTATCAAGTGGGGGCCTTCCGTGCGTCTTCCAATTCGTTCAAGGTCACAAGTCGAGAACCTCTATTCTCCTACTTCTCATCTGTTTGTAATTTCACCAGAATGCATCACCCTTTAAACTCGAACACAGCAATGCGTACGGTCCTTTCTATTTGGCTTTCATCCCACTAAAACCATCTACTTAATCGCCAACAAAACCACAAAATAATGTGTACTATGTCACAATCAGTATTTCCAACCCGCACATAATAATAGCGCTTGGTAACAATAAACACTCGGCTACAATTGTTAATATCACCAAACTATTCCAATAAAGGCAACCGAATCAAATGTACGCACAATTAATTTAATTTGCCGTGTATTGCTATCAGAATATGAATACACCTAAGCTATATAGAGGTACGGTACCTATACAGGGTATTTCATTGAAATGAGTCAGGAGGGTAAATCCTAAACAAATTTTTTTTATAAAAATAAAAACTGCATCCAAATTCCAAATATTATATCTACAACTTCATATCTTCAATATACATGCCCTCCATGTGGCACAGGGACGGGACATTCTGTATAAGTTATAATACCTAAATTTTAATATATAAGGTATATATCTAGCTATTTTTAGTAGGTAATTAATTATGTTAACTAATTAATACTATCGCACCTACCTATAATTATGTACTATAGCACTACCCACTCTACATTACACAGAGGTAAGCTAGAAGAAAATGCTTATTAACATTAAGATCGCATATACAAGTAATCGCAATCTAAGTTTGGATGTTTGTCGTGCTTTTACGCCAAAACGGCTGGCCTTCTCATTTTGCTGCTTATTTTTCAGGGCTTTTGTCTCCAATTACACATACTTTTATCACGACTTTGAGATATCCTTCAAATCAATGAAGAAATATACTACAAGGGCGTATTCAGGGACAAGTGCAAACTGTTTGGAACATACGCACAATTTGCATTCCGTACGTGACAAGTCGCAAACCCATCGCCACAAACGTAAATCCCTATATAAAAAAAATGTCTAGCCGAGACCATTCCAAACAAAACCAGCAGCCAGGTTTCTAATCCAATACTACCTACAAACTGGTCATAGTTCTACAGTTTGCTCATAATTGCTCTCATATGTAGGTATGACCATAAAACTATATTTGCTTGACTTTGTATTATGTGTAATAGAGTGACGTATTATTTTTGTTGAAATAATTTTATTGTATACTATGTGACTTGCCTAGTGTAACAACCATTGTTGCAAGGTTAAATTAAATGAATATGAATATGAATATATTTTACGGGCAGCATTGAAGATAAAACAAAAACCGTGTCCATATTAAATTTGCAAATTCCAAAGCTATTGTTGATGTTTATTGCGTGAAATACGATGTGATTTGTCTTTATTTGCATACATGACAAATGTTATTATAACCATGTGACCGTCCCCAATCCGGTAATTTGGTATCCGGATCCTACATATTTATGAATCACCTACAAAACGTATAGGGCCAAAATACCGCTAAACCCAGTTATATACAAAGAAGTAGGTTGAAATCAAATGATTTATTTCGCTAGAAGTATAAAATAACATAACATATCACCCAACAGTCACATACGTAGTCATAATCCCACACTAAGATTCCCTGTGTCGTGAGTATCAGGAACTTCGAGTACTATGGTACCATAACACCCAGACCCGGAACAAATATTTGCAGATCATTCAAACATTTGTCCCGCTGCGGGAATCGAACCCGCAACCTCTCGCATATCAGCCGGCTACTCGCCTGCCGCGTCACAGAGATCGTCCTATAGGAGGGAGTATGGTCGTTTACCATGTAGAGATCCCAACCCATGTAACCACACCTTGTAATTTTTAAATAAACAATTTGAATATTTTTTTTTTTTAATTTTACCGTCTTGATGTCGGTGGATGGAGGTGGCTCAAGACCGGTCGCCGTGGCATTCTAGGGGGAAACCTTTGTCCAGTAGACTTCTACTACTGAACATAAAATTCTAGTTACTAAACATAAAATGATATGGCAACAATTTAAAGATGTCAAATAACAACTTGATTGTCAACTGTCAAAAACTTTGTTTCTTTTTTTTGGTTTTTTGTTTTTAAAAACGTTTGGAACGACAAACAATTATAAATTTATCAGAAATACAGTCCATTTTACATATTTCAACGCCTTTTTACTATACACAGTAGGTAAACAATGGGGGCGTAGGTATTTAGTCTTTTACAGATAGACAGACAAACTAACAGGCGGAAAACAAAGTGATATATGGCTATAGCTATCTATGATCTATACAGGGCGTCCCATGGATATGCCACATGGAGGGAAAGTACCTTGAATATTGTAGATGGAACATTTTACTGAAAGAAGACATTATTTGAATTTAAAAAACAATTTAAACTGCAAGGGAGCGTAATAATCAAAAGAGTGCGACTTTGTATTCAACAGGAAGGGACTCATTTTGAGCATTTGATACATTGATTAATTTAGTATTAAAAATGTTAAAATTCATGGTCTTCCTTTTATTTATGACACTATGTTATTTGGTAAAAAATAATCCTTATGATAAAGCCTTTCGATCGGTATGATAAAGCTACAGTGGTGATTATTTTTCTCGTGTAACGGGTTCGATTCCCGGTTCAACCATGTAATTATTTAAATATCTATGACTGCAGTTTAAATTGTTTTTTAAATTAAAATAATGTCTTCTTTCAGTAAAATGTTCCATCTGCAATATTCAAGGTACTTTTCCTCCATGCGGCATATTCGTGGGACGCCCGGTATATATTATAAAGGGTTCAGTTTTTACACCTGACGGAATAGGAATTTTAGGTAGTAAGGCATCCTAAAACCAGCTTTTACTGAACTCAACAGCTTTATACATAATTTTTACTCTGCGATTTTTGTTTATTTTACTTGTAATGGTAGCATAAGAGTTCGAGACTCATTACTCGATACTTAGAATGATTGTATATTGTATTCGTGTCATTACGTGAGCACAGCAATAAAGTTATAGGTACCCTAAAGTAAATTACTTATTAATTGGTATGTATTGCTTGTGCACGTGTGAATGGAGTAACTAATAAGTTAGTTCATAATTGATCACCAAAATTAGAAGCATAAATCTAAAAGTATATAGGTATTATACCTGAGTTAAAGTTACTGTGTGTACAATACATAAAATCTCGAGCCTAGAACTTTTGCCGATGTGTTCATTAACTAATCGGTATGCCTCGACAAAGCTTTTGGATACTTTTTTTTTTATTTCATTAAGTGCCGTAACAAAAAATAGCCTGATAGATAGATTAACACTTTATTATTTACCAGGAAAACATAATAGGATTTATTAAAATTAGCACAATGGGTGGCCTTATCGCTGAAAGCGGTTTCTTCTAGACAACCTTTGGATGGACAATAACGAGCCTAAGGCCTGTCTGATGTTAAGCGCTAACCTCTGCTTATGTAACAATGAATTATCTCACAGACCACGTCCACCAAGGACGCGTCCTACGTGAGATTACACTGCACCCGCCACCCTGAGACATAATGTTGATCAGGAGTTGGCAGGTGATCGCAGTTTGGTGTGTAGAGTACTCAGGTTGATGCTGCTGCCCATTACCTGGTATAATCCCTTAGTAAGACTTTTACATCCACGGGAGGAGGAGGGATCTATTCTAAGGCCGGACGCACCGCGGCACAAAGGTGTTCTAATAATTCTAATTTAACAGCACTCTTTTGACAATGAGTTGCTAAGTTGCAAAACAGATTATTATTATTATTGTATTATTATTATTAATTAATTATTATTATTTCAGTCATTTATTTTCAAACACAGGCATTTATTCATTATTATTATTATTATTATTATATAATCCCTATCTATTACTTACTTACTTTTTTCTAAAATTTACGTAGGTAAACGACACTTAAACCTCTGATTCATTGAGCAAAATTACTCCCTAACTGTTATAAACTCTAGTCCCTGTAATATAAGTTGCGAATACCGCCACATGTATCACATAGCCACATGGAAACTAATATTAAACCACAGCCTTCCCTAAAATCAAGTAAAACTACAATCGTAAAACAGAGCTCTAGACGAGATAAAGTTTGCATCTGGGTATACATCAAAACTGTTAGTTACATAAATGTAGGTACGTATTCATATTATACAGTGCTACATCATGGTGGGCTGCTAAAACAGCGATATACTAAATTTTGCAGACGCAAAAGAGTGACCTTTTTCTTTCATTTCGACGCGCCGTCGCTTTACGTACAGGTCAGTGTGGCTCTTCTGTACGCTCTACACTCTACTCCAATCCTAATTCAGGATTTAGTGTCAATTGTCGTCAGAGAGTACTAGATTCCTTGGTCATTTGGTACTCTTGAATTCAATACTAGCGCACAATTTGGAATGGAGATTGGTGGAATTTTATGGAACTAAGTGAAATCGACTTTCTGTCTCTGTTGTTCTTCACGAGTCAACACGCGTGCTCTATCTCAATTTCAAACTCGATTTGGTTCAAGAGTGCCAAACAATGCGTTATTAGGATTGAAACTGGATTGCGATTAGAACTATTTTCAAGAGTAGCCCTGCTAGTCAATAATTCTTCTATCGTCCAAAAATTAAAACCTGTTCTATGTAGATCACTACAGGCGAGTCAGCTAGCAAGCCAAGTTGAACAGTCACTGTCTAATCGGTTTACACCACTGTACTTACGCAATGTCTTTACCTATACAGTTTTTAAACTTTACGTCAGTCATTATGACGACCGCCGCTTAGCAAACCCTGGCTTAATTCATGGTGGGCAATTGGGCATAAAACAATAGAATCGCAAATGTGTGGATCGGCCATTTCATCACCGCTCCTCGCCGGTTTCCTAGACTCAAATACCCAACAACCTACTTAGATAGATCCCTCGAAGGGCGAGCCGTTATCAAATCAGCGTGGGATAAACCCTGGAATAATAATCATCCGAACCGTGGCTTGTTACATAAATTAACATAAATTTATTCATAACGGAAAATATTTTTATATTTAACTTCGCTCTCAGGGCATTTTATGATAACAATTTACTGCTATTGTGGACACCGCCAACTTTGTACAAGTGCTTTTAATTTTACTCTTCAAATTACCAATTGTTAAGATTAGCCTCGTTTTATGGCTTCTTCTTCTTCTTTATTCCTAACTTTATTTTAGAGGACGACCTCTGTGGCGCGGCGGGCAAAGTTTCGCTTGCGACGCAGGAGGTTGCGGGTTCGATTCCCGCCTCTGAACAAATGTTTGTAAGATCTGCAGATATTTATATTGTTTCTGGGTATTTTCTATGTATAAAAAATATACATCTATATAATGTATTGTATTAAGTATATCAGTTATCTTTTAGTACCCATAACACAAGCTCTGCTTAGCTTGGGGCTAGATAATGTTATGTGAAATGTCCAGCATTTATTTATTTATTATCAGCTAACGTCCACTGCTGGACGAGGCCTTCCCATACAGTAGGGGGGTTTGCCATAATCACCACGCTTGGCAGGCGGTTTGTTCGCAGTATTGGTGTTAGGTACTCAGATGGATGCTGTTGCCCATCCCGTAATGTAATCTTTACTAAGTCATTTTACATCCACGGGAGGAGACGGAGGGTTCTATTTTAAGGTTTTTAAGTTCTCATTTACTATGTATCAGCAACTCCTTGCTCCGAGGCACCACACAGGCGCTTCTCACCTAGTGGTAAGACGGACCATTTATGTAAGCCAAGCCGAGTTTGTTGCCTGATTCTTCTAAGCTTGGTCGCGTTGGAACAGGAGTAATTTAATTTTATATAAGACGATTCAAAATGATCCTTGTGATTGCAATGAATAAAGTTCTTTTTGATTTTGACTTTTGACTATTGAACGTTTCACAAGTGGCGCGATATTCAAATTGTATCGTATTTTTTGCACATTGTAGCTTATCAACCAAAATAACACCACAAATCATTAATTGACATTCGTAGCTAAACTAATGATATCTAAGAGATACTATCAATCAAAACATGTGTATTAGGGTCTCCTAATTCCCGCAAAATCAGGGTTAGCTACTTGCGAAACGTTCCACCTTAAAATCATCAAAGCAAAAAAAAACTTCTCGAAAATTATAATTTAATGTACTTATATTTATAGGAATAGCTCTAGCAACAGCAAATTACAGTTACATGGAACCATCCAGGCCCAATGAACTTCATAAAAAAGGGGTTGGGTAGTAGGGTACTAGGGGTGTAGCCCGGTAGTAGATCTAATAATTGAATTATTTCACATTTTCCTTAACTTTACTTAATGTTCATGATTCCAAATTTTAAAGCATCAAAATAAACTTTAGTATTTAGAGATTGACGCAAAATAAGTTATGAATAAGCTAAAATCATAAACAATGTTCGTAATTTCAGATACACTTTGAGAAGTTGGCCCAATTTAGAACAAACTCAGTCTGAGTTAAAGTTATTTGATAACCTTTTAAGAGTTTTCGATAGATTGTTTTATGTTTCTCTTAATAATTTTAACGGCTATCCTTTGAAGTGGTTTCTAAAAAATTTAATAATTTTATTTTACTGAAATTTCCTAGTAGGTTCTGCGACGGCCTTCATGATATGAAGGTCAAGTAGCGAACCAATCTATTAAGGTAGATTATTATTAAACGTTACAAGTAAATAAATAATATTATTTAATAATTATTCAAAACAACAAAATAAATTGGCTTTCGGCGTTTCAAATTTCAGGACTGTGAGGTTACTGAAATTACGCTAGTGGTTTTTCATTTTTACGATTTCCATATATAAACATACATACATAAACACATGCCTCTTTCCCCGAAGGGGTAGGCAGAGCATCAAAGGGCCTCTTTTCGCTGGAATATAGACATGACAAGTGGTGAGCTTATCGCCGCCATTGCTTTCCACGACAGACTGAGCTAACGCTTTCTTCCAGTAATAACACACTCCTAAATAATAAATTATACATTAATTGCTATATCATTAGTTAGAAGCTTGATAATTATATACAGTTCTTTTAAATAAATAAATATATTTGGTGTAAATTTCAAGTTGATATCTTATCATTCCTGACAAAAAGGGTCTTATCTGTCAACACGACTTAGACAGATAGACAGACAAACAGACGGACGGGGAATAAAGTAATCCTTTAAGGGTTCCGTTTTTTCCTGTGAGGTAAGGAACCCTAAAATATATCATCAAAAGTGATTCTAGTCATCTTATATCAATCTACCCTTCACTTCATCTTCATTTTATTCGATAGCCATATTCTGCCCAAATGCCATTAACCATTTTACATTGACCCATCACAGCTCAATAAATTGCTTCACATATTTTCGTACAAAAAGGCTGGGCGAGGTCTATTTATACTGGGGATAGGTGTAGGCTTAGAGATACTAACTTTGAACAGTCCGCAGTTCGTATGAAATTATATGACGGTCTTTTATAACGAAATTGTAGTCATTTCTCCGCAGAGATAGTGGGATTTAGTTAGTAAATGTAGGTTACTTCGGATGGGACGGTCCATTTATCAAATCTTTTATCAAATTTGGTAGGGGGTGCGTTTAGTCTAGAACTGCAAGCCACCGCATTTACTTGGTATTTGACACAAGCTTGACGTATGAAAATGGTCCTTCTAATTACGGATTATGGTTTTATTTTTCATAACATAATTAAATACTGGGGCGTGCAGTTTTAGGCTAGACGCTCTCTAACATCAAGTCTTCAGAGGTGGTTCAGAGGTGATCTTGCTACGGTTTTACCACTTTGTACCTTTTATTACTTTGTCTTGCCTGAATTAAAGACATAGAAAACATTGTTTTTTTTAACACCCAACAATCACATACACATAGTCCTAACCCCCACTAGGATTCCCTGTGTCATGGGTATCAGGAACTACGATTACAATGGTACCGCAACACGCGGACCCGGAACAAATATTTTTGCAGATCATACAAATATTTGTCCCGCGGCGGGAATCACGCTCGGGAAGCAACCTCTCGTATCTCAGTGGGCTCACCCACCGTACCACAGAGGTCGTCTACAGCACAGATGAGGGGAGGTCAGTGACCTTTCTTCGATGATCGAAAATAAATAAAAGCATTTTGAAGAGATTAATTTTGAGAGAGCATTTTGATAATAAACTGTTATAATAAGAACAGCTACTTATAACGTATGTCAGTGACCTTTTTTAGATGTTCGAAAGAAATAAGGCTTGGCGCAAATGAGCCACCAGCCACAGCCACCGGTGTTCGATGGCCGCGACAAGTGGTCAGTGGCCGTCTTTTATAACCCACGCTCTGCCGTGCGAATCTAGCGGTTAACTGAGTGAGGTTAAGAGGGGGGCGGAGCGGCGATTCAGTGGCAAGTGGTGGCGCTTTGTGTAACCCGTGTGGCTGTGACAAGTGGCGAGTCGCAGACCCTGCTCTAGCGAGTAGCCGCCACCGGCCACTCACTTAGAGTCGGACTCGTGTGCGGACTCGTGTGTCGGGTCGTGTGTCCTTACCAAATGTATGAAAAAGCCAGTGGACTGAATGGCCACCTGTCCCTGTGGCTAATGGCTCGTTTGCGCCGTGCCTAACCGACTTTTTGAAAAGATGACATGTCTATTATATTTTTTAATATAAAAGCACCTATTTTGGCATGACCTTTGTTAAAAAGGTCGCTAAGTTTAAAAGGTTAAACTGGTTTTTCAGCTAGGTTTTTAAATTTTGACTTACTAATGTAGGTTTCTATAGATTAGGATCATATTCGCGAGAATCTGAATGCATATCACGTGGCTAAAACCGGGGTTTCCTAAGGCAGTGGTGGAAGTCATTTTACGGCCGTAATTTAGCGGATAAATTGCAACCATTACGAATTTCTTTGACATTAGGTTGAAAATCACGGACACCACTATATTAAGCTTAATTTACATTAGGATAGTGTTTGTACGTGTGGCGAGTACGAGTACAGTGAGGAGTACATAGCACAGAGCTAGTGAATGTTTTTTTTTTAAATACTTGTCAAGTAAATAAGCATACCCACCTGATGGAAAGCGGTTACTACAGCCTATGGACGCCTGCAACACCAGAGGCATCACACACGCGCTGCAGACCCTGAGACATAAAGATGAAAAGTCTCATGTGACTGTAATTTAACCGGCACCGTACCCTTCAAACTGAAACAGCAATGCGAGCACTAATGCTTGGCGGCAGAAATAGGTACGGTGATAGTACTTCCTTGGACGAACTCTTTAACAAAAAGTTCTACTACTAACAACAACACACTACAACCAATCAAGATTAATATATTTGTCTAGTTGGTACATATAGCGCCATAATTATTTAATTACAAGTATAGCGCGCGTCCTCCCGTTATAGTTCACTGATGTATTCGACTAATTTCGCTGTTTACACTATACGACAAGTGGTAATTCAAATCCCACGTGGAGGAGAGCCTGTGCGTGATGCTTGTCACTTGACTCAAAAATTTAAAACGTTCTATGTAGATCAAGCATGTCAAGCTTGCGGCCCTTTACAGCTTTGACTGCGGCCCGATTCAATTTTAAGAGCTTAGTATATTTTTATATCATTGTACTAGTAATGATTAAACAACCAATTAGCGTCTATCCCCCCTATTCCCAAACTGAAAGTCACTCGGTGACTAACGTTTGACAAGTAAGAATATGACCATCAATTGATCAAAATTATTTATTTATTTTAGGAAAACCATCGGCACATAAACACAAAATGGTAACTTATATAGTAATTTAGAGGCCATTTAAAGGTCTCCACTTGTAGAAACATAATATTACTTTTTAAATAACTAAATACACAAAAAAAACGCTAAGTAATACCTATTGATTCACAATCACGATAACATTTTACAGTGGGTAATCAATTTTGAGCTAATCAAAACTGTACATAGCGAAATATAATGTTTTGTTTACAGATTAAACTGTTCAAAGAAAGTGTTATTCAGTCTCTTTCTTAAAGTAGAAACACTACAGCCGAAAGGGTCAAGGTCATGGTATTTACTCAATCGGTTATATCTTTAAGAATTGTCAATTGATAGTAATTTTACTTGTCAAAACGTTAGTCACCGAGTGACTTTTAGTTAACAAGGCAGTGCTACTAGGTACCTATATAGATTTGCACGACTAATGTCAAAAAAGAAATGCAATGAGTTTTCTTTATGGTTGGGTTTTGCGGCCCACTGATTCTACGGACTTAAAGCATTTGGCCCACCAATGACTATGAGTTTGACATGCATGATGTAGATCAAATACAGGTAAGTCAGCTTGTAAGCCCAGTTCAGTCACTGTCTAATCAGTTTACTGCACTGTACTTCGCAATGTCTTTATACAGTTTTCCAAACACAATTTTAATGTAAACAGGCTTTAAGTCAGCATTATGACGACCGCCGCTTAGTAAACACTGGCTTAAACGTATTCCAAGTCAGAACTGCTTTCTAAAGTAAGTCAGAACTGCTTTGTTATCTAAATTGAATATTCGCTTAGCTGTTCACCTTTGTCTGGTGATTTCTTGAATAAAAACTTTGTCTTCTTTAGTGGTCGTTATTATTTTTTTCTTTTATGTTTGCGAAGTCTTAAACTAATCATCAGCAGCCTTTAAACGTCCACTGTTGGACGAGGCCTCCCCCATAGAATACAATGGGGGGATTTGCCATAATCACCACACTTGGCAGGCGGATTGGTGATCGCAGTATTGGTGTTGAGTACTCAGGTGGATGCTGCTGCCCACTCCCTGGTGTAATCCCTTGGTCGGCTTTTACGACATCCACAGGAGGGGACGTAGACCTCTATATATAGGGGGGGCTCTATATGTAGGGTGGTTGGACACACCACAGCACTATTAAACTAAACGAAATAATTAGTTATTGCTAAAATGAAATATAGGTGGGTAGATAGGTATCTCATTATATTAAAGGTTGGTACAAGTATGCAAAAACGCGCAATTACTTGTTGAATTTGTGAGCATTTCAATGCTCGTCACGTTTTTCCCACTCGTTCGCCCTAATGGCTATACCATTAAATAATTAATGCCGCGTAGAAGTGACATTCCATTTGTTTTGAGTTTTTGTGCCTCTATAGCTAAAAAGACCACGTACCTGCAAATGGTACGTAACATGGTACGTAGGTATCGCACACAGCGGATTTCGTTGTTTATTGTACGAGAAATAACAACCGTTGGTATTTCAGAACATTACTTGGCCTTTACTTGAGCTCTGTTGTTTTTGTCTGTTATTTGTGTTTTATGCAGACAAATTATTGTTATTTATTTCTGCCTTTACTTGAGCTCTGTTGTTTTTGTCTGTTATTTGTGTTTTATGCAGACAAATTATTGTTATTTATTTCTTTAATTTTTTTGTACAAATAACTGTAAAACTGCAGTTTTCATCAGCACTATAATTTGACAGTTACTTGGACAAGTAATGTTCAGATAAAGTTTACGTTTCTATGCGCTAGTGTAATTCCATAAACCTATTCTATCGCTTTACCTCGTTACAGCTTATTCAAAATGAACAAAATTGCCGTCGTATGCTGTAAATACTGCCATAATCCTTTAGAGGTGTCGTCATGGCCATCGATCCAAAACGCTTCCGATTTGGGACGTTCCTACTTCTTAAGCTGTGTGTCCAATACCCACAGATACTAATGAACTTAATAAAACATAAACCTGAACCCTGATTCTCGTAATTTGACAATGTCAAACAAAATTAGAAGTAAACTAAATATACTCTGATTTTTAATTTCAGACAATTTTCGTAAACAAACAAATGTCAAGATATGCCACTGTGTGTATAAGTGTCATGTATGTGTGTCATATGTGAATTTACACGTATGCTTCACAATCATGACACTTACACTCACAGTGGCATATCTTGACATTTGTTTGTTTACAAAAATTGTCTGAAATTAAAAATCAGAGTATAGAGTAGTGATTTTACTCATAGAATAAATAATTGCTTTTCGATTGTATTTCCAAAAAAACGTTTTAGGCACTAGTGTGATAATATAGTGATAGAAGCCGTGTTTGTTGCCCAGTCTTCTAAGTCTAGGTGGAACAGGATTAATTCATATCCTTGTGATTTCAATGAACAAAATACTTTTGACAACGTCACAGCAACAAAGTTACAAGGCAATAACTTTTCATTTAAAAAACCGACTTCCGCTATTGTATACGACTGAATGGAGTTGGATGAAAAAAAAAATGATGAAAGAACCATAGTGATGAAAGGATTATGATACTTTTTGAATGCAAATGCTTGGTTTGTTGCTGAAAATATCAAAATCGCCATATGTATGCCTACAATATTTGAGGAGTTCCCTCAATTCCTCATGGATTCCATCATCAGAACTGGATTCTGAAAAAAATGGGACCAATCTGGAAGTATATCTATTCAAATAAAAAAAGAATTTTCCAAATCGGTTCATAAACGCCGGAGATCTGCGGTAACAAACATAAAAAAAAAATACAGCCGTATTGAGAACCTCCTCCTTTTTTGGGAAGTCGGTTAAAAAGTGAATACAACTTACAAACTAACACAATATTAGCTACACTCATTCGTCTTAATTCTTCGAATTCGGAACATGTCGCTATCTTGCTCACACTCAATAAAGACGAGCATTCCAAGCAATTTCTGAAGAAGCGATTTGCGCCATTGACTGTTAAAGAACTTTTCGAATGTGGACACAGCTTAACAAAAATGGTCCATCTTCAAGGGTGTATTAACACTTGGATAGAAAATTGAGCAAACAACCTTTCTAAAACGAAACTTGGGTAAAACATTTTCTTGAGCAAACGATATAAGTAATTTTAGTTTAGCCTCGGCATGATAGCGTAGGCGTCATTCTGAAGTACACCTACGTTATATATTGATAACGTTAACTATTGATTTTGTATCATACTGATATCAAGAAACCTACATACTTATCGACTCGAGTTCGCATGATCGAAGTCTAGAATAGCTTTTAAAACGAATTTCATTGACTTCTGTTTATTATCTTGTCAATTACTAGTTGCGCCCCGCGGTTTTACCCGCGTGAATAATGATGAAAATTGATGATGATGATGATGATGAAAAGTAGCCTATGTGTTAATCCAGGGCGTAAAGTATCTCCCAAATTTCACTCAAATCCATTCAGTAGTTTTTACATGAAAGAGTAACAAACATCCATACTCACAAACTTTCGCGTTTATAATATTAGTAGGATTCCCGACGTTAAGAGTCAACCCGCGACCATGATTGCTGTAACGCATTCGAAACGTCGGGAATAATAAATAATAAGGTAACACGCGATAAATACCCGTGACAATATAATAAATATGTATTCTAATCGCGAGAGTTTAAATAATTTCATTGACTTCGTCTTTCAATCCACGTTCATAATTTAGATATCTTAGAGTATTTACCGTAAAATGCTCTAAGATCCAGCACAGGAATTCTACTGTCTTCTTGATGATTATATTAATAAGAATCATTGAGGGATTAACATCAGGGGAATGGATTGTGTTAGTAGTATATAGAATTTCTTGTGAAAGAGTTCGTCCGGGGAAGTACTACCACCGTACCTATTTCTGCCGCCAAGCAGTAGTGTTCGCATTGCTGTGTTTCGGTTTGAAGGGTACGGGTGCCGGTGAAATTACAGGCACATGAGACTTTCATCTTTATGTCTCAGGGTCGGCAGCGCGCGTGTGATGCCCTCTGGTGTTACAGGCGTTCATAGGCTACGGTAACTGCTTTCCATCTGGTGGGCCGTAAGCTTGCCTGCTTGCCGAGTAGCATAAAAAAAAAAAAAAAAAAAAAATGGGTAGCAGCATCATCTAATTACTCATCACAAATGCTGCGATCACCAATCCGTCTGCCAAAGGTGGTGATTATGGCAATACCTCCCATTGTATTCCTCCCATTGGGGAGGCCTCGTCCAGCAGTAGACGCCTAAAGGCTGATGATGATGATGATGATGATGATGATGATGATGATTGATGATGACAGGCTATGGTGATATAGCAAGGTGTTATATCAGTGCGTAATAAGAGTTTTATTAATAAATGTTTGTTTTAAATCGAACATGAACATGTTCACGAACAAATAAACAGGCGTTTACCGTAACCTTTGATCAAGGTGACAGATAATGTATGAAAGCATCTGTCAAAAAGAATTTGTTATTCTAAGCAGTCTTATAACCATCTGTTTATGTATTGGTGTACAGTGGCCTTATTTCTTCCAAAAAACAAAGGCACTTTTCACAAAAATCCACTAAAAATACTTTCCGCCCCATCATAATAATTAGAACACCCTTCTACTTTATCTCAAGTTTATTAATGGGATCCTAAATGGAAAAATCTTTGAAACTTACATTAAAAAGATTAAAAACTTCAAAATTGGGTGAGAATCTGCGGTCAGGTATGAACACCTAAATTAGCACTTTTAAAGTTTCGTCGAGTACAATTCAGAAGTTTAGTGAAAAATAAATCACCACATAATAAGTACGGCAGAAACTTTTACCTGTGCTTTATAGCGGGAATCCCAAGAATTATTGGTCGTATTTTAAAGGAGTTTTATTGATCCACTTAAAACTTGCGAAAACTTCACAATTTTATTCACAACTCATATTTCTTGTCGAGTTCCTAAGTTAAAACTAAGTTACTCGTACTAAGGGCCTTATTCATAGTCATTTTTTAAACCTATTGTATTTTTAACTTTTCATTTAAAAAACCGACTTCCGCCATTGTATTCGACTAAATATCTGGATGAAAAAAAATTATGAGAAAACCATAGTGGTGAAAGGGTTATGATACTTTCTGAATGCAAATGCTTGATTTGTTGATGGGACCAATCTGGAAGTATATCTATTCTAATAAAAAAATAATTTTCCAAATCGGTTCATGAACGACGGAGATATGAGGTAACAAACATAAAAAAAAGTATATACTTAACTGAATTGAGAACCTCCTCCTTTTTTTGAAGTCGTTTAAAAATAGCTTTTGTCTTGTTCTCTCTGATGTAAAATGTCATACGACAAAACAAGACAAAACACATTTTAATGTTAATATGTTAATATTTGAATTAGGGTAAATATGTAGTTTCTCAAGGGTTTTTTAAGGCAGAGATAAACTACCTTCTTAAGTAGTTGAGCTAATATCGAACTAAGTAATAAATCATCGATCACCAATCCGCCTGCCAGCGTGGTGATTATAGCAAATCCCCCCATTGCATTCAATGGGGGAAGCTTCGTCCAGCAATGGACACTAATATTATAAATGTAAAAATTTGTGAGTATCTTTGTTACTTCTTCACGCTCAAACGGATTTAAGTTAAATTTCGAATGGAGATACCGTATACCCTGAATTAACCATAGACTACTTTTCAACATCATCATCATTAATTTTGATTTTTGTTCACGCGGGTGAAACCGCGGAGTGCAGCTTGTATTATATATAGTATTCCCACCACAACACTTAACAAAAACTAACATACCGTACACTCTTTAAAAGCATCGAAACATTCGGTATAAGCCAGTGTTTTCCAAGACACACAACCGGTATATTACATCCGTTATAAAGAACATGTTGTTGACGTCAATTATAACATTTACGACAGGTTGGAACTTGCTTTCACGTGGCGACAACATCTGTGGCGTGGTGGGCGAGTAGCCGGCAGAGGTGCGAGAGGTTGCGGGTTCGATTACCGCTGCGGGACAAATGTTTGTATGATCTGCAAATATTTGTTCCGGGTCTGGGTGTTATTGTACCATGGTACTCATAGTTCCTGATACCGACGACACAGGGAATCCTAGTGTGGGATCATGACTACGTATGTGACTGTTGGGTGTTATATATTATGTTATTTATTCACTACAATTTGGCCGTCATGTAACGGACGCCAATATCTCATGAAACTGTAGCTTTAGCCAGCAAGGACCGAGACACCTGACACGATAAAAACTTTTGCTTATTTTTGTTATACAGATGTCGTTCGCCGGGACATATGAAACCGGCAATTGGAGTATCCTTTCTTTTTATATTTTTTATCTAGAGCGGAGTAAAATGTTCTCTAGGCTTAATGGCGGAAGTGCGAGACGAAACACGGGTGACTTTGGATAGCGTTGTTTTTTTTTGGTGTAATGTTTAGTGCACAGTAGAGGAAGATTAAGTACATGATATTTTAAAGATTTTAATATATTCGTCCCAGTTATTAAACAGAAATAATCATTATACATCGTTCCCAGAAGGTTTATAGACTTCTGCGATTAAAGTTATTCAAGTTGTGTTGTAAAATTTATTGTTTTTATTTTTATCTCTTTGACATAATATTTTGTAATTTTGATTTCAATGCGCATCCCAAAAATTCTTAAAATTGTTAATTATTAGGTACTATTATAATGACATGGTAATGGATGTATCTACCAAGTACCTACTTATGGGAACTAAATTATTTGTATGTCATAATGTATGACTGAGTATGTTGGACGTGTGAAGTATGACCATCTATGTAAAATTACCATATTCAAAATAAATAAATTATCTTTATCTTTATCTTATCTTTATCTTATCTTATCTTATCTTTATCTTATCTTTATCTTTATCTTTATCAATGATGACGGATGTCAACGACGAACCGATATTTTGTACTGAATAGTTTTTGAACTGAATCGCTATAAGAGCTCATAAGGCCTTTGTTTGGAGGGTGTATTCCTTTTATGGTTCACTAGTTGCGCCCCGCGGTTTCACCCGCGTGAATAATGATGAAAATTGATGATGATGATGATGATTATGATGATGATGAAAAGTAGCCTATGTGTTAATCCAGGGCGTAAAGTATCTCCATTCCGAATTTCACTCAAATCCATTCAGTAGTTTTTACGTGAAAGAGTAACAATCATCCATCCATACTCACAAACTTTCGCGTTTATAATATTAGTAGGATGTAAAAGTTTGTGAGGATGGATGCTTTTTTAAAATTTGATGATTATTGATTATTATGGATGATTATTTTAAATGTCATCACCAAAAAATTCAAAACACAGTTTTCATTTAAAAAAAAACAACCGGGTCACGTTTTCGGTACAGTGACTCCTTTTTTACGTTATGTCTTTATATCATCACCCACACCGCTATAAAACGACCGTCAAGGTATCACAAGGAAACATTGCTCAAAAGAAATGTAAGAAACGTAATAGGTATTTAAATAAAAAAAACTCGTTACTCGAATTACGTGCGCATTTTGCTGGGTTAGTACGCATTCCGTCTGTATTTTTGCGTAAATACCGCATTCGCGAGATGAATAACAGATGGCGAGTGTTTATGTGCCACGCGTCTCGGCTCAGCAGGATCTCAATTTGTAAAGACAAAGCCTCCATCCATCATCCGCGTCAGCGATAAAGGTTGAAATAGCGGTGATAATTTCTTGGAAATTCGGTCTAGCTGTTGGGCTGATAGCCAACTGGTGTGAGACCTCGCAAAATAGAAGAACTTGGCGCAGTCTTGTATGAGGCCTTACCATGAGCTCTTATAGCGATTCAGTTCAAAAACTATTCAGTACAAAATATCGTAAAGAGGTAAAAGTTTGTATTTAATACAAATTAAGTACAAACAAAAAGAAAACAAATCTCTGTCACTGAGTTGTAGAGTTTTTCCAAGAAAAACATTATTTTAACATTTGAAAAAATAATAATAAATAAATGCTAGACATTTCACACAACATTATCTAGCCCCAAGCTAAGCAGAACTTGTGTTATGGGTACTAGATAACTGATATACTTAATACAATACATAACATATATAGATTTTTTTTTTATTATACATTGAAAATATACCCAGAACACCCTGAACCCATCTGCAGATCGTACAAATATTTGTTCCGAGGCGAGAAGCGAACCCGCAACGTCCTGCGTCGCAGGCTAACCTTCGCCCGCCGCGCCACAGAGGTCGTCGAACGTTTGTTTGTACTCAATGATGGCGTAACGGTTGAATCGATTTCCACGACATTTGGTATACAAAGATAGATAATGTTCATAGATTAATTGAGATATGTTTACTTTTTACTCTGCAATATCACGAGCGAAGCCGCAGGCGGTCACTGAGTAAAAGTATACTCTTGGACCAAACTGTGGACCAAATTAATCCAACATATTGTAGGTATAGCTAATCAATATAAAGTTGTTGCGTGACTGTCTGAGCGCGGTAAGTCTAGTACCGTTTGTGCATTGATAGTCAAAGCAACTATTTAAAAAAAAAAACAGTTATCTTTAACCGATTGAGGTGAATTTTTTCATACCTGTCAAGTTCAGATGACAATACAATACTATAGTGAAGACGAGATGATGTGATGATGGAAACAACGGAACTCCTCGATGATTTATAGTAGCTTGGCAGTATTTGGGCTCATGTTGATCAGCTCACGGTTCCGATCACTAATTTAAGAAAAGCTTGTTATGCAAAATACATTTTTCAAAAAACTTATTACAAGTATATATTGTATGTTGTATTGACCTGACCATTGGAGACCTGAAATTAGGAGGGTACATTCTTTTTATTGTCTAACGGTGCACTAAGACAGGAATTTACGAAATTCCCTCCTAAGAACAGCAGGGTGTTGAAGTTAATATGGAAAAAAACTCTATCCAGACGAAGTTGCGATCATTCCACTAGTATCTTGTTACTTGCCAAAAGGCTATTATGTTGTTTTGTGGTATAGGTAGTGTTCCACGATTATAATTACGGGCACACACGGAGGCGCTAACATTATTATATATCCCGATTTACTACCACAATATACCCTTGCTGAGGCGTAAACACCAACAGGATATACCACAATTACGGGAATATGTTACCGCAGTATCCACTATAATATCGGATGTGAGTCCAGGGATGTTCAACGTAAGTACCTATACCTATAATACATATTTTTATCCTGTTACTAAGCAACGATATGAAGGCGACCAAGGTTGAAAGTATTTTCCATGCAATGAGGCTTTTCAAATCATATCTGTTACTTATATACAAGTTATATAAGAGTATATTTATTTTCTGTGTATAACTCTAAAAATCTTCTGCAAATAAACAAAAAATATTTTTAGAGTGTTTACTCACACGCTACACACGCTCACAAGAGACACATCAGCACCATCATCAGCCTGTAGAAGTCCACTGGATATAGGATATTCACCACATGTATGTTACACGATTCTTTTGTTACTTTTTTACCAATAGTACAGGCAAATTAGCAAAAAGTGTGGCCCTAAGTCGTGTAGTCGTGGATTCTTATGGAAACGTTAGATGACACGAAAATAAGCTTATCCTAGGTTTGCACCGTTTCTGGCGCTTACGGAAGGCTTTTAAACATTAGGTACAAACTTAAAAAGGACGTAAATTTTAAAATAGAAAGAAATTACTTGATGCAAGTTAAATTACGTATAGAGAGACTGTCTTAGTGCATTATGATTTTAATAAAAACCACGTGCATGTAGGGAACACAGTGTTGAACAAATGGATATTCCGTAAATTAATATACCAGTATAAAACTTCCGGCGGATGTAGTACTAATTAAATGAATAAGTTTAAGTCAATTTCCAGAACAACATTAATTTTCCCCGAAGTAGAGCGACAATAAAATATGGAAAAGTGCCTTCCGTGAGATGTATTTCGAACATTTTTCTGATAAGTCTATCAATTTGCACCTACCTTACTTTTCCCGGAGCCGTAATAACCACAAAAAGTTTTTTTTGTAAATGTTTTTTTTGTATGTTCCGTATGTCGGATTTAAAAAATACTTTGTGCAAATGTAGATCATAAAGGTTCAAAGTCTATGCCAAATTGCACCGACTACTTCTATTTCCCCCATTAAGTTACGGATATTATAAGGTTTTCACCCTATTTCACCCTGTTCCGGAGGGTGAAATTACTGATGCTTATTATTAGAGGTGATTTTTAAACCATACAAAACAATTAGGAAAGTTTTCATGACTACATCTAATTAGTTCCACACTTTTGCAAAAAATCACCTAACTTGACTGTACTACAAGGAGGGGTTTTCTGTAAGGAAACTGATTTTCTTAGGATTGAGTTTTTATGATGAAGCAGAAAGAAACAAAGAAAATAAAACTTGACACGAAAACAAAACAATAACAAGCCAACAGAATAGAAGTAAAAAAGGTAGGACATACAATTATGTATTGAATACCTAAATGAAAACGTGAAATGTTCCACGCACTCACTCTGTCCCCCAACAATGGGAAACCCTATATGACGGCCGTAATATATCGAAGATTCATAACAGGTCATAATAGGTCAGACATAAATCATTTCTTTGACATAAGTTCATCATATGACGGTCTATATAAACAGCTTCTTAGGAAATCAGAGCTTAAGTAAGAAGCTTTAACAAGAAAAACCAAATTTGTAAACAAACTGTTTGAAAACTTCTTAAACAAATATGTATCTACTTGTACACCAAAAGCCCGCAACGTGCCTTCGAAAAGTCCAGCCTGGTCGCAGATATTTTATCTCAATATCTGACAATGGGCCTGCTAAAGCTTCTTAAATTGGACAGATGTATCTTACACTCCTATTTTACAGCTTCTACAAAAATAATATAAAATATATTTTTCTTTAGAAACAAACATCGTTAGCACACAATTGACTGACACGGCCGTATGGTGTAGTGTAACAAGGGTTTGTATGGCGACACCGATGAGCGCCCCTAGCGTACACTCTGTGAACGTCATTTTCCATACAAAAATCCGTGTTACACTACACCTGAGGCCCAATTCTCTAATTTTAAAACATTCCAGTCACAATATAATCTCGTGTCAGTCGCACTGTATCGTGTAGTAACTACTACTTAATCTTCGCGTATGCATGCGAAGATTAAGTTATAGTTACTATATAGGTGACAGCTGACAGTGCGACTGAGACGAGATTATACTGCGAATTGAATGTTTTTAAATTAGAGAATTGGGCCTCTGACGTCCGTGCCGATTGCTTGTCAAAACATAGAACAGAGCCCAGCTCTCTGAGTCTGTAATCTTGGTGACAAGTAGTTCTGACATTAGTTAAGAAAATCTATGGGTGACCCTACAAAAAAAACATTTTTTTTCTAGAGTCACCCCTACATTTTCAAATATAGATCTAATGGTAGGTGAATGAATAAGTGTTACTGCTCGTTCATGAGTAAACTATAATACCTACCTGCCGAGTTAAATAATGCCCAATGCGTAAGTGAAAAAAATGTGCATAAAAAATAAATAAATAAAACATTCTTGAATTTACACTATGATAGATTGATTTTATTCGTCGACACGGACTGGCAAGGTTCGATTGTGTTAGGCACGCTAAATTTTGCTTCAAAGCGCTTCAGTGGATAGTGTGCCTTTGTGGCAAAATTATAAGAAATAATATTATGATACTTTCACTTTATTACGTGCAAACTTTTTTCATTATATTCAGTTTTTCCTAATATTTCTTATCAAAAACTTGGTTCCTGTGTTCATTGTTTCTTCTTACTTTTAATAGGAACTTTGAAACTTTAGCCACGATATTACACGGGAAGTAATTTAAGTACCTAGACATTAAGTACTTGTGGCGAGAAGTAGTTTCTTTAGGTAATAAAGTAAAATATTCTTTGTCACGTGGCTGAACATTGTTTTCCAACCATGTTTAAAAGTAAATCATTATTTTCTTGGCTCTCGTTATATTAATGTACCCTAATAACATTACAATCTGCCGTCAACAAAGGCAGGCTATCAAGAATTTAACATTGACCAAGATTTGTAAAATAAGTGTATTAAGAATGTGTCCATGAACGCTTTTCTTACTGTCTCTATTTAAGGGTTGTGTTCTTATTAGCTAGCACTACATTACACTATTATTTAAGAAGGCGTACTATGTGATTTTGCCCAACAAAATCGATCAGTAATTACGGGTTCTAAGAGTTAAATATTTTGGAATATAAAATTTTTATATTTTTGCTTTTATTGTGTAAAGTTGAAAAAACGATAAGTAAAAAAAACCTCGATAGTTTTATTTAATGAAATATCCTTGTTTCGCACACGTTTTGAAAGAAATCTCTGGAACCCTACGGTGTTTTAACATAAATTTCACTACAACAAGTAGGTAATAACTATTTCTTATGCTAAAATCAGTTTTTTAATAAATACTTTATTTTCGCCATAAAAAACAAAAAACTTTATTTTTGTACACGACCATCGGTAGCGCCAGCGAGATGGCGCGCGGGTTATCGCGTGCGTTAAAGAGAGAGCCTTAATTATAGTATAGTGCCCTCTTAAGCTAAACTAACTAGTCCAAAACCAACATGAAAATGCTATCTTATTAGCTAATTTAATGAGGTCTGTAGAGTATAATGTACCCTTACATTAATGTACCTAAGTACCTACATAATCTTTGCAGTGTCATGCTGTGTGCATGTTTCTAGATGTTGTGTTGTGAAGTCCTAAAGTATTTAAACTTCACAGAAGTACACGAAATGATTTATAGAAATAAGTTATAACTTGTATAGATACTGGTAGAATGGTGTGAATTTAAGTTATGGTATATAGTTTGGATGGGAAGGATTACAGGGGATGATTAAAGTCAAAGTCAAAGTCAAAAAGAACTTTATTCATTGAAATCACAAGGATCATTTTGAATCGTCTTATATAAAATTAAATTACTCCTGCTCCAACGCGACCAAGCCTAGAAGAATCAGGCAACAAACTCGGCTTGGCTTACATAAATGGTCCGTCTTACCACTAGGTGAGAAGCGCCTGTATGGTGCCTCGGAGCAAGGAGTTGCTGATACATAGTAAATGAGAACTTAAAAACCTTAGGAAGGTAGTCAATAGTAAATAAACATCAGCAAAAATATGCAAGACAGCACACGCTACGCTTGTTATACTTATAAATAATAATCTAATACAAACATGTAAATAGGTAAGTACAGATATTGCAAATTTCCATTTTAGCAGTCGAGGGTCAGAGCGACATCAGGCCACGCGGCTTTATTATTAATATAGTCATCAAGAGTGTAATACGCTTTCTTAATTAGATTCATCTTTATGTAGGATTTAAATCTTCGAATAGGAAGTTTAAATGCACCTTCTGGAAGTTTATTATAGAACCGTACAGAATTCCCCATAAAAGACCCACTTACTTTCTTTAATCGAAATTTTGGTATATTTAGTTTGTGTTTATTTCTCGTGTTAATACCATGCACGTCACTTTTTATCATAAAACTATCCAAGTGTTTATGTGTATGTAATAATATTTCATAGATATATTGCGATATTACTGTAAGAATATTGATTTCTTTGAACATTAGCAGCATCCACCTGAGTACTTGTCACTGAACTGCGATCACCAATCCGCTTGCCAAGCGTGGTGATTATGGCAAATCCTACCATTGCACGCTATGGGTTGTACGCTGTGCATGCTATGGGGGAAGCCTCAGCAGTGAATGTCTTCCGGTTGATGATGATGATGATGATGAAATGGAATTGGGTGTTAACAGAAGAATATAGGTGATTTCAAAAATACAAATTAAATAGATAAACGGTTGCAAAAAACTTAAAGATAAGCTAATTCAGTGTATATATCTTGCCTATTCCCATTAGTTTTGAAGACAGCCAGTCAATCCTGAGAAATCTTGTCTCATTTCCTTGAAGTCATGTTAACAATAGAGGCCGTGAGGAACGGACAGGCGTCCAATGTGTGTTACCGAGAGTTGAAACAGACGTTTAGCAACTGTGGATATTGAGTTAGTTTTTATACGTATAGTATAGAACGTAATACGTATAGTTTTTATACGTTGTTAGTAGTAGAACTTCTTGTGAAAGAGTTCGTCCGGGGATGTACTACCACCGTACCTATTTCTGCCGCCAAGCAGTAGTGTTCGCATTGCTGTGTTTCGGTTTGAAGGGTACGGGTGCCGGTGAAATTGCAGGCACATGAGACTTTTCATCTTTATGTCTCAGGGTCGGCAGCGCGCGTGTGATGCCTCTGGTGTTACAGGCGTTCATAGGCTACGGTAACTGCTTTCCATCTGGTGGGCCGTAAGCTTGTCTGCTTGCCAAGTAGTATTAAAACTAGTGGTTCGCCCCGAACTGAGACCTCGCGATAACACCTTTATCAGCCCGACTACTTAACCAAGTAATTTCAATTTTTAACCGACTTCCCAAAAAAGGAGGAGGTTCTAAATTCGGTTGAATTTTTTTTTTTTTTATGTTTGTTACCGCATATCTCCGGCATTTATGGACCGATTTGGAAAATTCTTTTTTTATTTGAATAGATATACTTCCAGATTGGTCCCATTTTTCAGAATCCAGTTCTGATGATGAAATCCATGAGGAATTGAGGGAACTCCTCAAATATTGTAGGCATACATATGGCGATTTTGATATTTTCAGCATCAAGCCAAGCATTTGCATTCAAAAAGTATCATAATCCTTTCACCACTATGGTTCTTTCATCATTTTTTTTCATCGAAATATTTAGTCGAATACAATGGCGGAAGTCGGTTTTTTTAATGAAAAGTTATACTATTATTATTTTTGAAAATTTTCACCTCGAGGTCTACCAGTACAGTACAGGATCTATCAGTAACAACTCTAATTTCCTACACATCATCGAAATAATCTTTAAATAAGACTAAGCAGCGGGGCATACATACTACATACCAGTATATCAAGTACCTGACGAATTAATTTATAACGTCCTTTTGACGAATACATAGAACTCTAGCGTCATTCAAATTCCTAGAAATGAGAGGTCAATAATGGATGTTATATTGGTTTATGTTTTATGGAGTACACGTTTCTAAATTCTTCAGTTTCAGACTTTTCCCTGTAGTTGTGACAGAAAAGCCATAAGCATACCAAATTTCAGCATTGTGGGATTGCTGGAAGTACCCTAGAATTTTTGATTTTTACGTTTTTTATTTTCCCTAATATCTCAAAAACTACTAAGGCTAAATACTTATTAAAAACAGTTTTGAAATGTCCAACCAAAGCGCTTTCATTAGACACCCCACTTGATCTGACTGTCTCACTTTTATTTTTTTTACCCCCTCTTGGACCCCAATATCTCAATAACCCCCTGACCGATATAGCCCATAACCTTACCTACAAATTGTACCAATACTATCTACCCCTATACCAAATTTCATGACGATCGGATTAACGGTTTGGAAGTTTTCATCGGACAAACATACATACATACATACATACACACATACATACAAACGCCGATTCTTCCAACTTGACTCAGAGAACTCGCTTCGCTCGTTCAAAAATAAAAATAAAATACGTATCGATCAAAGTGAAATGAAGTGGTTATGTTAAAAATTTAAATTGATTCTGAGAGAAGTGATGCCATTATTTATTATCCTTTCCACGTTCGTGGATACCTGCTCCACTGAAACGCTTTCTTCGGCTTATTGCTCTAGTTATAACCGACTACCATTTGCCCACGTTTAAGAGTTAGGTACAGTTTTTGTCCAACGAATATAAGAGAAAAAGTAAATCCAAAGCCTCAGAGCCAAACAGTGTTACAATTTACTCCTACGACAAAAATAAAGCTATCCGAAATCGGTATGTTCGTCGATATTACATTTTTCACATCCAATGTCCAGCAACGGATGGGAGGCTCCATAAAATCCCTTCTGCAAACCCAGCTTATGAAGTTCATAGCCTAAATGCTAGACATTCGATATTATATATGAGCGATTCCTTAAGTGTTTGCTAACGCACCGTATAAGAGACGTAGGCATGTCGTGTTACGTCAGAAACAGAAGAATGTAACATATACAATAAATATATATATATACCCCCTTATTCATAATCATTTTTTAAACCTACTTTAGTTAAAATAGCTTTTGTTTTGTTCTCTTTGATGCAAAATGGCATACGCCAAAAAAAGACAAAAGCTAATTTAGTTATCAAATTAAATTATTTAGGTTTAAAAAAAGTATTATGAAGAAGAAAGAGGGTAAGAAAATATCTTTATACCATTATTACAAAGAACACAAAAAATAGAGAAACAAAGTTTCAAACCAGAGGTATAATGGGCGGTCTTAGGTCTAGATTTTCTATTTAGCTGAACTGACTTCTAGCTGCTGAGATATCTTTCAATATCCACCGAGCCGCCAGATGTGTTGGTGACATAACTTGCGTCAGAGGTCGCGTCCGCCCTGTTGTGAATCTCAGTAAATCTTGAGATACTTTAAATAACAATCATTGATCACTCTATATTTTGTCATACAAAATAAAGTGGGTAATTTTGCTGATGTTTATTTACTTTTGACTACCTTCCTAAGGTTTTTATGTTCTCATTTACTATGTCAGAGCAACCCCTTGCTCCGAGGCACTACACATTTTCACCTAGTGGTATGACGGACCGTTTATGTAAGCCAAGCCGTGTTTGTTGCCTGATTCTTCTAGGCTTGGTCGCGTTGGGACAGGAGTAACTTTATTTATAAGACGATTCAAAATCCTTGTAATTTCAATGAATGAAATTCTTTTGATTGAATGCTAGTTAGGACAACAGTGAATGGCACGAGCTAATAAGATGAGTACAGGGTACTCAGGAGTTTCGAGTCAAATTAGTCTGCTTTTCATTCACTGATATTTTATCCGGTCACGTAACTGTCACTTCACGGACATGTGGGTGTGTAACCAATGTTTAAACTACGGTCGAACCCACTGCTATAGGATGGCTAAAGGCCCCTTTGTTCTAACACTCAATCGCACTGATGATAACACACACAATGGGATCAGAATGTAATATAACAATAACGAATAGAGTGTATGTAAATTTTGGATGGTTGGGCTCTATGAATATTAAATAGATAACGGGCCCAAAAGAGAGGTATGTGGGCAAAGTCATATTTTACTAAAAGCATGGAAGTTTTAAACTCAATTACAAGGTAGAAAGCATTAAATAATATGCACCTGTACACTTCACGACCGTTGTTGTGGCAAATTGTGATTAAGAACGTAATTCAGAGAACGTCGTGTGAAGTATGACAAAATAAACACTCCACAAAATCATAGAATAAATAAATAAACTCTCAGTTATTCATATGACAAAATCGGGTTTGGCGCAAATATATCTTTTACCTACGATTTGCAATAGCAGCATCCGGCAACTGTATTATCGTCATCCACATCAAATCACGAAATCTTAAACCATTTTTTTTAGCCTACTGTTGGCAAAACACATTTTTAGTCATTTCTGTATTCATAGGCCGAGACTCGATGAGTCTATAATAAACGGCATAAATTCCAAAAAAATAATTTCTAGCATGTCTTTCAGTAATAGGTAGTTATTCAATCCTCCTGTAACCAAACAAGGCCCAGTAGACCGTACACTTACCCGAATTAGCGAGACAGGCGTGACCATAATTGAGTTTGTCCGGGTAGGTCGGTAATTCGGCTGAGATGTGGCCCATTACCTAGTTATGGTCACAGGTGAATGGTTATTACAGCTACCTACCTTAAAACTAATGTGGTATGTGATTATAGAAATCAATTTATATTTACGTGACGGTGGATTAGGTAAATACACCAGCTTGTCTGAAACTCTCCAACTCCAGACACATGTATACAGTTTGTCCCACGGTCATGCTGCATGGAGAACAAGTACTTTAAATATTGAAATTAGGAAGTTTTACTTAATTTTTACTTTCTTTTATTTTTTAAAGTCAGCAATATTGCATTCAAGTATTATATAAAGTCACTTGCCTAAGCCGAGACTCAAACCCACTAAATTACAAAAAAAAACTGTATTTTTATGATCCCGACCGATCGAAAAAGTAAATAACAAGGATCAATTCCTTCTTAATAACATAGTATCTCAAATTAAAAGAACACCATGAAATTATGAAATAAGACACAGAAACTGAGTAAAAACTATGCTTATAATATGGGACGATACGGGAACCGTACCTAGTCAAGACACCATTTTTCCTATTGTCGTTGACTATTATTCAATTCTTATCTTTACGGAACTTTGTAATCGATCTTGTGCCTGCCCATCAGCATCTTGATCAGCATAACATGCACCAACTTAGGTAAAGCTGCATGTATTTATGTAAGTTTTCCCAAAACTTTATAAATAAATGTTTCTATGTCAACATTTGTTAATATAATATACAAATATAAAAGTTATATTATTAAATAAAATGATAATATTAATAACAATAATTTTGATATATTTATAACAATAATTTTGAAAACAGATAGTTAAATTATTGTGGAAGTGGAAGAAAGTTTGTGCTATAATATTGCAGGGAGAACATCCTAATTGAATGTTTAATGGGCACATTAATGGCAATTAATTAATTGGCAATGGGGTACTTTAATGTTTAATTTAATGTTTATTTTGAATAGGATGAATACCTACCAATTCTAAATGATTGAAAACGATTTAGGCACTTCCACCCCTTTTTCTTCTTGCACCTCCAACCTCAGCCAGCCGGCTAAAGCAAGCCGAAGGATCTCTATTGACACCAGGGAGTAATGGTTATTATTATTATTATCATAGCTAACAATCTCGAAAACACCATCTTTAAAAAAGACCGCTAACAGCGACCTCTGCCAGGCAACCTTTACTTATTTTTTATTTTCGCAACGTTTCGAATAATAAGATTCGTGGCACAAAATAGGCAGTCGCGAGCTGACGCAGTGTATTAAGCTACCGTCGAGAAGTGGTGGCAGCTGAAGGAACTACCCACACTTGCTCTTCCCAATTATAAATGTCCGTGTAATTCCAACTTGTTTCATCTTGTTGATTAACTTACCAACAAAAATGATAATAATATCCAAACCCAACGCGATGTCCAATCTTCTATAATATCACCAAGGTCCAAGGTAAAGGAACCTTTTCCAATTATTTTCTTATGCCACATAGTATAAATGCTAATAGTTATGTTTATACTCCCAGACACCAATTACCTATGTTACCTCAGGCGAATACTGAAACAGGGTACATATTATGAAACTAGGGACAGTCGCCGTCATATATACATAAGCAACTCAATTTATCAAATACACCTCATCACCAGCGAGTTTACATCCACTGCTGGATGAAGCCTCCCCCATTGAATTCCCTGATTGGGGGATTTGCCATAATCACCACGCTTGGCAGGCGGATTGGTGACCGCAGTTTGGTGTTCATTACTCAGATAGATGCTGCTACCCATCCCCTGGTGTAATCCCGTAGTAAGGCTTTTACTACATCCACGGGAGGAGGAGATGGAGTCTATTCTTAGGCCGGACATACTACGGCACGTCACCGGCAAATATACGTATACATAATGCCCATTAGGTAAGGTCAAAGTAGATTAAAACGTCATACCATCGAAACAGAAATCTTTTTAACTGAGACCATCGCCCAACAACTAAGGCTTATGTTAACTAAGCAGCTGATGTTTTAATTAACATTCCCTTTTAACATAGGTGTTAAAAACATCTGGCTAACTTACAAGTACAAGTAAAAAAATACGTCCTATAATACAAGAATGTATTTGATGTTTACTGTTTTTTTTGTTTTTTATTTTGAAGAACAGAGGGCCTAGCCAAACGGCATTCGCTTCGAAGCGATTCCATTTCTACAGTCGTAATTCAATACAATAGACCACGTGACATATCGATAGCTAACGTCAATCCCATACATTTTGGACTTTTCTACTGGCGTCATCGTTATTAGAATGTTACTTTGTCTACTTTTGGTTTTGCCGGACTCCGGTTTGCCAAAATACTACACCGATCTGCTTTGTTTTATTAATTTAAGTGCGTAGGTTTATTTGCATACCTGAGTTGGTTAACCACCTCTGATGGCGACTGTTCATAATATGACAGTGTATTCCCAGATTAGAAAATATCTAGCTGACATTATGAAACTTGTTTACGTTTTCGTTTCATTAACGAGACAGTGATTATTTATATTTTTTGAGGGTTCCGTATCTCTTATATTGGCATGACATCTAATTTAATTTAAATTTGTGTTGTTCATCATCATCATCAGGCAGTAGAAGGCCACTGCTGGACATAGGCCTCCCCTTTAGAATGCCACGACGAATGGTCTTGAGCCGCCTCCACCCACTGACTTCCTGTGACGTTTGTGTTGTTAGATATGTTTTATTCAATGGTTGCCTTAATTATGTTTGAATTAATGAGTTTAACTTTTAATTTAATGTTTTGTACATCTTAGTGTAGGAACTAGAGGACTTTTACCATGAATGTTTATCACAATTTTATACCTAAACAAAAAAAAACTAACAATCAATAAATATTTTATATTTCATTTCAACAGGAAAAAACGGAACCCTGATACGATCACTTTTTTGTCCGTCTGTCAAGACCCATTTTCTCAAAAATGGCTAAAGATATCAAAACCACCTCCAATTCTAAATTATTAAAAACAATTTAGGCAGGTGGTGACTTGCCGTTCACTAAACGGGCCCCTTAAAAGTGCCGCCAATGAAGGCAGTGTAAGAGGCAACGTTGTCGTGGACGGCTAAAGGGTGTAGAGAGGTGTGCTGCAGTTTCACTAAGCGCTACTCCCAGCTTTATGCCTTTAACACTTCCACGCTTGGGGCATAGGTTCCAGGCATAGGCTCTTGTGCCTCCATCTTTGGCCAGCCGGCTAAGGCAAACTGAGGGCCAGGGGTCTCTGTTGACCCCAGGGAGTAATGGGGCTCTGCGGTTGTCATTATTATTATTAATAGACCAACTTATCTATGTGCAAAATTACAGAAAGATTTGGAGCCAGTGGTATGTATTGACTTCTGATCCATTCATGGTGAAATTAAGGTCGCAAAAATTAATCTTTACAATGTTTATAAAGATATTCAATCGATAATAAACAAGACTCAATCGTCCATCAAATAGCTCCAATTAAATTGTGCTGAAGCTAGAGTCCATATAAAATTTAATGATATTGACAGAAAACCCTGAATTTATGAATATTGGACCGTTGGCCGCAGACAAGATGCCCGATGCCCATTCTTGGACATTGGATCACTCGACCGTGAAATCAAGGATTTTATATACACCGATACAACCGAAACTAAACCACAAAACCCTTAAACCCAAGATCTTAATTCTTATGTAGCATGTCAAAATAGTTGAGAAAGAATTGATCGTTAATAATTTGGTGAACACTGTAAATTGTCTTGTTTCCATGACTATTCATAAAAGTTGGTATTTAAATTGAGATAAGAAATGCCATTGTAATTGTGAGATATTGATACAAACAATCCTATGCATCCTCATAGATGTTTAGGCGGTACGACAATGAACACTAAGTATAGCAAAATAGGCTATTTTAACCAGTTAAAAATGGGCAAGTGCGAGCGACACTCGTGCCATGTGGGTTTCAGCCACTTTTTCCTACAAACTTCACCATTCCAATATGGGGGTAATAAAGTCGTAATTCTTCAATTTTAGATATTTTCTTTGATTTAATTTTTGTTTTTTTATATGTTTTACAAAGCTTTCTAGCATTCCGGATTTCAGAATTATGACTGGAAGTACTCTAGACTAGAGGTTTTTAATTTTCGCGATTTCCATAGAAAAAATAGACATTCACTGGCATATCTTTTGAATGTATTGAGGTAGATTTTTTTTTTATACGGCACTGTATAGTCTTAGACTTTTATATTCAGTATAAGTTTTTAGTTTATATGCGGCGCGCCGCCTTTAGGTACTTTGTGTTGATACCATAAGCCGTCTTTGCGAAAAAGGGTCTTGACAGGCATACCGACAGACAGACGGACAACAAAATGATCCTATGTGTAGTCTGCATGGCAGTACGTATTTATAATAAAATACCAAACACGTATTTATTTAAAGCTAATTTTAAACAATTATTAATTAATAAATGTTATTATAGTATACATTACTTTTTAGATGACACATTAGAATAATTGTATGGTGACCTAGGATTTTAATTAATTTTATTTTGAGGTACATTATTTTTTTAACATTTTGGATAGAGTCCAACTTTGGCATTTTTTTTTCTAGTACATATGGCCCAGGACTTTCTTGTATATTGGACCTGTCAATAAAGATAAAGTGTAATTTGGAACTTCGTTCATGGTATCCCTGGTTCTTTGACTGGATTATGACATGGAATGGATGTATCTACTCTAGTACCTACTTATGGGAACTAAATTATTTGTATGTCATAACGTATGACTGAGTATGTTGGACGTGTGAATTATGACCACCAATATAAAATTAACAAATAAAGTTATCTTTATCTATAAGCAGTGGTGGATTTATACTAGGGGCAGTCGGGGCTAGTGCCCAGGGCGGCAAATTTTCTAGGGCGGCAAAATTTGGAAAGTGAGAAAAAAAAATATATACGATATATAATTAACTAATTCTTTTAAATAAACATTTTATCTTTCAAGAAATATAATTCAAGTATTATGTATCACATTAAAATGTTGTATATTATTTAATATAAATAAAACATAATGTATAATAAATGCTATATAATACATAATAAATTTCCTGCAATCAATTAGTTATTCTAATTCTTAAAAAATAAGATATCAAAACTATTAAAATAAAATTTAAGTCATAGGGCGGCACAAATTTAAATCCGGCCCTGTCTATAAGGGTCCCGTTTTTTCCCGTAGAGGTACGGAACCCTAAAAACGAGCTCCCGTTCGTACTCTGAGATTGTTAATTTATGTACAGTATAAGATTTTACTAGCTTCTCCAAAACTACAGGAACATCCCGGAGGTCACGCGCCACGCATTCATTTTTCAGAAGCTCTGGCCGAAGACGGCTGGCCACATGGGTGTATACGTGATACACATGCCAATACCAACCTTTTTCGGTTATAAATACGACTCAAGTTCTACTAGAAGTTTGTTTCAGAGTATTTTATGTCGAACGAAGATATTTTGAACAACACAACGAGGAATTCTTAAAACCTATCCACGTTTACACAAGATCGTTTCTCAAATAATGTTTTGTTGTGTACTTCTTGAAACATTTTATTATTTTGTGAAGTCAGAGTCCTAAGTTACCGTTACATGACGGCCGTCATATAGCGGTGACTGATTATTATCAACGTGACGTGACCGCTTTCTTAAGAATCCTTAAGATACGGTTTCCTAAGAACTGGCAGCCGTAAATAGTGGTCAACCTTGCGCCAAAGTAATAATTTACATTATCCGCCTCTACTGTATTTCTCCTTTGTATGATAGCTAGAAAGTTATCAAAGTGGCGCAAAATTCTAATTTTATTGTGTTTTTGTTCATTACAGCTCATCAATACTTCTTGAGATCAATACTTCTAACCTAATCTAACACACATGTTTCAATTGATAGTATCCCATAAATATAATTAGTTTAGCTACGAATGTCAATAAACTGAAACAACAAATCATTTAAAAACACAATAAAATTTGAATTTCGCGCCACTTTGCTAATGTTCCACCTTAAGAAAACCAGGGCTCTAGTTTTACTTTCTAGATTTTCAAGACTCTATTTTGAATTAGAAAGATCTGTGCAAACAGTCGCCCATTCAAAACATCTGCTAGTTTGCACAGTTTGTAGCATGATCTCTCATCTCAATAAGGCAGATACGCTCGTCTTTCTCAAAAATAACAATATAATTTCGGAAGCTTTATGTAGTGAGCACTTTACAAACAAAGCCCCACTCGACATGATGTCATCTAGTCAAATTACTTGAGCTACGAGACTCGTAGAGCTACGAGTCTCGTAGCTCCGTAATGTCGCCGTAGAGCCGTCGTCTACGGACGGCGAGTAGTTCTATAACCATGGACCTTATACTAAGTGGAGTGATGATGAGATATGAACCAATAATTGATCAATGATCGCGCCTTTATGGACGACCAATTAGCAATTCAATTTAATTACTAATTATATTTTAATATCTTTGAAAAAAATCCTTGCATGAATACACCTTGCACCATTAAGCCAAGTATAGAATCAGTCTTTAAATCCTTACCTGATTACAGCAAAGCAAAAGGAGGGTTATGATTTTAGTCGTCTATGTATACATATATGCAAGTTATTTCAACTGTTCCCAAGTAGCCCTGAAACTACTTGACGGATTTTGATAACAAATGAGGTATCATATGAAACGTCTTGATATTTCGCATATCATATGCTATATGACGTCATACTTATTCTATTGTTTGCCTACAATAACTAGGATATTATGGGCTCAGATAAGCCCCCGCGTTCAGCCAATAAGCTCCTGAACAAGCTGGCCTGAAGTCCAGCGAAACGTCGAGGCTTATCAGACCCCATAATATTCACGAGGTTAGTAACCGTATATTAGTGATAGGATAATGTCACACCACGATAGTTCTAATTCGATAGTCACACTAATGTCAATATGGCGAAAATAAAATGCAATATTCTAATTTCACAATATATATACACTCGAGAGCAATGAATCCGGGTCACTTAAAGAATGTTAAAAATCTCGGAAACTAAAAATGATAGATTAATGCAATAAATTGTATTTAATAGACAATGTAATACTCCTTAAATGAAGGTAAAAAAAATATGAGTCACCATACATTTTATTAACACAAAATTACATAAAGAAAAAAACTGCTGATCTCTCCTTAAAACAAAAATAGGAAACATGAAATTTTTGAACTTTATTACGATTTTCTTGAATTTTAATACTTCGTATTGCCTCCTCGTGCTTCCATTACTGCGTTTACGCAGAAAAAAAACAACAAAAAAACAGAAATCAAACAATGATAAATGACAGATTACAAACAAAAGCAAAACCAAATGCTGTAATTTCGTAGTTCCATCTTCGAAAGTGACCCTTTTTAAAATTTGATTTTTTTATGATATAACTTTACAATAACTAAGAAGTTTGAATACCTTCATTTAAGGAGTATTACATTGTCTATTAAATACAATTTATTGCATTAACCTAGCATTTTTAGTTTCCGAGATTTTTAGGATTCTTTAAGTGACCCGGATTCATTGCTCTCGAGTGTATATATATGTATATATATAATGTTTAAAGTTTTATATCAAGTAAGGAAACTTGATGAGAGCATTAAAAAAATAAAGCACGTAAAGGTATGTATTTTCCACTATTTTTTTTTATGTTTAAAACCTGATGTCCGACTACGCAAATGCTGAAAACAACAGTCAACAGTCTTAGAAAAGCCTCGTCTAAACTCAAATTAACTAAAATTTTAGACAACTAAAAGTTTTAACTATTTTATGTTTAGTTTTTTTTATTTTTCCTTTAAGTACATTGTGGTGAATGCTAGAACACTTTTATTGTTGTACATATCAGAACTTATTTTTATTCTTGTATTTTTCATAATGTGTAATATGACGTGTGTGTTCTCAATAAATAAACAAAGATAAAACCATGTCCGTGCCATTCCCATGTCATACAAGTATAACTATAAAGAATAATTAAGCCAGTATCAAGTACATCAAAGAGAGAGAAGTGTCCTTTAAGTAAGAGCCTAAGCTCCAAAAAAGCCTGAGCAAAAAATAATCATCCGATTATACTATTTAAAAATAATGACAATGATTCGATAATTCTTTAAAAATTTGCATACAAGTGGTATGAAATAAGTTCCACGTCCAGAAAGGTAACTGCCCTAGGTCCTAGGGCGGGTGGCATCTGGCTCCCTAACATATGAGCTGTTCGAGCGACCATTACGTAGATTGCCTTCAGATCTACGACATTGAAGGAATCAAACGTTAATTTAAACATTGCCTACTGATTAACTAAACTCTAAAGACAGTTGTTTATTTTTGTGTAATTTTCTATTTATTATTTTATGTTTCATTTACTTAATGATATATTTACATACCTGTAATTATAGGTCAATCATCATCGTCATCAGCCTCCTTGAAGAGAGATTATGCTTGATCCAGATCCTTGAAAAAAAAATGGTTTTTTGTTGATATTACACAAGGAGTGTAAAGACTACTCCCAAAAAATGAAACAGTGCATTCAGATCATGATTCTGAAGATATTTAAGCTGAAAAAACACTAAAAAAAAGTTCTCACTTTTGGGCCGCTTTTTTGTGTTTTCTTTACCCATAAAATATCGTTAAAAGAACACAAAAACCTAATTTCCATCATTAAAAACACGTTAATAAATAAAAACGTCAAAAAAGCAATGAAAACCACATAAGCAATACACGCGCTGCGCGTTGATCAGCTGACCGGGAGCGTTGAACTCATGCGGCCTGAATAAATGCGTTCATTGCTGGCTGATACGATACGGAAAAAAAGTTTTTCTCAGGTATGAATCACTTCTCAGGCGAAAGCTATTTTATATAGGTAGCTTTACCGGTACCTTCAGTATTCGGGAGCTATCTTTTTACACGCTGTATATTCAACAAAAACCCATTTTATGATATTCATAGAATATTTTTTATGGTTTTATATTTAACGTTAACCTCTGCCTACTACGAGTGCATTGTCCCATAATCTAGGACGGGCCCAGAATGCGAGTGGAATACCATTCCACCCGCCACCCTGAAGCCAGCCCGCATACAAAACTATGTTTTCTCCTCATATGGATATACAACAATCAGACAATCTAGAGACTAATATTTTAGACCTATTTGTCAGTTTTCGATTAAATTGTACAGAATCAAACTAGCATAGGTTACACGATTTAAAAAAAAAATGAAAAAGCCTAATTCTACTTTTAAGTTACAGTTTCATAAATGTCATTGAATCATATTGTTATGTATTATGTGCTTGTCATTAATTTTCCATACATAATCTTTAAATCATGGAGTTTGATAAGATATGTATGGTTTTGATAGATATAGATAATATAAGATAGGAGCTAACTTCGTTTTTAGTGTGTCTTGTGTAGATAAACTCAGTGGCACGGCAAGTGAGTAGCTGGCTGAGAAGCAAGAGGTTGCGGGTTCGATTCCCGCTGCGGAACAAATGTTTACATGATCTGCAAATATTTGTTCCAGAGGCCGTAGACATAGTAATATTCTATTAGCGATGACGCCAGTAGAAAAGTCCAAAATGTATGGGATTGACGTTAGCTGTCGATATGTCACGTGGTTTTTTGTATTGAATTACGACTGTAGAAATGGAATCGCTTCGAAGCGAATGCCGCTTGGCTAGGCCCTCAGGTCTGGGTGTTGTGTGGTACCCACGATAGAAGGAATCCTAGTATGGGATTAAAGAATATGTATGTGACCGTGGGGTGTTAAATGTTAATGTAATGTATGCAGAGAGCTTAAGCGAGGAGTTATATAGAGTCCTGAGTGAAGCGAGGGTTTCAAGTTGCCCAAGACGAAGACAAGCTTTATTCCAGAGCAGCATACTCTACTTTTCACACCTACTGCGAGACAATAAAAAGCCAGGGCCCATAAAATAAGTATCGTCTGTTTTGATAAACTCTAGAGTAGAAACATTATCACTCGACATTTTTTGTTAACACTAATATTGCCATTAATATACAATATTACTAGAACATTGCAATAAAATTCACTGAAAATCACAGCAACAAACATGTCTTTTTTCACATTCTACAAAACCGCACCTCTTTTTTTTTTTTTTTTCAGTTCTGCTTTTATTGGCCAGTTCGAGTTTCGAACAAACCTCTTTACATTACCATATGGGCATTTTTTTTCTTAGAGTTTTCCACGGGTTTTCACACGAATTTGACGTTCCAAATTCAAGTCACTTTATTCCCTAGGGAGTTTCATGCAACTTTATATCCCTAGAGAGATAATGCTTTACTTTACGTTAAGGTAGCATGATATGTAATTGGACATTGTCGAGCAGATGGTGTGAAAACATTGTAATTAGGACAATTTATTATAAATATGTAAACACGACAAAGTTACAGTGTTGCAAACTTATAAATAAAATTACCCCAAAAACCAAAAATTTAAATGATTTCGTTCGCAATCCAACACAATAAGCATATTTTAGACAGGCAATAGTGGCTGAGTATTAGGTTATCAATTATCATCCAATTACTAGTGTGTCATATGCCATTACCATAAATAGATTAATTAATTCGACTGTGTAATAACTAATAGTAATTAACTAATAATTACCTGAGTTCACCTAGACGAGCAATATTCAATGTGGTTTTTGTCTTTAGAGGATCTCGATAGGCGCAAGTCTCTAGAGCCCTATATTAGCCTTAAAGGGTTGAGACTCTTGAGTCCGTAGGTCACCGGGCCCTACCGGTTTTAAAAATTATTTCAGCGTCTGTTCAAAGTAATTGACTCGAGAGCTCTTATCTGGCTCAACGCATTAATATTGCCATTCACAGTGACATGCAGCTAGCGTCTTTGGGACGCTATCGAGCGATAGTGATTTGGATCAGTTGTGGTATCTTTAGCTCGTTTGTCGAATGGTCTAAAGATAGCTCAACTGTTTCATTTGTTATTTTAAATTTTGTATTTGCTATATTATTCTTTTTATAAGTAAAGATTTATAGTTTTAGCTCATTAAACTTATTGCGTATTAAATGAAGAGTAGATCAACAAGAAAGTATCAAGATATGTTCAATATAAAAGAAACTGGCGTGCAATTAAATAGGGTTACTTAGAAAAACCACAATACCTCCCAAACTATGCAAGATAAATAAAACCATATTAAAACATATTCCATAACGGCAAAAAGTAACATTTCTAAAAAAAATAAGTTTGGGAAGTATTTGATTATTTTTCTGAGTGATCCTATTTGATTGCACGCTAGTTAATTTGAACTCAATAAGATCATTCAGCAGGGCTACTCTTGACGCTCTACTCGATCCTAATTCAGGATTTAGTGTAATTTGCCGTCAGAGAGATTCCTTGGTCATTTGGTACACTTGAATTCAATACAAGCGCACAATTTGGAGTGGAGTTTTATGGAACTACTAAGTGAAATCGACTTTCTGTCTCTGTTGTTCTTCACGCAAAGTCAATCGCGTGCTCTATCTCGATTTCAAATTCAATTTGGTTCAAGAGTGCCAAACATGCGTTGAAACTGGATTGAGATTGGAACTGGATTACGATTGGAACTGTTTTCAAGAGTAGCCCCACTGAATGGGGTTAATCAATTCACGCGGTCCATTCATAGAGATGTGTTCACATTCATTGTTGAATGGAGATTGGTTAATAGGCAGTCCATTGAAAGCTGACCCAAGTCATAGAATACATAAACTCCCCCCATGTAATCAATAACACCCTATTCAAAGGTCTATTCTGCTTGTTGCTGGCTGTATTGTATATAATATCATCATCATCATCATAAGCCTGTAGAAGTCCACTACTGGGCATAGGCCTACTCCTTAGAATGCCACGACGAACGGTCTTGAGCCGCCTCTATCCACCGATTTCCTGCGACGTTTATAATGTCTTTAGTCCATCGAGTGGAGGGCCTTCCTCTACCGCGTCGTCCGGTTAATGGTCGCCACTCTAGAACCTTTATTCCCCAACGATTATCAGTTCTGCGAGCTATATGACCTATGTATTGTGTATATATATATATATATATAATTATGTAAGCCAAACTATGTTTGTGGCCTGATTCTTCTAGACTTGGTCGCGTTGGAACAGGAGTCATTTTAATAAAATAACTTGCGTGAATTATATCATTCATTTTGTAAAAACGGGAAATTTTCACGTACCGATATGTTGGTGGAAGCACCAACACCCCCGCGCCGGACGAGCCGAGAAGAGCGAGCTCAGAGACGCAGTGCGAGGAAGGACGCGGAGGGAGTGTAGCGCGGATCCTATACCCACCCTGATGAAGACCCTCGATTAGGGTCGAAACCTGTTGGTGCTTCCACCAACATATCGGTACGTGAAAATTTCCCGTTTTTACAAAATGAAGGAGTCATTTTAGTTTATAAGACGATTCAAAATGATCCTTGTGATTTCAATGAATATATTTTTTTTATTTGATTTGATTTAATTTGATTTATATAAGTATACCTATTATACCAACAGGAATACAGCACAGCAACAAACAATAGACCTTTATTCCCCAGTGGTTCTGCTATTGAACCTAAACTTACTAGCTTAATTACTCGACTTCGGTGAAGCAAAAAGAGGGTTATAGTTAAATAGTGTTAGGGTTATATATTTTAGCAGTCTATGTACCTATGTATGTTTGTAACTTTGTTCATCTGTTCCCTCGTAACTTTGAAATTACTTGACGTATTTTTTCTAATAAGGAGGATCTTAAGAAGCTATATGATGCCATATTAAATTCAATATTTCGGTAATAAAACAAAATTTTCCAACCTCAAAAATAACATAGTTAATATTTATAAATTTATTGAGTTTAGTATTAAATGATGAGTACCTGTTTTTTATTTTCTGTCAGCTGGAAGACGTTGTTGGGCAATGCCATAATCACCACGCAGTATAGATGCTACTGCCCATCCCATATATTTACCCCCATATTCATAATCATTTTTAGACCTATTTTAGCTAAAATAGCTTTTGTCTTGTTTTGACGTATGACATTTTACGTCAGAGAGAACAAGACAAAACATATTTTAACTAAAACAGGTTTAAAAAAAATAATGATGAATAAGGTCCTTAGTATAATATATTCGACTTCAAAGTTCGTAATGTCACTCGGGCAGGCCCTGTCTGAAAACCAGCGCCGCGCTGTATCCATGGCCCTGTTGGACTCTACAAAGTCTACGAAGGCATTTTGAAAACATGTATTTTTTTTTCAAGAAAGGATATGACCCAGATTTCGGAAAAAAATGGTTATTGGTTGGGGGCTAGGTCTAGCGACTATGGAGAATGACTTATTGTATTGTAAAACGGTTTGCCGAGCAGTGTGAGGTCTTGCGTTATCATGGAGCAATAATAGCGAAGATTGATGGACGACGAGGGATTGGTTTTGAGTTCCATGCTTTGAGGGCTTTTGAGGGTAATTTTTTACATTAATACGATGTACGAGGAAATTCTTTGTATGCACACCCTGACAATAATTCCTCTGCCGCTAAAACTTTGCAGTGTGATGAAGTTTAAAGATTATGGTTGACAAATTATCTAGGATTTTTTTTATTTTTAAGTAAGGTATTTGTACCTGAATAAACAGCGACAGAGGAGTTATTGTCATAGTCAAACCCCTCAGAGACTTGACTAAAAGTCGAATTCTCAAAAATCGTAACACAAAATTTGCTTCATGCATAGTGAAATAAACCTGTGCATATGCGGGGGGATTCTGTATCACTAACCCCTATTTGGGATAGCATACAAATAATAAAATAAGTTCTGGGATAATCTGTATTATAAGTAGCAATACAAAATTAAATTGGCATGATCTAAAAGAGTCGTTAAGTGAAACCATCAAGCTATCTGAAGCTAAATTGCTATTTGGACCTACTGTTCTATACGTTTAGTACGTATAGAGAAGATTATGGATGGCACAATTTGTAGTATAATGATTATGGCCCTAAAGGCCCTTAGCGTAGCATAAAAAGAATGGCTAGTACACTTCTTTTAGAGAAGCCGAGTTTTACTACTTGATGTGCAAGTTCAACGCATCTTTGGAACGCATCATTCAAGCTACGACAAAGAATCAGCACTTTTTTGACGTACGCTAACTTAATCAACATAATCAGCAGAATTTAGACGTCTATACTCTGATTTTTAATTTCAGTAAATTTTTGTAAACAAACAAATGTCAAGATATGCCACTGTGTGTATAAGTGTCATGTATGTGTGTTATATGTGAATTTACCATGGAAGAAGAAATCCAATGGAAGTACAACTAAAATAGCTGCTGATGTTTATAGTGTGTTGCTTCTTACACCTATACTAGAAGGCACTATGTTAGAGATAGACAAATGTATTGTCATAGAACAGTCTGTTTTCCTTTCCGTACCGCTAAATATTTGTCATAGGCAATTGAAGTTTTCCCTAGTGAAGGGAACATAGCATCATCGTAGGTAAATATTTTTTGTCGATAAAATAATTTACTATGATGACGATTAAATAGTTAATTTCATCGTTGATGGTTTCCAACAGTTACGAGAAACCGGCCCTAGGTACTATATTCAAAATACAAAATTTGCACATACACGAGGCAGGTATCAAATAAAACCATAATATCTAAACACACTATTTTTTTATTTACAGTAGCTTACTAGATAGGTACACATAACTGCCGTGGTGTGTCCGGCCTAAAATAGACCCCTCCTTCTCCTCCCGTGGATGCCGTAAAGTAAGATGAAGATGTTATAGATGAACGTTCAGAACTCAAAAACTCAAGCTGAGTCGACCGATGGTCAAGTGAGTGAGTAGCAAAGATGTGACGAGCGAGTCTTGTTTAGACATTTATAAACACTTTAAGCAGATATATATAACCACTATGGCGCGGCGGGCGAGTAACCGGCTGAGATGCAAGAGGTTGCGGGTTTAATTCCCGCTATGGGACAAATATTTGTATGATCTGCAAATATTTGTTCCGGATCTGGGTGTTATGGTACCATGGTACTCGTAGTTCCTGATAACCACGACACAGGGAATCCTAGTGTGGGATCAGGATAACGTATATGACTATTGGGCGCTATGTTATGTTACTATAAATAAACCAGCAATACATTAGACAAAAATATACTTATTCTAACTAGAAAACTAACGTTGGAGTAGAATCTTACTTTGACTTGATGACTGGATTGTTGACTTAGTGGTAAGAAGAGCGTGCGTACTGCATCAGGCTCTAATCTCCGCCATTTCAAATCATCATTTTTTTTTACAAAGTATTTTCGAATAAAATGTTTGGTACAGATTCGTCTATCGTTAGGGATCCAATCTGGTTTGTTAATTAATAGCCTCTAGCCATTTTTTTTAATGAATAATATCTTGAGGAAAGAATTGAAAAGAATACTCCTGTAAGAAAAACGCAACGATAAGACTAAAATATTTACTTTGAAAAGGTTCCACCCCATTTTGATAGCCGCGTAGTTTATATGCGTAAAATCTATCGATAGTCGATCGTATCAGGTGCATTGGTACAACACTATGATAACCAATACTATTTGTATTTTTTGCATAAAAATGACTAGGAATCCTTATAAAACAGGATTATGTGATGGTACTTTGGTATACAAATAGCCCCCAAACACATATAACCCTGACCCCTAAACCCCTAATCTACAATTACCTACCTAAACAAAATAACTTACCTACCGGTGGAAACTTATATTCACATCATTGTTTTGTCTCGTGGAGGAATGGGATTTACATCCCGGCACTGCACATGCCATTTGTTGTTAGTTTGCTTGCCTTTTTATGGTAATTTTAATTGTAAGTCGCAGTATTACAACAAAATTTTATAATTTTTCTCTCCTGTCAAAACGACGTTCACATGTAAACATAACCCGAATACACGAAAATGTCCTAAATCACAAGGTGATTTAGATATTTAGCTGGACCTCTTCAATTTGATGTAATGTGGTACATGACGTCATAAATGGACCCAAGTACCTGGTACGATGCAAATAAAATAAGAACAGATTTCTAAATGCTTTTCTCATTCCAACACATTAAAACATTCATTGATAAGAATGAGACGGATACAATTAAAAAACGCTGGCTTTAAATCTTACTTCCATTGACATTCATTCTTCCGTGGAATTTACACGTATGTTTCACAATCATGACACTTAAATAGTCACAGTGGCATATCTTGACATTTGTTTGTTTACAAAAATTGACTGAAATTAAAAATCAGGGTATACTGTCGAGGCCCATAAAATACAATGGGAAAAATGGCCATAATGACCACGCTTATGAGGCGGATGGTGATCGCATTACTCATGTTGAGTACTCAGGTGGATGCTGCTGCCCATCCCCTAACTTAGTTTACACTTAATTTTGCTTTACTAGTTTGTATTTCCGTTCAACAAAACGTAATAAAATATGAGAAAAACGTGTCACAGCTGTTGTTGGGCTACAAAATGCAGCAGCACTGAAAACCAGCGTTACAATAGCTTCTATGCTTCTGCAGCAAACACTGAGTAGTTCATCCATCTTGATTTTTTTGTTAGTCATCAGCCGTTTGACGTCCACTGTTGGACGAGGCTTCCCCCATAGAATGCAATAGGAGGGATTTGCAATAATCACCACGCATGGCAGGTGTATTGGTGATCGTAGTTTTAGTGTTGAGTACTCAGGTGGATGCTGCTGCCCATCCCCTGGTGTAATCCCGTAGTCAACTTTTATGACATTCGCGGGAAGAAACGGAAGGATCTATTCTAAGGCCGGACACACCATAGTACACGGTTTTTTTGTTACGCAAATAAATATATTCTTTTATAATTCTATTTATAGTAGAAGATATGTTGAGGCAGCTTTTAATAAAACTGGAACCAAAATGGATCTGAAATAGAACCAAAACAGAGCCGAAACCTGCCAGACGGAAAAATAATAAAAATAATAAAGCTCTTATTTATTTTACAACGATAGTCACTGACCTTGTTGATTACAGTGATAGGAAAACACTATGAGAAGATGGTACAAACATTCATTCATCCAAATAATGTAGGCACTTATGGTATCATTGTCTACTGTACGAGCCGAGCTTGCATTAGCTGTGTCCGTAAACGCCCTTAGCGGGGATTACTGCGGGCTTGTGCTGAAAGCAACGATCTTATAATTCACAATAGATCCAGGGTCACGTACAAAATGAAAGCTAAAAACTGTCCGCATGGATACATACTTATACAGCTACATTTGTTTACTAACGAACAAAGATGAAAGTTTTAAAACAGTTCTAAGTTCAACCTAATTACAACCATGACACCTAGCAAAAAAGTAGCAAATCTTCAAAATATTATCTTACACTTACGATCATTCGTCACAAAAAACGAGCAAAGCAATTATATTACTCCTGTCACTTGTCAAATCAAAAGACATAGGTTAAACAACTAGTGTGAAATCAACCTTAAAGAGCTACAAATAAAGTTCTTTTTCCCGTTATTACCTTGCGAGCTACATCCATCCGTTTCCATGGTTTCGCTTCTGTTTGCTTCTTCAAATTTAACTACAGAAGGTATGGAGTCGCGTTGATCACTTAAATAATTTATAATATGCACGTTAAAGTTAAGTTAAAATTATTTATGTTTTGGGCATGTATGTTTGATATTGATAGTATATATACTTGTTATTTTATTAACGTTCTGTTGTGTGTATATTTATGTGTATGTTTATGTTTTTGGCCAAGATGTCTATCGCTGGATGTCACAAATAAAAATATCACTAAATTCCACATCTTTATATTCATGTTTACAATCTTTATAATACAAGTACAGTTTAGTGCAATAATTTGATCAAAACCCAAAATGTTTAAAACAGCTCAACATTAAAAATTTTCCATTCTGCGTACCTACAGGCTGATAATGAAGCCCTAGTTATAAAAAGCTCAAATATAAAAAATATATGTTCTGTTACGTTTGTCTCGTTTCATAATAAAAAAAGATATCGACCATCAAAGTTTTCCAACAAAAACCGTAAAGTGCTTGAGGGCGGGCGTACAGGCGCCTGCCGTAGGTTGGGCATTTATTTGATATTTGGGAAATATACCTATAATATGATAAAAGAATTTGAAAAAGTACTGTTTTTTTACGATAATGTGTTCTATAAGTGATTCTGGTTCATAAATTTTAACAAAGCGAGAGGACTCATTATCAGTTGGTATAGATGTAAAGGGGTTGTTAACCAAAGATTTGGTTAAATAACAGTAGCGTAAATGGATTGCTCGGAAAGCTAAAATAAAAAAAAGGAAAGCCAAGTATCTGATGAGAGTTCAACAAACAGACACAAAAGTAGTATTAAAATTTTTTAAAGTTCTGGTAAAAACAAATTATTACAATACAAATCTACTCCATGCATCTACTGTTCTGTTACAGACAATTTTGCGTCAACGTTGGCCAAACATTTGTAGCGGTGGTTTAAAATCGGTAATTTTGATCAAAATTTCATACTTTTTGTTAGTTTAAAGCTTAAAATACAACTTATTCTACATGTACTTAACGAAAGTAAGACACTCCGGCCGTTAAATTGTTTTTTCGGGGATTATTTTTGCAACTTTTAAATATACATTGCGGCATTGTGACACGTGTTTACATTGGCTTTGTTTGAAGCGAACTAAATCAAATACAAACTCACTTTTCAAGTGAGCTTAAATTCACCGAGACGTTTTTATTGCGCCGACCCGATATCTATGTGAGTATTAGAGATCGTTGGCTGAAAGATATCGTGTGTAATATTCATACGTTACTCCACAGATGTGGTGATAGGCGGGCTAATGTAAACCTTATTACTGAGGCTGATGATATAGTTTTATGGTAGTACACTGCAAGTGGAGAATGATGATATCTGAATGCAAATATTTTTTTATTTTAACATACAAATAGTTTGCGTTCACTCGTGATACAGCAATGGCCTTTGTTCGCTTGATGAGTAGCTACGCATTATAATATGTACGTACTACAGGCTGAGGGGAAGTGGGTGAGGGATATCCAATGTTTTTTTTTTTTGGTAAATAACAGAACTGGCGTGTGTCCCACGTTAAGTTAAGCGGTAACCTCAGCCCATTATAAAATGCAATACCTCTTAGATCACGTCCACCTCCACGTCTCCATCAGGACGCGCGGACTTGTGTCTCTAATGCTGTCACTTCACTTGGTGTAGGTATATTCGCAAATGTTTGCGTTATTTTTCCAAGGTTAAATCAACCATGAGCCTATCGGTACATAATCTTCTTTTCCTTGCCAAAATAACTCAAACATTTACAAATATACACCAAGTGAAGTGCCAACATTACAACAAACACAACAACTACGTGTTGTTGTATTTGTTTTTGTATGTCTGTGTATTGTCTGTGACTTGTGTAATTATTTGACATTTTAATATTTTTGACATTTGCTTTGTATTTTTATTATGATATTGTAGTGTATTATTATTTTTGAGTATTATAGCATTTGAATGTATTTTAAAATTATGGGCTTATAAGACTAGATTATTTTTTTTTTTATTACAAATATTTTTGTCTATTATATGTATGTACTAGTTTAAGTTTACCTAAAATCGAAAAATAAAATAAAATAAATAACAATAGACTGCAATTGGTTATGATTATAATGATGAAGTATCAGTTGCAGTACGTCTGTACGTGCCCTTATATTTATAGTGCTCTTCAAACTAAACCAAACAGCTAACAAATAACAAAGACCAATCTTTAAACGAGTGTTGTGGACATAGGACGGCAATAACCGTACATCAGGGTTTCATTACGCCGGAGCCCTGTAACATCATTGTTGGATTCCTAGCGATATCATTAAGGAGATGGACGTAGCCAGGGCGCATGAAAAAGATGTACCTACTTACACATAACACTCAACAGTCACATACATAGTCCTGATAATAATAATAATAATCATTTATTGATCCAGAAAAAAATACATAATAACAATAATAATGATCCCACACTAGGATTCCCTGTGCCGTGGGTATCGGAAACTACAAGTACCATTGTACATTAAAAATGCGCGCTACTCAAAGTGCTCATACTATGTACCTAACGGTTCATTGCCTTCCCTTATATGTTAATGGTATATAAGTCGCAAAACTCAGATCTATAAAGTGCCCAAAATTTTAAAAAAGTTGTAATTTTGTCCAAAAACCTTTACAGGTGCTAGCCTGCCAAGTTGCTTCTAATTGTAAGCTGTGTTTTTACTAAACTGTGTTTAGTTTTAATCATTTGTATATATCATAAGTAACAAAGACATTTAAAAAAAATTGGTTGTCTGTAAAGTCGGTTTACTGACGATAGTTGAACGTGACAACGATTGCCGATCCCCGATTGATTGACGATTGTGCTTCTTTGTCGCTCGTTCCGCGCTCTCGCTTGCACTTCAAGCCTTACATGGAACGCCTCAGAGCGAGGTAACGCCGCATGAGTCATGTTTTTTGGTGCGTGCAGCCGGCTCTATCGAATTATAAGACGTTGTCACGTCAAAAAATTATAAAAGCCATTGTTCCACAACACCCGGACCCGAAACAAATATTTGCAGATCATGCAAACATTTAATTTTGTCCCGCAGCGGGAATCGAGCCCACAACCTCTCGCATCTCAGTCGACTACTCATCATCTGCGCCACGGAGGTCGTCATTTTCATAGTCTGCGCCAGCTCCAACAGACCGAGTGCGGTCGGGTTATAGCTATTCAGCTGTGTATTAGCTACTTTTCACACCAAACGCAAAATGATCACATCAAAAACGCATGGATAGTCGTTGTTGAAGTCCTACACCTCTTATTATAGAAACTTAGCGTTGTAGGCGAGTAGCCGGTTGAGACGCTAGAGGTGCAAGTTCGATTCCCGTTGCAGGACAAAATGCTAGCATGACCTGCAAATTGTTCCGGGTCTGTGTGTTGTGGTACCATGGTTACTCGTAGTTCCTGATACCCAGGACATAGGGAATCTTTGTGTGGGATCAGGACTATGTATATGATTGTTATGTGTTATGTTATGAAATAGTTTTTTTTAAATATTATTTCAAAAAAAGAATAAGCCAATTAGCATTTTTCTGTACGGAAATAAAATAAAATAACACTCCACCAATAGCTAGCATTCCAAGAATAGAAATTGCTGGAGAGCTAGAAACGGTAGGAATGGAAATTGACATTCTTGGCGTGCCAGCATAGTTATTCATTTTATCCGGCAGGATGGTCAAAAGTTTGAAAAAGGAACGCGTGGTCTTACATGCACGAGTGAAAACTTTTTTAACACAAAAAGGAGGAGGTTCTCAATTCGGTTGTATTTTTTTTTTGTATGTTTGTTACCTCTTATCTCCGGCGTTTATGAACCGATTTGGAAAATTCTTTTTTTATTTGAATAGATATACTTCCAGATTGGTCAAAATCCAGTTCTGATGATGGAATCCATGAGGAATTGAGGGAACTCCTCAAAAATATTGTAGGCATACATATGGCGATTATGATATTTTCAGCAACTAACCAAGCATTTGCATTCAGAAAGTATCATAACCCTTTCACTACTATGGTTCTTTCAAAATTTTTTTTTCATCCAGATATTTAGTCGAATACTATGGCGGAAGTCTGTTTATTAAATGAAAAGTTATTCTTGAATATTTTGATTAATATACCCTCGCAATTTAGAGAAAAGTACAATACTGACTGTAGTGTATCTGCTTTCAGTAGGTACATAATTTTAAATATTGTAATTTTTTGACATTTAATTTTATTTGATTTTTACATTTATGAATCTGAGTTGTTCGAATAAATAAATATATTATTATTATTATTAATACAAGCCTCGACCGTTAAGTTAAGATTCAGCTTATACCTCTTTCAAAATAACTTTGGAACTACTATTTTGCCCTAAATTGCTTGATGTCAGGCCTCGATTCCGCTGCAGGCCGTCGTACAAAGACAATATGTACCCCAACACACATTTCCCTTAAATACACCCTGTGGCCATGTAGTTTAATTAAATCGTCGGAGGCGATGCAACGGATGGACATTGGACAATGGGCATCGTCACGCCACTGCGCATTATAGCTTCTTTATTAAACTCGTCTCGTGCAGCTATCCACCCACTGTTGGGACACACAGGAAAGAAGTTGAACATACTAGTTCCCAGATATGACTGCTGATTTACTACTTCATAGAATCTGAGCCGTAATAGGACGCCTCCAACTCATCCTGTGGGTGTCATAGAAGGCCACTAAGAGATTAAGCCAGGGGATATGCAGCAGTATCCATCTGAGTACTTAACACAAAAAAAAATATATTGAACTTTATTATAATCCTGAGTTAAATTCAACAACTTATTTACTTAAGGAGTTCGAATGACTACATGCATGTTTGTAAATAAAATTAAGCACGAAAAGTATGTTATGTATCTTTTTAAAAAATTATTTGTCTTTTTTATCTAAGCAATTATGTACCTACTATCTGTCACTTGTCTACTGGAAGACCCTAGCTTCCCACAACACAGGGAATCCTAGTGTGGGGCTAGTGTACAAAATTATAATTATGGTACCTACGTTACCATATTATTGTGTAAATTTTTCTGGATCAATAAATGATTATTATAATTATTATTATTAAAGAATCCACCCGCATGTGGAGAAGATAGTGAAGATAGATATATAGATAAATAAACTCTTTTTTTATGCTACTTGGCAAGCAGACAAGCTTACGGCCCACCAGATGGAAAGCAATTACCGTAGCCTATGAACGCCTGTAACACCAGAGGCATCACATGCGCGCTGCCGACCCTGAGACATAAAGATGAAAAGTCTCATGTGCCTATAATTTCACCGGCACCCGTATCCTTTAAACCGAAACACAGCAATGCGAACACTACTGCTTGGCGGCAGAAATAGGTACTCTCTCTTATTAGAGTGTGGAAGTCGGTTTTTTAATGAAAAGTTACAATAACCTTTCATTAAAACACCGACTTCCGCATTGAATTCGGCTATCTGCATGTTTTTATTTGCTAAAGGCATACAAAACAATAATTTGTTGCTGAAAATACCAAAATTTCTATATGTATGCCTATAACATTTGAGGAGTTCCCTCAATCCCTCATGGATTCCACTATCAGAAACGGGTTTTGAAAAAAATGGGACCAATCTGGAAGTATATCTATTCAAATAAAAAAAGAATTTTCCAAATCGGTTCATAAACAACGGAGATATGAGGTAAACATAAAAAAAAATACAACCGAATTGAGAACCTCCTCCGTTTTGTGAAGTCGGTTAAAAAAGCAAAGGAAACATTTATACGTGTGTGTGAGTAATACCTTTGACGAGGATTTATTAATTTAATTTATATGAATTCTATCGTTTGATGACTCGTTTCTTCAACATCGTCTTCATCATTATAAGCCTACAGAAGTCAACTGCTGGACATAGCCTCATAGAATGACATGACAAACAATCTCGGCTTTTTTTCTTGAATAAAATTAATTTATCGTTGTGCATCCTTCAGCTCCGTGTGTCCAATTTAAAGACGCGTCTTAGGAATTCAAATTTAGTTGTATAGGTACTTGCTATATCTGAACGCACACGCTGGGTCAAATGGTGTTTTGCTATTTACAGAATTACATCTTAACTAACTTTACCCATAGATAGTTGGAATGACTACACAGTGGTAGCGCTATTTTCTGAACTTTCCCCGCGGCGAAAGGGTTCGACTTAGGAATTAACATAACACCCTACATTCACATACATTAACAATTAACATTAACATTAATTAACAATTTCGGGGCGGAAATTGTCTTTCAAAATATTTACCGTGGTGTGTCCGGTCCGGCCTAAGAATAGACTCCTCCAACTTCTCCTATGGATGTCGTAAAAGCAGACTAAGGGATTACACCAGGGGATGGGCAGCAGCATCCAGCTGAGTACTCAACACCAAACTGCGATCATCAATCCGCCTGCTAAGCGTGGTGATTACAATATCCCCCATTGTACTTTATGGGGGAGGCCTCGTCTAACAGTTGACGTTAACAGGCTGGGGATGATTATGATGAACACACTACAGTCACATACAATAACAATTAACAATAACATTAATTAACAATTTCAGGGCGGGAATCGTCTTTTAAATTATTTAAAAGAACTCTAATATGATCTTGTAACAAGCTGGTAGACTTCCACTGCCAAAAAATTAATGGCATGGCGAATGGTCTTCAGTTGCCTTCACTGTCTTACATAACCCCCCCTTCTACATAACCTGATTCGATACCTGATACTTATGTCACCCTTACACAAGTATCAGGGTTGGACCATATATGTAATAATGTGCAACACCGCACCTATACTTGCATATGTGTGCGTGCATCTTACTCTTAATTTTATGTCTTGAAATAGCTTACCCGTCGTAGGGAGGGGCAACGAATAAGGCTTTTAAAAGATTACGCTCCAGTAAGAATAGCGCCATGCTTTTTACGTGAAATTTATGTTGCAGGTGGTGTGCCTGGTTCCATATGGCCAGGGCTAAGCATCGGTAGCCAAATTATAATGATATGGAAACCCTACTAGCGGTTATCCAGTAACACTTTCAAATCAACCCAAACTCTTTGAGGCGCATCATTCAAGACACACAAACCCTGTATTTTTCGTGTCCATTCAAGACACACAATTTCTAAATTTTTTTTTTGTTGTGTGTCTAAGTAAAATGTAATAAGTATTAATTGTTATAATAATTAAAAAAACCATGTTAAAATTACCATAAAATGGGAAGGAACTGACTCCTGACATACAGCTAATGCTAGTTCAGGAGCCAGGGCTTCAACCTGAACTGTATAATGTGGATGGTTTCAATAAAAACTTTTTACTTTTTTTATTTTTTTATTTCTGTATTTTTTTTTGTATGGCCGAGGCCTCGTCCAAAAGTATACGTCAATTGATGATGGTGTGCCTTGAATTTGTGCTTTTGCGTCCTCAATTATCCAAGTTTCACTACTCGTACGTCAGAGAAGAGATAAACTAGGTTATTCTACAAGTGCTAACACCTACTTAAGAACTCGCGTCTACAAACAATCTTTATCAACTCTACCCTCAAGAGCACATTGCTCTTACAAACTTAGACTGTGAACTTATCCGTCTTTGAAAACAGTTCTGGATACTAATGAACTTTACGCCACTTTATCTGGATGTGAATATAATTTTTGTACCACAAAACCGACGCTCTCAAAGCTTAAAGAAAGCTTGGTTCGTGACGACAAGAATTCAAAACTTCCGATGGATTTTTCATCCTGAAAACTAATCTGAATTTGAATCATGCATCTTGTTAATTAAAACAGAAAGAATAACACAAGTACATACTACAAGAAACACAAATTAAACAGTTGAGCTATATAAAGACCGTTACAAACGATCTAAAGATAGTTCAAATAATCCATCATTTTAACTATCTTTAGATCGTTTGTATACCAGACGCAAGCGTCCCTACGACGCTGGCTACATTGCCACGCTAAATGGCAATATTTAATGCATAATACATACAATATTGTTGCTTGAATATACCAAAACGCCCGTACTTTATCTATAGTGTAAAACAGCGGTTCTACGCTCGCGCCAACAATATCATCAGACAACATGTAAGTAACTGACATCCAACAATATACCACATAGATTCAACTGTGTACCCATTGCTTGCTACACCATCATCTACCTCTACCAGCCAAAGTAAACTGCGCAATGCTTGAGAATGTTTACCAACGATCGCTTCGAAATTAATCCTAATGTAACAACCATTACTTGTCACGTTCTAGCATGTGCTTTTACAGAGTAAAAGCAACAAGCAATGGGAATGAAGAGTACAATTTTTTTGTTGAAATGTGTAAGATATTTTAGTACCCCAGTCACGCTTGAGCGTAGTCGCATGGAACGGGCAAGTCATCGCGATATCGTCTCCATATTCAAGGCTTGACACCTAGTACTTACGCCTATAACTGGGACATTCGGCTGTGGAACGCATACAAAGGGGAATTTATAGATAGGTGGGTATGTATGAGCTCAGTGTTGAAAGGGAGAGTTTCTCGCATTTTTGGAGTACTTGGGTTACGCTGTCGGGGACACTATTACTTCTGATCCGAAGGTCGTGGGTTAGAAAGCTATTTTTTAGAACGAATATCCTTAGCGCACTTAACAACCCTGATACTTAGTGAATGAGAGCTAGTAGGTACGAAAACACTTGACTGTCACGGTAAAAGTACGTAAAGCGGCAGCGCGCCGCTTCACGATAATTTCGTTAGTATACTTTACAGCCATGCAGTGTTTATTATATTAGTTATATATGTGTGTTTGTGTGTTTACAAGCTGTAGTGTCTATGTATAGGTACATAACTCATAATTCTTCCAGACGTATGCGGTGTGCGCGTCATCTGTGTTCGGATATTTACGTATGTGTTTATTAAAGTTTAGGGTGCAATTATTTTTATAATATTTTTCCCCCAGCTACCTCGTGGAAATTACCAGGCAAAACCAAAGTTCGTTTTGCTAAAGAAATAAAACTCAAAACAAATATTATTTCAGCAAATCAACACTTACAGCCTCATTTAAAGTCACAGAGTCGCCACATTCAAAGCAAACTGGCTGAAAATGGCTCATTACTAGAGCCACTGAAAGTCCCTGTTAATGTGGCCAACTACGGCAATATCAGGCTAGATCTAGCTACTTTTTTTTGAGATCAACATCTTATCACTGTGTAAAGGAGACTCTATTTTAGGCACTGGTAAATTAAACTTTAATAGCTCTACGAGCTCTACCGACTACATTACATACGTGAAAACAAAAGTGTTAAGGGTGATTTGTTTTCCTAAAAAAACAGTCACACTTTTTGATGTAAATATGTAACAAATTTTTGGTTACAGTTGGGAACACTGACCCAAGCTATATTAAGTATTTTTATGCAAATCGCTTCACGCTAAGTAAATACTAATAGCGCTAAGATTCGTTTGTATTTAATGTGCCTATTTAATGAAACACAAAGCAGAATTAAGATCTATTATTTTAAGGGATTTTCCTTGTTATCACTGTTTCGTAGAAATCTTATGAACACGCACTTTGCGCCGTATAACTTTGCATCTACGAACACTGTGACAGATTTAATGTATTTTCACAGATAAGCCATCATCATCATAATTAGTGTTGCCATATTTATATTTATAAAAAAAACACAAATAACTAAAGTGCATTGTTGCATTTCCTATATATTTCCGCCCGGAAAGACAAAATTCTGAATGGGTATCATTAGTAAGTTCAATGTGATATACTGTATCTAATCACAATTTCTCTACAAAATGTCAAACGTCCAAGGGTATAATTAACCACTCCAGCAGGGGGTCCCATCAACCTGTCATTCAATACCACGAGGTAATTTGAGTTGATAACACATGACATGAAGGCAGATAATCATAGGCCGACAGTCACAGATGCTGACACTAATTATATCGACGAGTGTACTCATTAATCGTAGTTTGTAATCATTTGTATCTGCCACTGGTTTAGACGTTATTGAATGTTGTGGTCGCGACTGTACGTGAACCTACCTATCTGCTACTAGCGCAGACATGAGTATAGTTAGGTATACTATCATCATCATCAGCCCAACAACAGAAGAGAATTAAGGCGTGGGACACAGGAAAAAAACAGAGCAAAAGACTATTTCAGAATACACGTGTTTGTTTGATAAAACTCTGAGATATAGATATATACAAAATAAAATAACAGCTTAATTGAATTAGTAATGGCATGGACCCACCAACAAAACTATTAGACGAACTCGGTGGCGCAGTGAGCGAGTAGCCGGCTGAGACGCAGGAGGTGCGGGTTCGATTTCCGTTGCAGGACAAATGTTTGCATAATCTGCAAATATTTTTTCCGGGTCTGGGTGTGGTCCTCGTATTCCTGATACCAACGACACAGGGAATCCTAGTGTCGGATCACTATGTATGTGACTGTTGGGTGTTATGTTGTTATATTAGTAGTTATACGTAGTTTACGATCAAAGCTAAGTTTTTCAACGTCTTTGACATGCCAGCTATAAAAAAAAAACAAAATATTTTCTATATGCAATTCATTTTTAAATCTTTCATGTTTCCTTTGAATGTTTTGATTTCTTTCAATATGCAATAATTTTATGTGATTTCTGATTTGAATGGAAACACAATCTTCGCATCATGGTGACGCGTATTCACATTATTTATTACATTATTAACAGTCGAATGAGAAATTGAACTGAAAATTCGATTATAGCCAAAATATTGATTCCATGACATCTCACTACTGAATAACTGTTATCGATAAGATACGAATACTTTGCATAACCTAGAATAAGAATGTTATTTATCCTACTTATGCTAAACACGATTTTTTTTGTGTTCATTTGCTACTCAATCACGACTTTTTTGCGTTACTGATACCGATGGAATTTGGTAACGGGCTAGATTATGAACTAGGTACATGGGTAACTTTTTAACCTAGTAATAGCGAGTGAAACCGAGGGTAGGAGCTTGTATTTAATATAACCGTATAATCTAACATTAATGCATATTACCATTCTATATAAAAACTGTCCTTTGATTAACCATATAAATGGTGTAGGGTCGTGCCGCAATGCGTCTCATCGTGAATTTTGGATAGGTAACGAGCAGTTGGGTCTAAGGCTCGGGCTACAAACGTCCGTTCTAGGTTCCAATTTCCGGGTAATCCCACTGGCTTTGATAAGTCCCCGATACGTGTGGAATGGAAAATGACACAAAGAAACGTTAGAAACTCTGTTCACGCTGAAACTGGTTACTAATTCTGATATTTTCAGTTTATACTAATCTAGCTATATTAGTTTAGAATACTTCTTAGTTTTGCTTTGTAGGTACACCGCAGTCTATTATAGCGTTGCTCATTTCGTTCCATCCAAAGGTTGCCTGGAAGAGATCGCTTTCAGCGATAAGGCCGCCCATTGTATTGCCTTTCTTTAGTAATATTACTTTTTTATTGTTTCTGTGGTGGTCAATAGTGTTAATCTATCTATCTAGCTGAAATCCGCGACTTGGTTATATAAAGACTGTATAATGTTATGTTAGTCCTCCATGCAGTTCGGTGAAACCTCCAAGAAGGCAGTTTCTACCTAAGACTACCGGTAATCACTTTCATTTACCAACTGCTACTTACTAACTAATTTAAAACAATTGAAAAAAACCCAAACACTTCTGAATTTCACTATCGAACCTGGTTGTCAAAATGCCAAAAATTTCACAATTTGTTTTTGTGAAATTTATTTACAATAAATCGGATGTACAATTTACGAGAAATCGAAAACTTGAGTTTAAGAGCTGAGTGCCTTAATCAACTGCTACAGGTCTCGTAGACCTGTGCTACGAGCGCCACGAGTATTGTATTCAGAACATCATAACGTTATAGTATTTCATGTTGGAGTGATTCGTGATTGCATTATTTTGTGGTGGCAAGTTTCGTAGTCACGTTATTTTGTGATTCTTGATTGCGTGATGGTTTACGGATGCATGAAAACCAAAGAAGAACCAGTACACTTCAAAAAAGAATTTACGAGAATTCGGAAGCTTATAGTCCTGTAACTCGCGTAGACCCGCACTTCGCCCTAATGGCACCCGAATAAACTTAACTCGCGTCTAATTGAAGAGCCTCGCGAAGTTGAGGCATATTTTGGACATTAAAGAAAAACTTCAAACGAAAGTTTAGACGAAAAACTCAATTCATTTTCTGTGAAGCCATTTAAAATATTTTCACGCCCTGCTTTCTTTTGTTAGATGAAATTAAGGAGACTATTTTGGTAAACATTACTGAAAGTGTTTGCTGTGGTGTGTCCGGCTTAAAAATAGACCTCTCCTTCTCCTCCCGTGGATGTCGTAAAAGCCGACTAAGGGATTACACCAGGGGATGGATTGCAGCATCCACCTGAGTGGAGCACCAATACTGTGATCACTGCCTGACACTCAGTCCGTCTAAATGTAGACCCATTGGTTTTTCTGGATAAAATATTACCTACCGAACCCTTAAACTTAAGCTCGGTAGCAAAGTGCTTCGAGACGCGCACCGTTATGGATACCTAATACATGTAGTTCAAGTAATTCGGACTTGAGCACAACAGTCTCTTTCGAAGAACTCTTACTTTATAAGCAGAGGGCCTAGCCAAACGGCATTCGCTTGGAAGCGATTCCATTTCTACAGTCGTAATTCAATACAAGAGACCACGTGACATATCGATAGCTAATGTCAATCCCATACATTTTTGTGCATTTTGGACTTTTCTACTGGCGTCATCGCTATTAGAATGTTACTTTGTCTACGGCCTCAGGTCTGCTTATCATTATGATCACCATCATCACCAGCCTGTTCACGTCCACTACTGGACGAAGCCTCCCCTATAAAATACAATGGAATAGGGAGAGTCCATCCGGGGAGGTATTACTGCTATACCATCTTCTTCTTGTGCATCAACCGGTAGACATCCACTGCTGGATGAAGCCTCCCCCATAGCATGCTTAGCGTGCAATGGGGGGATTTGCCATAATCACCAAGTTTGGCAGGCGGAATAGTTATCGTAGTATTCGTGATACAGGGAATCCTAGTGTGGGATCAAGACTACGTATGTGACTGTTGGGTGTTATGTTAAGTACTCAGATGGATGCTGCTGCCTATCCCCTGGTGTAACTCCTTAGTCGGCTTTTACGACATCCATGGGAAGAGATGAAGGGGTCTATTCTTGGGCCGGACACACTACGGCCACAAAAACATAACAATAATTATAAATAAATAATATTTTCACACCACCTGCCCGACAATGTCCAATTAAATATCATGCAACCTCAACGTAAAGTAAAACATTGTCTCTCTAGGGATATAAAGTTGTATGAAACTCCCTAGGGAATAAAGTGATTTGAATTTGGAACGTCAAATTCGTGTGGAAACTCGTGGAAAACTCTGAGTAAAAAAATGCCCATATGGCATTGTAAAGAGGTTTGTTCGAAAATCGAACTGGCCACTACAGCAGAACTCGGAAAAAAACAAAAGAAATAGGCGCGATTTTATAGAATGTGAAACAAAAGAGATGTTTGGTGCTGTGATTTTCAGTGAATTTTATTGCAATATTTTTGTAATAATATAATATTGTCAATTTTAGTGTTAACAAAAATGTCGAGCGATAATGATTCTACTCCAGAGTTTATCAAAACAGACGATCCTTATTTTATGGAGTCCTGGCTTTTTATTGTCTCGCAGTAGGTGTGAAAAGTAGAGTATGCTCCTCTGGAATAAAGCCTGTCTTCGTCTTGTACAGCTTGAACCCCTCGCTTCACTCAGGACTCTATATAACTCCTCGCTAACACTCGGGAGTTAACTTTAGAGTCCCTCGTTACGCTCAGGGTTCAATATGCCGCCCGCGACATAAGACACTGCTTTATTCCCTTAGTGCACAATCTACTATTTTTTAATAATTTAAAGCGTATCACATTATTCACAAAAGCGCTAAATCAATACCAATTATTTTTTAATGGCAGTAAATTGGCTGGTTTTGTGAAATGGTTCAGCCATGGCATCAGTTTGACACTTTGATTGCGCGTTTAAATCATTTCCTTGGCAGAACCTCGAATTGATTCCGTGTTGGATTGCTGGTTAAATTTTTGGTGAATTTTTATTCGTTTTCCAATGACCCTTCTTCATCAGTTAACAGACTTTATTAAAAAGTTACGATAACCTTAAAACTGTCTGGTCTATCCTTAAAACTGGGTAAAGTAGTTATGTGCGCCAACGAGCTCGTGAAATGCACATCTAATCTGGTTGCAAAGGACGCTTTGTGCACCTTAATTGTGAAGTTGTCATTTGGCCACTAGAGTTGAATGCTGCTTTGACAGTGATTAAATGGAAATGCATTGAATCGTAAAGCACCTTCAGGGATCGCCAAGATTATTCACTAGGGTGAACAGTTTCAAACATTTATCCAATATCTCGACTTGTTTTGACCTGCCCCCCAATTAGCAAATTGCAATGAGGAACACAAGAATGGGGATCATTTTGGCAGCCATAACGCTGTCCAAATCTATTGAAACTTGAAAAAAGGAATATTTAGGTCAAGAAGTTTATCCTATTCAAGTTTTCATTAGATTTAGATAGCGCTAAGGCTGACAAAATGATCTCTATAATTGGGGGGCCGGCCAGGACGTAATTGGGCCTGGTTTGGTAACACAAAGCTAACAAAAAATTAAAACACATAAGCATTCATACAAGAATAGTCACTAGCAGGGAAGGAAAGATAATAATAAGTCTAGAAGATAACAGTTTTAAGTCATCCTAAATACGCACAAAGAGGCACTCGCTTATATCAAACACGCAGAATTATTACATACTAGCTGGTGCCCGCGACTTCGTCTGCGCAGGATTAGTATTTCGAGTAGCTTATATTAGCGTGGCGTAGAAAAGAATATTTAAGATAAACATTTCCATCATACATACATAGGTATGTGTAACTCTAGCGGTTTTGGCAGCGCACGCCAGAATAGCTCGCAGATGGTAGATTTTTTCCTACTTACTTGACGCTTATCGTCATGTTATGGACAATTCACAACAATATCTTTATAAATTGTAGCCTATGTGTTATTCTAATGTATAAGCTATATTATTGTAAAGTTTCATTAAAATCCATTCAGTAGTTTTTACGTGAAAGAGTAACAAACATCCATCCATACTTACAAACTTTCACGTTTATAATATTAGTAGGATTTGTAATTACCTAAAAACCTTAAAACTGCAACTGTAATAACTAAAGTAATAAACTTAACAGCATGAATCATTCATTATCTCCACTTGAAGCCTCAGGACCTGTGTAAATTGGCAAAACTACGTAAACCAACACCTGAAGTTCAATAAATATACAGCCACCACAGTGCCCACTCAATCTGCTCCACGTAAATTAGTTTCCCCCTAACTCAAGCTGAATAGGAGTCAATTTACTGCAATCTTGCCGCTATTTGGCGATTTGCCGCCATTTCCGTGGGGCTAGCCAGACCAGCGTGTTAGCTAGGGTTTTCAGAATAATAAAAGCCGGTCAAACTTTACGACAAGACCGGCTCATCCTATGTATTAAGTATGAACATAGACACTAAATAGTGGTCATAAAGTATATACTTACCATACGTATGGATGTAGTCTCTAACTGAACAATTTAATCGAAAGAAGATTGAAAGAACTTTTTATAGCCTATTTATCTAAAAACCGGCCAAGTGCGAGTCGGACTCGCGCACGAAGGGTTCCGTACCATTATCTATAAAAACGGCAAAAAAATTACGTTTGTTGTATGGGAGCCCCCTTAAATAATTATTTTATTCTTTTTTTATTATTTTTTGTTATAGCGGCAACAGAAATACATCATCTGTGAAAATTTAAACTGTCTGACTATCACGGTTCTTGAGATGCAGCCTGGTGACAGACGGATCTATAAAAACGGCAAAAAAAACACGTTTTTTTATATAGGAGCTCCCTTAAATATTTGTTTTATTATTTGTTATTATATCGGCAACAGCATCATCTGTGAAAATTTCAACTGTCTAACTATCACGGTTCATGAGATACAGCCTGGTGACAGACGGACAGACGGACAGCGGAGCCATAGTAATAGGGTCCGTTTTACCCTTTGGGTACGGAACCCTAAAAACACAGGTTACACTATGAATTTCCTTTGCAGCGTATGAGGTAACATACAAATCTCATGTTTGTCAGCGCTATAAAAGGCGCAAAACCCTTTGTTGAATGTCACTGGGGTACCTAGCTGACAGATAAAAGCCGGATATTCTCCGGGTATGAGCTGAAACCCTATACGTGCAACGTTCCTGCGCGGTCGGGCTGCGGCTCAAATTGTGCCAATTGATCTACAGATAGATTGTAGATTAATGAAAATTACTATTGTAGACGACGTGCCTCGCAAATCTGAAAACATAAAAAGATACATTCAAATCATAGTAATTCAAAAATGTTAAATAATGTAAAGTGTAGGTAGGCGAGAACAGACCATGTACCTACTTACCACAATTTATTAAAACAGCCCTCCGTTTGCGCGCGGGTGATGGTTAGTTAGTTGGTTTGTTAACCGGAGACGGACAGATCTGTCCGCGTGAATTTTTGTTTTTTTATTTCAAGGATATTCCGACGAATATCCTTGAAATAAAAAAAAACAAAAATTTGTGTTGTTTATTCTTGATTCTCACCACTTCACGCTCCCTATCCTCTACAACTATTATTATCCCTGCATTAGCATCAAAGTCAGACGCCAGAGTTAATTTCTACTTACTTAGTTTTAATTTTCTAATGAATCTATTCATACCATCACGAGGCCTCCCCCATTGAGGCCAATGTGGGGATTTGCCATAATCACCACGCTTGGCAGGTGGATTGGAGATCGAAGTTTGGTGTGGAGTATACTCAGGCGGATGCTGCTGCCCATACCCTGGTGTAAGTAAGACTTTTACAACATCCACGGGAGAAGGTGTGCCAGTGCCAGTTTTGCAGCACTTCTCTCGTCTCCTCTCCTCTCTGCTTTGGTGGAAAGTGTGGAAACCGGGCCTTACGTTGTTATCGGGCGCATGCAGCCCCACACACAATATCAGCACCTGCGGGTTATAAACACTTCCCACTGGTTTAAAAATGTATGTTACCAGCATAAGTTCACATTAATAAAACTATAGGTAGATTTATTAGGTACTAATAAAATATATAGGTTACCAATAAAAATGTAGGATTAATAAACTAGGTTGCTGCTAAAAATCACGAGCTAGAGAAATTACCGTTATGCATCACTAAGTACTTAGAAGAGAAAGGATTCCAAATTACTCGCTTCTGATTAAATGTCGCATCTGGCGCTTCCTATGACTCTAATTACCTAGTTAATTAGCCAATTTGCCACCAGTCTAGAAAATCCTGGAAATTAAGTGTAATTTGTTAGGTACCTAGTAGTTGCCGTGGTGTGTTCTGCCTAAGAATAGACTCTCCTTCTACCGTGTATGTCATAAAAGCCGATTAAGGGATTACACCAGGGGATGGGCAGCAGCATCAACCTGAGTATTCAACACCAATATACTGCGATCACCTATCAGCCTGCCAAGGGTGGTGATTATGGCAAAATCCCCCATTGCATTCTATGGGAGTGGCCTCGTCCAACAGTGTACATCTAACGGTTGATGACGATCTAGTAAGAGGCTAAAATTTGCTTCCCTTGGGAACCCTTACTACCTATGGTAGGTTTGTGCATATCGATTTGGTTCCGTATTGAACCATTGATGTCCCTAGGAACAGTCGGTCGTTAGTTTAGTTTTAAGTAATAAATATATCCTAAATAGTCCTTAGTTGTTAGCTAAAACAAAAACTCAAAAATTAAATTGGACTAAATCCCTGTAGTCTACATGGATTTTTGTATACATAAATACGAATTGGTAGAAAACATTGTCTACAGTGTAGACAATGTTTTCTACCAGTTCTTATTTATGTTCTTACTAGTTGCGCCCCGCGGTTTCACCCGCGTGAATAATGATGAAAATTGATGATGATGATCATGATGATGAAAAGTAGCCTATGTGTTAATCCAGGGCGTAAAGTATCTCCATTCCAAATTTCACTCAAATCCATTCAGTAGTTTTTACGTGAAAGAGTAACAAACATGCATACTCACAAACTTTCGCGTTTATAATATTAGTAGGATAGGATAGTAGGATTACTGGTTCTTTCTGTCTCCCTGAAACCCTAAGAAGCCACAAAGGCTCTTTAGCCTATGTGACCGTTGTTAGTAGAAATAACAAAGATTTGGATATCAGGGTGCGTTTCGCGTCGGATCTAAGTTATTGAGTAGTATCAAAGGTGTAATAATAAACAGAAATGTTCATGCAGGATAATTTATTACACTGTACAATATTATAGTTATTGTATTTTATAAAATATATATACTTGTTCCAAAATATATTGTCCACACTCTACAATGTAAACAATAGGAGTGTTTATGACCCAATGGTACCTACAAACTCCTTTACATCTTTTACAACAAACAAATTGGTAAAGATTAATTTAGAAGTCATGGGAGTTCTAAAGAGCTATATCAAAATTGCTCATTTAAACGTAATCAAACTATAGGTAGCATTTCTAAAAATTATTATTAGAAGAGCAGTTATTTTGACATAACTCTTACAAAGAAGGGTAGTGAGAAGTTACATGCATTACAATATTCAGTAAACTATAATAAATGGTCCTAAAGGTCAGGGGGCTTAGTACGGGTTTTGATAGTTTACGAAACTATATGAAGTTTCGTTTCCTTCCATACGTTTACTTGCAGCGCCCCTAGCGAAAACGAGAAGATAACTAAGGACGCTGTTAGGGGGCTTGGTACAGGTTTTGATAGTTTACGAAACTATATAAAGTTTCGTTTCCTTCCATACATTTACTTGCAGCGCCCCTAGCGAAAACGAGAAGAAAACTAAGGACGCTGTCAGTAAATGTATTGGATGGAAACGAAACTTCATATAGTTTCGTAAACTATCAAAACCTGTACTAAGCCCCCTGAATTGGATGGAAACGAAACTTCATGTAGTTTCGAAAACTATCAAAACCCGTACTAAGCCCCCAGTATCATAAATGTTGTTTTAGAATTTGATTCATTTATTACAAAAATTGTCTTGTTTACCCAAAATGGCACTATTTGTATACAATTTCATTTAAAAAGCAGATGACCAATTTTGTACATTATTGTGCACTATAGGCTAGAGAAGGCAGGTGAGGATTTTACTTAAGCATTGAATAGATAATATAGCAATATCAGTGTTTTTACTATTGTGACATATTACTACGCTATATTTCAAGTATCAAAAGCTATATAAAAGATATGCATAGGAGTCGTTAAGGACATTCTACAGTTACAGCGATAAACGAATGCCACATCAACATTTCATATATGAATTTGAGCTACAATAAAATGTTGAGCGAATGAAGCCTCATAGAGACAATTTTAAGGTCAGAAAAATACAATTAGTTTACGATGCAAAATGCACTATCTTGTTGATATTCTTTGCATTCAGCGTCGCAAACATTTTATTGCTAATTTAGTTATAATATAGTATAATTCAAGCAAGGTCGTACGTAACAGATAAGTTCGCATAATTTGGTCGCATTGGCCGCAATTTTGGTCAGAATAGCCGTATACTTTGGTCGGATTGATGGCTGTGGTCTCATTTTTCAAGAGACAATTATAATTTATGGATAACATTCGGATCCATTGTTCCTTTGATACAAAACATTGATACATAAATAGAAACTATGCAGGTTATATAAATTAGCGTATTGCCTATTGCTATTATTAAAAATTCATTGAAGCAGTTTTTTAGAACTTTATTAAGACATCTAATATAGTCTGTTTGAGCAAAGATATTGAGATGAGTAGATAGAGAGGTATTCAAGATGAGTTAGTATCATTTCGTCTAAAAAAGCAGCTGGTCTAATTAGCAATTGGTCTAAAACAGTAGCTGGTCTAAAACTTAACTGGCAGATGGTCATTTATTGTTTAAATTGTTATTATATATTTATTTAATTATATTTAATAATATTTATTAGATTTTAACAGTTTTTACTTAGACCAGCTACTTTTTAGACCACTTGCTAATTAGACCAGCTGCTTTTTTAGACGAAATGATACTAACCCTTCAAGATTTGATTTATACAGCGGCAAATGTAAATTTACGTGTCAATGGCACTGTTAAATGCAAATTTATCACGAAAAGAAATAATAGACTCCACGTTCCAATCAAATATTTGATTTATACCAGATAATTTAAAAAAAACTAACGTAATAAGTACTACAAAGTTTATAGTACGAAAGTACATACTAAAATAAAATTAAGAGGTATGTACAAAATAGCCTCAAAAGACCAAAATAATATTACAGTAGATAAATAAATAGAAATGTCTATTTAAACATAGTAAAAAAACTCTATACTTAGCTTAAATAAAAATAAATAAACTAAAGCTTATTTACTTAAAACTAAATGAGTACATAATTATTATGTATGCCGATTATGCCTCAAATCACTTAAAATCAGATCATTTCCCATACACATTCGTACATCAGTTATAAATAAGCACTCGTCAAAGTCAAGTAAATTTGTGGCAAATAATGGCCAGCTTTGTGAATGTAGTAACGAGACGTCGTAATTTTGAATTTTAGCAGCGACCTTTGTGAATTTAGTCGCAAGACGTCGTCATTACGAATTTTAGTAAGGACTTGTGAAATTAATAACAAAACTTCGTAATTCCGAATTTTTGCAGCGACCTTTTTGAATTTAGTCACAAGACATCGTCATTCTGAATTATAACCGCGATTTTTTGGGAATTTAGTTACAAAACGTCCCGTCCCCCCCATTCCATTCGATGGGGGAGGCCTCGTCCAGCAGTGGACGTACCGTCTAAAGACCTCTGATGATTTTGGACATCTGCAAAGATATTTGGCGCGTACAGTTTGTGCTTCTTTCTCCGACAAAGAAAGTTTTTGAATGAATATTTCATTTAGTTCGCTTATAAAATAATCATATACTAACAATACCGCTATAAACATGTCAAGTCTTTTGACGATTCCCAATTCGTAACTAAATCAAGTCTTGCTTTAATCTTTGTAAAAATAAAAATAAAACATTGTACTTATAAAAGATTAGACACGCGTCTGAGATTACACGCCTTTGCTTTAAGTTGTGCCAAGGGACGGATTACATAGTATAAAGATGAGATATATTGGAAGCAAGCCCTACCTAATACAATTATTACTGCATATCAAAATCAGCCTTATGTGTGTAGAATTACGTTTCTTAGTCAGAACGCATTGGTTCGAATTCGTAGGGATTCCAAAGAATCGCGCGAATCGACCTATAAAGCTACAGAAAAATGTATACTGTATGGCTAGAATCATAAGGTGCAATATTTTGTGCTTGCTACCAATAAATCTACCAAGATAAAACTGCAGGACAGTTAAATTCCATTGAGCCAGAATTGTGACAAAACCTATCACGTTCCAAGTTACGCAGTGGCAGAATCAAGTTTGTTTCGTTGCTGTTTACAGCCAAATATTTATACAAATTTCATCACAGTTATCTTTTTATGTACATTTTTACTCCCTCGCGGGGATTATGTATAAAAATCTATCCCAATAAGAAGGGACACGCTTACGTAGCACCTCGCCAGAGCTGTCACTGTATAAGTACTTATCAAGCAATTGTCACGGATGTAGTACACCGATGAACGCCCTTAGTAAACCTCGATTTCCATACAAAAATCCGTGTACCACTACACTATACATAGTATACATCCATGTAAATTTCTTGTTAAAACTCTAAATATCTCTGTACCTAGCAAGAGCTGACGTGGCACCACGCAAGTGCTGACGGTACCACGCAAATGCTGACGGTACCACGCATGAGTTGACGTGGCACCGCGCATATGCTGACGGTACCACGCAAGAGTTGACATGGCACCACGCAAGTGCTGACGGTACCACGCAAGAGCTGACGTTGCACGAAACGAGTGCTGACGTGTGACCTCGCAAGAGCAATTTGTGACTATTACTAATTGATAACGTTTAAATATTTTTAACACTCAATTTAGGTAAAGTTGGGTTCATAAGTTTGCAAAAGAGGCCCACAGTTGAGTTTTAAAACAATTTTGTAGAAACGAGAGACATTTACTATAGAGTGCCAAAACTTATAGTAATATATAAGATACTATTGTACTTTTAGTCTAGTCGCGATAACGCCCCTCGTTCTGAGGTTGAGGAGAACAGGCGAAAACTTGTGTCTGACGTTGAGAGCTCTTTAGAGCAAATGTCCGATTGGGGGTATCCGGAACTTGGTTACTTTTAACCCAACAAAGACACAAGTTTGTGCGTTTTCATCTAAAAACCCTCAACTCATCTAAGACCTTATACCAGCCTCGAGATTTTACCATCGCTCTTTCCGGCACTGTTACAAACCTGAAGCCCAATTCTCTAAATTATTTTAAAACTACACTGAAAGTTAACCGAATCGAGACTGAATTATGAATTGACAGAAAGTTGGTATTCTGCTCCCACATAAATAACACAATTTAGTCAACTTTCAATTCACGGTGACTACCATTAGAGTAGGATAGTTATATATATAATTGGAAAGAGTAAAGAGAGACTCCATCTACAATGCTAAAATTATCGAAAAAACTTTCGAATCGTTCAAGTTTCGGTCACATTTCGATATAATCACATTACAGTGTTGTATTTTATGTTTAGAGAATACCATTTCTGACATTTAAGACATCGATACAAGATCGAAACATGATCCGAACTCTATTTTAACTTTTTTTAAGTTAGAGAATTGGGCCTCTGGACCCTGGGTATTTAACCCTGGTCGAACACTTGTTTCTCGAGATCTTATTTTTCCCATGCTTTCAAGCTTTGGAATGAGCTACCTTCTGAGGTTTTCCTGCATAGTTACGATATGGGCAGCTTCAAAAACCTTCAGGGTAGGCTTCGCTTCGACAACGCCCCGGGTGTTGCCGGTGTCTATAAGCGACGATGACCATTGAGCCGTAAGCTAGTTTGTCTATTTATTCATATGAGATTTGCTTGAACTAGCTGCTGTAATAACAATGGAAGAGGGTCAAATATTAATGAAACTTTCAAAAAATAGGCAGTTGGATCGCATGTTCTACAAGAAAATCATAGTACGAACAAACTACTACATCAACTGAGTATTAGTACAGATAAATATAATAAGATAATAGGATTTGAGGGTGATGTACAGGGGGTGCTTCTTTATCGATTTTGTGTTGCTAGCAACACTTTCAAGTCATTATCATAATCTTGATACTTGTAATGAAACAAAAACTCTTAGATGGCCGGCTTTGGTTGCCATGTAAAAATGTTACATAAAACAGTGGTAGTTCTCTTTTCCGCCACGTTCATTATCTTTCTGAACTGATTCTATTAAAGACCTTGCTTTAAGTCTTTTAAAAGATGCAAAAACCAAAAGAATTATACGATTGTACAATCGTACAACAAAATACAGATAGATCTTGTAAAAACTTATGAACCGAACTGTACATTTCAACAATTCATCTAGTCTCGACTTGGCACTGCTATATTATAACCGTTCGCAATTAATTTTGCGTTCAATAAATAACTTACTAGATATTAGCATTAACTATTTGTTTCGACTCGCCGAGTTATATCACTACAAGCCTGCCTTGGTATAACGATTTTACTTATAAGAAGAGTACTTGACATTGTTTTGAAATACGCAAAAGCTGAAAGAAATATCAATATGTTTTAGAGGAAGGCCAAAGCCACGATTCTATAGTGCAACTTAATCCTTCAACTTAATTAATAGTTGTAGTCGAAGGCTTTTCTAAATATAAATCGTGGATTTCGCCTTCAAAATTCGTCGAAAAAAATAGTTTCGGAGCTACGAAGGAATAGATGAAAAAACATACATACATAGACGGCTAAAATCATACTACGGGTAAAAATGCCTTTAAAATATCATAATTTATATATAATTATTAGAAAATCCTTGGTTTAAATTGAATTAAAGATGGTAAGGTAAAAATAATTTGACCGAAAGTACCTACGGAAAAAAAACCGTTCAATGTCAAATACCCATTCACAACTTTACAGTGCTTATATAAACATGTATATTGATATAAAGTTATGTGCGTTTACCAAACATCTACAATTTGGTTATAAATACGTCCCATACACTAAATAGGCCACGTATAAGGCCCAGCTGTCTTTTAACACCACTAACTAATGCCAAGTTTACACCTAGCCAGTGCTGGCTTAGCCAATTCGACAGTCGGCATTTTATTGGTCAATGAACAATGGTTCATTCAAGTTTTCGTCAGAGGAAGTACTACCACCATACCTATTTCTGCCACCAAGCATCATTGCTGGGTTTGGGTTTGAAGGTTATGGATGATTGGGAAATCACAGGCACATGAGACTTAAATTTTTTCTTACAGTGACGGATGCAATGTCCACATAAGTCGCTTCCTAGGTGGTATTGCAGTTGTTATGAGCAGAGGTTACCGCTAAACATCTTCCAGTTCCGTCATTTACGTACATAAAAAGATTGCAAAACCTCGACCAATTAAATACCGACTGTCCAATTGGCTTAGCCAGTATTGGCTGCAATGTTAACACAGCATAAATGGAAATATGCGCATACTTATATATTGCTATTATTATCACAATAAAGTCTCAATCACTGCAACATCAGAGATTCTAGATTTCTGTTCAATATAGTATCTTTGACCGAATTGAACACCACTTCTATGTTTTTCGTATCTATGGCGGTTGTGAAGTGATGGTATAATGTTGTTTTTGGCTCCCTCCGCACGTTCGCGAACATGTTCAACAGGTATATTTGGACTTCCCTGAGGTTGTGTGCGTCGCCGGTGAACTGCGGGTAGTACCAGCGAATGTCGGTCTCAGCGCTGGCGACCTTTCTCGCCAGCAAGTCCGATTTGTTCAGGAATAGGATAATGGATATGCCTTTGAAGTTCACGTTGTTCACGATTGTGTCGAAGATATTAAGCGCCTCTTCTAGGCGGTTCGTTTTTCTGGAACGAAGAAAAATGTTATGTTAGAGAATTGTTGAAATTGTTTTATAGCTTTTGTCTTGTTTGGGCGCATGTCATTTTACATCAGAGAGAGAAATAAATAAATAAATGCTGTAAATTTCACACAACATTATCTAGCCCCAAGCTAAGCAGAGCTTGTGTTATGGGTACTAGATAACTGATATACTTAATACAATAACATTACATAGATAGATATTTTTTTATTATACATAGAAAAATACCCTGAACACCCTGAAGAAATATCTGCAGATTGTACAAATATTTGTTCCGAGGCGGGAATCGAACCCGCAACCTCCTGCGTCGCAGGCGAACCTTCGCCCGCCGCGCCACAGAGGTCGTGAAACCCTGATAAGGTCGATATATCTAACGCTATTTTAACTAAAATAGGTGTATTGTATGTACATTGTTTAACGTACAAATGAAAAACAGATCGCCCTTCTTCCATCAAATTGCTGAGATGCAAGAGGTTGCGGGTTCGATTCCCGCTGCGGGACAAATATTTGTACGATCTGCAAATATTTGTTCCGGGTCTGGATGTTACGGTAGCATGGTACTCGTGGTTCTTGATACCCACGACACAGGGAATCCTAGTGTGTGATCAAGACTACGTATGTGACTGTTGGGGGTTATGTTATGTTAATTCTCAAGGATCCGACGAATTCCGCGGCGGTGTGAACACGCATGACGTCGATTTGATGAAGGTTGATTGTCTGTGCTCTTATCTCAAATGGAGACACTTTGGCGCGGCAACTTCTAATCTAATTACTTTAGTAATATACATATCAAATATTTTAGTTATTTTAAAAGATACAAATAGTTCACAGGAAATATTTTATAAATAGCAAATAATGATTTTCTTATCGACTGTTTCATAACTATGTGCGGTGATATACGTGATCTTTGATTAGTTTTAAATCCCCACGTTTCATATCAGCTAACATTTGACCCTAAAATTACCCTGTGAAATAGATTGTAAAATTATTACTTTTTTAATAATTACACATACATCATGACATTCATAAGCAACCATACAAAGGACGTCAGAGAAAGTGTGTAAGTAGCTCCAGTAACTGAAATGAGGCAAGAGCGAGACCATGGCGAGCGATACATAGTTAACAAATCAAGAATATTCTATCTTCTTCATCAGCCGGTAGACATCCACTGATGGGAGGATTTGCCATAATCACCACGCTTGGCGGGCGGATTGGTGATCGCATAACATAACATACATAACATAACACCCAACAGTCAGATATGTAGTCCAGATCCCACACTAGGACTCTGTCGCGGGTATCAGGAACTACGAGTACCATGGTACCATAACACCCAGACCCGGAACAAATGTTTGCAGATCATACAAACATTTGTCCCGCAGCGGGAATCGAACCCGCAACCTCTCGCATCTCAGCCAGCTACTCAGCCGCCGCGCTACGGAGGTTGTACAGAGGTTTTTTGGAGGTTGTTGTTGAGAGGGTGTAGATCGCAGTATTGTTGTTAAGTACTCAAATGGATGCTGCTCCCCATCCCGTGGTGTAATCTCTTAGTCGCTTTTTACTACATCCGCGGAAGGAGTTAAAGTCCTATTCTTAGGGCGAGACGACCACGCTACTACCATACCATATGAATAGCTAATGAACAAGTAGACACTGGCGCTAATGTCACACACAAAGCCGCGCAAAAACCTACTCATTCGCGCATACCAAGTCTGGTAATTATTGCGGGATGGCGCGATGTTTTTTGAAATGTTCAGCTTTTGTATGTTACTTAAGTACTCAATAAACTAAGACTTAATTATGTTATGTTCCGTCAAAAGTAAAAAAAATATAATTTAAATTTATTTATTAATCAGAAATTTCATAAAAATTGACAATGGTTACGGTAGGTACTTACAGCATATACAATTATCTTGATAATTTCGAACTCTGTTTAGATGGGAGGTGCTTAGTCACCTATGGGTGTAGCCGGCATGATAATATTGATTCCAAAGCATTTTCTATTTTAAACCCAAATAGTTATTTCAGAAATTGAACCCTACTTTGTTTCTTCAACAATGAATGATTTATAGCCAGCAAAGAGGTCGAATTCTAAATTAGATCTGTAACGACTGTGTAAGAGTTGTACAGGAGTAACTACTGATTATTGTATGGTCCCATTTAGGTAGAAAGCACTCAATTCTCGTAATTATTTGACATATTCACAATATAACTGCATCTCAGACAACTTTCGATTAATTATCAACATTTCTGTCACTCGAGAAGGCGTTCGTTAGAGCGAGAAAGATAACGGATGCATGCGAAGATTATGTAATAGTTACTACGTCTACGCACGCAGTGACAAAAGTGACAGTTGACTGAGATGAGATTATGCTGTGAATTTAATGTTTTATAATTACGAGTGTTGGGCTTCAGGTTGACGGCGGCGCTTACCCGTATCAGTACATAGTAATTCCGGATATCCTCACGGATCTAAGGATATCCGGAATTAAATTGTGCTTCTTTACAATAATCAGATGCCTGAAACATGTGTTAGCCTCGGCCTCAGCCTCTTAAGCCTCGGCAGGCACCGGCCACCTGCTTTCTATGTTATTAGGCTTTAGGTTGTACAAAATTTCAGTCAGGTGAAAGGCAGTGATTAATGCCCTGATAACGGGTATCTTGGTTTATCGTCGCGTTCCTTGAACTTGATTTGCGAAACCGGCCTTTGTACTGAAAGTTTGAGTGGAGACGGGGAAGTTGCTTCGATATTTCTCTAGTACCAATGACCTTCAGAAAAAATCCTAAAAATCCTGAGAGCTGATTCTGAGTTTTGACAAGCAATTGACACGGACGTATGGTGTAACACGGATTTTTGTATGGAAAATGAGGTTCAGAGTGTACGCTAGGGGCGCTCATCGGTGTAGCACAAAAAAATCACACTACACTGACGTCCGTGTCCTCACGTCATCATATCAAGCGTATAATTATAAATATCTTACTATTCTTTATACGGGCAACGACATGTTTTTTTGTCTGAACAGAACCGATTTATAATGGCGTAACGATTTTTGGTAAAAACAAAACACTAGTTAATTTAAGTTTTTATGCGTCCAGTTCTCGTCGTTTAACATTACTTTTTGGATATATGTAATAAAATATGAATAAAACACGCATAAATAAACATAACTGAATAAGCGTTTACCCATACCGCAAACCACAGGCTCAAAACCAGAACATTTCACAGCTAATTTTTATAATTAGCAAAATTTTATAGCCTATAAATGTTAACGATTAATAAATCTTCCCATAGGAATTCAATAAATAACAGGTTATTTTTAGGAATAAGTTTGTGATGTATGTAATACTTTTAGGGCTATAAAATTACCAGTAGTAAACCGTAGTGTGTAGAGCGTAAAAGGCCTAGCCAAACTGCATTCGCTTCGAAGCGATTCCATTTCTACAGTCGTAATTCAATACAAAAGACCACGTGACATATCGATAGCTAAAGTCAATCCCATACATTTAAGACTTTTCTACTGGCATCATCGCTATTAGAATGTTACTTTGTCTACGGCCTCTGATTTATTTCCTTCCTGACACTATCAAACGCAATGATTTAATTTAATGAATTGTGAATTAAAGTACTGTGATTTGAACTTGTAACTACATTATTAAATCATCATCATCATCAGCGTGTAGAAGTCCACTGCTGGACATAGGCCTCTCACTAGAATGCCACGACGAACGGTCTTGCTGCCTTGTGTTATAGAATTAGGCTTTTTTAATTCCAGTAAGAATTAATTTAAAACATGAAAAATTTCAAAACATATTATTATAAAAAAATGCCCTTAGTCTGGGTTTAAACCAGGACTACTACTAGGCTTAAACATCGACCTAGGGTATATACGACTGTAGTACAAAAGCAGATGGTTTGTTTTCCAGAAGCAACTTTCGAGCTAGATATTTCGCGCTTATGCCAAAAATTACATAAGCTTGGACTATCTCTGGTTTCTCTATAACCAGGCAGCCCCCTAGTTTAGCAATGGTCTATAAATTGACAGTTTATTGCTCGTTAGAGGTAAGAATTTGGACACCTCAATTGTTATGTGACACAATCCGTCAGTTTGATACATTGGTTGCGAAGTAGCGCGAGAATTTATTTCAGAAAACAAACCATCTGCTTTCGTATTTAAAGTCGCATATGCCTAATGTCGATATTTAACCCTAGACTAGTACGCCTGGACTAAATTCAGATTTAGTCCATGTTCTGTAATAAGGCCGAAAAAGCTTTCGACAACAGTTTTGTTATCTTGATAAATGATTTGAAGCAATCTTTTATTAAAGTTTGACCTCATGTTAAGAGACCAAACGAACGAATAAATGGTTTAATACGTTAAAAAATAAGTAAAAAGTGTATAATAGAGGAAGAGCAGTAACACGCATGCTTTTAATTTTAGTACGAGCTTATAACACAGTCACACATACATAGTCCTGATCCCACACTAGGATTCCCTGTGTCGTGGGTACTACGAGTACCATGGTACCACAACACCCAGAACCGGAACAAATATTTGCAGACCATTCAAACATTTGTCCCGCAGCGGGAATCGAACCCGCACCTCTCGCATCTCAGCTGGCTACTCTCCCGCCGCACCACAGAGGTATTCGCGCACCACAGAGGTATTCGATTATTGTTCTATGTAGAGCAGAAATATACGGCAACAACATATACGTGGACATTTGCATTTGCGAATGTTGGCGACATTCGCGAATGCGTAAAAATCGATATTCGTAACATAACTAGTACCAACGATGGGTTCGACCACGTCCAACACAAAAATATGACCACTAAAAGAATATACGGGAAAATAGAAGCGAGCAAGTTATTTGCTGATGAACGTACCATAATTTCTAAGAAACATTAAACAATTCTCAGAAGCTAAAATTTAATTTTCTAAAGAAATAATTAAGCACTTACCTATTATTCTCATGGTACAGTGCATTACAACATACTAGAATTATATCTATTCCTGCTTAGGTCTTTGATGCGGATTATGACATCACCGTACTTAACATAAGTGGTTCATTGCATGAACGATTTAAAAAAAACAACATCTTGGTGGCCTGGTGGCGCAAAGAACTGAAGTGTAATTTATTGGTTTGTTTGTACGTCGTAAGCTAATCTTGCATTTACAGTCTATGCGCTTACAAGATCATAATGGAGTACCTATCTAACAGTTGAATGCAATTGGATGGTATGACTTCAATTAATGAGAGAACTGAATTAGTTTTTTTTTATAAATTACTTTGCCCATCTGATGCTAAGCGACAATTAAATAAATAAATAAATGCTGGACATTTCACACAACATTATCTAGCCCCAAGCTAAGCAGAGCTTGTGTTATGGGTACTATATAACTGATATACTTAATACAATACATTACATGGATAGATATTTTTTATTATACATAGAAAAATATCCAGAACACCCCGAACAAATATCCGCAGATCGTACAAATATTTGTTCCGAGGCGGGAATCGAACCCGCAACCTGTCGCCCGCCGCGCCACAGGGGACCCCATTCCGTAACAAACGCAATACCTCTTAGGTCACGGCCACATAGGACGGTAACCTTCGTGACTACGCCCGTCATCCAGAGACATAAAGATGAAAAGACTCATGTGCATGTAATTTCACCGGCACCCATACCCTTAAAACCGGAACTCTGCAATGCGAGCACTACGCCTTGGTGGCAGAAATAGTATGGTAGTACCTCCCCGGACGAACACTTTCACAAGAAGCTCTACTACTACTAAAACAATTAAGTTAGCTCTGGGGTATCCCTCAAAATTTTAAAACCACCACCACCTACCTGGTCTACCTGGTGTTTGTACTACCACCGTACCTATTTCTGCCGTCAAGCAGTAGTGTTCGCATTGCTGTGTTTCGGTTTGAAGGGTACGGATGCCGATGAAATTACAGGCACATGAGACTTTTCATCTTTATGTCTCAGGGTCGGCAGCGCGCGTATGATGCCTCTGGTGTTGCAGGCGTTCATAGGCTACGGTAACTGCTTTTCATCAGATGGGCCGTATGATAGTTTGCTTGCCAAGTAGCATAAAAAAAAATTAAGACGAACTCTTGCATGAGTTGTCTCATGGATGCACGCCTGGCTCTGACTTTTTTTTAGTTTTTTAACCGACTTCCCAAATAAGGAGGAGGTTCTCAATTCGGTTGTATTTTTTTGTTACCGCATATCTCCTCATATGGTCATATGGTTCGCGTTTATGAACCGATTTGGAAAATTCTTTTTTTATTTCAATAGATATACTTCCAGATTGGTCCCATTTTTTTAAGAATCCAGTTCTGATGATGGAATCCATGAGGAATCGAGGGAACTCCTCAAATATTGTAGGCATACATATGGCGATTTTGATATTTTCAGCAACAAACCAAGCATTTGCATTCAAAAAGTATCATAATCCTTTCACCACTATGGTTCTTTCATAATTTTTTTTTCATCCAAATATTTAGTCGAATACAACGGCGGAAGTCGGTATTTTAAATGAAAAGTTATGTTAGCCAAAATGAGTGTGAAAACTGGGAAAAATCACTCGCGCTACGCACGCCACATAAACAACATAAAAACCTGGATTAGAAAATGTTTCCCAAGTTTATTAAGCTAATTATTTGCGGCAATGCTCGTTGTCGTTGGTAATACCTAATTAATGCAGTTAGGATGGCGGATTAGAAGCTGTCGCCGTTATGGTATGTGGTCGCGCCGATTATAGGCATACACGACACGGGAGAAATTGCTGTCATGACATTAGTAAACACTGTGGTAGGCTCGTATGTGTGGATTTATAGAAAAGGCAAGGCCATCCTATCAATAGTTGGAGTTGTCCAGCCCCCCCCCCCCCCCCCCCCCAATTACAGTAGCAAATGGAAATGGGGAACGCACCAATGAGGAACATTTTTGCAGCCTTATAGCGCTATTTGAATCTTATGAAACTTGAATAGGGACTTCTTGATCAAAATATGCCTCCTTTCAAGTTTCAAAAGATTTGGACAGCGCTAAGGCTGCTAAAATGATCACCATTGTTGCGTTACCCATTGCCATTTGTTGCAGTAATTGGGGGCAGGTTGTCAATAGGCCCAGCGCATGATTTTTGGCTTGCGGTTTGAATTTGTTCATTCACACTTGGTGTTTTGCTATCCTTTTATGGAGACGTGTCAACAGCTTACTTTAAGAGATAAAAGTGATCAAAGTTATGTTCATTCACAACTGAGGTTGTCAATAGATACAGCATTGATGAAAGTTTGTCTACCATCATGATCGAAAAGTGAAATGGAGAGTTTATTCGCGTGTCAATAACTTTCGCACATAAGGCCTGGTATCTACCAGACCTTGATATTTCCACTTCGTTCCTTTCTGCTTTGATGGATGGCCTTCTTTTTAACCGACTGCAAAAAAAGGAGGAGGTTCTCAAATCGTTTTTTTTTTTATGTTTGTTACCTCATATCTCCGGCGTTTATGGACCGATTTGGAAAATTCTTTTTTTTATTTGAATTGATATACTTCCAGATTGGTCCCATTTTTTTCAGAATCCAGTTCTGATGATGGAATCCATGAGGAATTGAGGGAACTCCTCAAATATTGTGGGCATACATATGGCGATTTTGATATTTTCAGCAACAAACCAAGCGTTTGCATTCAGAAAGTATCATAATCCTTTCACCATATGGTTCTTTCATCTTTTTTTTCATAAAATATTTAGTCGAATACAATGGCGGAAGTCGGTTTTTTAAATGAAAAGTTATTATCCCATTCGGACCAGTCTGCGGTGCGGCAGATGAAATGCGTTTAGTTAAAATTTTGTTTAATAATGCCATTCTAATCACAGCACCAAATATGTTTGACCAACATCTGCAACTACTTGTTCCGGGTTTTAAAATATGTTTGACCAACATCTGCAACTACTTGTTCCGGGTTTTAAAATATGTTTGACCAACATCTGCAACTACTTGTTCCGGGTTTTAAAATATGTTTGACCAACATCTGCAACTACTTGTTCCGGGTTTTATTATTTTGTCTTGTAGTTTCTAATACGCGCGACACACGGAATGCTATTGTGGGATCAGGGCTCTGTATTTAACTTCTTCTCCATCAGCCGGTAGACATCCACTGCTGGATGAGGCCTCCCCCATAGCATGCATAGCGTGCAATGGGGGGATTAGCCATAATCACCACGCTTGGCAGGTGGATTGGTGATCGCACTTTGGTGTAAAGTACTCAGGTGGATGCTGCAGCCCATCCACTGGCGTAATCTCTTACGACATCCACAAGAGGAATAGCCCTATTCTTAGGGCGAGACTACCACGGCTGTATAACTATTGGGAGTATAAAAAGGCGCAGAAACTCACCTGTCTTCAGACAACACCTGGTCGAACTCCGAAGAAGACACCAAAAACAGTATCGACGTGACAGAGTCGAAGCACTGCGTCCACTTCTGCCGCTGCGTCCTCTGCCCGCCGACATCCACGAACACGAAAGGTACATTGTTGATATTGATGGTGCACTCTGAGATGCCCTTAGTTGCCTTCCGGCAGTGCAGGATGTCTTGGTGGGAAGGTATGTAGTCAGGCCGCGCGATCCGCTCCAGCTCGTCGAAGAAGTAGCTGACTGAGTCGCTCTGAAACGTGATGAATTCAGTTATGAGTGGACGTAGCTATTGTAAATTACTGAACTAGCAATCAAAATCAGATTGCTATATCGAAATGTGACCGAAACTTGAACGATTCGAAGTTTTACTAAAATAACTTTCGTGAATTATATCGTTAATTTTGTAAAACGGGAAATTTTCACGTACCGATATGTTGGTGGAAGCACCAACAGGTTTCGACCCTAATCGAGGATCTTCAAAACCCTGATACCCTGTGAAGACCCTCGATTAACATATCGGTACGTAAAAATTTCCCGTTTTACAAAATGGATTCGAAGTTTATTCGATAATTTTAGCTACAGATAAAGTAATCAGGCAAACACTACGCTCAACAGATGTCTCACAGATAACATCTTGAGGAAATCCCTACGGACACCACATGGAGATGGACAAAGGATTAAATGATAACATGGCTGGACCTCCTGTAATTTGCTATTTGACAAAGGTGAACAAAGAACTAAAATAATGTATACAAAAGTTTATGATAATGAATCGAATGAATAAATTAATTCATTTTTCACAATGATATATCCAAGATTAGAATTCACCACTCGTAAACAGCATGAGGAAAAATCTAGACATCTCACAATAGAGAAGGCACCTATCTATAGTTTAGGTAAAAAGGTTTTTTATTGTTTCTTAGGTATTTGCGCTGAATTAACCTATAGTAGGTATTCCAAGCGCCATATAACTGTGCAACTGTGCAACAATAACAAACATAGTGTCTGAGCTTTACTATTGACAAGACAAAAAGTTTTCTGATGGTGACAAAAAAACACTTTTAATACGTCTCTGTGAAACCGTCAAAATTTGCGAATTTATCGGAAAAACAAATATAAAGGTTTCTAACGGTTCGCAGTTAACAAGTTTTCCGAGTCACGCCTCCGGCCTGATAAATAGAAACGCATACAAAGAAGTGACACGATTGTGGAACAATGCTTTGTATAAAATACTACACCTTTTAAGCATACAATAAGGAGTCAACCACAACTACTGAAGTGTGCCTCGTTTATTAAAGCAGGAATATTTTAACCATGGGAAAACTTTAGACTAAGATATGGCAAACATGATCCTCCTTCTAACCCTCACTTATCGTCTATAATATTCCCATTACTGGGATTCAGACTTAGATAACATCAACTAGGGTAATGGAAAAGTGAACTGGCAGTATGTATTCTACACTTTCACTGCGGACCGTTTTCCGCGATTTCACGTGTAAATACGGTTTTTTTTTGTTATTTAAACACAGACGTGTCGGGCCGCGTCAAAAGCAAACGTCTGCCGCGCCGCCCTGTTAAGAAGGCGTAATATGTGATTTTGCCCAACAAGATCGATTTATAACTCGGTATGTACGGGTTCTACGAGTTAAATATTTTGAAATATGAAAATTTTATATTTTTGCATTTATTTTGTAAAGTTGAAAACACGATATGTAAAAAAAACCTCGATAGTTTTATTTAATGAAAAATCCTTGTTTCCCACACGTTTTGCAAGAAATCTCAGGAACCCTACGGTTTTTTAAGATAAATTTTACTACAACAAGTAGGTAATAACTATTTATTCTTATGCTAAAATCAGTTTTTGATAAACACTTTATTTTCGCCATAATAAACAAAACCTTCATTTTTGTGCACGACACTCGCTAGCGTGAGCGAGATGGCGCGCGGGTTATCGCGTAAGTTAAAGAGGGAGCTAATTTGTAGAATAGTGCCCTCTTAAAAGGGAAATATTGCAAAAAAAAATGCAATAACCCAAAACGAAAAACACACGACTGTTTTTAGCAGTAATCCAACCCGCGAATCCCATTTTGCCTTTTGCTGATATTGATGGTTCCTTCTAGAACATTCTAATCACGACCCGATGCAAATGTAGGCTAACAGGATATTTACCCAAAATCATGCGCTGCGCCAACGTGTTCAGTGCAGAGTACCTACATAATTTCCACTAGCACAAACGAAGCACGTACAGATCCGATTACAACAAAATGTAGTCGTAATACTGACGTAAATGTGACTAATAAATACAGGGCGAACCTATAATTTCCTAAATTATGCGAACGATGTCGACTCTACCTGACTGAGGTCGTGCAAAAACGCTATTTCGGTATATCTTCTGATACATTTCAATATTATCAAGGACGAGGTACGCACGCACCAGCCCCGGCCGGGCAATATGCAATAGGCAAATCACAGGTAAAAGTTAGAAACACCTAGATTATTGTGACGAAATAACATAAAACAACTCTCCAATAGCAATATGTAATGGCCAATGACACAATAAACATTGCATTCCACCACGCTATACGATAACTTGCTCAAAATGCTCGATCGTGGAATTATGAACATAGTTTTTTTGTCTGTTTCTGAGAATATCGTGGCAGGTTAGGTGTTTATTATTATTATATCTGAGAGCAGACAGACTTAATGGATTACCGGAAATACAAAAGGTAAACAGGCAAAGCAGCTAATAAAATCGCCAACTGTATCTTTTGTTAGTGTAGTACACGTGAATTTAATGAATGAAGTCGAGGAGAATCATTAACGAAATGGGGGCAATTTGCTCAGTGGTTATACCGGCTCAATGGCTATTGTTGGCATGTTTCAATGATAATTATACCCTTTATAAACGGTACAAAGGTTTTACTATTTCACACCCTTCGGCATCTATGAGAAAGAAAACAAGACCGCCTTTAAACAATGCTATGATATGTTTCAAGATGTTATATCTATCAATTAAATCAATGCCGCGATAGCACGTAGCATTGCAAAATGTTTGTGTGATTCATCAGTTAAGAAACACAGGTGTTTACATTACGGTAATTTTTACATCAGACAATCTCATAATTAATATCCTGTATCGAAATTCTTCCAACACCAAAATTATAACACCACAGGGCCGTAAACCTTTCGCAATTTGATAGCTGAGCCTTTCATACCAAAATATTGGAACGTATGTACAAGAACCAAAAAATATATGGTATGTGACATCCTAAAACGTAATTGGGACATCCTATTGACCAATTGCAAGTATTATTGCATCCTAAAAAATCATCACACTGGTTCTAAGTGACACTGGAGAAGAAGAAGACTGATTGATTGATCGGTCGAAATCAGAGTGTAATCCCGTTTATCTGATCTAAATCTAGATAACCGAAACACTGGTGCGTTCTATTTCCCGATGCGGTTGCCGGCCGGAAGTTACGAACTTGCTCATCATAATTACCTAACTAATCTAGGGTAGATTATGGATGCTGTACTTTATCTCTACCTGCATTGAGCAATTCAAACTTAGAGAAAATGGGTATCTAGTATAATAGGTCGCGTATGGCATCTTATCGTGACCACGCAAGATCGAGAAGGCTGGCAAAAGCGAGAGGCCTTATACCCAGTAGTAGAGAATTCCAGGCTAAGATCACGATGGCACCGGAATGGGACTGAGTGAGTTATCTCCAAGTCCAACATGTCAATCGAAGAAAGCCACGTTATTTGCCGCCAGCGGCGGACTTGTAACCGGTTAATATGCAAGAGGTTGCGGGTTCGATTCCCGCTGCAGGGCAAATGTTTATAATGATCTGCAAATATTTGTTCCGGGTCTGGGTGTTGGTACTATGAATGAAATATCATAAAATGTAGGTAGTTATAAGTTTTGTGACATTCAATATTATGATGAATTATTATTATTGCATTTTAATTTATATTACTATTATAATGACATGGTAATGGATGTATCTACCAAGTACCTACTTATGGGAACTAAATTATTTGTATGTCATAATGTATGACTGAGTATGTTGGACGTGTGAATTATGACCACCAATGTAAAATTACCATATTTAAAACAAATAAATTATCTTTATCTTTATCTTTAATGGTACTCGTAGTTCCTGATACACATGACACAGGGAATCCTAGTGTGGGATCAAGACTACGTATGTTATTCGAAATAAACGTATGTAAGTATTGTTATTGTATTATCTAACTTGTATTTTATGTTTTGTCTTTCTGATTTTCACTATGAATGGTATACCATGGTATCTATAAAGACGCGCACTATAATAATATTATTATTTGTATGTCATTTATCTTTACTTACAGAGAGCATTTAGCAATGCTACCACGGAGGTTTATGGTAGGTGTGCAAGAATGCGGACCAGCAACCGGTGTGCGATGATTGATAGGGAAACTTATCAACAGGCCCGTACTGAACTTAAAAGTCATTAAGGCTCTAGCATTATACAGTTTTTTTTATAGATTACAATAAAAACTCTATGCAAGAGTCTCGATTCGAAAAAACTAAACATAATAATGGATATCCATGATCCTCCGTGGTGCGGCGGGTGAGTATCAGACTAAGACGCAAGAGGTGCGGGTTCGATTCTCGCTGCGGGACAAATGTTAGCATGATTTGCAAATTTTTGATCCGGGTCCGGAGTACTATGGTACCACAGTACCATAGTACTCCGTAGTTCTTGATATCCACAACACAGGGAATCTTAGGCCTATATTAATAAATCGAACTCGACTCTAAGAACAATCTTGAGTAAATTCCAATTTAAAAATTTGAGTTTGGTCTATTAATACGGGCCCTGGTGTGGTACTATAAGTGACTGTTGGGTGTTATGTTATATAACGAAGAATGGAGGACCGAAATCGAATGTGGCTTTAGTTGACTTTTTCAGTATTAATGCCCAAGTTTTTTTATATACTTAGTTACAAGACGGAAGTGCCATGTTGCCCATCCGATGGTAACAAACAAATGCAATACCCCTTAGGTCACGTCCACTTAGAACGTGCCCTACTTGGCAATGCACTGCGCCACTGTGACATAAAGATGAAAAGTTTTGCAATTCAATGCCTCAAAGTAATCCGAAAGGTTTCGAAGAATTTCTGTGAGTCTTTATTCGCGTTTAGGCCACGTACCAAAAGAACTAAAAACACAATTAGAATTAGTTTAATAAAAATTGTTACTCAGCTCTGTAAAGAAATATCTCAGGTTTGTAATTTGTAATACAGATACACTAACAAACAGGTAGAGACATTAAAAACCGTGATTGTCTATAAAAAGACTAATCAGAACCAACAATTTGTGCGATGTACCTATAAGGCAAGCCGAGTCACCCTACAAGTATGCGTTATTCGTAGTAGACCAGTTTTTACCGGACTGCCGAAGGTGGGTACTGCCTTTTCAGCACGGTACTCCGGTAAATCATCTCAGTGTCGATTACGCACGATAGTCGACGTATGGGCACCTCACACATTTAGGTACAGTTAGCTACAAAAGTTTTTGTACTAGAACTTCTTGTGAAAGAGTTCGTCCGGGGAAGTACGACCACCGTACCTATTTCTGCCGCCAAGCAGTAGTGTACGCATTGCTGTGTTTCGGTTTGCCGGTGAAATTACAGGCACATGAGACTTTTCATCTTTATGTCTCAGGGTCGGCAGCGCGCGTGTGATGCTTCTGGTGTTGCAGGCATCCATAGGCTACGATAACTGCTTTCCATAAGGTGGGTGTTTGTTTGCTTGCCAAGTAGTATAAAAATAAAATTTAAAAAAAAAGTTACTGTTTTTACATGAAAGTTTGACAAATTAGAGTTTCACGCTAGGGTCCGACTCTTGCTAATAACAAGGCACCTAAACTCGTATACAATGCAATCTTAAGAGTTATTTGAGTTTCTATAGTTCCGATCCGATTTGGTTAGTTTACGGATTTATCTGTGCTGTGAAATACCTAGAATTTGCCGCTGACTGTACCAATCTATCCAGCCAGAGGCACGCCATGACGCAACGAACTGACTAATCAACAAAATGAGATAACGTATGCAATTACAATCATTTTATTTAAGTCCACAAGACTTCTTTGAAAGGATTAACGAGTTACTGTTTCCTAAGGCTGGTTATATTTTGCTAGCGGCTTTGTTTGCTCGGCTCTTTGATATTAGCCAGGCATTAAAGCCACTTCTCTCTAATGGCTACCTGCCGTGACATACCCTTTGCGTTAACTATAGTAATGATTTGATTTCATTTAACATCGTACATCGTAATTTTTATGTTTTTTAGGGTTCCGTATCTTAAAAGGTACCAACGGAACCAATATAGGATCACTTTGGTATCTGAATGTCAGTCTGAGTGACAGCCTCTCCGAAACTACTGTATCAAAAAACTTAACATTTGTACTTATGCAGAGTTACGTGACCCAATCACGGACGTATAACGTAAATAAATAAATTCGGATTTTAAGGGCTAATAATGGGGGGCAAAATAGACAATTTAAAAAAAATTGTGTTAAATGTGTCTTGTGACGTGTCAAATGAAAGTGCATGTTATGAGGAACACAAACATATTTTTTTTATAATTTAAATGATATTGTAGAAAATACACGAAAATCGAGCATACTTAATAGGCCATTGTAGGCTATTTTCATGCCAAAAAGGAGCTCATTCCACAACTTGCACGTATTATAAGGAAAAAAGATCTCGTAAAGACATCTGTAATATACCCACGTGTCGATGATGAGTGGATGAGCTCCCTTCCGGTGCCGAGAGGTGCGATGGTAGAACCTCAATGCGGGTATATAAGATTGAATTTAATTCCTGTTTGAAAGCAGGGTTTGACGGAGAAATCGCATAGACCAAAGAAGTAAGAGTTATATAGATCATAGACAACCTCCATAACTAGAGGTCTGCATATTGGAAACAATAGAAACATTGTCAAAAATTGATTTTATAAATGGATTAAGTTTCGATCCAGATTTTAGGTACCTCCATTTGTACAGAAAATGCATGCCGTGGTGTGTCCGGCCTAGAATAGACCCCTCCATCTCCTCCCATGGATGTCCTAAAAGCCGACTAAGGGATTACACCAGGGTATAGGCAGCAGCATCTACCCGAGTACTGCAATCACCAATCCGCCTGCCAAGGGTGGTGATTATGGCAAATTCCCTTATTCTATGACGAAGCCTCATCTAGCAGTGGATGTCTACTGGCTTATGAAGAAGGACAGAAAATATTGGTAAAAACTGAAATTACATTTGTTAGGGTTTGTGTATCTGTGGAGGCACATCCACATAGTTTTTAATCAAATCATTATTGTACTCAATATTATTCGTTTACTTTGGTTATATTTCTTGTATGTTGGCAATTATTTCAAGTTAAAAGGTAGCTTCCATTTGTTTTTTTAAGAAGATAATATGTTATTTTATCCTGGCAAGTATTTTAAATCAATTTTAGAAGTTTATTTTGGTAGATACTTATTTCATGTTGGCAAGGATTTAAAAATAAAACTTAGCCTTCGGAGTCTATGGGAGTGCTTGTAAATGTGATTTAATCGACTTGGATTTTTAAATGATCCATTCCGTTCTAGGCGGTCGAAGAAGTAACTTTAAGAAAATAAGCTGTGTCAGTAATAAATTTTGCTACCACGTTTTGGTGTTCCTCATTTTCCACGAAGTCCTGATACTGTAGTGTATTCTACATATCAGAAGTGCTGGATCGAGACCAACTTTAACAGTAAGTACACGCCCAATTATTAATATTTCTCGGTGTAATTTATAAAGATTGTTCCTACATCAGATGAGGCCGGTAGATTTGTTCTAGAACAAAGAATTTCATATTCGAGTTTCATATTCAATATTCTATTTTTCTTAAATTGTATTTTAAGAAATTACTGTGGGTAGGACTTTTGTAGAAAAAGTATTAGATTAGGCACTACTTAATTAGTTTTGGATAAAAAGTTCTTTTATTTTTTATTAACACAACTACCCTCAAATGATTTTGTTTGAAATATTATACCAAAAGGCTAGTTAGATAAATAAAATAAGAAAATAAAATATTTTGGGTAGGTATTACAGGACGAGTGTGAAGTATTGGATTTTATTTGACCAAAAAAGTTCTGAACAAAAATATTTTATATTTTCAATACTACCCTCAAAAAATTTTTTTATTTCTTTTTTTAATACTTTTTATTTTCCGATTGCAACGCAACGCAATATTTCGGAGCATGAACGAGGCAGATCCTCGGCGTCGGGATTGCGACCGGGACAGGCGAAGGCGTGAGACACCCGCGACTATCGGGATCGCCGCACTGTTTTTCGGAGTTGGAGCCGTGTCCGGACTCGCAGCCCGAGTCATGCTGATCGAGACCAAGAGCGGGAAAGGGGACATGAACGAGTCGAGTTGCTGGAGAGGGAGCTGCACCGGGCACGCGATCGAATTCACATGCCCGAAGGACGTCATCGTGCTCCATCGAGGCAAGCCAGCGACATTCAAGAAAGGAGCCGTGGCTGCCGTGACTTGCGCCGTGGAGACCGCCACCCAGAGCCACGTGTTGACGCTGGAGAACAAAGGTCACGTAGCCCTTCTTTATCTAAGAAAGATTTTGTAGATATTTTTAAATGTTTGAGAGATGGTTTTTCCTAACAGCCTACTAAAGATGCACCATCGTTACAGAAGATAGATTATTAAAATACTCTTCCAAGCTTTGATCCTTCTTATAAGACTCTGCGCATTGATGTTTGGTTAAAGAAGGTGAACGAATGTGCATCTGTTTACGGGTGGGACGATAAAACCATCACTCATTTTGCTATGCAAAAGCTTCAAGGCCTAGCCAAAACCTGGTACGAAGGCCTAAACTCTATTCTTTTTTCCTTGGAAGAAATGTTAAGGAGGAAGAGTAAATATAATGAAGCAATCGAGGTTTACTATTACGAAAAACTATCACTTCTCAACCGATGTGATATAGTAGGAAAACGCGCAGTAGATTGTATTATTCATGGTATAAGCGACCGTACATTGAGATCTGGAGCTTTAGCGTTGCGTTGCTTACACCCTGACCAACTACTGCAGTATTTAGTTAGCAATAAGGATTCTAATCAATCTTTAGTAGACCGCACTCCTTACAAAACAAGAAGCTATGACGCTGTTGCTAATCCCAGCTTAACACAAAAAATGGGTATAGACAGCCTTCAGCTGGATGCTACAATTGCAAAGAGAAGGTGCATAGTTTTTTATATTGTCCCAAACCACTTATAAAATGTTCCAAATGTAGCCAAGTAGGACATACAGCCGATAAGTGTTTTGTAAAGACGGATGATCTTGATGATGATGATGAAGTTAAAGTGAATGGAGTAGCCTTTAAAGCTTTTGTCGATTTCGGAAGTGACGTCACTTTAATAAAAGAGTCTATCGCACGCAGCTTAGGTTTGGCTCACAACAAGGTTTAGTCTACTATGAAGGGTTTTGGATACGGAATAGTACATTCGTTAGGAGAGTTATCGCTTAATCTAGGGGTCGATGCTGTGAGTGCTGATGTTGTTCGCAAGGTTGTGAACGACGATTTGTTGGACAACCCGGTGTTGATAGGTCAGTCATTTACAGAGCAACCTCATCTAATCGTTTATAAAAAATGTTACCAAGTTACAGGTTTTTGACATCGGAAGCGTATTGCCACAACCTGATACCGACAGCGAAGATGAATTATCTTTCAAGGTTAGGTCAGCCGGTATCCTACAGATTTATGGTTCAGCAACTGTAAAAGCTCAACTTGAACATTCTTTCAGTGTCAGTGTGCTGATAAAAAAATAGTGTCGCAGGGGAACCAAACAATCAATACACGGTGGTTGGAGGTCTTTATTATGCAGAATGTGGTCGTGTTTCTGTTGCAGTAACGCCGAGTTCGATTTCCTGTCGGATTCCAAAGGGTTCCGTATTTTGCCGGGCAGATAATATGGTAAATTTCGTCAACAGAGTAGTTGAAGAGACGCAGTTTGATACAACCGCTACCGGTATTTTTGATGAAAGCCAGGTTCACGTAGGTGACGGAGTGTCGGAGCATAATAAGCGGTGTCTTATAGACTTGTTAGAGAAATATAAACATTGCTTTGCCTCTTCCCTTAAAGACTTAGGGTGTACCAATAAAACTGAAATGCACATTGAATTAAATAGTAATCGACCTGTTGTATATCGACCATACCAGTTGTCTCATCATGAACGAGAGAAGGTGCGCAATATGGTAGGGGAGATGTTAGATACTGGACACTGGATACTGGTTCTGTTTCGGAGTACGCTAGTCCTATTTTACTTGTTCAAAAAAAGGATGGATCGATGCGGATGTGTGTCGACTATCGCATGCTGAATTCAGTGACGGTCAAGGAGAGGTATCCCATGCCCATCATTGAAGATGAGATTGCACGTCTTACAGGGCAAGCTTGTTTTATCACGCTTGATCTTGCTTCTGGGTACTATCAAGTACCAATTTCAGAGCAAAGTAAACATCTCACCTCGTTCAATTGCGTTCAAGATGCAAGTAGAATAGGCATTGGCGGCATATTGCTCCAACGTACATCGTCAACTGAAGCCTTCCACCCGGTAGCTTACTATAGCAGGCAAACTTCGTCAGAGGAAAATAATTTCCATTCATACGAATTGGAAACACTAGCGGTTGTTTTCTCTTTGCGTAAATTTAGGGTTTACTTGCTAGGTAAGAAATTTAAGATAGTGACTGACTGCAGTGCTTTGCACTCTACGTTTCTGAAGAGAGATCTCGTTCCGAGAATTGCTCGTTGGTGGTTGACTTTGCAGGAGTTCGATTGTTCCATTGAGTACAGAGCCGGTTCCAAAATGAGTCACGTCGATGCTTTGTCGAGGAACCCCATTGGTGACGAAGGAGATGTTCTCGTGGAGCAATTTCCTGCAGTAATGTCTATTACCAATGACGATTGGCTGCACACCCTACAACTCGGTGATTCAGAATTGTGTAGGATCAGAAATATTTTGAGCAGCAATCTAGATGAAAAGGGTCTTAAATACATAAATGAAAATTATATCATATATAATAACGGCGGGGATAAAGACGGTATTCGATGGGCAGTATCGAAGGGTGCAAGGTGGCAATTGTGTCGTATGAATCACGACGACATCGGACACTTTGGCTATGAGAAAACTTTAGAGAGAATTAAGAAAAACTATTGGTTTGCTAAAATGTCAAAATTTGTAAAGAAATAATATGTAAGCGCTTGCATAGAATGTGCTTTTGCAAAAAGATATTCAAACGATCGTGAAGGGTTTCTCTACCCTATTGCTAAAGTAGATGTGCCATTTCATACTCTGCATATTGTACACCTTGGGCTCTTCGTCAAATCTAATAGGGGCCAACTCACCTGCTGGTAGTTGTGGACGCATTCACGAAATTTTGTTTCGTGAAACCCGTCAGGAACACAAACACTCAGAATGTAATCAGAGTTTTGGCCGACATATTTTACACGTTTAGGATCCCTGACCGCCTTATCAGTGACCGGGGAAGTAGTTTCACGCCTCATGCGTTTAAAAAAATTACTCTTGACAAGGTATCAAGCATGTACTCAATGCTGTTGCTAGCCCCAGGTCGGATGGTCAAGTAAAACGGTATAACCGTACAATTCTTGACTCTGAAGACGTTCAATGTAAAACATGGTGAGAAAGATTGGGATAGTTACTTGGGAAAGGTTCAGTGGGGGGTTAAATAACACTTTTCAGAAGACTACCGGAAAAACTCCCTCAAAGGTGTTATTTGGTGCCGTTATTATTAGGAATTAGTCCCATTCTGAACGAAATCATCGAGGAGACTCGCGAATGTAGTGATCAGGCCGACATATGCAGCGAAGTAAAAAAAAAAGAATAGATAGAGAGCAGGAAAAGCAGAATGAAAGATATGACGAAGGTAGGAAGCCGGCACCTGAATATGAGTAGGGGGCATTAGTAACAATAACCAAAACTTGTTTCTATAATTATGGGCCGAGTAGGAAACTTATGCCTACGTATGTAGGACACCGTATCGACAAAGTTTTAGGAAGGGAACGTTATAAAGTGGTCCCTGTCCCAGGGTTAGGCTGCACACAAAACAAACGCGCAATCATCGTTGCAGCTGTCCGCATGAGGCCTTGGATTCACATCGCTTCTCTAGAAGTAAATGAGAATGAGTCTGATACGAACACTATCGATGATAGCGATATTAATGACCAGCTATAATTTTGTTTTAATTGTGTTTATGTTGAGCTTTAGGAGTTTAACTACAGATCACCCATTTCGTTGTTTCAGATCAGACGCGATCGAATCGATCGTTCGTGTTCTGTTTCGATTACTGTAAGCACAAGTAATCGATCGTCTTGTGAGCTTCAGCCAGACGAATCGATCGTCTCTCTACTCGATAGTTCGATGATCAGACACTGAATTGAATCGATCAGTCGGTGTCTGATCTCTCAACGCAGTCACAGGTAATCGATCGTCCTGTGTGCGTTAGCTAGACGAATCGATCGTCTTTAGATTTAGTAGTTCGATAATCGGACATGAAACCGAATCGATTGGTCCATGTTCTGTGTTGCCATGACCGGCGCCACGCATAATCGATCGTCTTGTGAGCTTCAGCCAGACGAATCGATCGTCTCTCTACTCGATAGTTCGATGATCAGACACTGAATTGAATCGATCAGTCGGTGTCTGATCTCTCTACGCAGTCACAGGTAATCGATCGTCCTGTGTGCGTTAGCTAGACGAATCGATCGTCTTTAGATTTAGTAGTTCGATAATCGGGCATGAAACCGAATCGATCGGTCCATGTTCTGTATTGCCACGACGGCGCCACACATAATCGATCGTCTTGTGTGCGTCAGCCAGACGAATCGATCGTCTTTCATCTTGGTAGTTCGATAGCCTTACTGATTTGAATCGGTCAGTTAGTCTTGATTATTTCCCATGCACAGGTCACAAGGTAATCGATCGTCCTGTCTGTGTTTGTGGAAAATACCTATCGATGTTGTCTTGATTTGTTTTTCTCTGAGCAATTTAAAACTGAATTTATCAATTGCAATTGGCAGAGCTCGTAAGTAGCTGCAATTTTAAAAATTATTGTACTGTTTAGTATACAATTGTGTTTGCATTATACTTAGTTTAGCGTTGTGAGCATAGTAACGATGACCCATGATATAACCCTTGTTTGTTTATTTCAATGATTTTATTACTGTATACCGATTAAGTAGTCATATATTTTTAATTTATTTTTTAGGTATTTATGTAGATTGATAATAGAGGTATGTATTGCATTATATTTAGTTTTGTTGTTATATAAATTAATTTATATTTGTAATCATAGTTTTCGTAGGCAGGTAGGTTACATAGGTTACGGGCGTATAAGGAAATTATTGTTTAGACGGCTAATCAATTTATTATAATTTGTTCTATGTATAATTTAATTTGTATGTAGATTAAAATTAACCTAGTGTAAATTGTTAAATATTCCGATTGTTAGGGTTCCACCTGGTACCGTGTGCGGGGACGCTCACGTTGTCAGGATGGTCGATTGTTAGGGTTTGTGTATCTGTGGAGGCACATCCACATAGTTTTTAATCAAATCATTATTGTACTCAATATTATTCGTTTACTTTGGTTATATTTCTTGTATGTTGGCAATTATTTCAAGTTAAAAGGTAGCTTCCATTTGTTTTTTTAAGAAGATAATATGTTATTTTATCCTGGCAAGTATTTTAAATCAATTTTAGAAGTTTATTTTGGTAGATACTTATTTCATGTTGGCAAGGATTTAAAAATAAAACTTAGCCTTCGGAGTCTATGGGAGTGCTTGTAAATGTGATTTAATCGACTTGGATTTTTAAATGATCCATTCCGTTCTAGGCGGTCGAAGAAGTAACTTTAAGAAAATAAGCTGTGTCAGTAATAAATTTTGCTACCACGTTTTGGTGTTCCTCATTTTCCACGAAGTCCTGATACTGTAGTGTATTCTACACATTAAAGGTTTGTAAAGATGTATCACCATATTTAGGTTAGTACAAATATTTAAGCCATTAAAACATACACACAGAGATGTATCTCTCTGTTACAGTAAAGCTTTTGTTGGTGGCAAATAGTTGTCAGTATCAAACCTGGTGTTACACCTGCCCTTGAGGTAGTTATTATTTATTCTGTGTTTATGAGTTCAAAGTCTAATTGGCATTGTTGTGTACAACAATATGGTGATACATTTAAATTCAATATGCCAGTACGAACACATGTCTTGGCAGTATTACTGATTTTGTGATAAATTGTTTACAATGTCTTCACAGAATATTTTTGGTTTGTTTGGAATCATGGGATAATCTCAGAAGTGGCTAAAATTATATTGCAGGGAGTTTTACTGTATTATGTAGGAAGCATTTGAAGTAGTGTTCAAGATATATTCTGGCTGTTGGTTGAAAAACTATCATAACATACTCAAAATTATTGCAGGCTGAGCCGCAGGTGATTGCTGAATTAAAATCTTTCATCATTTCACCATCACACAATAATATGCAAGGAAATCATTATTCACATTCATTTTTCTGGGTCTGCGTGTTATGGTACCATGGTACTCGTAGTTCCTGATACCCCCGACACAGGGAATCCTAGTGTGGGATCAAGACTATGTATGTGACTGTTGGGTGTTATGTTATTTCTTTTTCCTATGTCTATGTATATTTGTCAATCCTATTTTTTGTCTACTTTCATGGGTACCCATATAAATAGTTCACTTTTGTTAATTGTTGTAGGCACCCATGTCACGGACCTAGAAACTAGTAGTGGGGCCATTACATCATAATGTTACCAAATGTTCCTAGTTCTCATTTCTATGCTGTATTTTCTGGTAATAAATTATTTATCTTATATTATCTTTATTTATTCATTTTGAGCATGACCTACTATACAGCGGTATTCTATCAAGGCTTATCATCCAAAGAAAAAATGATCCATATGAACACTTCATTCTCTTTGGTATTAACAAATGAACGTAAAAACATAGTAAGGCTCAAAGTGATTACTGAAGCAGCAAAACAGACACCACAATAGAATTAAATAATACTTATTTTTGCCACAACCATGGATAATGACATAGTTATAGCATTTAAAGTGTGACACATCAGTATTTATTTTAAGAGACCCGTTTTTAATTTAAATGATAAAATTCAACCACCTGCTTACATGTGAAATGAAGAATATTTACCTATGAACAATGTTTTTCTAATACAAGAATAATTACCTTCCAATTGATCATTGTGGTCTCGGCCTGAGATATAATAATAGAACTTCTCCAACTCCTCCTATGGATGTTGTAAAAGGGGGCTAAGGGATTACACCAGAGGATTGGCAGTGGGCAGCAGCGTCCATCTGATAGCTTAACACCAATACAGTGATCATCAATCCACAGGCAAAGCATGGTGATTATGGCAAAAACCCCTAATTCTATGGGGAGGCCTCGTTCAGCAGTGGACCTACCAGCTGAAGATCTTTAAATTTAAATAGTAATCCACGAGAATAAGCCCACCAAAAAAATTACTGGCCTAGGACTGGTGTTAGTAAAAAGAAGATAAATACCAAGAAATTAACCATGAATATTTTTTTTTTTTTTTTTATGCTACTTGGTAAGCGGACAAGCTTACGGCCCACCAGATGGAAAGCAGTTACCGTAGTCTATGAACGCTTGTAACACCAGAGGCATCACACGCGCGCTGCCGACCCTGAGACATAAAGATGAAAAGTCTCATGTGCATGTACTTTTATGTTGATATCTTCTTCTTCAAACGCCTTTAGATGTCCACTGTTGGACGAAGCCTCCCCCATGGCATGCAATGGGGGGGATTTGCCATAATCACCACGCTGAGCAGGCGGATTGTTGATTGCAGCTTAGTTTTAAGTACTCAGGTGGATGCTGCTGCCCAACCCCTCGTGTAATCCCTTAGTAAGGTTTTTACTACATCCACGGGAGGAGGGGTCTATTCATAGGCCGGACACACAGTCAAATAGAAAGAAGGAACAAACTTTGAATTTCATCATGTCTTAAAGCACTACCACCCACTCAACATTACACAAAGGTTAGCTAGAAGAAAATGCTAATTAGCATTAAGTTCGCCTATGTTGTTTTTTTTTGTCTTTTGCAATAAGTATTTTTAACCGACTTCCCAAAAAGGAGGAGGTTCTCAATTCATCTTTTTTTTTTTTTTTTTTTAATGTTTTTTTCCGCATATCTCCGGCGTTTATGAACCGATTTGGAAAATTCTTTTTTTATTTGAATAGATGTACTTCCAGATTGGTCCCATTTTTTTCAGAATCCAGTTCTGATGATGGAATCCATGAGGAATTGAATATGGCGATTTTGATATTTTCAGCAACAAACCAAGCATTTGCATTCAAAAAGTATCATAATCCTTTCACCACTATGGTTCTTTCATCATTTTTTTTTCATTCAAATATTTAGTCGAATACAATGGCGGAAGTCGGTTTTTTAAATGAAAAGTTATCTATCATCTATTTGTATGTCTATTTTCTGACTGTGTCAGTTCTATCATAATCTAGTTATCTAAATGATTAACATTCTTTAAAAAAAATATGTAAATTATGTTTTCCTGTGTGTCATATTTTATGGCACTGTTGCCCCAAAACCATAAACGACAAGGGAATTTGGAAAGTATTAGTTAAAGTTCTTATTACAATCCTCTTTCCATAAATTGGATTAATGAGGTCACTGTAATAAACAATTCCCAAAAGCCTCTAGTTCAGGTCATGCCATTGGATCATTACTAAGTATTAATAGAATGACTCTGATACGTATGTGAACAATAAACAAAGGTAATGTCAGCGCAAGAGTGCTCAAATTCTATTGAACGCCAGTATGCCATTGACCCAGTCTAAGTGTTAGTCAGAAAACCTTAGCTCTAAATCACGGAAAACCAAACAGGAAAGTATAATGATAATTTTGTAAATACACCAATTCTTTTTCATATTTATATCAGCTGTTTTATTTGTTCAATTACCTCCTTGGACATTCCCAACATTTTATTGTTGTGTTACCAACCTACTTGCTTAAAGGATAGAAATGACATAATATTAGTAGTAACTAAGCTCTTCATTATTATTATTATTTATGTCACCTAAATACTTAGCTTGCTCTACTCAAATACTATGGAAAATTCTTACATACCATTGATAAATGTTTCATCGTTCAAGAAAACAAATTGATTACTACACATTAATATGCAATTAAAAGACAAACAAGTCATCACCTGCCCATGACACATCCTCAAACCACAATACAAAGACACACTTGCATTGTTTACTTATCAAACACTGACTTACCAGTTGAAATTCTCGCCGCCTGTCATATGCCCTTTTTATGGCTCTGTCCAGCCAGAGGGAATGGATATGCGGCGCATAATGCATGAAGAGTCGGCTATCGAGTGAGGCCGAGCTGTTGAAGTGCAGCGCCTGTTGACCCACGTCCAAATTCCGAGGGTTCTCCCAAGGGATCGCGAGCTTATCCCGCGCGTCAACCAACACTTGAATCCCTTTCACTATGTTCTGATATATCACGTGCTGATACTCCCGCACTAGTTCCGGCTCAAACTTCACTTTGTGTATTATCCTCATCTGTTTCAGGAATGTTGACTTTCCGCTTTCACCCGCGCCGAGGAGTAGCAGCTTCACCTGCCGCCGCAGTGTCTGCCGGTCCTTCTCCAGGATCCGGTCGATCTCCTTGCTCCTGGACCGCTGCTCTATCTCCTCCGGCGACAGTTTCAATCGGAGCCAGCACGTCAGTGCCTCGGTACAACAGGTACATGACCACAAATCGTTGGCCATTTTGCATGATTATCGACGCCCATAGAAAAGAAAGAAACTAATAGATGTCACGCAATATATAAATGGTTCATTCTGAAATACTTTCACAATAACACGACGTACGCACTGATAAAATGTTATTACAATAAAAATTTAACATAAATCCGGAATTTAGAAATACACACGCATTCTCTACCCCTCCCAAACTCATTGAGAAATGAAAGTCCACAGATAAAACAATTCGATTGAATCATTGAATGGAGTTCAACAGTACAACGAGTCAACGACTCGCTGACAGATGAATGAAAGCACAAAACAGAACTAAATCATGTTTTATTTTTCGACTTTGCAGTATAATTTTGTAAATATATGGCTTTTTGACTTTCTATGACACAAAAACACGAAATAATTATTGGAAGCTACCCTCTTAAGCTTCTAACCATCAAAAATTATGTATGTAATTTTTCGAAAATAATATTCCTTTCTAGCTTTGCGCTCGCCTGCGCATTCCATCCATAGTCCAAGCACACTAAGCTCAAGCTCAGTCTGATTTTTTTCTGATTGCTTCGTACCATAGATATGCAAACATTATCAAACACATCAAGAATGACAGTTCTAGAGCACAACGTAGCACGGAAACACACATTCTGTCAAATCAAAATCTTGGAAAATCTATTTTCCGCGCAAGGTACGAATGAAAGTGCGCACGTGTTTCTCTCGTTGTTTTTCTTAAATTATTGCCTACAATTACTCCTATTTGTGACTTTATTATTAAAGTTTATGGCTGATTTATAAATAAATACAACACACATAAGTTACAATGTAAGTGAATTGGGCAGTGAGCTATGTCCAAAGAAGGTTATAGCCCGGAAAAGAAAGAAGGCGATAGCAAATTAGTTTTGGAGAGATTGCAGTTATTTTTGAAAGATAAGAGGAGTTCGGAAGTTGAACAGAGCCTCAGTTATAACAAACCGAGTACCAGCTTCGAGCCGACCCCGCAGAACGTGCCTGCCGACGATAACAGCAGCATCTTGCGAGAAGTCCTGAACCATAAGAAGGCTCAGCTACTTCGGCAGCCGGAGATCATAGAGTACCTGAAAGTGATAGCGTCCGATCTCAAGAAGTAAAATGGCTCTAGTTGCTCGTAAAAGTATTGCTGCTCAGCTGCTGCAGAAGTCTTTAGATCGACAGACCGCGCTCGCTCATGCGAGGCTGAAGCTCAAACCTAAGCAAGTTGAGAGTGCAATTGTCGCTCAAGTTGAGCATACTAATGTTGTGCAATACAATGAGTTGATTAAGATTCTGAGGGAGTACCCATTGAATGATGATAATTTCAAGTGTGTTGTTGACGATTGTTTGTCATGTGTTGTGCTGTTGGGAAGGAATTTGGTTCCGTTTGTGAATGCAGTGCTTATGCTAGATTGGGCGCATCGGAATGACACACTCATGAACCTGTATAGCACCTTCTTGATAGGCCTGGTCACCGCACATACCTACCACTGTCCTAGTGTTATGAGATGCCTAGTAAAATTGTTTCAAGGTAATTTTCACTCATTAATTAGACTAGAATTCAATTTTGCGTTATTATTATGCAATTGCAAGTACAAGAAAATAAAATTGCATAGCGTTATATATTTCAACAATTTTTTTATTATATTTTGTTTTTTTTTTTTCAGCCATAGGTGATGATTGGGAAGAAAGTGGGCCATCCCCAAAGCAAGTCAAAATGTGGTCTAACATACATTCAATTATTGCACAAATTGTTGCCATTATGCCCATGTAAGTACATAAAAGGTATTGTAAAGGTGTTAAATTTAATTAATATTGTAGAACATAATAGCTTAACTCGTCTGGGGCCCAGCTAGACAACTAAGTTGTTTTTTTAATGGCTCAATTGTTATGCATGTTATTCTATTTGATTTTAACATAAAACACAAAAGGATTGTGTTGGATTGATCAGCATGGTTCAAGATTATGCAAGAATATCATGAAACATATATTTTGCATTATTAAATGATCATCCAATGGGCGCTTTTACACTAGATGATAACGCCACCAACACAATATAATCAGACAGTTCATCACATATATTTACTACTAAACTCTTTCACACAGCGACGCTCGCTGTTGACACACTTTGTTCACTGTAAATACTGCAACTAGGCATCAGTTAATAATAAAAAAATGCCCATGTTTAAATATGACATGAATTGTGCACTGATCAAAGTTCTTGCGGACACGTGTGCCCATGTGAGAAGAAATGCGGCGCGTCGTGTTGACCCAACATTTTGTTTATCTAATGTAAAAGTGCCCAATGAAGAAAATCCTACAGTTGCAATTAAATTGCTGCAAACTGCAAACTTGTAAAATATTGGAGTAATATATATTTCAACTTTACAATACTATACTGAATGGCTCTTTGTGATAGTGTAACACAATCCCAACATTGTGGTTGTAATGTGCTGATAACTTGACATCACAAATACCTGTTCTTCAGAGCCACACTACAACTGTGTTTATTTATGTTAATCAGCTTGTAATTCTTACAAATCAAGGTATGTTTACAAGGCATGGTCACTATAGCCTTACATACTTACCTGTGAATTATGCAACTCCTCTCGGTTTTAGGAGGAGGCAGTCAGATTGGAAGTTTATGAATATCACAAAGTTTAAATGGGGCTTCAGCTGATTAACAAAGATGACATACTTCAAATATTTAATAATATTGAAGTAAAAAACCAATTAAGCAGAGCTCTTGTGTCAACAACAATTCTGAATCCAGTCTGTTTTGTACTTCTGTAAGACATGAAGGAAGACTATCAGTCAGTCTTCATCTTCATCAGGAATTAGGTGAATTGAAGTTTTTAATACTTATTGTGCCAATAGGTGGTGAATCATGTACAAAATAATTCACTTACCAAAAACAATACAAGGCAAAGAATGCATGTGGGAAAACAGTCTGGTGTTTAAAGATATCATACTTCTGGCGCAGATAATTATTTACGCCATAAGACAAATGAAGGTGGAATCAGAAATGATTGCAGATTGTTAATTGATATGGACCAAAAGCAAAGGATAGAAGAATACAAAAGTAATTGGAGGAGGCCTGCCAGAAGGCGCACAGTCAAGCATCCAAGAAAAGAAAAGAAGGAAGGATTTCTTTGTTAGGCAGTGTCTAACAAAGAATTCAGTTTTCTGTAGAATATACTTTACTGTACTTCTACTTGTGCTGTGATGTGTCCGGCCTCATGTCAACCAAGCAACAAGCAACCTCGTGGATCATTGATTGCATGGCATCCTGCCTGCCATTGAAATAGCTGACTATTACTTACACAACTTTAAGACAGTAAGTTGTATGAATGAACCATACATCATCCAGACATCATAGTAACATAAATTCGTTATGGATTATCTATCATTAGTTCATGGATATAGCTCTGAATGAGCATGTTGAAGTGGCAATGGGCATGCCATATAGAAGACCAACTGGAAGATGCAGAGTTGACAGCCTCCCACTCAATGGACCATCTCATAATTTAAAGGTGGCAGAAAGTTGGTGGTTTGTTTCGTTAGTTGAGGCATTCTATGGAAGAAGCCTATGTCCAGCAGTGGACTTCTTCTGGCTAGTAATTATGATCAATAATTATTAATTGCATCTGAGAAATGTAAAGCGTGATTACACTGAATTTTGATTCTGCATTGATTTTGAATCAGTGTTATTTATTAAAATAACTTTCGTGAATTATATCATTCATTTTTTAAAACGAAATCTTTGTCAAACTTGTCGGAGCTTCTACCAACATATAGGTACGTGAAAATCTCCCGTTTAACAAAATAAATCAGTTTTATTGAATAGCATGTACTTCAAATGATTATTGTGTAACTGAATGCTCTTTTAAGAAATCCTAATCTTAATACTTTAAAAACTAATAACCATGATGCTAAGCAATGCTTAGCTTAAGACTAGATTTGAAGAGGACCGGTGGCGCAATTAGCTAGCGCATCTCCGTATCTAGTGGAGGGTTGCCGGTTTCGTTCCTGCCGGGTCGGTAATTTTAGGGATGTTTTAAAATCTTCAATATAAAACCAGTGATCAGTGACCACTCAGTGAACTCTTTAAAAAATAGACTGGACAAGCATTTAGCGTGCACTGACAAGGACTAAGATATACACGCATTAGCTCCGAGAGCTGCCTGTGTTATAAATAATAATAATAATATAGTTTTTTTCTTCTTCTAGGACCAGTGACCTCCTAATGCAGATAGTAATTGAATCATTCCCGTATTACAAAGCTGGCTGCTACGCGAACAGGTCGTACATTCACAATCTTGTATGGATGAGCAAGTATCTACCGGCACTGAGAGAACATATCATGATGGCGATTATAAATAGGTAAAGTACAATTTTGTGTTTTAGATTCAAATAGTTATGGTGTTGGTTCTGTGAAGATTCTTTGCGGAATTTGATTCTCTAAAGAAAGAAACAGCACTAAAATTGTTGCTGTCCTTTTCTAATAGGCTAATGAAAGGGACCGCGATAATTTAGCGATGTTACAATGAGATTAGCTTTACAAAAAAACAATTACGGGTAAAATTTTAACTAAATTTATACTGCTGGGTTTTTCGCACCGCGGTTCGAATCGCTTGTGGTGCGAAACGACTATAGAACCGCCCTGTTTAAGAACGACCGCTGGTATAAATTTTAGCGACATTTTGAGGTCGGCAAATTTTCGACAGCTATCAGATTCATAGATAGTTTCAGAATGACGACACTGTTAAGCCATTCCATTTGCATTTTGTTGTTTGCTTAAAAGGTTAAGGCTTAAACAGCCTAGGAGTCCTCATAGAAGCAGTAGAAGTCTATCATCAGCTGAAGAACACGGGACGTTATTTAAATTATATTTTTTATTTCCCAGAATGATAGTAATGGATGTGAACATAGTAGAACGGGAAAAGAACTCTAACAAGGCAGAAACACAATTTGAAATGGAATTTGATGACCCGGACGAAGTAGCTGAATCGTTAGACTACAGCATGCTAGAGGTCCTCAACTGGCTAGAGGATGAAAGGGACCCAATCTTGCATATTCTCTGCAATGTGTTCGAAAGAGTTGTACTACCGACGTATGGAATAAGGTAACTTTGTTGCTAGACACATCCGAGGCCATAAGTTTTGCAGCAACCATAGATACGATGACGATTACGTTATTACTTGCCGTTAACCTATGCCATTTCTATCTAGTGCAAGCACAGATTAGTTGATAGTTTCTACGCAATACAGGGACGATGATCGTTACTATGGTTGCTTCAAAACCCAGACTAGGGCCTCAGCTAGAGTCTGTGCGGAAAGACAATGGTTGTGGCATAAAACGGAACTAACATCATGAATTAGATTTTCACATTGCAACCCAACCCAGGTATTTAAGGGGCCTGCAAAGGCCGCAAGCAAATTCAATTTGAAGCGAGTGTCGAAATCAGCTATCCTTGTTTGGCACCGGGGCCTCTCCCCCTGCATGCGCGATGGGTGTACGAGCCGTTCGGAATTTGTATCAAATTAGGTCGTCAAAGTAAAAAAAAAAAAAAACTACGACGACCTCGTGTTTCGTAATACCAAAAGTTATGAATAAAAACTTAATGTTTTTTTCATAATATGTTGTTGTTAATCCATAACATGACAATATAATTATGCCATGTTCCTAAACACAGAATACTAGAAAGTACGTTACTTTAATTTTGGGTAATTCGGCAACCTACCAAGACCTTATTTGGTTCTGTCTGACCTGTCCCTGAGGATCATTCAAATGTGTCCCTGACCATTTGATTCCTTGTTTATCAACAAAAAACTCTTGTTGGCGCAAAAATGTTCTGATAAGATAAGTGCTTGTGGAGTAATGTTATCAGAGTTTTCAGCCAAGACCTTGACATAGTGTTAACATTTTTTGTTTATATCATCATCAGGCTGTAGAAGTCCACGGTGGACATAGGCCTTTCCCATAGAATACCATGACATTTTTGTTTTGTTCAGGGATTATTATGAATTACTAACTTACTATCAATAAAAACATGCGTGTTGGGTCTCTTAGCTTTCGCAAACCCTGTTTTTGCTATACCGAGAAGTGTTTATGAGCTGTGACGAGCAAAAAACACAATAAAATTTGAATTTCGCGCCACATGCGAGACATTTCACCTTAATATATAGTTGTAGTGAGGCTTTTCTAAACACAAATCGTGGATTTGGGCTCCGACTACACCTATTCATTAAGTTAAAGAGCTTTACTATATAATCTCGATACTTCTTTTAAGCTGTTGCGAGAGTTGGTTAAGTTGGCTTTGAGTGTGTAAAGTTTTATTTGGATGTAATAGTTTTTTTTTGTTATTTACAGACATGTCCAATTCCTGCTTCTCTACACAATATCAATAAACCAGCAGTGCGCAGACCGAGTGCTCAGCAATTTGTGGACTGTGGCAGCCGGCCTGCAGGGGTTAGGACCCGGCGCTCTGGCCACTAGGCGAACAGCTGCCAGTCACTTGGCAGGTAAGCTGAAAATGTCACTTGCATATTCACTAGTTGTTAGGGTTTCGTACCACATATAGTACCAACACAACCATTATACATTATAGACCATAAAATACACCCAACAGTCAGATACATAGTCGTGAGGCCTTACCATGAGCTCTTATAGCGATTCAGTTCAAAAACTATTTAGTACAAAATATTGGTTCGTCATTGACATCCGTTATCACTGAATAACTTTAATCGCAGAAGTCTATAGACCTTCTGCTACTGTGCCTTTAATTATAGCTGCGGACATCACAAAACCGATATTTTGAACTGAATCGCTATAAGAGCTCATGGTTAGGCCTCTGATCTCGCACTAGGATTCCCTGTGTCGTAGGTATTAGGAACTACGAGTAACATGGTACCACAACACCCAGACTAGGAACAAATATTTGCAGATCGTGCCAACATTTATCCCGCAGCGGGAATCGAACCCGAACCTCTTGCGTCCCAGCCGGTTACTCGCCCACCGCGCCACGGGGATCGAATTATAAGATCACTCAGGTGTCTATGGTACATATATAAAGTTAGACGACCCGGTCACGTACGTATAGCGTAAATAAACGAACTCTGATTTCGGGGGTTAACTTTGGGGTGAAGTGATTTCCATTCAATTTGGCAAAGATTATCACTTCATCATCACCAGTCTGCTTACGTCCACTGCTGGACGAGGTGGGATTTGCCATTATCGCCACTTGGCAGGCGGATTGGTGATCGCATTTAGGTGCTAAGTACCCAGGTGGATGCTGCTACCCATCCCCTAGTGTAATCCCTTAGCTTTTATTACATCCACGGATGGAAACGGAGGGGTCCACTCTTAGGCCGGACACACTATGGCATGGATTATCACATAAGCTACTTTATATCATGTCCACGCCAATTAAACCGCAGGCAAGATCTTGTTAAACAATTAAATATTGTTTGTTTCAGGACTACTCGCGCGTTGCGTCCGCATCCCCAACAGTAGAATAATCAACTACTTAAAAAGCATGACGGAATGGTGCCACGCCTACATCACTGCTACGCAGGAGTCCACCACAGCCAATGACAATCTGAAAGCACACGGAGCATTCCACGCAGTCTGCCATTCTGTGTTCTACCTCATCGCTTTCAAGCACCACCACCTCTTCAACAGCAAAGAGAGTGAGTACTAACCACGCAAGTAGCTGGCAAGCAAATTAGCCCACTTTCTTGAGAAGTCGCGCGCTACGCAAGCCTGATTAATTTATTAGCTATGCTCGTACAAAACAAGCATACGGCCCACCTGATGGAAAGTAGTTACCGTAGCCTATGGACAACACCAGAGGCATCACACACACGCTGCCGACCCTGAGACATAAAAATCAAGTCTCATGTGCATGTAATTTCGGGTTTTCTCCGTGGTCCCACCGAGCTAGAGATGGAATTAAAAACAAAATTATTGTAGCGCGCTACAATAGGTTTTGTTTTTTAATTCCATCTCTAGCGCGGTGGGGTCATAGCAGTGGGTCCACGGGGAAAAACCTGTGATTTCACCGGCACCTGTACCCTTCAAATCGAAACACAGCAATGCGAGCACTACTGATGGCAGAAATAGGCACGGTGGTAGTACTTCCCCGAACAAACTCACTAAAAGTGCTACTACTAACAAACACACACACCGTTACTAACAGAGTTTTACGCTCGCATCACAATATTTATCTCTATCGCTAACACAGCCTCTTACTGAGCAGATACCATCACAATTTTACGATTTTAACTCTACAAAATTTGATATTAGCCTCTCCGATAATTATCAGTATCCGATTTATAAATATTATCTGTTCACAGGCCTTCTGTTTATCGAGTCCCTGAACCTGCCGCGGCTCGTTACGTGCGCGCTGAACCCGCTGCGCTCGTGCCCGCCACCTGTGACACGCGCCTTCTCGTCCGTGACGCGCTCGCACCAAGTGGCGTACTGCCAGGCCATCGTGGAGCGCAACCAGCGGCACACGCTGCAGAGCTCCGAGACCTTGCAGTACGACGAGTGGTTCCCCTACGACCCCTACACCCTGCCCAGGTTACCATCTCTAACTATTAATAGTGTCTTGCCTCACTCGCTGCACAGTGCCGAGACCATGCAGTACGAGTTCCCTTGTCAGTTCTGCTAGCTATTATGGTCTACCTATTGTCTCTTTAACTTTCTAAATCTGAGAGCAATGTCTGTGATCTTGGTTTTTAACCGACTTCCCAAAAAAGGAGGAGGTTCTCAATTCGGTTGTATTTTTTTTAATGTTTGTTATCGCATATCTTCGGCGTTTATGAACCGATTTGAAAAATTCTTTTTTTATTTGAATAGATATACTTCCAGATTGGTCCCATTTTTTTCAAAATCCAGTTCTGATGATGGGATCCATGAGGAATTGAGGGAACTCCTCAAATATTGTAGGCATACATATGGCGATTTTACTATTTTCAGCAACAAACCAAGCATTTGCATTCAAAAAGTATAATAATCCTTTCACCACTATGGTACTTTCATCATTTTTTTTTCATCCAAATATTTTGTCGAATAAAATTGCGGAAGTCGGTTTTTTAAATGAAAAGTTATTCTATTCATCTCATTTCGGATTCTATCACGTAGTGAAACTCCCGAGTATAGCTCTCCATAGCCCGCTGCGCGACTTTGCCTATCAATTTATGTAAAATCGTTGCGTGACTAACTTACTATCAACGCACAGCCGTCTAGCTTTGGTCTCGCAATCATAACGCACAACGCTGCGGTATGCGGCTCTACGCAGCGTCACGACGCAACGTCTACAGTCTCTGCAGAGAAGTGGTCAGTTGATTTCGCCGCAGCTACCTACTATTAAATTATCTCCAAACAAATACATTGCCAACCCGTGACGCACACCGCAGCGAATGAACGAACACGACGCCGCGCAGTGCGGTTTCTCCCCATTTCACCGCGCTTGCTCTTCGCCGCTGACGCAGACTGCGACGGAACAAGAGACCATCCTAGACGTTTTCCATACGATTGTGTCCGGCACCGCATGTCGCATACCGCAGCGTTGTGCGTTACGATCGCGAGACCAAAGCTTTAGAGAGCTGAAGTTTGGGTACATTATTTTTGTGGTCTTTGATGCACTAAGAAAGGTATTTCCGTAATTCATTCCCTAAGAGGGAGCCACAGGGTGCACTAGGAAAGGTATTTCCGAAATTACGGTCCAACCTAATCTGGTGCAACGGGGTGTGTATGAATGTAAAAAACTCTACGCTCGTGCATGGGCGTTCCACTAGTAATGATATATTTTTCTTTCAGATCCGGTAAAATAATTTGGCCGCTCTGCATAGAGTACAAAGACTGGGGCAAGAACGGTGACTCAACGCAATACTCCGGCATGAAACGCAAACTCGAGGAGGACGATGACTTCCTAATGTCAGCCAGCCCCGCGCATAGGATAGCCAGGCTAAGCAATGGCGTGTCACCAGGGTTCCGGACTAGTGATAGTGTCCACATGAGTTGAAAAGCTTGTCTTTTTCTTTACGAATCTACAATGACTGCGTACTGGAGCTACATTCTACCAGGAAGATTGATGAAAATAACCTCAGAAGTCAGGGTATCTAGACAAAGTCTCCGTGCAAAAGATTGCTACAGATGATATAAAATTTAAGCGGTTAATAAACGCTCGCGCCATCTATCTTTCACGTACAAGCCGTCCCTTTTTTTAGCTGGTTAGCGCCTTACGCTTTCGCTTGGGTGTACGATTGTCTACGTACGCTAAAAAATGCTGTCAGTGCCAAAATCGAAGCGATAAGGTACAAAAAAAGCTGGCCGAAATAACTGCTAGCATTTCGGTCACGCGTAGTGTTTGAGCCTCTCCGCAGGACAAGACTAAAGAGAGACTTAAGTAGAGTTTAAATTTAGATAGCTTTTGTAAAGAGGGTAAGTTGTCATTTCTGCCGATTAACATAACATACGATTGGTGAAATGACGCGACTGACTCCTTGGTCTTTTCACTTTTTTTGTTGCTTGTACGTGGAGATAAAAATGGTAGCATACAAGATCTTTTTATGTGATGTGTATATCGTTTAGTATAAATTATCAGTTTTTCACACTAGTGATTGTATGAAAAAAAATACCGTATCTCCGTCGTAATCGGTATTCAATTTCCATTTATGTAATAACTACTTAGTTGTACTTATGTAGGTAGTTATATATGATAATTTGCGATTAACTCATTCCAGACCCTAGGCATCCCTAGAGGATACCCCTGGGGGTGCCACGGGAACTTGGATTCGGACCCGTGGTACCCCCAGAGGCCTTTCCTTGTTCTATATATCCGCAGTTGCTGCTCCGAACGAAGAACGACCGCAAAACGTAACTTGTAGTTACTCTTGTTTACTTTCGGATCGGCCGCTATCGTGCGGCGACCAGAGACGAGAGAGAGAGGGTGCGCGACGCTAGAGCTTTCAAACTACGAACTTCGTGCCGTAGTTTCGGTTTTAGCTTGATTAGAGTAGCTACCGATCGCACGAAACGAAACTTCGTAGTTCGGTGTATTAGAGTAGACCTCCAGGTCAACTAGTGCAGATGATGAGTTATTAGGATTAGGGATTTTAAACTACTTTAATTTTTCTGATAAAATTATATTTTTTAGTTGTCAAAGTAAGTATAATTCGTTATACTTACTGCAAACAACTAATTTTAAACAAATAGTTGCAGAACTGAGTTTACGTTCATTATTGGTTAGGTTTTTGCAGTCTTCTTGAGGAAATATCTATTTTTAAGAAGATAGGCCTCCCCCATTGAATGCCACGACAAACGGTCTTGAGCCGCCTGCATCCACCGACGTTTAAAATGTCTTTAGTCCTTCGAGTGGAGGGCCTTCCTCTACCGTGTCGTCTGGTTTGTGGTCGCCACTCGAGTACCTATTCCTCAACAAATTTGTATTCTAGGGAGAAGGCCTATTGTCCAGCAGTTGACTTATCTCTGGCTGATGATGATGATGAAGATAGTACTAAGCTACAGCAATTTTTGTAATTTTAAAACTATATCATAATGTAACGCCTAAATGCGAGTCGTCTATGAATTGTGCTGTACAACATACAGTACAAACCATTTATCTCGGAAAAATGTATTATGTAAGGTAAAATAAAGCTTATATTATTTGTTACATATATTAATCATATGTGCCTAAGTAATAAAAACTCTAGTCCTTGAGACAAATTCTAGCATCTGAGAAGAGATTTCATTAAATTTTTATTTTATTAAAGCGTTATTTATTATTGGGTTGTTTAATTTAATTCAAAATTATTTATTTCTAACTTTTATTCACAGTTTCACAACACATATCACATAGCTAAATCTATAAATAAGTTACAACACTTGATCGAGTATTATTTCATGTCACAAAATTGAGAATCTTATATTTATTCTAAAAGGGATACATTGATTATATTGCATACAAAACATATCCTCATTATATTTCAATCGCAAATTCCTAGTCGTCTCGATCGCATTGATCATATTTTTAACCGACTTCAAAAAAAAGAGGTTCTCATTTAACTATGTTTTTTTATAAGACATACCTCGCGTCACGGTAAAAAAAATGCCAGCTATTTATAGCTTTATTTGGCTTTGCAGGCAGATTGGTGATCGCAGTATTTGTGTTCGAGTTCTCAGGTCCTCCATTGTATTTTGGGAAGGTACCGTCCAGTCCAGCAGAGGACCTCGTATGGTTTCTGATGATGATGGCAGTATGAGGTGAGACGCACTGCACGTCTCAATTGGTTCGTCAGATGTCTGCCGTCGCGCTATTGTTCGCAAAACTGTAGCAATACGCAAACCAGACATCCGCCTCCAGTGCCGTCCAGCGCTCTTTTTAGGTTATGGGACCAGATTTTTCATTCGAGATTTTGTTTCCATTCGAGTTTTGCCATACTACATTCAAAATGATATTTTCATTATAAACTTAAATGCAAAGCGTTTACATGATACCTCTGATCGCGTGGTGGGGGAGATGAGAATAGATTATTTTGAATATAGTCTCAAAACCCCTACTGCCATGCCTGTGATCGCGCTGTAAGAGTTTTTGGGAAGATTTTTTAGAATGATCCTACTGTACATTGTATTTACCTAGTACGTGAATAATTACAAATAGCTTTTATCTAAGCAATGCCGAATACACCCCAATTAAATTTGAATTAATATACTTTTTTAGGAAAATTACGTTCTATATTATGAGGATATGTTTTTATTCTAGTTTTAGATGAGTAACAGACACAGCAACAGTTAAGCATTTTCTACACATTAAGATAGATGAATTATGAAGAAATCATTCTGATAGTATAGCTTGTAACCACAATAATTATTATGGTGAGAGAAAAATAGCGAGAGATTTCATGGCTATGTTGTGGCCCACATCATGGAAAAGCTCATAATTTAAGTACCACTGCAATATTAAATACATTCTGGCCATATCACAAGCAAAAATACCATGATACAAAACATTTTTAGTGAACACACTGATGGTAAATCATAAAACTATCTTACAAACTAATTTGAATACTGATGAACAATTTCCGTCTTACTTATAGATTATGGCGTTAAGTTACTTCTCACAATTAAATTACAGCTGTGATTATAGCCATCACATTATATATTTATCAGAGATCTAAGTATATTAAGGCTAGAAACATTATCGGACGCGACTTATGCTAAATCTGGCTAATAACATAACATCTATGCATGCAAATACACATCTATTGTTAGACCTTTAAGCGCTCGGACGTCCAACGTATATCTGGCACACAGCGTCTGACACGACTGTGCACACCACTTAAAGTCGCGTTCGGTAATATGTTTCAAGCTTAAGGCTTGGGACGCATCTGTCCTCGTCGAATTGCAGCAGTTTCCAGTAACTCTATCCCTTTCTATCGTTCGGGCGCACTCTAGCAGTCTCTCGCTCCAACGAACAATGTGTCTGAGCGACAGAAAGGGATAAAGGGAGTTACATGTTATCCATGCTTGCCTAGAAGAAATCTTCAGCGATAAGGCCACCCATTGTACTGCTAATTAAAAAAAACCTATTATGTATTCCTGTTGAACAATAGTGATAACCTATGTTCCAATTAAAAACTCCAAAAATCTCTGCTAGAATCTACTTGGTTTATGATTACATAGTTCTAGAAACTGAGCATTAAATATGAGAAGAAAATTCACGCCATGTTTATTGGTAAGGCAGTATATGAGATTGCATGATTTATCTTTTTTTATGGTAAGGGTGTCGCCGTCTGAACGTGTTTATAGTCTTATTTGGGGGTTGGTGCTTGTTAATCTGGTACTGAGTGATAATTGGTGGTTCATTTGCTGCTAGTTTATTGACCACAAAGTCATCACCAGCTTTCATGTTCTCCATCATCTTGAGTTTGGCCTCTATGGATTGGATGGCCGTCTTCTTGCTGAGTTTCAGCTCAGGTTTGGCTCCAGCAAGGGCGGGGATGCCTAGCTCTGGTTTTGGTTTGTCATGATCTTCCTGTAAATAATAGTTATGTAAAAGTTTATAACCAGCCGAAATACTGACAAGCTCTAAGACAACTATTTCTAAATGAATGCACCCATTTTAAAACCCAATGATTGATTATTATTTATTTATAGACGAGCAGCTTTCGCAGATGTGTCTACGTCACACAGTGTTATAATTTATTATTAAGTATATATATTGTCTCTTAGTTTTGGTAAACTTTTTTGAGCACAGATTTATTTGCTCGAAGCTAGATGTAGAGTTTGTTTTTGAATGCATTGACGGAAGTAGCAGTAACATCATCTGATAGGGCGTTCCAATTGTAAACCACTCTATTGCTGAAGAAGTGATGAGCGACAAGTGAGACGGCGGGGTCACGGTTTATTTTCGATTTGAAGGAAGAATTGTACAATCATTCCAGCGCAAGATTTTTTTAGCAACAAATTCACCTGGACTTGTTGGGCTATTTTCGTTGGCATATGATTTGTCCTGGCTGGAAGAAAGCGTTAGCCGAGTTGGTTGTGAAAAGCAATGGCGGCGATGAGCTCACTACTAGTCACGTCTATATTCCTGCGATTGTGCAACCCATGGTGGAAAGAGGCCCTTTGCCTACCCCTCTGGGGAAAAAGGTATGTGTTTATGTATGACAAAAGTAAGATAATATTTTTCTTTAAAACTAAGTGAATTGAAAATGAGTTTCACGTACCGTGTTTTTGGCAAACTTGACGCAGATCTTCTTAGAGCCGAGCAGCTGTCCATTCAGCGAGTTCATCGCCTTGATTGCGTCTTGTCTCAGCTTATATGAGACAAAGGCAAAGCCCCGTGGCTGCCCTGCGTTCGGACCGCTCCGGTGGAACAGCATGTCAAACTTCTCAATGTTTCCATACACACGGACCATTTTCAGTAATTGATACCGGTAAGGAGAAAAAGGATGGATTATTTGGCTTGTACAATGCAAAGTATACCATAATAAACTAATAATGGTGCCAAAAAACGTGCATGCTGGACAAAGGCCTCCCCAAAAAATACCATGACGGATGCTCTTGAGCCACCAACCCAGAATCAGTTTATCGAGGGAGGGGGGGACGTCATCTGGTTAGTGGTCGCCACTCGAGAACCTTCAGCGAACTAATTATAGAATGTTAGAAGGATGGCTAATCATTTGTATCTAGGTGATCTAACTAAATCATATACATACTCATTAACCCTGGTATCCAGGTTGCCGATCCACAGCCTTTTTTCTGATACTTCGCTGGGCTGAATGGGCTCTAAACTCAGCGGCACCTGTACAGAACATAAATATTGTATTAGCAAGGTTTGTTTGTGCTATACAAATGATGCGAGGCTGCTGGAAATGAGAACACATACAGTGACGTCTTCCATGGCGAAGGTGGTTTTTCTTTGCAATCGAATACTTATAAAACGGAGTTCACGTGAATCATACACTATTCCACTTAAACATTAGCAGTAAATATAACATTTTAATAAATCAATTCACGATTTATTCTCCAAAATTCCAAATGCAATAAACATAGCAATGAATGAATGAAATTGAATGAAACCGAGGACGACAAGCAACGATGGAGCGACACAGCCACAGACTAAAGGCTTGGAGCAAGGAACAAAAACTCGGAGACTCATAAGAAGACTTCCATGACTCCAAGGAGGTACAAACAGTAGTACCTCCTTGGAGTCATGGAAGTCTTCTCAGTCACGAGCGCGTTCCACTTGTGTGATTTATGAAATTTTCGTTATTTTCGATCACAAATGGTGTTCCACTCATATGAATATGAAAGTAAACACTACAGAGGTACTCTGCGCTGTGGGCCAACATGGATATTGTAGTAGGTACCTCTTTAGTATAAAAATTCCTTGTGGGCCACAGCCTCGGCACAGCAGATTAGCCCCTAGAGCCCGTACGTATATTTAGGTACCCTGTGGAGTGAGCCGAGCCTTGCTTTAGATATTATTCTGAGGCTGAGCCCACCCCATGAAAGAACAATAGATACACTGGTATTGTTATTGGTTGTAGTATTGTTGTTAACAACCAAAATTACACGATTTATCTAAAAAACAAAATATTTTTAAAAAAGAATAAACGTCCGGCGAGTGTCCGTATAGTTAGCGACCCCCACATTAGACGACAAGGCGGTATGGTCTGAAGGTGCATGCCCGAAAGGGCAACAAAAAAAATTTATGAAAAAAAACAATCGTGTTAATCGTGTAGTACTCTCCTTAGTCTGTGCGTGTTTGTTGTTGTCGTAAAATTGAAAATTTTGTGGGGCACGAGTATAATAGTCTAATTTCCTTATAATAACTAAATGACTGTTTCAAAAGCCATGAATAAAATAAATAAAAGAATCCCTGGGCTATTATTGCCTGTTGCTCCGAAGACAAAAGTCGATGGAGCCTCCGATTTACCCTCTAAAACAATACCCGAACTTATGGAACTAAAGGATAGACAACTCAAACTCCTGAATAACAAGAGTTTCATCAATAGATTAGCGGATAAAGGTGCGAAGATACAGGCTTTCTATGATAAGATTGCAAGCGAATTGGTTATAAAGCAGGAGGCAGAGGAAACATGCCATCTTTTGGAGAAACTTAATTTGAATGTTGACGAGAAATCTGTGCAACAAATGGAATGGGAGGGAAAAATACAGAACAGAAAGGACACATATCTAGACTCTGATGATGACAGCGACCCAGAAGACGTATTACAAATCCTCAGTCAAAATACTGCTCAAGAAAAGCAAGTAAAAGTTTTACAACCTGAAAAACTTTTAATCACACCTGATGACTTGATAAAGATAGGCGAAAACCCTCATATACAGTACATTGTAGGAAAAACTGAAGTGGCACCAAACCCTAGAGCTTTTGGAAAATTCAAACCTTACAAAACAACTATAACTGACGTCCACAATCCTGAAAAGGAAATGCATAGAAAAAAACATAAATACTGGGAGAATACTGCTGCCACACCACCTCTTACCATCCACGGTCCAGCTCAAACTATATCAATAGAGGAATCCCTGCAACTTCAGAAAGATCAAAATAAACATCTAAAGGAGACTGAAGCATTACACGCAGCAGAAAAGTTACTAGCTAAACTAAATATAGGGAATTTACCCATTGATGTCTCGAAGTTTGGAGAGTACCGAGATGTTGCAAGTGATTCCGATGATACGGATCTTGAGGGTAGTGACAAGGAGGTCCATGATGAAGAACCGGAGAAAGGAGGAGTTGTATTTACAGTTATGAAGTAATTTATGTATGTTCTATGTATGACATACAATTTTGAAGATACTGAAAGAATTAAGAATTAGATCAGGATACACACTACACAGACAATCCTATCTAATCTGTGGGGTCAGACAGTATGTGACTGATGGACTGTTAACATTCTACTAATATTATAAATGCAACAGTTTGGTACTCAGGTGGCTAAACCGATTTTGATGAAATTTGGTTGAGATAGGACCTGGATTGGCACACCTAGGTTACTTTCTATCCTAGTACCACGCGAGTGAAGCCTCAGTTTGTTAGTAATACATAAGTTTAATAAATAGTAAAATAAGGATGAATTTGTAAATTAGATTATTTACCTACCTATAATGTTTTTGTTTAGTTCTAGTAAGTCTGACAAAGTACCATTGAATAAGAGAAGACAGAAAAGAAAAAAGATATGCTCATATTTACAGTAAGGTTGGTATGTGGGACCTTTATTATATCATTAGGTATTCTGAAATACCTTTTCCAATCCAAATAAAGCCATAAATTTGTAAATTGATGGTGAAAATGCATTAAACACACTAAGGACACTCATTGTCATGCATTGCATAATTTTCCAGCACAGTTAGTACTATGAGGTTCACTGTGGCATTATGATGCATCACAGCGCCTACTGACTATCGGTTATTCTGGGACGCGTACTTAATATAAAGCGCCTTTCGATTTGCTTGGAGCAAGAGCTAACTTCACTCAAAAAAGAAACCAGTCGGTCGGTCTTTCCATCTCTGTCAGTCACTCGCCAGCGATCACTCGGCGCTGTCGCACGGGCGTATTAACAAAAACAGTTCGGTTGTGACATGGCTCCGGTTTCCAGCAACGTTGTAGGGATCGACGATGATCAGCGATTCGCTTTGATGAAGGTACGTACCTATTCCTACTGCCAGCTATCATTTCGCGTCCTTAGATAAAGTATCTACATTTTCATTATGATTATACTTAATCGGAACAATGAGGAAATCTAGTTCAGCTTTTGTTTATGTTATACTATGCAGCAAGTAAGTACCTAACTAGGTAACATAGGTAGGTTATGCAAAATACCTATCTAATCATAATATCTAATGTTGCTAGGAACACATTTCTTTGCCCTAGTTTTAGAAAGGTGGTGTGGTGGATGCTAGGTTACTTAATTTTATGCTTTTAAATTAGGACAGAACCCCTGGCGATATCTTGTAGGGAAAATACCTGTAAAGGGATCATCATGTTTTATTATAGGGCAGTGCAATTTCCAGTTAAGTATTGGATGAGGTCCAGGAAACAGGAATGAGAGGGAAGCGTTGTCCCGCTGCGTGCGCGGCCGGCCAGCGAGTGCCAGAACCGAAGTTTCAATTTTATACTTAGGTAGGTACCACATTACCTATGGCAAATCCCCCAAATGCACGCTATGGCTTGTATTATACGCTATGCAGCTATGGGGTAGGCCTCATCCAGCAGTGGATGTCTTCGAGCTGATTTGAGCTGATGAAGAAAAAGAAGTTACCATTTAGGTAACCTACCTGAAATTGATTTATAAAATATCAATGTTTCTTAACAACAAAAAAACGAGTTTACCTACTTATAATTCTTTATTGTATCTTCACAGACAATATTTACAAACAATTTTAATAATGAAATACATGTACAAAAGCGAGCAGTGTGAGAAATAAAAGGAATACCAAGAATGTTTATTATGATTTTTGAGTTGTATCTACCTCAAAAACCTCGCTGTCCCCTCGTTATACCTACCGTTATTTAGTTCATCCGTGATCATTCATGGCGCATGCAACTGTGCCGAAATATCGGGAAATACCTGATACAGCTCAAAAAACAAGATTCATATCCCGTTATTAGTGATAGGTAGTTAGTTAGTTTTAGGTTTATTCATAACCATGTTACAGATCAATCATCCAGATAAACTACTAATAAGGTACTTTTTAAAATAAGTGAGTAGTATTGTTTATCAACAAGGTAACTTTAACTCCGTAAGTTAATTGACACCTATGTGAAAGGTTGCACCACAGCTCTTCATTGGTTCTCATTCCAAGATCCAAGGCCTCCAAGGGCAGCGTTATCTTTTTGTGTAGTACCTAACCAGAAAACTCTGTCTAGCGTCCTAAAAATAGCTCTTCTCATATTTGCCTGCATAAGTATTAAAATATTTTAATAGCGAATCCAAGTCAAGTTACGGGGGACGTGAACACCTCCTTACTGGCTAATAAAGACTAGCGGCCTCATTTCAAATAATTCTATTGAAAAAAAAACGCTTGAAATGGATAGGTGTAGGTATAGTAAGTGGCTGGTGGAAAGCCTAGGTGGCCAGCCTTGACAACCCCTTAAGTTCAGGGCTGGATCCGCCACTTATTCTTCACGTGGTCTTTACGTATGGTAGCCCGGAAAAAAGCCCGGCCGATTATGACCGATGAATGAACTGGTGTGGTGATAGCAATGCGCCCCCACAGGGAAGCTTGTTTTACGCACCCTTCTTTACCTCTTGGCAGGGATCATTTAACACACGATGACTTGATTGTCGTTGGAAAGCGTCGTATGGTACGAGGGAATATTATTACAACACTGGCCATGAAACTGATGGAACTCTACATTGCGTCAAGCGAGTTAAGTTTCCATAAAATGTACTATGCTACAGAATATAACTGTGGAGCAGTGAACGCAGCACTTTTGCTTTTGGTTGCATAACAACTTTAGTCATTATTCTGAGGTAACGACACAGTGATTTATGTACCCCTGTCAGAAAAAGTGCACCGAGAAAAAGTAAATGAATAGAAGGACTTTTTTTGCTCTTTCGAATGGAGACTTCGCCCGTTTTTATTATATTTAAATTTCTCGTGTTTTTTTTTAGTTATATCGTGTAATTTTGGTGGCATTTTAACCGGTGTAGCGTCTAAAAAGCACATTTTAATGAATTTAAATAAAATTAGTGCATTGCGTTGCGTGCTTTTCGAATGGGTGGAAATTGTCCAGGAACATTCTAGTAAACTGCCATCGATTTACTGGAACATGACTTGACCGAGGACTTGACTACTTGACATTATTTGATAAATCTGTTACTTGACATTGGCAAAGTTGAGTACATCCTAAGATGCCAATTAATAAAAAAATAAAAGATTAAAAAGTAAATGAATATAACTGTTTACAGTAGTACCTACATAGGTACCTACCTAGATTATATACTTACGTAAGTAAGGAATGGAGATGCATATTAAATAGAGTCACGTACCTACCTATGTTATGGTAAAACCAAAGATTTTTTTATGCTACGTAGGAACCGGTAAAACCCAATTAAATGACAATTGTAATAAGTAGGTAGAATGGGACTACAGATATTACAAACGCCGCAGGAAGTCGGTGGAAGGAGGCAGCTGAAGACCGTGCGTCGTGGCATTCTAAGGGGGAGGCCTATGCCAGCAATGGACTTCTTTCTACAGGCTGATGATGATGACTTAAAGCCCGATTAGATAGATTTTTACCGATTATTTAATATACGACCCGAGGTTTCGAGCATCTAAACCTCGGGTCGTATACTCGAATATAATCTACGTAATTTAAGCCGGTTAAAATATATTTATTCATGAATACCACTAACGAAAGTTTTTATCAATAACTTTTCATTCAAATAACTTTTCATTTAAAAAACCGACTTCCGCCATAGTATTTGACAAAATATTTGGATGAAAAAAAAATGATGAAAGAACCATAGTGGTGAAAGGCTTATTATACTTTTTGAATGCAAATGCTTGGTTTGTTGCTGAAAATATCAAAATCGCCATATGTATGCCTACAATATTTGAGGAGTTCCCTCAATTCCTCATGGATCCCATCATCAGAACTGGATTTTGAAAAAAATGGGACCAATCTGGAAGTATATCTATACAAATAAAAAAAGAATTTTCCAAATCGGGTCATAAACGCCGGAGATATGCGGTAACAAACATTAAAAAAAAAAAAAAATAAAAAAAAATACAACCGAATTGAGAACCTCCTCCTTTTTTGGGAAGTCGGTTAAAAACCGACTTCCGCCATAGTATTCGACTAAATATTTGGATGAAAAAAAAATGATGAAAGAACCATGGTGGTGAAAGGATTATGATACTTTCTGAATGCAAATGCTTGGTTTGTTGCTGAAAATATCAAAATCGCCATATTACAATACCTACAATATTTGAGCAGTTCTCTCAATTCTTCATGGATTCCATCATCAGAACTGGATTCTGACAAAAATGGAACCAATCTGGAAGTATATCTATTCAAATAAAAAAAGAATTTTCCGAATCAGTTCATAAACGCATTAAAAAAAAAAAAAACAACCGAATTGGGAACCTGACTGAAGACTGAAAGCATCAATCGATGCATTACGTCAAAATAAAATATTCCATATTGCGTAACTTTAAGGACCTTTTTCGAACGTCTACTAACTACCTACTAATTCAGATGAATAAAATTTCGTCAGAGTTTACCTCACAACATTCACAACCAATTATTCAAACACGATTTATCATCAAAATCTTTATTAATTGCAAAATGACACTTGCATTTATTAGAAGGTGATTCATTCTTTTTTTAACCCATAACGAAATATAATTATTAAATGGGAAAGGCCGATTTTGTAACATTGGTCAGAACTAACATAACATAACCAGACATAACATAACCACATAACATAACTAACATTGATTGACGACCTCTGTGGCGCGGCGGGCGAAGGTTTGCCTGCGACGCAGGAGGTTGCGGGTTCGATTCCCGCCTCGGAACAAATATTTGTACAATCTGCAGGTATTTGTTCAGGGTGTTCTGGGTATTTTCTATGTGTAATAAAAAATATCTATCCATCTAATGTAATGTATTAAAGTATATCAGTTATCTAGTACCCATAACACAAGCTCTGCTTAGCTTGGGGCTAGATAATGTTGTGTGTAGTGTTCAGCATTTATTTATTTATTTATTTATAACACCCAACAGTGACATACATGCATAGTCCTAATCCTACACTAGGACTCCCTGTATCGTACGTATCAGGAACTACGAGTACAATAGTACCACAACACTCAGACCAGTAACAAATATGTGCAGATCATGCAAACATTTGTCCCGCAGCGGGAATCGAACCCTCTTGCGTCTCAGCCGGCTATACGCCCGCCGCGCCACGGTGGAAAATGACGCGTCTTTGCCACATATAACTTTTCACGTGAAAGGATTATGATACTTTCTGAATGCAAATGCTTGGTTTGTTGCTGAAAATATCAAAATCGCCGTATGTATGCCTACAATATTTGAGGAGTTCCCTCAATTCCTCATGGATCCCATCATCAGAACTGGATTCTGAAAAAAATGGGACCAATCTGGAAGTATGTATATCTATTCAAATAAAAAAAGAATTTTCCAAATACGTTCATAAACGCCAGAGATATGAGGTAACAAACAAAATTAAAAAAAAAAAGAAAAAAAAATACAACCGAAATGAAAACCTCCTCCTTTTTGAGAAGTCTGTTAAAAATGACAAAATGCGATGCAAAAGCGTTGCTGACGAGTACCTCCATCCATACAACAAGTTTGGTTTTCGGTTCAGCATTTATGCAAGAACAAAAAGGTCAAACCAATTATAGTCACGGCTAATAAAATTACAGTATCATTTTTGTTACTTTTGGTACCTACATTTTAGTACTTGCGAAAAAGAATTGTCTACACTTGCTATGCAATCTAACCTTTACTTGAGCTTTAATCTTCAATGTAACATCACCAACCCACTACACACTTCACTTGTAAAGTAAATACGTATAAAATAGTTATTTGTTATACAAGAGTGCAAAGTTGCTTTTTAACCGCGTGCTCAATTTTGATGACCGAGCAAGCGAAGGATTCTAATGATTAAATAATTAGAATCCTGAGCGTTAGCGAGGGAATCAAAAGAGCACGAGGTGAAAAATCTTTGCACTCGAGTGCAACACGTAACTTTTCACAGTCACATGATACTTTTCCGCATTTTCAACAGTCAAAAAAATAAAATAAAAAAAAACAAATAAACTTCTTCGTCGCTAGAACCAGTCATTTTAGGGTTTACTTGTTTTCAAGTTTCTTGTTTTTAAACTAAGGTTTTAACAATATGACGTGAAAGAAAATGGCGCGCGTATAGCAAATCTGTCCTTATTCTAAGAGCAAATTAATAAAATAGTAATACACCAAGAAGGTTCCGACTCTAAGTTTTTAACAAATTAAAAAAGGTAGTAAGTATGATAAATTCGGCACCATGGAGGTAAAAGTAAATAGGTTTAATGATGTTTTGAATTCACAAACTTAGTGCACACGATGTTCTAAATTCAATTTTACTTTATCCTCTAGAGGATAAAAACGGCTTTTACACTCAGATATCGAATTGCAAAAATACTCTTTCCGAGATGGTGGGATGAAAAAGTTATTGGTTTTATTACACTGCTAATTTTTGGTAGAAGCTACACAGTTATTTTGCGTCGCACAAATATCAAGCTAATTAGAGACTATTGAAGCATCAATTTATTTTTGTGTACCGTTATAGGGCCTAAGTCCAGCCCCCCAATTACAGTAGCAAATGATAATAGGGATCATTTTGGCAGCCTTAGCGCTATCTAAATCTTATGAAACACTATCTGACCCGCTCGCAACTTCGTACGCGTGGAAGAAGATAATGCGGCCGCAGTGAAACAAACAAACGAACCCCTAAAAACTCCTACAAACTCTTTTAACCCTGTTTTTCAATTTGGGGATCACATTATAACCTTGTGGTCCTGAAAATATTGAAATCTCAACAACCACACCGTGAAACAACCTTTGAAACGACACCACACTTGAGTTGTTCAATTTAGGGGTCCCATTTTAAACTTGAAGTCCTTAAAATATTTTAATCTCAACAACTACACCGTGAAACTGACTTTTACTGCATCGAAATAAACTAAAATCAAGCCAAAACGTATAGTGTATTTTTTTTACAAAGAAAACGTTTCCGTGCCTGTTTTCAGGAAAATTTCTGGAATCGCTGAAACATGAGGAACGAAAAAAGTTCAAATTTCAATTTCTACTATCAACCGTTTCTGAAATACAGAGCACTTTTGTTTTACATTAAAAGCCCTTTTTGGACCCCTTAGAGGGCTAACTTTTCAAATTCCTTTCTTAGTACACCCCTACACTCTAAAAGGAACACACCCTCCAAACAAGTCTCTACGACCAGCGGTTAAGGCTGTGCGTTGTCACTCGGTCAGTCAGTCAGTCAATCAGTCAGTCAGACGATAAAATTAACGGCAGTTTAATTTAAATAAAATAGAAAGTTGTAGGGCAATAACATGCACTGTTATTACTTGCTATCACCTCGATACGTGCTGTAATCAAGAACCGCAATATGGGCGGTTATTATCTATCCACATAATATTGCGATAGAAATAGATTAGTGCAAGATAAAGTTACAGCTGTGTTATTATTTCGATTTGTCCACAACTTGCCGTTTGGAAAATCAATTTTAAATTGATTGGAGGACATTTATCGTTTTTTTAGGGTTCAGTACCTTAGTACCAATTGAATCATTATAGCATCACTCTCGTGTCTATACAGGGTGTAAAAGGACAGCTCCCGAATACTGAAGATGCCGGTAAAGCTACCTATATCATAGCTATATAAAATTTAGCTATGTAAAAGTGAGCATTTTTTTTCGCTTTTTTTTGAGCTTAAATATTTCCAGAATCTTGGTCTGAGTGCACTATTTCAGTTTTGAGGAGTAGTCTTTTTACACCCGTTATATCACAGTCTATTTTCTCCGAATCTTGTAGACGAAAACATTTAAAATTTGGTAAATATATGGAGTTGGGTAAGCCAATCACGGAGCGTAAATAAATGAATTCTGATTTTGGGGGTTAATTTTGGGAGGGCAAACTAGAAAAGTAGAGTAGTTTGCAAGATATTAAAGAAAATATTCGAAAATTGAGCATTTATCCCCCCACAAACCCCACCCACGCCCCCTTATCTTATCATATCTTATTAATTTCACCGAGGACTCTTAGGTTCAATAGATCTAGCTGTTAATATGGTAGACTTGTATGGAACCCTCTCCACGCGAGTTCGACTCGCACTTGACTGGTTTTTTATTTGAAACAGATTGTAGTCTTATGCAAGTACTTACTTATGCACTAGTTATTCTATCTATTTCACTTTCACTGAGTCATAACAGAGATTGGCAAAGAGTGAGCGACAAGAAACAGCAAATTGTCTATTTGCCACTAATGTTTGTTTGCCGTGATGTAACTTTCTAGTGCAGTGGAAATGGATTAGAGAAACTTGCATAATGCAGCAATCTATGAATGCTGGAAAGTCCTTTCACTGTTTTGCCAGTACTATGGCGCGGTGGGCGAGTAGCGGCTGAGACGCAAGAGGTGCGGGTTATATTCCCGCTGCGAGACAAATGTTTGCATATTCTGCATATCTACTCCAGGTCTGGTTGTTTTGGTACCATGGTACTCGTAGTTCCAGATACCAACGACACAGGGAATCCTAGTGTGTTCCCAACGAGTAACACCCAAACGAGAGGGAGACTATTGTATGTGAATGTTGGGTTTTATATTATGTTATGTTACTGTTTTTTCTCGGTAAATGCCGACCTGAGGGCGTATTACAAGTTTTGCATTGCAAAAACCGGAATGCGAAACGTGAGCATTCAACGTGACTTACGTAGTAACTATATACTAATCTGTACTGTTTGTCGCGACTGCGCGGCACAGAATGATGAATAGTTACTACGTAAGTCACGTTGAATGCTCATGCTCACGTTCCGCATTCCGATTTTTGCAATGCAACTCGTAATAGGCCCTCAGGTCGGTATATTACCTATACATTTAAGTTTGTTGTTTTATGGTGTCACTCATGAGTATTTTAAAGTTAGAGTATTTAGTTTGAAACTAAAACTAAAAAAAAACTATCGGTACGATTACGACCGTTGAAATTAGCTTATCTATCGGAAACTGAATTTTGTAATCATAATTAAAACAATAATCAGATTAATCAGTTTATTTTAATATTGAGTACCTACGTATTTCATGTAGGTAGGTACCTACTTTATATAAGCTTAATACTTACAAAAAATTGTCAAAAGTTAAGCAATAGTTAAAATATTACTATAACTAATGTTAAACAGTTACAGGACTAACTTTAAACAATGCTCAAATTTGAATAACAGGATGTGTGACTTTTTTCTACATACATAGGTCCAAGCACCAAGTACAACATATTTTCCTCACAATGCCAATGCAGGTAGGTACCTACACTATCCACAAAAGCAAAAAAGTTAATTATTTGAATATGAAACCATAGATAAAACTAAAAATCATCCAAATGGCTATCGCTGCAGGAAACCGATCCTCTTATAGCATGTTTAAAACCAAACAATATAGACAGCAGCTGTACAATTGCGCAGGCTTACCTAACCTGTGGACTGGCGCGTACGTCTTTGTTTAAATACTTTAGAGCGCTAAAATTCTGTATTATTTTTCCACCTCACCGGTTCTTTCTTGATCTGCCTGCGTGTTAGAGATCTGAGGTACAGCTGTGAGCAATTACTTTTTCCTGAATCGACCGATTTCATCAATACAAAACTATATTCCGTCACTTTTGCAGATAATCGGCATATTTAAGTACCTATTTAAAATACCTAATAACTACACTCGAGAGCAATGAATCCGGGTCACTTAAAGAATCCTAAAAATCTCGGAAACTAAAAATGCTAGGTTAATGCAATAAATTGTATTTAATAGACAATGTAATACTCCTTAAATGAAGGTATTAAAACTTCTTAGTTATTGTAAAGTTATATCATAAAAAAATCAAATTTGAAAAAGGGCCACTTTCGAAGATGGAACTACGAAATTACAGCATTTGGTTTTGCTTTTGTTTGTAATCTGTCATTTATCATTGTTTGATTTCTGTTTTTTTGTTGTTTTTTTTCTGCGTAAACGCAGTAATGGAAGCACGAGGAGGCAATACGAAGTATTAAAATTCAATAAAATCGTAATAAAGTTCAAAAATTTCATGTTTCCTATTTTTGTTTTAAGGAGAGATCAGCAGTTTTTTTCTTTATGTAATTTTGTGTTAATAAAATGTATGGTGACTCATATTTTTTTTACCTTCATTTAAGGAGTATTACATTGTCTATTAAATACAATTTATTGCATTAATCTATCATTTTTAGTTTCCGAGATTTTTAACATTCTTTAGTGACCCGGATTCATTGCTCTCGAGTGTATTTAAATCAAATTCTGCAGTCTGAACGGAAGCGATGCTTTCTAGACGCACGTCTAGTCTAAAACTGAACTGCCCCCTTATTCGCTATGACCAAACGTAACATAACGCGGGCTCGTTACGATATCTGCTTGGACTCATCGCTGAATAGTATGGGTGACGTCACTCGTTATTGACAAGGAATCTCTTAGGTCATAGCGAACGGCCAGCCAGGGTGGTTATTCGCTATGACCTAAGAGATTCCTTGTCAATACCCCCCCCCCCTTCACCACTTTTACTTTGGCACTTGACTCAAGCTTGACGTTCGAAAACGGTCTTTGTGTTTACGGAATATGGAATATTTTATTTTGACGTAATGGTGGGGCGTACAGTTTTAGATTAATCAAACTGTAACTTAGTGTAACAAAAACGTCGTCGAATTAAAACTTTCCCACTAAGTATTCAATAACACGTTACACCTGTGCGTAATACTGAATTTTAACCAGTCCGTAATCCTATTAGGTAACTCTTCAGATATTTCGTAAGCTACTTAATTGCTTGCACAAATCTAATCTAGTCAAATGGTAATAAATAAATAAAATCAATAACTGTCAACGATTTTTACATCTTCAATATTTGGGACATGTAAGGCTGTAAGTTTGCGCATCATATAAACACACTTATATATCAAGCTTTTTTTAATGTTACGACAAAACCTAGCCTAACTGTTACCTACTACTTATGTACCATGCCACTGTGGGAGTTCCAGGATTGTGGGCCAACTATTATGACCACAGGTCTAAGTTATGAGGTCATAGTCCAACGGAAATGATAATTGGAGGTATAAGCCCGTAGGTAGTCCAAGAATAGTTAAATCACGTCCCTGCAGTGCAAGTACGTAGGACTTCCCCCCCCCCCCCAAATCAATAATTAATTCAGTAATTGAGCCCTGGAATTACTGTCTGTGTGGTAAGGGAGAGCCGAATTTAACGTTGAGGGATTTTCATCAAAGGAAGAGCAGATAACTATAGAAACTCTTATCATTATAGAATCTTTATGTAGAGCTCATATTTATTAGCCTCAATTATACAATTTAAAAGAGACATAATGATAGTATTACTCTGCGAACAGTAGACCACAACACAAACTTTTTTGCAACAATTGCGACCAGTCTGACATAATTATAAAAAATTATGTCAGACTGGGTAATATTAAGTATTGTTATAATTCCATCTCGTTTCCATCTCAATCCGGTGACTACTTACCGGTACTGACAGTGTTTGTTTAAATCTTTATTTTATTAAATTTAATTAATTATAGGCCCTTTCTTATGACACTTATATTTGTTTAACGGTAAATGGTGCCGCAGAAAATAATAAAACATCCCCCTTTTTGGGGGAAATACCCATCCAATTAAAAATCACAGACGACAAAAAAAACTATTAATTGGTAGAGCAAGTTCCACCAAGATGCGTTGAAAAATACGATCTGTACGCGAGTACCAACATACATACATTCGGACAGATGAAAGCAAATTTTGCCAGCTATGGCGAGGACTTCGCTCGCTCCATCACTTGAAAGAAAGGCGGGCTAAGAGATAAATTAATAAATTAAAAATAGGTATTTGACTAAATGTGTTGCTGTCGCGCTGCACGTTACATTATCACATTAGACAAACATAATGTGATATTGCAGACGATACCAAACTTTTTGGCATGTTATGCAATATATCTGCGATAAAAGGAACAAAAATGCAGACTAATAAAATATGCAACGATCGCTCATAATGTTTAAGTAGATAGCATTACTTACTTTGCAGATTAGTCACAAAAGCAAATGATTCGAAAGTAGAAATACGGGGACACTGTGATACAGCCTTTGAGAGGATTATTTCCATGCTTTGTAGAGATAGCACCAGAAGTTCAGGACTACCTCATAACTAAATACTAAAATAAAACTAAATACTACTAAATAGTCTTCAATAGAGGCCAACTCAACTCATGAATTATTACCTCCATACTTACCTATCCAACTGAGCCAAAATCTGTCCGACTAGTCAGGCTAACAGTTTGGAATAATTTTGTCCAAACATTTAGACTATCGAACTGTTGGTAGGAAAGATTGGAATAAACGAAAACAGTCCAGCCTGTCTATTCCCTAACTGAAAATCACTCGGTGACTAACGTTTGACAAGAAAAATTACCATCCCTCTTGCTGTTTCCAGGTACGGGCACGTTTCAGAATACCTCTTGTGGCCTTAGACAAAGATGTGTGGTGATCTCTTATGTGATTCGGATATCCCCATACTGTCCCATTTAAAAAAAACACCCTGTATATGTGTTGTCGAATATTTAAATGTATTTCGTTTTTTTTTTATTTTTTTTATTTGACCGTACCGTTTCGTATCTGACTTTCCGTGACATTGAACAGTGACCATATGTTGTTTACCACCAACAGTAACCGGTTGCCTAACTCTATCGTAGTCAAGGTCAGGAAACCGCTACTTGGATGCAATCTCGATAATGTTTACTGTTTGTGTAAGCGTATGTGGTTGTCCAAATAATACCCATAACTGCTATTTAGGGTTCCGCAGGATCTAGTTGATCAAAGTCAAAGTCAAAGTCAAAGTCAAAAAGAACTTTATTCATTGAAATCACAAGGATCATTTTGAATCGTCTTATATAAAATTAAATTACTCCTGTTCCAACGCGACCAAGCCTAGAAGAATCAGGCAACAAACTCGGCTTGGCTTACATAAATGGTCCGTCTTACCACTAGGTGAGAAGCGCCTGTGTGGTGCCTCGGAGCAAGGAGTTGCTGATACATAGTAAATGAGAACTTAAAAACCTTAGGAAGGTAGTCAAAAGTAAATAAACATCAGCAAAAATATGCAAGACAGCACACGCTACGCTTGTTATACTTATAAATAATAATCTAATACAAACATGTAAATAGGTAAGTACAGATATTGCAAATTTCCATTTTAGCAGTCGAGGGGCAGAGCGACATCAGGCCACGCGGCTTTATCATTAATATAGTCATCAAAAGTGTAATACGCTTTCTTAATTAGATTCATCTTTATGTAGGATTTAAATCTTCGAATAGGAAGTTTAAATGCACCTTCTGGAAGTTTATTATAGAACCGTACAGAATTCCCCATAAAAGACCCACTTACTTTCTTTAATCGAAATTTTGGTATATTTAGTTTGTGTTTATTTCTCGTGTTAATACCATGCACGTCACTTTTTATCATAAAACTATCCAAGTGTTTATGTGTATGTAATAATATTTCATAGATATATTGCGATATTACTGTAAGAATATTGATTTCTTTGAAACGCTCCCTCAAGGAGTCACGCGACTTCATTTTATAAATGGCACGTATTGCCCGTTTTTGTAAGACAAAAATAGCTTGGATATCTGCTGCTTTACCCCACAGTATGATACCATATGACATAACACTATGGTAGTAGCTAAAATAAACAAGCCTAGCTGTAGCTTCATCAGTAAGCTGCCTTATTATACGAACTGCATATGCAGCGGAACTAAGTCTACCAGCAAGAGCCACAATTTGTGGTGCCCACTGCAACCCTGCATCAATATTAAGCCCTAAGAAAATGGTAGACTTGACAAGATCAAGTGTCTCCCCATTTATTTTAATATTAGTTGGATAATGTTTTACATTAGGCAATGTGAATTTGATGCATTTCGTTTTTTTAGCATTAAGCAAAAGATTATTAACTGTGAACCACTCAAGAACACGCGATAGTGAATCATTTACATCATCGTAATTAGATTTAGATCTATCAACTTTGAAAATCAAAGAAGTATCGTCAGCAAATAGAACTATGTCACATATGTCTTTCACAAAAAAAGGGAGATCGTTAATGTAAACTAGGAATAAAAAAGGGCCTAGTATTGAACCCTGTGGCACCCCCATGACAATAGTCGATCCTGAAGACCTTTCACCACCAACATCAACTTTTTGGACCCTATTGGATAAGTAAGAATTTACAAGATTAATTGCCTGATTTTGTATGCCATAATGTTTTAACTTGGAAATTAAAGTATCATGCCTCACGCAGTCAAAAGCTTTGGACAGGTCGCAGAAAACTCCGATCGCGTCCTGCGAGTTCTCCCATGCTTCAAATATGTGTTCTAAGAGCATGGTACCAGCATCGGCTGTCGAACGACCCTTAGTAAATCCAAATTGATGACTATGAAGAAGTCCGTGGAGGTTAAAGTGTGACAATAACTGAGTAAGAATAAGTTTCTCGAAGATTTTACTTAACGCAGGCAATATAGAAATTGGCCTATAATTACCTGGATCTTTTTCGTTACCAGACTTGAACAAAGGAATTAATTTACTATGTTTCATAAGATCAGGAAAGACTCCCTCGTCAACACATCCATTGAAAATGTAGGCCATACACGGCGCAATATCAATAATTATAACACCTAACACCTTTGTAGATATTCCCCAAAGGTCTTCAGTATTTTTAATATTAAGTGACTTAAATGTCTTAACAATATCATTGGCATTAACGTATCTGAAACTAAACGCAACCTCACACTTATCAACACTTAATTCCAATAAAGTAGATGCTCCAGAGGCAGTTGATTTTAAAGATTGAGTCACAAAATTAGGTATACTAGAGAAAAAACTATCAAAGGCATTTGCGACCTCAGTATTATTTGATAATGTTGTATTGTTTACGTTTAAATTAATTTGTTTACTACGAGGTTTAGCTTTACCTGTTTCATTATTTATTAATTTCCAAGTTGTCTTAATTTTATTTGCTGATTTTTCTATTTTATTTCTCAAATGCAATGATTTTGCTGCATGACAAACTTTTTTGAAGGTCTTGGAATAGTTCTTTATGTACAAGATAAACGATGGATCGTGCAACATTGATTCTCTAGCCGCATAGAGTTCATATAATTTATTCCTACTTCTATAAATACCGGTTGTAGCCCAATCAGCTAACCCGACATTAGCTCTAGCTTTACATTTTTTTAACTTAAATATCTCACTATGTTCCTCACATATCAACTTAAACAAACTAGTAAAAAGGTCATTCGGATCATCTACGCACGGTACAAGGGGCATTTTGAGTTCAATACTGCCCTGGAACTTCTTAATGCGACTTTCTGTGATAGGCCGATAAGTGAATTCCTTAGGTTCATCTACAAAATTACAAGTAAATATAGCACTGTGATCAATCCTTTAGGTACTAAAACTTTATCCGATCCTTAATAAAGAAAATTCGATGGAGCGTTGCTACCGTTTCATTCAGTTATTATAACTCTAACATCATTAGGCTGTAGAAGACCACCGCTGGACATAGGCCTCCCACATGTAATGCTACGACGAACGGTCTTTACCGCAATGCCAATTCAACTTGCTAGTTCTAAGAACTATATCGGTGATATACAGATGTCCTCATTCCAGATTATAACACTAGTCAAACTATGAGCATAATAGAAAAATACTTATATACATATATGCTCTCTCTATAGCATATACCTCTATACTGGAGCTATAATAGCAACTATACTATAGAACTATATTCTGCTCTACTAAATTATGTGTTTTTTATAGTAATCTTTGGAGACCCTCTTTTGTTTAATATATAAGAACACTAATTTAGGAGAACAGAGCTCTTTCAGCGTTCTCTCAGTTTACCGTTACAGCAAGTTTTCGTTACTAGAACTTACAATCTGCTGGCGGAACCCATGAGTGTGCGGACAGCCTCCAACTTGACGTATATCTCTCTTGTACACAAACGTGAATGACGCTTATGTGGTTTGAAATCGGCCAAGGATCATTGAGAATTTGTTGCGAAGAAAGGTAATTTAGTATTTGAATATGAATTTGCTGGATCATCGTTTACAATCTTAATATATATATTTATATAGGTATTAATTACTTCTTTCATTATAATCTTGTAAAATATACGTAGACCCCCGGGCATTTTTCTAATCTTATAGATATCTAAAATAAATAAATATATCTCAAAATAAATAATCTTCATCCAAATGTTGTCTGGAAGAAATTAAGCGATAAGACCACCCATTGTACTTTTAATTATCATGTAAGTTTTTTTTTTGTTGTAGGTACAATATTGTAGTTTCTATTCTATTTATTACCAGAAAATACAGCAAAAAATTGACATGGAGAATTAGGAAAATTGAGTAACATTATGATATCGAGTAGGCAACAAAGAGGTTTGACAAATGTACCTACATAAAAATAGGAAAGATAAATGAATCTACCTATGAATTTATATGAATATGGCCTTGCATACTTGTGTGTGAAGGTGAAGGTGTATATATTTACCTACCTACCTATATTACTTATGCATACACTTTCTACGTACGTATCTAACTCGCTGGTGCAAAAATATGAATCACCAGTGGTTTCTGCAATTATTTGCGGGCGATGCTTACTCAGTGCATATTTCATAATATTTGCAATGACAGTTAAAATATAACCTTAGGTTTGCGCTCATCTAAGTATTGGGGAAAACCTTGAGTTCACGGAGCCAAATTTAGAATTTAAACGTAAAATTTCGTGGTTTTTCAATTTCAAATATTTTTTGTTCCAACTACCAAGTAATTTCACAAAATTGTTCAAGTGAAATGCAAGCCCAAAGCAGCCCTTATATTATGCACTATAACAAAGAACTAACTGACTGCAGAAATCTTTAAATACAGTGCAGAAATATTCTAAGAAAACTCTGCTACAACTCTGTACTCAAGGAACTGCTTTTTTCTGCTTCTTTCAATAACTTTTCATTTAAAAAACCGACTTCCGCCATAGCATTCGACTAAATATTTGGATGAAAAAAAATTATGAAAGAATCATAGTGGTGAAAGGATTATGATACTTTTTGAATGAAAATGCTTGGTTTGTTGCTGAAAATATCAAAATCACCATATGTTTGCCTACAATATTTGAGGAGTTCCCTCGATTCCTCATGGATTCCATCATCAGAACTGGATTCTGAAAAAAATGGGACCAATCTGGAAAGATATCTATTCAAATAAAAAAAGAATTTTCCAAATCGGTTCATAAACGCCGGAGATATGAGGTAACAAACATAAAAAAAAAAAAAATACAACCGAATTGAGAACCTCCTCCTTTTTTGGGAAGTCGGTTTAAAAAGTTCCGATTCTATAGATATAATGTTTTCGTCAGCGCGATCTAGGATTCGGGCATATTTTGCAGTGCTATCTAGTACTAGTTATGGGGAATTCACACACAAAGAAGTCTTAAAAATAGAAAGTAATTATTAATTAAAATAATTATTTAGTTATATAATATCTAGAAATTCATATTCGACCACTGCATTTGCAGCTTTTATAAGTTGTGCAAATTTATTATGAATTAAGTAACTGATTGCATGAATGACGGTGAAGAACCGGCATTACTTGCAACGTGTAACTATTCGAGCAACAATCATAACAATCATTACCATCTTCATCTGTTAAACGTCCACAGCCAGGCTTAATAACGTAAAACGTACCTTCAACCCCCCTACACCCTTAACACACCCCCCACCCTTGAGGACTTTTAGTATGTTCATCTGGATACCGCAAGGTATAACTGTAACAAATTTCAAAACTACACGACGGAATTGTTTCCCCATTTGATCGTACTACACTAGAAGTTCGATAATCTAACTGTTTAAACATAAATATTCCAAATTGTTAGACTGGTTAGTCGGACATTTTGGACACGCCAGTTTTGTTCCAGATAGAACTACCAACTAATATTACGGTACAATCATTGAAAAAAATGTATTCGAATAAGTGTACTGACTGACGGTATTTGATGTGGCAGTTTTCCATGTCCATTTTGATGGGTTATATCCAAACAGTTAGATCATTGAAGGACTGGATGGAATAAACGATAAGTCTTCCCTATAGAATGTGAACCGCCTCCATCCAACGACTCCAACAGTCTCCAACCTTTCCGGCCCCACTGGGGGATGTTGGGAGAAAAAGTGCCATCGTCCCCCACTAGTGACAACGCCAGATTAACCACTTACGAATGACATCGTCGTGCACGTATCACCAAAGTCACCGATATATCTCTCAAAATGAGCATGTTATGAATATTAGATAAAGCATTTATTCTCCTCTTACAAAGGTTTGGACCTTAAAATGATGTTAGGTATCATTGTAAACTTAAATTGTGAGAAACTGAAAAAATCGCGGGTTCGATTCCCGCCTCGGAACAGATATTTGTACGATCTACAGATATTTGTTCAGGGTGTTCTGGGTATTTTCTATGTATAATAAAAAATATCTATCTATGTAATGTATTGTATTAAGTATATCAGTTATCTAGTACCCATAACACAAGCTCTGCTTAGCTTGGGGCTAGATAATGTTGTGTGAAATGTCCAGCATTTATTTTTATATTTAGTGCTCTCTGTCCGCGGAATGAATATGATAGAGGCAGTATAAAAAACAAGAATTGTGAGTTGATTTTTTGAGTGGCTGGTTAACATATTTTTTAGTCAGTTTAAGTACCTCGACATTTTGTTTTTCTGTTTAAAAATAAGCTGCCACCTGAGGTAACACAATCACAATTGTTTTAATATTAATTAAAATGCTAATTACCATTATCATTATGCTAAGGAAACACTTTTCATCAAGATTACTTACATAATAAGTATAAGAACCTACTTAATCAGCCAGCGTTACAGAAGACGCTCCCTTCATTTCCTCTATAATTATAAAATTCTATGAGTATCTACTTTTTAATAATGAACAAAATTAATAACATAATAATTATCATCATAATCAGCCTTTATGCGTCCACTACTAGACAAGGCCTCCCCCATAAAATACAATGGTAGGAATTGCCATAATCACCACACTTGGCAGGCGGATTGGTGATCGCAGTATTGGTGTTGAGTACTCAGGTAGATGCTGCTGCCATCCCCTGGTGTAATTTTTTAGTCAGCTTTTACGATATCCACGGGAGGAGATGGAGGGGTCTATTCTAAGGCCGGACACACCACGGCACAACACGGCAAATACAGATATAAACAGTAATTATTTATTGACGCCATATATTAATAAATAGTTCACATAACATTAAAATAGGTACCTACCTACTGTTTCAATTTGATCTTCTCCGTAGCGAGAGCCAGCTTGCGTATGTTGCAGAGACACCCGGCCGATGCCTCTTGTAGTATAGCGTCCTTCGAACCGATAGTTTCTAGAAGAAACTGCACAACACCAGCCTGAAATAATATTAACAAAACTTGACCAAAACATAATATAATATTTCGTCTCCTACCTAAGAACTTGTCCAGAGAGGCGTTTTACGCGCGATTGTGAGATACTAGAGCTTCATACATTCCGTCCACATGCAGTCGCGCGTTTTGCAGCTCGCACGAGCGGTGAGCGTGTGGACGGAATGTATGAAGCTCTAGTATTTCACAATCACGCGACTAGTGTAATGGAAATTAAATCATTTTTACAGTGAGCACAACGGATGACCACTTGCGAGCAAACCTTGGGGTAGCCATAGCATATTGCTGCGATTGGTCCCAGAATCGACAAGAGTTCGGCAAGCGGGGCGCAATTACCCCTCTGGTTATTAGAGTCGCGCGATTGTGAGATACTAGAGCTTCATACATTCCGTCCACATGCAGTCGCGCGTTTTGCAGCTCGCACGAGCGGTGAGCGTGTGGACGGAATGTATGAAGCTCTAGTATTTCACAATCGCGCGACTCTAATCGCGCGTAAATCGCCTCATCTGGACAAGCTCGTAGTGTGCAGCAGGTCACACCACAAATACCACAAATATCTAACGGTATAGAGACGTTAGCGAGACTATAGTCTACGTACATCAAATATTGGCCAATGTTGGCCATCACGGTGCGTATGGCTTGTAATTTTTGAAAATTGATTGGTTACAGTTCGACATTTACGATCGTCACGCTAGCGTGTCGATAACGACACATGTTCGTGCTTGGGCCTCTGAGTACTCGACACCAATACTGCGATTACCAATTCGCCTGCCAAGCGTAGTGATTATGGCACATCCGCCCATAAAGCATTACATGTAAAAGGCTTAGTCCTAAAAGGCAGCATCGGCCATCTGAGGCCAACTGCATTAAATGCATCAGAAAAAAAATATAGACGTCTATCGGCGGATAATGATGATGATCAGAATATAATCATAAATAATTATATATCATCCAAAGACTTTAACAGACTTATATCTGCCGTGACTTATTATACATTGCGCTGTTCCGAGACCATGCAACTTAATCACCCAAGTTAAAAAAAAACAAGGAAAAATTTATGTTTCAGTGATATATAAAAAAAATCAATGTCGTTAATGATGATAAATATTGCACATTATTTCTGTGCGTTGGTACAAGAACGAGGTGCGCGTTGATGTCTTCCGTATCAAAAATACTACTAATGCGACTTTATTTTTTGTTAAGTTTAATTTTTCTCATGCCTTCTGCAACCAAACATTTTGTAATCAGTTTCTTGTTTAAAGAAATAGGTACCTATTCATTGTTTGTCCAACTGAGCAAAAATTGGATGCCTGACTTAGTATTATCATGAGATCAGCTACAAATAACATTCAATTCACTTCTGTCCAAGGACAACAAGATTTTTTCAAGATTTTTTTGGAACAAACAGGTTTTCTCGTCATTAAAAAGTGATTTAAGATTTGTCTATCAAAACTTGTTTGGGATCCGCGTATTTTATTATGATAACATAACGTAATGTAAAACGTTTACGAGACTGAACTGGGGCCCAATCGTGTTTCGAATGGAACGTTATTGGTTTCAGTTTGCTGATTAAATTACTGATGTAAATAAAAAAATAGTATCGCTATTCTTCGGAACGATTGAATCGTTGGTGAAAACTTCGTGTGTAGTACTATACTAATCCTACCTCTAATTGGTCTAAAATTAGCAAAAACTTAAATAACTTCTTTTTTCATATCAAAATAATTATTTCACTTCCTTCCTTGTTTTATATTATGTAACAAAAAAATTATTTGGTTCACAGGAAACTTCATTATTATTGAAGATATTTTATCCTCTGAAAATTTTAGACCAATTGGAAGTAGGATCCCTCCTTTTTTATATTAGTAAATACTTCACGGTCGCAACAATATTCAACAGTTCCGATTTTAGATGCTTCAATGAGTAATGTGGTCTTAATGAGGGCTTTTCAACATCGATTAAAAAAAAAAGTACTTAGTTCAAATTGTTTCGATAGATGGCGCTGACTCAACTGTAAATGCCAAGATTGACAAATGTATTATCTGTGGTGTACGCGTACCTAAGCTTTTTGTGACTAAGCTATTATCTAACTAATCTGTGGCTATTAGTCATGATATTCTGTTTGTGTCTGCTTCTTGAGTGTGCGCTAGTGATTTCGTGATGTTTTTAGAAGTAAGCAAAAATAACCACGAAACGAAAATATATCTATGTTGTTGATGTTGACATTTAACTTTATTTTGACACTTGACATTTACGTAACAGAGCAGCGCCATCTATTTTCAACGCTGAAAGCATGATATGAAACGGCCGTGAAAACCCCTCATTGAATTGAAGGTTTCGTGTTGTTTTGAAATACAGGGGATCGCGGCCCGCTTCCCCAATCTAATGTTACCAATCGCATTAGTGGGCTATACAGCTGACCTTAACAATTTTCTTAGAGCACTAAGTAATACTTACAGCATGCATAGTGACGCAGTTGACAGAGTAGAACGACAGATGATACAGTGCCAGAGCCGTCGCGCGATGCACCTGAATGTCGCGTGACGTCATGTAGTTAACCAGAGGGGTAATCGCGCCCCGCTTGCCAAACTCTTGTCGATTCTGGGACCAATCGCAGCAATATGCTATGGCTACCCCAAGGTTTGCTCGCAAGTGGTCATCCGTTGTGCTCACTGTGAAAATTATTTAATTTCCATTTCACTAACCAATACTTAGGTAACTTATGGGACAAAAGCATGAGAATTATAACTTTTAATTAAAAAACCGACTTCCGCATTGAATTCGGCTATCTGCATGTTTTTATTTGTTAAAGGCATACAAAACAATAACTTGTTGCTGAAAATACCAAAATTGCTAAATGTATGCCTATAACATTTGAGAAGTTCTCTTAATTCCTCATGGATTTTATCATCAGAACAGGGGGTTGTACCCAAAAAAATGGGACCAATCTGGAAGTGGGTATAATATTCAAATAAAAAAAGAATTCTCCAAATCGGTTCATAAATGGCTGAAATATGAGGTAACAAACATTAATAAAAACCACCGAATTGAGAACCTCCTCCTGTTTGTGAAGTCTGTTAAAAAGTGGTTTGACTTCATTCACACAACCACAGCACAGTAATGACTGTAAGCCCAAATTGAAGTGCAATATTCAACCTAATCCAAACAACACGCACCAGAAGTTTAATAAAAGTGTGTCAAAAGCGTGTAAAAGTATGTAAACCGTTGTCAGGTACCGAGTTACAAATTTAAGGTGCTTGGATTGAGCAACCGAAGTAGCTACAAACCGCTTGATCTCCCATAAGTATATCAAATAAACTTGTGCAATTGTCTTACGCAGTCAAAATGATATTGTAATCAACAACGTAATGTTATGAAAAATTTTTACGGTTAAGGTGTTTCGTTTATATATTATTAGACTGTCGAAAATCGGACTATAATGGTACCGAGTTAAAAATAATTTATAATTTTAGGAGCCACAAGTATTACACCATCCTCGAACATCTATGCTACCCCAAAGTGGGAGATTCTACTCGATCTATCGTGACGAATAATTTTAGGAGCGACGAGGGATGCGTTGATGGCCTTTGCTACTAATCTCAGGTTTATTTGCCGCGAAGTGTAATGAAGGTTTGTTTTCTTACCGAGTTTAGAAAGTTTCCCCACAACTCCGTGATCAGAAATCACAGCCAAGTTCTCATGGTCGCGGGCTATAGTAGCAATTGCCGCGCAAACCGCTGCCAGTACATTACGGTCATCAGAATCTAGCAGATCAACAGTCAGTTCTAAGGCACCGACAAAAGACCTGACCATCTCTCCAGAATCTGCAGCATTCTGCACACAAGGGCTCAAAGCCAAAGCAGCGTTGGTCTGAACCTTTTTCGAGTCGTTTTTGAGCAAAGACCAAACGAGTCGGACACCATCGAGTTCGTTAATCTCTTGCATGGAGTTCGGCTCTTTTGCGCATTCCATCAAGACGAGTGGCACGTTTTCTAGAAGTGGCTTGTAGGTGTTGTTGAGATGGTGAACTGGAAAAGAATAACACGCTAAATTAAGCCAGGTGTTATAATAGGCTTGGCAACATTGCGTCAAATGATTTCAACAGCTTCAGGCCGAAAATTAACAAAACAAACACCTAAGCTTAGTAACAGCGTACTTATTTATTTTTAATTTTATTAAAATTTATTTATTTATTTTTATTTTATTTATAATAAAATATTATTTTCTATGTATAATAAAAAATATCTATCTATGTTATGGTATATCAGTTATCTAGTACCCATAACACAAGCTTTGCTTAGCTTGGGGCTAGATAATGTTGTGTGAAATGTCCAGCATTTATTATTATTATTATTATTACTTACTGAGCATGGACATTCCTCCAGCATTCCTGATTTTGTCTCGATTCGGTGGATACTTCGCACACTCAGCTAAAGCACCAGCCACGTTTGTCAGTACACCGTCATTCTCATCGTCCAGTAAGCTGACCAGAACTGGAACTGCTCCAAGTGAGTCCAATTTCTTGACACTGGCATCACTATTGGCACACTTCCATAAAGCCCCAGTGACAGCGGCTAGGAGAGGCTTGTTGGAACGATTGCTGCTGTCCTGAGCAGCTTCGACTAAAAGTTCCAAGCCACCAGCTTCTCTGATCATGTCTCTTGTGATAGGATCGCTTGCGCATTTGAAGATCGCCAGACTGCAGTACGTCTGTAAAACTTAATGTCATTTAAAGTATCTACAAGGCATGGATGCAACAACACTTATTGCAACAATCATAATAAGCCAATGCATTGTCAAAAGTGGTTGACCTTGCATGTTTGTATCAATTTTGGTACATTCACACTGATTACAGACCTTCAAATCTTTGTCATCATTGGCCAAGTGTGTGATCAAATCGGTAACCATCTTTTCGGTCTGAATAGCTAATTGGAATGAGGTTTCGTTAGCGCACATTTGTAACAAGCCAACAGCTGGAACAGCTACGTCCAAATGAATTGTTTTTAGCACTCGTGCAATAAGAGGTATCATGCCATATTTTCTCATTGCTTCTCGGTTCCGTTGCGAAGCTGACATAGACCATAAGGCCTTTGCCCCAGCTCTCGTTATATCCAGTAATTGCAACTCGTCTTGATTCAAATCGGCGCGTTCAGTCACTAAGTACCTGAGGGATTCAAAGAGCTAACTGAAGATTAAAGTATGTCTGCCATAATAGCTAATAAACAAAAAGGTATTTACCGTTCTTTTATATCCAGGAAATCGATTAATTTAGGAATGCCACCAAATTTCCGACAAAATTTCCTACTCTTCCGTATCTTGCCTAGATTGGCTATCGTCTCGGCAGCGAGTATAGTAACATCTTTTGCTGGATCAGACAGAAGGCCGATAAGCAACGGAATCGCTCCGAAATCTGTTACTTTTTTCCTGATTTCCATGTTAGGCGTAATATCCTTTAGAACTGCTAAACCACCAAGAATACAGCACAGATCCCTGGTCTCTAGCAAATTGACGAGAAGCTCCAACCCTCCTATTTCTTGAATTGCTCTCTGGTTCACCTCTATCGTTAGATCGTGGTCTTTGAGACAGGACAAAGCAACCATTGTAGCAGTCTGGTTACCAGCCTTCATGTATTTTACTAGCTTTTGTATGTGCCAGTATTCTGGGGGGATTTCTGAGGACTTTATGAGGGCCCCCCAATCGTCTTCAGAAAGCGATGTAGTTGAAGCAGACGATGCTGATGTATCTGAACCCTCAGTAACCATCACTATTCGTGGTAGCCCCACGGTGTCCTGTCCCCCATCAACACTAAACATAGAAAGATTATCACCACCTTCCGCCATGATTTTAAACTATTATCTTCTATATCTTAAATAAATAAACTGTTACAAAAACTCTTGGTATAATTTGCAGATTGTGTTCAAAGTTCCCTGGTATATCTAAGGTACTCTGTGATTCATAGGTAATACAAAAACAACGTTAGATGTCTTGTCAATAGCGTTACTTGGCAACCATAATGGTTAGGTGACACATTTATTTATGGAACACTTTGAAGTTTTTTTTGTTTATGTTTCTTGTGCATTGTCGTTCGCAAAAAGGTTTTATCGAGTTTCAGTACCAAACTCCAAAAACCTATAATTAAGTCCATGGTTACGACTGGCTAAAGATTTCCGCCAAGTTTATAATTTTCAGAGCATAATAATAAAAAAAGTAATTTCTCTTGTTACAGTTTAGAAGGAGTGTTAAGGATGTTATGAAACCAGAACACAATGATCATTTTCTTCTGAGATGGCTTAGAGGTAAGTACGATTTAGGTACCAGTTAGGTTCTCTGCGTTATTGGGAGTAAGTGAACAGACTTCACAGAAAAAGTAGATTTTATTTATTTATTTATTTATTTATTTATTAATTTATTGCGAAACTGGGTACAAATATAGATGTCAAATTAGATTAAGTCCGCCACAATCCGCTTCACAGCATGCAATAATTGATACACAATAGAATTAAAATAATCAAAACAAAACAAAAACAAGTGAATAAAATAATAGTTAGTTCAGAGGTACTTACTCAATCAACTAGCACAGTCAATAATTATACACCCTCATAACAATAATGCGACACAATATTAAATGTCATTGAATTAATAATATTAAATGGTCATGTCATATAATTATGTTCTAACTTGTCATTCAAATAGTCCTCAACACTATAAAACACTTTTACAAGAAGCAACCTTTTCACTTTAGATTTAAAGATATTATATGAGGTGGTCTCAAGTATAGACCTCGGCAGGTGATTGTAAATTTTTGGCGCCATACAATATATACTTTTGTTTAATAAAGCAGTTTTATGAATAGGGCAGCGAAGCTTAAGGTTTTGACGCTGGCTACTAAAATTATCAAATAAATGTAGGTTGCTCCTTACAAACTGGACCACTTCAAATATATAAATACAGGGTAGGGTTAAGATTCTTAAATTATTAAATTGTGGTTTGCAGCTGTCAGTCTGATTAAGCTTGCAGATAGCCCTAACGCATTTCTTCTGTGCCTTAAATACCACTTCTTTATCAGTAGAGTTCCCCCAGAACAAGACACCATACCTCAGAAGGGATGCTACATATCCGTGATATGCCATTAAAATTGTAGATGTACTTGCGGTCTTCGATAGCATGTATAACGCATAGGAAAATGAATTAATCCTAGAACAAAGATGCTCTATATGTGATTTCCAGTTTAAAGTTGAGTCAATATTTAAACCTAAGAACTTAGTAATGTCAATTTCATCAATTCTGTGGCCGGAGTAGTTAATGTCAATATTAGATATTTTAATTGCTCTATTTCTAAAAATCATTAAATTCGTTTTTTTCAAATTAGTTTTTAAATTATTAGATGTTAGCCACTCTATTATTTTAGACAGTGTATCATTAATATCAAGCTGTAGGGACGATTTGTCAGTACCTGTAAATAGGATGGTGCTATCATCTGCAAATAAAGTCACATGGTGATTCGTTATTTTAGGAAGATCGTTTATGTACGCAATAAATAATAACGGCCCAAGCACGCTGCCTTGTGGCACGCCAAATTTAACTGTCCTAAACTTTGAAAGGAATTTTACCTGTTTTTTAAGTATAGGACATATTTTTGTGATTTCTGTTGCCTGCTTTCTATTACTGAGATAGGATTCTACTAATTTTAATACATTTCCCCGAACTCCGTAAGCATCTAGTTTATTTAGGAGTATTTGGTGATCAACGAAATCAAATGCCTTTGTCAGGTCCATATATAAGGCACATGCAGGAATGTTTTGGTCTAAACTGATCATGACAGTTTTGAGAAAATTATAAACAGCTTGATTAATTGTCTTGTTTTTCCTGAACCCCACTTGTTCTTCGGCAAATATATTGTATTTCTCAAAGAACGAATAAATACTATCATAAATGACCTTTTCAAAAATCTTGGACACTACTGGAATAAGTGCGATGGGGCGGTAACAAGACATGTCAAACTTATCATTTTTTTTAAAAATAGGTTTAATAATATTTATCTTAAGTTTTTCAGGAAACACACCATTTATTATGCATAAATTAAGAATATGACTTATTGGTGTAGATATTATATGCGATACCAACTTCAAAACTTTTGAGGATATTTCATCATACCCCGTGCTATTTGTATTTTTCAGATTTATAATTATTTTATTAATGTCTCTAGGAATAGTAGGGGCCATAAATAGAGTAGCACATTCTCTATTTACATGATTTAGCTTAGAAAAAGGATCCACCTTTGTAATCTGGTCTATAAAAAAATTATTGAATGAGTTAGCTATATCTAAAGGATTACTGATAGTGTTACCGTTAATATTGATTTGCTGAATTTCATCTTTAACGACATTATTTTTCACTCTGTTGATAACATTCCAAGCGGCCTTACATTTGTTATCCGCTGTACTGATGTAATGATCATTTCGAACTTTCTGTGTCATTTTAATTATGCGATTCAATCTGGATGATAGAACCGTGAAATTGTGTCTATTAATTTCTGTTCGGTTTTTCCGATATTTCCATAATAACTGACGCTTACGTTTACAACAGTTTTTAATGCCATTTGTTATCCATTTTGGCTTTCTTTGAGTGAAGATCTTAAGTTGTACAACTGGGAAACACAAATAATAAAATAATACAAACAATTCATAAAATATGTCAAAAGCAGAATTAGGATTATCACAGGCAAAAACTTCACCAAACTTAAGTGAATTCATGCAGTCAATAAATTTTCCAATGTTCTCTTGACTATAGTCACGTCTTTCAATGTGCCAGTATTTAATAGAGATTTCTAGTTTCTCTGAAACTAGAACTCTACTTTTACTAAAACTAGTTAGTAGTAGAACTTCTTGTGAAAGAGTTCGTCCGGGGAAGTACTACCACCGTACCTATTTCTGCCGAAGAAGTAGTGCTCGCATTGTTGTATTTCGGTTTGAAGGGTACTGGTGCCGGTGAAATTACAGGCACATGAGACTTTTCATCTTTTTCTCAGGGTCGGCAGCGCGCGTGTGATGCCTCTGGTGTTGCAGGTGTCCATAGGCTACGGTAACTACTTTTCATCAGGTGGGACGTATGCTTGTTTGCTTGCGAAGTAGTATACAAATCATCATAATATACAGGGTGTTTTTTTGAAATGGGACTGTATGGGGATATCCGAATCCATAAGAGATACGGGAAAACTGTCTTTGAAACCATTTGCTCATTTTGTATGAAAACGATTTTGGCATAGTTATTTTTTTGGTCAAGCGTGAGTTATTCATAAAAATGAGTAGTTTTGATCAAATTTTTTTTAATGCGTATCGACTCAGTTTTGTGTCAGGATTGTTTCCTTGTAACGGAAGAAAAAAATCTGAGCAGCAGAAGTTAGTCAAATTTAATAAAATGTTTTGTCATACAATTTGTAAGTAATCTGGTACCTACGTTAATAAAACTATCGCAATAAATTTTCTAAATGGCCTCCCTCTTGCTGTTTCCAGGTACGGGCACGTTTCAGAACACCTCTAGTGGCATTAGACAAAGATGTGTGGTGAATGTTGTTCTATTGCTCTGATGGTCTCGTGAAATGAGAAAAATCAGAGCTGTAGAAGTTAGTCAAACTTTAATAAGAACATCTTTGTCTAAGGCCACTAGAGGTATTCTGAAAAGTACCCGTACCTGGAAAAAGAAAGAGGGAGTCTATTTTTGTTTTTTTTTTTGCGATGGTTTTATTAACCAGTACACAGTACAGTACAATCTTACAAATTGTTTGAGAAAACATTTTATTAAATTTGACTAACTTCTGCTCCTCAGATTTTTTTCTTCCGATACAAGGAAACAATCCTGACACGAAACTGAGTCGATACGTATAATTTTTTTTATCAAAACTACTCATTTTTATGGAGAACTCACGCTTGACCAAAAAAATTATTATGCCAAAATCGTTTTCATACAAAATGAGCAAATGGTTCCAAAGACAGTTTTCCCGTATCTCTTATGGATTCGGATATCCCCCTACTATCCCATTTCAAAAAAACAGCCTGTATACCTACTTAAGTAGATTAATCTCGGCAAAATACGAATTTTCGTTAGTTACTGGTGCAAAACTTTTTTTAATCAGCGAAGTTACCAGTTAGCAGTTTTTATAGTTAGTTAGTTACATTATATTAAACACTATACAAAAGGTTGTAACAAGCCCTTGCGCATTTAAAATGTAATTAATAATAATAATATTTTAAATTAACTAGTATATACAAACCTTATGATAAACAATTAAAAACATGCAAATTTTTATGATAAAACTCGGCCATAAATGCTAATTATAATTTGCATGTTTTACATGCAAATTATAATTAGCATTTATAAAAATGCAAATTATAAGTTCCGGTTCGGCAGTTGGGCTTAAAACATCTATCTGCCTACTAAGTTTCATCTAACCCTCGGGCAGGTCTTAAATAAGTGTGTTACGTTGGGTTTTTCCCATCAAATTATAATGTTACAAGTTACAACTTTTTTTTTTTCATGATTCCGGTAACACCCAATATAACAAAACTGACTGGATGGGAAAAAAAACCCAACAAGTCACATTGTGACTCACACATTGATAGACGCTGGGAACCTTCCATTTAAGCAGGTTTTTTTTATCCTGCAATTAGTAAAAATATTTCTTGAAATTCAACAAACTAATTATAGTTTTGTTTTCAGCAAGACAATGGGACCCGGAAGCGGCTGAGAAGATGCTAAGAGATGTAAGTAGCTACCAAGAATCGTAAGAGGAATATATTATGCCGTCAGAGCAATAACTAATTGGTCTGAGGTTCTCAGAATAATAAGTTATTATTCTGAGCTGAGGTTAAACCTCAAAATAATTATTATTCTGAGGGTTAGACCGTTCTCTATACATTTTTCATGATCGTATGAAACTATGAACCCATATTTACTCCCTAAACATTGGCACATTTTTTTTTGTTTTGGTTGTTTGGTACCTACAAGGTACCAAACAACCAAAACAAAAACCTTGTAGAAGTAAGTAGGTAAAAACCTACCTACTTATTTTATAGTAAGCATAAGCATGACCCAATTTTGATGTTTAAAAAAAGTTGGTAAATATATAAAAAAAAACTAAAATTTTATTTGCGGCCAAACGTTACTTAACAAAACGAATGTTTTTACCTATGGTTAATATATGTACACAATAAAAAACAAAGTTTTCTAGAGCAAAAATCCATTGCCCCGTCCCCGTCGTTTAACAAAATATCAGAAAAACGAAATGATACTGCTCACTGTCGGTTTTCAGTTTCGTCAACTGATTTTTATATATATAGATAGAGGAAGGATTTCAATTTGACACAGGTATCCCGTAAGCGTTTTTCAGCAAGTCCTTCCATCTTTACAAAACAATTTGAACATCTTCTAGTCGTGATCTTTGCTGTGCCTACCTCTATTCTAGTGTATATTGGTACCTAGTCTCCTACCTAAATGAACGTAAGTATTTTATGCACAAAAAATAAAAAAAAACAAGTTTCAATCGCGTTTTTGGCGACATTAAAGACATGCTAGGGTCAAGGCTAAATAACCGTATAAAAAACCATACGTAAGATTAATAAATAACATGTAATATAGTAATAAAGTAAACCTGTTATCGTGCGTGTTGTGACTTTTATTTAAGAATTTATTATCTATGCTTTAACTACAAAATTAATATTCTCTAATAACTGGCAATTACACAGGTACAATAACATGCTCATAGAATGCCACGGCGAATGGTCTTGAGTCGCCTCCAACCACCAACTTACTGCGATCTTTAAAATTTCAAAGTCAAAGTCAAAAAGAACTTTATTCATTGAAATCACAAGGATCATTTTGAATCGTCTTATAAGCTAAAATTACTCCTGTTCCAACGCGAAAAAGCCTAGAAGAATCAGGCAACAAACTCGGCTTGGCCGAACGGTCCGTCTTACCACTAGGTGAGAAGCGCCTGTGTGGTGCCTCGGAGCAAGGAGTTGCTGATACATAGTAAATGAGAACTTAAAAACCTTAGGAAGGTAGTCAAAAGTAAATAAACATCAGCTAAAATATGCAAGACAGCACACGCTACGTTTGTTATACTTATAAATAATAATCTAATACAAACATGTAAATAGGTAAGTACAGATATTGCAAATTTCCATTTTAGCAGTCGAGGGGCAGAGTGACATCAGGCCACGCGGCTTTATCATTAATATAGTCATCAAGAGTGTAATACGCTTTCTTGATTAGATTCATCTTTATGTAGGATTTAAATCTTCGAATAGGAAGTTTAAATGCACCTTCTGGAAGTTTATTATAGAACCGTACAGAATTCCCCATAAAAGACCCACTTACTTTCTTTCGTCGGCCCATCCAGACACCTTCAATCAAATTTTGTTAGTAGTTATAGAACTTCTTGTGAAAGAGTTCGTCCGTTCCCCGGACGAACTATGTATATTATGGGAGTATTTCCCATACTACCACCGTAACTATTTCTGCCGCCAAGCTCTCGCATTGCTAGATTTGGTTTAAAGGGTACGGGTGCCGGTGAAATTACAGGCACATGAGACTTTTCATCTTTATGTCTTAGGGTCGGCAGCGCGCGTGTGGTGCCTCTGGTGTTGCAGGCGTCCATAGGCTACGGTAACTACTTTCCATCAGGTGGGCAGTATACTTGTTTGCTTGCGAAGTAGCATAAAAATCAAGAGGCATTCCTACACTGCATCATCTGCTACTTTATTGTACTTAGTTAATTACTCCCTTAATCTCCTTTGTATATAACATAACATAACACCCAACAGTCACATACGTAGTCTTGATCCCACACTAGGATTCCCTGTGTCGTCGGTATCAGGAACTACGAGTACCATAACCTCTGACATCTGTCTGGTCATAACGACCTCTGTATAGCCGGCTGAGATGCATGAGGTTGCGGGTTCGATTCCCTCTGCGGGACAAATGTTTAACTCATTGATAATTATATTAAACTCATTGATGACTAAAATTCTTATATCTATAATATCAATACAAGTGCCTCCTCAAGTACATCTCGGTGAACGATGATTTGTGGCCTTTTTGATTATATTTCGTCACACAGTGACATTCAAAAATTGCACCCGTGCTTGTCTTTTGTTTTGGTCGTGCACATTTTATGTAAGGCCGGGTTCCCACTATGCCGGACCGGCAGATTTGCCGGTCCGGTAAAACTGCCGGAAGGGCTAGTGGCTGCATAATTTATATGGAGCTATTCACATTATCCCGGCTCCGGTATTTTTGCCGAGCCCGGCATTTTTACCGAGCGTTTTGTCACTACAAAATGCCGGCAAAATCACCGGACCGGAGTAATGTGAACCAGTTCCGGCCCGTGTTCCCCGCCCCGCCCGTGCTCCCCGCACTTCATTCGGCTCGCACAGGTCCAAATTCAACTGAGGTGCTTGTCCGATTTTCTTGTGGGATCCGGTGTAATGTGAACACTCTGTCCGGTGTCCGGTTTCCGGCAGATCTGCCGGTCCGGCATAGTGGGAACCCGGCCTAAGAGTTATAATAGAGCACAGAGTTTATTAACGCGGTTGTTTGCAGTTTCCGGGGTGGGCCAGTGGTATTATTTTTACGTGTCAAACCAAACCGTCGGTGTCTACTCTCTTGAAGTTCATCAGCAATGTTATGCAATCCGTTAGGTGAATGAGGTATTCGTTTCTAATCTCTTCGTGTCTCGTAACTCCACACATACATCAAAACATCTTAATTTCCGCTATTTTAATGGAATGCATGTTGCGTTCGTAGCAAAACATTGTAATTAACGCACATTATAGTTAATTACATGAGACATTCACTTGTTTAGATGGTTCCGTACAAAGGAAAATAAAAACATAGGATTACTTCTCGAAACAGTAAAATAGACGGAAAATAGAAAGAGCCTAGGCTCAAACAAAATTGCATAATTTACTTATTACCATACATTGTAAGTGCATAATAGGTACCTAAATAGGTGTACAGAAAACTTTTTGCACTGCACGTATAAAAAAGTAGTCGACAGCCATAGACAAAAAACTACATCCGGCTCAACAACAACACTAAAAACCGGTTTGCTTTTATTTCACGAATCTGACCGTTGTTCATACACGAAACCTTTTATAGACAACAACCATTGTTTTTTATGACTCCAGTTTTAGCAGTGTACAAACTATTGAAATAACACTATACCAAGCAATTAATTATAATTAATCTCAGAGAGGTAATATTAGGTAGTAATAGGCAGAAAATATAGGTACCTAAAGCTTTGTTGTTACTAACATTGTACACACAAGTTGCAGGTAAACAGATACGCATCTATTGTACATATCTGTTACAACGTACGTAATTACCGTGTACTTACAACACAGAAGGCACTTACACGTAGGGTTGCCAAACATCCGGAATTTTCCGGACATGTCCGGAAAATGTCTTTGTCCGGAATGCGGAGGGAATTCTAAACCGTCCGGAATTTCTACAATTAAGTGAAGAGTGAAATAAACCAAATTATTTTTATTCCAAATCAAAGTAACAACGTTACTTCTTCCCCCTTCTCCGCCCGTGTTCCATCATAGCTACAAGATCCGCGAGCGCGCGTGAAAATTCGAACGAAAATTTGCTTCGTTTATTCACATACACGATGCGTAATGACATTAATAATTATATTTACAAGAAAGTCCGGAAATTTCATCAAATGTCAGGCTTTTTGTCTGGACTTTTAAATTTTCTATCTAGTAACCCTACTACTTACACGCGATTCAGTACCATGACAATAACGACCATTATTATTTTCCCATAGATTTCACGGTAGGTACCAACTGTGATATTACTGCGCCCTTGCATAAGCGAAAGGTGCATTAAATACAGTAAATTATCATTAACAAGGTCGTATTTATAACGTATCGGTTATATAGAAAATAGGGTCTAAAATCAAAGCTTAATTAAAACGAAAGTCTATGCACAAAAGTCCTTATGTAGGTAGATTAAACGTTTGAATTTTTCAAAACGGCAATATCAAACTTTAACCCCTTATATGTTTTTAAATCAAATCGTAATAAAATTATATTTTCTGTTTGGTATCGTTTTAGAAAAATTACGAGTAAGCCAGTAAAGTAAAAAAATAATATTTCTAATACTTTTTTTTTTAAAGTAAAGAAAAATGAGAATAGTAAAGTACCTACGTCGGGTATAGTCGTAATTTTTCTAGAACAAAATGAACTTGTGTGAAAAAAAAACATAGATACAATTGCTTCCATAATTGCATTGCATTTTGATGCCAAGCAAAATTTTTAATATACAGAGCCTACTTTGGAAAATAATTCTATAATATATAAAATATTTTATGTAGCCGTGTTTTCCTTTCGAGAGGTGTAGTACCTATAAAAGCTTAAAATTGTACATTCTTAAAAATTATATTCACAGCTGTTCTACAAATTGACGTACGCTGAATCAAAAGACCATAATTTTTTTGAATTATGGGCCTTTAATAGATATACATTAATAATTTTAAAATATAATAAATATATTATCCCGACCACTTGCTACGAAGTCCTTCGAGCATCTACGCGCGTTCTAAAGACATCAACGCGCACGTTCACATCTCACACAAGTTCATTTGATAAAAATTAAAAAACCATGACTATTTTCAGTGTTCCAATAAAATTTAAACAATTTAATTGAAATTAATTTTTAAATAACTTAATAAAAAAAGACGTTTGAATTCAAACTTGAAGATTCAGCTTCAGTTGTACACTATCGACCGAACTACTTAAAACCAAACCATAATAATAATAATAATAAATAAAGATTTATTTTCTCTCAAAATAGGTCACAAACTAGTATAACAATAGAACCAAGCAAATACCTTAAAAATTATTTTAGTGCTAGGGAGATTATACTTGAGGTAGGTACATGGGTTAACCTGTTTTATGAGAGACTGGTACCTGAAATAGGTTTAGGTAAACCTGTGCTACAGGACACCAGAACCATGATCACCAATCCGCCTGCTAAGCGTGGTGATTACGGCAAACCTTGATCTAACTTTATCAAAATATTTACTTGACATTGGCAAAATTGAGGGAAGTTAATCCTCAGAGGCCATTAATTAAATGAAGAAGAGATAAGACAGAGGAGTCTAACTGGTTATTCTACTAAAATGTTTTACATGAATGTTTCCAGTCAATGAAATGGCGAGAAAAGTGGGGCGTGGACACGACGCTGCACTCCTGGCAGGCCCCTGATGTCCTCGAGAAGCACTTCCCTAGCGGCAGCCCCGGATTCGATAAGGAAGGATCTCCTGGTAAATATAACTTTTCGATATACCCGATAATCAATTGTCAGTAATTAGTTTCGAAGTTACAAGGGAACAGATGAACAAAACTACATACATCATCATCATCATCACCAGCCTTGCGACGTCCACTGCTGTACGAGGCCTCCCCCATAAATACAATGGAGGGAATTACCACGCTTGGCAGGTGGGTTGGTGATCGCAGTTCATGTTGAGTACTCAGGTGGATGCTGCTGCCCATCTCCTGGTGTAATCCCTTAGTCGGCTTTTACGAAATCCACGGGAGGAGATGGAGGGGTATATTCTTAGGCCGGACACACCACGGCACATACTACATACATAAAATCATAAACCTTCTTTTGCTGCGCTGTAGTTGGGTAAAATTTAAAACCTGACTACGCAAAAGCTGAAAATAACTATCAAAATATTGCAGAGGAAGGCCAAATGCACTATTCTATTAGTAAAGACCTTCAAATCAATTATAAGCTTTAAATAGTCATTAGTTTTCAAAGTTTTATTTTATTTACAACTTTTTAATGGAATAGTTAATGTTAGCGTGATATATTTTTGTAATGTTCTAATCAAGCCCTTTCATTTGATACTAAAGTTATTGTATTTTATGTTATGATTTTTTTTTCGAGTTTGGAAAATTGGTTTTAATTTCCGCCACATTGAATTTAGTTTGACGTCATTTAGTATATAATCTATGACACGCGGAACGTCAAGTCCTTTCATACGGTACCTCATTTGTAAAAATCCGTCAAGTAGTTTCAGAGCAACGAGGGAACAGATGAATTTACTTACATACATACAATTATAGGGACAGCTGAATTTTTTTATAAAAGCAAAGGAGGGCTCCTTTGCTTTGCCGTAGTCGGTTAAAAACAATATAAATACTTAATTGGGGTGATTATAACCACATGAAATAATAATTTATCTAAGCTCTACAACTGCATCAAGATGACTCAGAGGCCAAGGCTTATGATAGTTAATAACCATGTACGAAATTACGTAGGTAATTACGTTTTGTAATTAGTTACAATGTACTTCACTATAAGTAGTGAAGTACATTGTACGCTACTTTACAAATCATTCTATCGCCTTTTCAAAGCTACCGCAATAAGTAACAAAAATTTTAATAAAACTGTGCACAATTTTGATGTCCGTCACACAGATTAACCCTGAACCCTGCCCTGCCTGCCATCATTTTTTTAAAGTTCCAGCACATTTCTATTGACATCAGGATGTTGGGACCCATGAGCTAGGAATCTGGCTCCTATGCTATGTTTTTCTAGCCATTTTGTAGTCCCTGAAAACACTACTCCCTGAATTTGTAGTTCCATAGTTTGGAAGTTATAAGCATTTTTCTTGGTCCGTACAACCAGGTATCAGGTTGTACGGACCACCTCGATCTCCGAAACTGAAAACCTGAGAGAATCCGTCAAAGGCAAAAGTTTTTGTAGTATTTTTGTAGTGAATTTGTATGGATTTGTTTTTTTCGTAAGAACTATAGTCAAAGAGAAAATAGGTGTTTAATGTAAAAAACATCAGGTTGTTAGGACCACCTAGATCTCTGAAACTGAGGACCTGAGGGAATACGTCGAAGGCAAAAGTTTTTGTAGTCTTTAGTCTAGCACAGGCTTACTAACGTTATAAAAGATAACGAGTCGAGACGATAGTAAATGTCAAATATTAACCAATCAAATTACAAAGATTTCATGCTACCCCGATGTCATTGGCCAATATTAATATTTGCGGTCGTCTCGCTAGCGTCTTGGTAACGTCAGCCAATTATCGTCATTATATAGCCAAATAAAAAAAAAACAATTACTTATTTCACAACACTACAACTTATTTTTTGTACCTGTCTGACACAGCCCAGACAAACAAGGAAAAAATACAAAAAAATACAGTAGTGCGTACAGGCAAACAGTAACTAGGTAGTGCGAATAAGTTCACTCTGTGCGATGCATGTCTGGAGCCAAGTCCTATCTTAGCATAATGCTATTCCAAAATGCCTAAAGCCGTGGTGTGTCCAGCCTAAGAATAGATCTCTCCATCTCCTCCTGTGGTCGTAGTAAAAGGTAACTAAGGGATTACACTAGGGGATGGGCAGCAGTATCCACCTGAGTACTTAATGCATGGTTTACATTATTCCGGTACAGCGATCGAATCCAGCGCTAGATTGCTTACTGGAAAAATGTAAACCGGCACTGGAATGCACTGAATCCAAATGCATTCCAGTCCAGTAACTGGATTGGCAGTCTACTTTTGAATCCAGTGCAACTGGAATAATGTAGACGGCCAATCCAGTGCCATTCCAGTGCTTTGCCAACATTTTCGAAACTGATCTCTTCTAGAAATCATTGTCACTGCAGTGTTCACACTTCAACGGCTTCTAAATGACTGGAATAATGTAGACGATATAGATCCAGTCCAGCACTGGACTGGAATAATGTAAACCGGGCATAACACCAAACTGCGATCACCAATCCGCCTGCTAAGGATAGTGATATGACAAATTCCCCCATTGCATTCTATGAGGAAGGCCTGGTCTAGCAGTGGACGTATACAGGTTGGTAATGATGATGATAACATACCTAAACATTTGCGGCCTTATTACAGAACATGGTCTATATAAGTTGTTTTTGGAAAACAAACTATCTGCTTTTGTATTACAGTCGTATACACCAAAGGTCGATATTAAACCCTAGACTGGTAGTCATGCTGGTTTAAACTCAGATTTAGGCCATGTTTTGTAATAACACCGTTAAGATTTTAAAACTTTTGGAGGTTTTGACTAATGTCTCGACATCCCATACGCTAAAGGCACTGACCGCATGTCTTTGGAGTTATTCCAAACTATTACACCCCTGGCTAATAAATTCTGATTGCGTTTTCCAGTGATATTTGTACCGTTCGTGGGTCTGGACGTGTGGGGGCTCCTGCATTCCATCAGCAGGACTGACGTCATCCGCATGGTGCTGAAACACTTGGAGAACTACCTCGCGATAGCCAGAAAGCAGGCGCAAACGCACGGACCTGCGGCGATGAAGGTATGTTTTATACAAATATTCATAAACAGTATGGAATGGACCTGTGAATGGATATGACATTAAAATTCGAGAAAACGGAACTATGTAGAGGTATATTCCGGTTTTGTCGGTTTTGTTTTAGTACGTAGTAACTATTACTTAATCTTCGCATGCATACGCGAAGATTAATGTATAGTTACTACGTAATAATAGTGACAGATGCGACTGACACGAGATCATATTGCAAATTAATCGTTTTTAAAATTAGAGAATTCCGATTCCGAGAATTAGATTTTCTGATGATAAAAAATACGCAATAAGTAAGTATTTTTGGACATGACTATTACGATAAAGTCCTATACAAAATACTATTAAACAAGTTATATGGGATTGCCATAAGAGGTACTGCACCGACTGGTTTACCTCTTATCTCAATAACCGGAACAATTCGTTGAAATAGAAAATACTGACCATCGAACCGGTAAAATTAGCATGACTAGACCTGACATTATTCAACAAGGTCTTAGGATGTATTCTTTTTTCAATATACATAAATTATCTTCCAAAAGTAATTAGCGATTCTTATAATAAATTATTCTTTTTGCTGATGATATAATCAATGATGATTAATCTTGACTTCTTGTAAAGCGGACATTCATTTAAATAACACATGACATTTTAAAACCTATTCATAGCTGTATAAACAACCATAATCTTGACATAAATTATATTAAATCAAAATTAATGCAATATAGACCCCAATAAAAAAATACGCTGAACTTTAATTTGACAAACTATATATTAAATCAATTCTATTTTTGACACACAAAAAAGGCTACAGACCTAAAAACCGGCATGACAAGTTACTATGCTTATGCTTTTTCGTGGATAATTGATGGTATACTGCTATGAGCTGTACCTACTGATGCTCAGGGTGGTAAGGAACCAAAAAATTGCGAAGCTGAAAGCAGCAAGCCACACTTTTGTGAGTTTTGTTAGTTTGTGAGTACTTGTACTATTAATTTTTCTGTGGCTCAGGGTCTTGACCTAAGAATAATATTCTGAGGTCTTAACAATCGTGTCAATCAATATATTCTTATCTATAGCTTGTAAATTTAACAGGAAATATCCTGACCTTTTTCCTAAAAAACAAATGCATAGTTCCGGAATCCGGAGCGAACACACTAAAATTACCATTAATTACCATTACAAATAATTAATTAAGTCACTATTTATAACAAAAAACCAGACAACTTCAAGGATTAAACTGACAAAATATTTATAATAGTTATTAAAAAACTTATTGGTAACCCCTCCGTTTACTCCCGTGGATGACCTAAAATCCAACTAAGGGATATACCAGGTGATTGGCAGCAGCATCCACCTGATACCAGTACAGCAATCACCAATCCGCCTGCCAAGCATGGTGATTATGGCAAATCCCCATTGCATTCTATGGGGGAGACCTCGTCCAGCAGTGGACGTCTACAGGCTGATTATGATGATGATTTATTAACTGTTGTGGGATTCCCGCTGCAGGATAAATGTTTGTACGATCTGCAAATATTTATTCCTGGTCTGGGTGTTATGGTACCAATGAACTCGTAGTTCCTGATACCCACGACACAGGGAATCCTAGTGTGGAATCAGGACTATATATGTGACTGTTGGGTGTTATTTTATGATATGTTATTGCATTATAAGGGAGAGGGAGGCCTCGTCCTGTAATGGACGTCTAAAGGCTACTGATGACATGTACCTAACCTAGGTATCTTGTAGACGAGCTATAATGAGACATGAAACAGTGTTGGTAACAAAATCTTACCTAAGCACTGTCATACCCCCTACCCTATATGTACCCTATACCCTATATGTCTCCTATACCCTATATGTCTAGTTATTTTAAGCAGGTAAGTAATTAATTGTGTTAACTTTATAATCTCGTTGTGTATTATTTCCCAACAGCACTGCCACCCACTCTATATTACACAAAGGTTAGCTAGAAGAAAACGCTTATTAGCATTAAGTTCTAAAAAATTAGAAATTATCTTTTATTTTTTTATGCTACTTGGCAAGCAGACAAGCATACGGCCCACCTGATGGAAAGCAGTTACCGTAGCCTTTGAACGCCTGTAACACCAGGGGCATCACACGCGCGCTGCCGCCCCTGAGACATAAAGATGAAAAGTCTCATGTGCCTGTAATTTCACCGGCACCCTTCAAACCGAAACACAGCAATGTGAACACTACTGCTTGGCGGCAGAAATAGGTACGGTGGTAGTACTTCCCCGGACGAACTCTTTCACAAGAAGTTATCTGCTACTAACCAAATCCCCTCGCCTATGTACTTTTTTTTTTTTGTCTTGTGCAATAAAGTATTTTCTATCTATCTATACCCTCAAATCCACCCAGTCACTAGTCTTACTCCGCGCGTACTCTATCCTTCTTTAATATCGTCAGGTGACCGTTGTCTTCGACCTTGAAGGCTTTAACATCAGACAGTACGCGTGGAAGCCAGCGGCTGAGATGGTGTTCTCACTTCTGCAACTGTACGAAGCCAACTACCCTGAAATCCTGAAGATATGCTTCATTGTCAACGGTAAGACACGAACCCAAGTAAGAGCACCAGTTTTATTTTTAGTTAGTCCTGTCTGATCACTTGATCAGATGGGACTGTTTCGTGTGATCAAAAGGGACGTGATCCGTTTCGCGTGATCAAAAAGGACAAACCCAATTATTTCAAATGATGCTCTTTTTCAACACATGCTTTGTTCAGAGCCTTTTTTAAACTTTAAATTAACTTCATCTGGTAGTAGGTGTGCTGTGGTGTGTTCGGTCTAAGAGTAGACTACTGCTCCATCTCCTCCCGTGGATGTCATCAAAGCCATTACACCAGAAGGATTACACCAGGGGATGGACAGCAGCATCCACCTTAGTACTCAACACCAATACTGTGATCACCAATTCGCCTGCCAAGCGTGGTGATTATGGCGAATCATCTCGCTCGCGCTAGCGAGCGTCGTGCACAAAAATGTTTATTATTGCGAAAATAAAATGTTTATCAAAAAACCGGGTTTAGAATTAGAATAAATAGTTTAATACCTATTTGTTGTAGTAAAATTTATCTTGAAACACCATAGGGTTCCTGAGATCTCATTCAAAATGTGTGCAAAACAAGGATTTTTCATAAAATAAAACTCGAGGTTTTATTTACATATCGTGTTTTCAACTTTACGTAATCAATGCAAAAATATAAAATTTTCATATTTCAAAATATTTAACTCTTAGAACCCGTAGATACTGAGTTCTAGATCGATTTTGTTGGGCAAAAACGGTTGTCGATTCTGCGAGCTTAATAATCTGTCTTTATGCTCATAGTTCTACGAATCTTCTCGTTTGGGATTCTATCACGTAATGGACCTCTCTGAGCGAACCTGAATGAGCGATCTTTTCATAGTTCATGCTTAGTTTATTCTTCTGATTCCAGCACCAAAAGTATTCGCCTTAGCATTCTCCGTAGTCAAGAAGTTCATGCATGAATACACGATATCCAAGATCAAGATTTACGGCAGCGACACCAAGAAATGGCAGCCACAGTTACTGAACATAATTGACAGCGACCAGCTGCCGGTGCATTATGGAGGCACTTTGGTGGATGAGAATGGCGATCCTAGGTGCAGTCTTATTGTGAGTACCACCATAAATATTGCCGGCAATTTTTTTCTGAAGGACAAAATGCAGTTGGCCTCAGACGGCCCATGCTGCGTTACCGGACTTTTGGTGAGCGCGGAAGGCGCTCAACCGTTAAAATTAGATTGGGGCAACTAGCGCAAGGGCACCACTTAGGTACGGACCTCGGCTTGGGCCGTTGCCAGATTGGGAGGAATAGGAAAACGCCCCGGAACATGCTTGTAACGGTTTAGGCGTATGGTACAGAAGGTACTGAAAAGACTGGAGGATAGGAGCAAACGTCCCGGAACATGCTTGTACCGGTTTAGGCGTGTGGTACTGAAGGTACTTAAGAAAGTCTTCGACCCCGCCGACGGGGTCGCTGTGTCTGTGAAGTGTTTACTCTGTCGTGATTGGATGACGACGCCCTCGCATTCGCGGCAGTGATTTTGTCATCCGGGTCACCAAGAACGTGTCTTGGTCGACGAAGGGATTGTCCGGCAATCAGTAATGCTTACATTCCTTTTTATATGAAAAAGATAGACTAGCTTACGGCCCACCTGATGTAAAGTGGTCACCGTTTATAGACACCGGCAACACCGGGGGCGTTATCGATGCGATTCCTACCCAGAAGACATTAAGTAGGTGTAGAATTTAAACTTTCGTGGTTGGGAATTATTTTAAATTGAAAACAAACAGTCTCGAAACGTCAGCAAAAATGACGGAAAACGGAGTGGTAATTAGTCGTTTGTTCAATCTAAAAAGACATTATTTTTTTCTTGAAACGACCCATGTCAAAACTGAGCGGGCATACTCCAAATGGTAGCTCATACCAAAGCTTATAAATCTTCTACTTCATCAGCCGGTAGATATCCACTGCTGGATGAGGCGTCCCCATAGCGTGCAATGGTGGGATTTGCCATAACCACCACGCTTGGCAGGCGGATCGGTGATCGCAGCATTGGTGTTACGCAGTTGGATGCTGTGCTCATCCCCTGGTATTCCCTGGTTCCTAGTGGTCATCTCTTAGTCGGCTTTTACGACATCCACGGTAGAAGACGGAGGGGCCTATTCTTAGACCAGACACATCACGGCAATTATCAGTGATGAAAAATAATATGAACTTTTGGAAATCGATGGTTAACGCCAATTTTTTACCGACTTCAAAAAAAGGAGGAGGTTCTCAATTCGACCCGTATGTTTTTTTTTGTATGTATGTTACGCGATTACTCCATCAATTTTGCATTGATTTTGATGGTTATTTTTTTGTTTGGTAGGTTATTCGTCAGAGGTGGTCCCATATAAATTTTATCGAAATTGATTCAGCACTTTTTGAAAAATTAGGTTTTTTGTGGTTTCCATAGAAAAAACCTAATATTTTTACTGCGCCATTCTTGGTTCTGTCAGCGCTAGATGATACTGCTAGACATTACTGCTAGACGTCGACAGATGGCGTTATAGAAATACTTAAATACCTACCCGCCGATAGACAGCGTTTATTCAAATATGAATTACCTACATTATAGGCACAGGCTTGAAGTCGGTTTATGTTTTTTCCAAAAATTAATTATTCTGACATGTAGTTACTCAGTGACATAAAAAAATCGCCCCTCTTGCTTATTTCCCAGATAAAACCTGGAGGAAAAGTCCCCAAGCATTACTACTCAAAGAACGCGAACGATACTGAGAAGGAATACAAACGCGTCACTATCAAGACTGGGGAGAAGCACACGGTAGACCTGCTTTGTGCTGACGCCGATAGCGTATTGAAGTAAGTTTCTACATACTCTGCATTTGTATTTATTTATTGCTCACATGTACGTACAATATTTTTAGTAATATAGTTCCTACTTCCTTCTCATATTACTTATAGCAGTAAGTTTGTGTGTTTATTTGTAATTCAATCACACCTTGGCGGCTGAACTGGTTTTGATGACATTCACTAGCGATCTGGGGGCCAATACTTGAATTGTAGGCATGTTTTTTTTTATACTACTTACCAAGCAAACAAGCATACGGCCCACCTGATGGAAAGCAGTTACCGTAGCCTATGGACGCCTGCAACATCAAAGGCATTACACGCGCGCTGCCTACCCTGAGCGAGACATAAAGATGAAAAGTCTCATGTACCTGTAATTTCACCGGCACCCGTACCGTACCGTACCCGTACTTGACGGAGAAATGGTACGGTGGTAGTACTTCCCAGGACGAACTCTTTCACAAGTAGTTTTACTACTATACCTATTGTACCTATTTCTGCCGCCAAGCAATAGTGTTCGCATTGCTGTGTTTCGGTTTGAAGGGTACGAGTGCCGGTCAAATTACAGGCACATGAGACTTTTCATCTTTATGTCTCAGGGTCGGCAGCGCGCATGTGATGCCTCTGGTGTTGCAGGCGTCCATAGGCTACGGTAACTACTTTCCATCATGTGGAAATGCTTGTTTACTTGCCATAAGTAATATAAAAATAAAAAAATAAAAACTATTATCTTGGAATTTTCGAATTACATTTAAAAATGATACCTTCTTCCAGATGGGATTTCGGAGTGGACAGTCACGACATCAAGTTCGTTATAAAGCGACGCGACGAAGATGGCAATGTGGAGGTGGTCCACGGGCCCAGGAAGATTCACGAAGGCGCCGTCGATGTGGGCATACTGTCTGTCTGCGGACCTGCTACTTGTAAGTACTTGGTACAGTCAGATACAGTTCACGATGAAGGTATATCTTCTTGAAAACAAATCCTCAGCTTCAAAAAAAAATGTTTTAGTAAACACGCAGCAGACGCGGTAATATACGAAAATGATACAATCACGCGGTAACCTTCAAACTGTATTGTATTTCAATTTGTATACACAGATATCATCTTTCCATCTTTTGATATATGTCGGTGCCTACAGATGCTTGACGGTAAAATATAAGTGATCTGCTACGTGTGTGTTGCTCCTTGAGTTTAGTATAGAGAGCGATATGGACAGATACGCGCTCAGATACAGATATCTTACCGCATCTGCTACGTGTGTGACACACTTAATTCTTAAAAGAATTAGGATTACTTACACCAGGGGATGGCTGATAGATAAGTAGATAGATATATAGAAAATTCTTTATTGCACATAAAAGAAGTACAAAGGCGAACTTAATGCTAAAAAGCATTCTCTTCCAGATAACCTTGGTACATTTCGGAAAAAAGATGTGTCGGTAGTGCACAGAACAGAAAGGAAATAGTGATAGTTTATCAGAAAAGTTTGCAAAAAAACAACTAATATTCACTAAGTATCTACCTACTAATAATGATGATGATGACTGGGCAAAAAGAAACCATAGGGTTCCCTGTATTGTGGGTATCAGGAACTACAAGTACCATGGTATCACAACACGCGGCTTCAGAACAAATAGTTGCGCAACATGCAAAAATTTTGCTCCAAGCAGGGAATCGAACTCGCATCACATCTCGGCATCTCAGCCGGTCACTCGCCCGCCACTCCACGGAGGTCGTTAAATAAACTCATGTAAAATTTTATTTAACAGATTCAGTGATCTTCGACAACAAAAGTGCGTTCCTGCGAAGCAAGAAAATATTCTACGACGTTCTGATCTCGGTTCCTACTCGCGACCTCTCCATCATAAATGAGCCAGATGAGAACACAGCGCCTGCCGCCACGAGTGCTATGTCGAATATGGCCATAAAAGCCTAGTATATACCATAGACAAACGATACTTGTATTGTTCCCGTTACGTCGAGTTCCCGTAAGGGCGCCTACAGGAGGCCGAGTCTAAATTTTTTACAAAAAATTGACACGGACATATCGTGTGTAACACAGATTTTGTATGGCGACACCAAATCAAATCAAAATAATTTGTATTCATTGAAATCACAAGGATCATTTTGAATCGTCTTATATAAACTTAAATTACTCCTGTTCCAACGTGACCAAGCCTAGAAGAATGGCCGATTAGCGCCCCTAGCGTACACTCTGTGAACCTCATTTTACATACAAACATCCGTGTAAATACACCATACGTCCGTGTAAATTGCTTGTTAAAACTCAGACTTCGGTCTCAGCACATCGACGAAAGTTCTATGCCTCGGCAATCTTCGACTTTTCGAAACAATATGATTACAAGTGAGTGAATAAGGGACAGACATTCATGAACGAAAATTACCGAAGCGCATTACTTTCGTTGTAGTACGGTATAAGGTATATTCAACCGGCACAGCCATTTGGCGAATATTTTAAAAAAAAGTAAATAACTGAAAGAAGCAAGAAAGTATCCTATGACGTCCAGCGCCTCTATTCCCTATCGTGAAAGTCACTCGGTGACCAACGTTTGATAAGTAAAATGTCTCTCAATTGACAATTCTTAAGGGGTCGGGGAAGGATGAACTGCCCATGCAAACGTAATACCAACATCATTTGTAATTCGAGCATATTTCCACCATATTATGCTATTATTCGGATTCGGATAGTATTTATCTAGGTTCCTAGATAGTTTTTGTTTCAAAATACTTACCTAAAACGAAATTTAAGCGAATTCCTTTTTGTATATTTTTACGACTTTTACCGCATGTTTTCATCTTATTTGTTTCGTATTAAAAACAACGTACTTTTTAGTATTCTATGTTTAGGAACATAGCATGTATTGTCAAGTTACAGAATAACAACAAGATATGAAAAAAAAGTTTTTATTCATAATTTTTGGTATTACGGAACACGACCTAATTTGATACAAATTCCGAACGGCTCGTACACCCATCGCGCATGCAGAGGGAGAGGCCCCGGTGCCAAACAGGGATAGCTGATTTTGACACTCGCTTAAAATTGAATTTGCTTGCGGCCTTCGCAGGCCCCTTAATGATAATTTTGAGCAATTGGTGGTCATTTTACTTTTTAAACGTTAGTCACCGAGTTACTTCCAGTTAGGGAATAGGGGGCTGATCTCTATTTTTTAATTTTTTACCAACCAACAACCAATACTTATTTCGTAAGCATAACACATATTATGTCATATAGGCATAGCACCGTTTATTTTCTTTGGTACAAGTTTTTTTTAAGCAGTATGCTTAAAATAACGAGTTTAGTTCTGGCTTAGTTTCAATGCATTTACGTAGTATCTATCTTAATGTTATTGAAATTAAAATTATCACTGTGATAAAATTAATCTGTTACTATCGCTTGGCAATCCATAAAAGGCTGTGAGTTATTCAGATAACGAGGCTAGGTACTTCACATCCTAACCTATTCCAACAAGCGAGCAGATCTTGTTTTTTTTGTTTATTTCGTTTCTCGAAAACGGCTCTATCGAGTTCTATGAAAGGGTTTTTCCAAAGTTTTAGCCAAACAAGAGCGAGACTCGATCGCCCAGAACTTCAAAATGTGTGATAAAAGTTCTTCGGCAAAATACAATTATTTTATCCAAATTATATTATAATATTACACTGGACGACGCGGTTCTCAACCGCGAAAAGACACGTCGCTGGAAGTCGGTGGATGGAGGCGGCACAAAACCGTTCGTCGTGGCACTCTAGTAACCAGCTCCTATTATGGTTGTAAATGTAGTTCACAACGTCCACACGACGGCTCTCTTTCTGAACAGACTCTAGAATTATATTACCTATTTGCTATGGCAATGTATCTATTAGATAGAATACATTACCAAACCGGGATACCTATTAAAATAAAATATTAAAAAATTCCTAGGATTTTATTGCAATATTCGAAAGCTACGCACTTACTAATAAACGTTTTTTGTAAATATAAGTAATTATTTAGAAATATTTTGGTTTAGGCTTACACTTATAAGGTTAACTCTAAATTGGTCAAAGAAGGTCGACGTTTTCGTAAATTTTATAAAAAAATGTTTATCAACGGATGTTGAACGAAATGAATAAAATAATTTTGACAAATATTTTTCTTTTATTTATTCCTTTAATTGCCGTTATGTGTCCGGCCTACACCCCTCCGTCTCCTCCCGTGGATGTAGAGGGATTACACCAGGAGATGGGCAGATCCACCTGAGTGCAGAACGACAAACTGCCATCGCAAATCAGCCTTCCGGTTATCGGTAACTAACGGTTCGTTCGCGTGGACCACAAAGAAACAAAAAACATTTTACATGCTATGCATGCTATCGGGGAGGCATCATATGACAGTGTGAAGGCGGGGAAATTAATTTCCCCTCCTTCACATTGGTGTGAAGGCTCAGTGTAAAGGTGGGTCGCGAACGCATCTAGCAGTGGATGTCTACCGGCTAATGATGATGATGACTCAAGTGGATGCTGATGTAACCCCTTAGTCGACTTTTAGGACATCCACAGGAGACAAAGGGGTATATTCTGAGAACGGAAACTCCACGGTCAAACATGTAGGTACGTTACCCTAAAAATATCGAATCTATATTTCTGTTAATTTATTATACTTAGTCTAATCTCTTTGATAATTGTGTCTTATCAAATTCCACTATAACACTGATGTTAGGCTAGTGTAAATAACAACTGTAGATAGGTACTTTACTTAATTTGAAAAGACAATTAGATATTATACATTAATTTATTTAAAAATCAATTACCGATTACTCTTATATACAATATAAATAGATAAGTACATATAGTTAGATACGAAATTCGTATGTACGTACATTCAGTTATAGATAGCTATGTGCGTACTCTTAGTTATAGATAGCTATGCACGTACGCAAAGCCATAGATAGCTATGTACGTATGCTAAGTTATAGATAGCGTACGTTTAGCTATAGATAGCTATGTACGTACGCTGAGCTATAGACAGCTATGAACGTACGCTAAGCTTTAGATAGCTATGTACGTACGCTAAGCTATAGATAGCTATGTTTAGTCTTCGTCCTCAAAGAGCATCTGCAGTAGTTCTCTGTTGTTGCACTGGGATCCTTCCAGACGCTGCACTCCCTTCCACCTGAGGATAGTTGGAATCACCATCAGTCGGGTGCGCGTGTCTGTCCTGAACGGGCAGGCTTTGTCTTTCCAGCTGGAATAGAAAAATAAAGTATGTCTAGAGGAGATAACTGGGTTGAAATTTAGAATAATTTGGTAGAGGGCTAATCGGAGGAGTATGGTGCTTTTTATTCCGGTATAACGCGGGCGAATACTGTTTAATGCATAGACACAGACACACACATTTTTCCCTGCATCCTACTATCCTACTAATACTATAAACGCGAAAGTTTGTAAGTATGGATGGATGGATGGATGGATGTTTGTTACTCTTTCACGTAAAAACTACTAAATGGATTTTAATGAAACTTTACAATAATATAGCTTATACATCAGAATAACACATAGGCTACAATTTATAAAGATATTGTGTGAATTGTCCATAATATGACGATAAGTGTCAAGTAAGTAGGAAAAAATCTACCATCTGCGAGCTATTCTGGCGCGCGCTGCCAAAACCGCCAGAGTTACACATATGTAATGTATGACGGAAATGTTTATCTTAAATAGTCCTACAAAAAAACCCGCCACAGTATATATATAGGTTATATTCTTTTCTACGCCTCGCTAATATAAGCTACTCGAAATACTAATCCTGCGCAGACGAAGTCGAACAACGAACAACTGCTCAAACAATGTTGGTCTTCACGATACAGGCTAGGCCTAGTGTGAAGACCGCCGAATAAATATTTTAATACGAGCCTTGTCATCACTCAAATTGTACTTTGTTGTTAACAATTAGTTTTAAGCCTATTTGATTGTTGAAAATAAACAGTTTTTTTCATTTTATATTTCAATAAGTCGCAGGCACCAGCATTTATTCAATAATATAATGAACATTCACCAACCAAGTGGGTGTACCCTAAAAAATATTTGGAATTACAAAGAAAGTAAATAATAAATGCCGTGGTGAGTCCGGCCTGGGAATAGACCCCTACATCTGTCCAGTGGATGTCGTATAATAAATAACTTTTCATTTAAAAAACCGACTTCCGCCATTGTTACACGACTAAAAAATTTTGGATGAAATTTGTTTTATGAAAGAACCATAGTGGTGAAAGGATTATGATACTTTCTGAATGCAAATGCTTGGTGTTTTGCTGAAAATATCAAAATCGCCATATGTATGCCTACAATATTTGAGGAGTTCCCTCAATTCCTCATGGATCCCATCATCAGAACTGGATTCTGAAAAAAATGGGACCAATCTGGAAGTATATCTATTCAAATAAAAAAAGAATTTTCCAAATCGGTTCATAAATGCCGGAGATATGCGGTAACAAACATTTAAAAAAAAAAAAAAAAAAAAAAAAAAAAAAAAAAAAAAACAACCGAATTGAGAACCTCCTCTTTTTTGGGACGTCGGTTAAAAAGACAACCAAGGGATTACACTAAAGGATGAGCAGCAGCATCCACCTGAGTACTCAACACGACAACTGCGCCTGCAAAGCGTGGTGATTATGGCAATTCCGCCCATTGTATTTTGTGGAAAGGAATAGTCCAGCAGTGGACGAGGAAAGTAAAAAAAAATCTGCCTTTAGCCCTATTTTAATTAATTGTGAATTTATTATCTACTAGCTGTTGCCCGCGACTTCGTCTGCGCAGGATTCGCATTGCAAGTAGCTTATATTAGCGTGGCGTAGAAAAGAACTAATATTTTACTTTTTTGTACGACTATTTAAGATAAACATTTCCATCATACATTACATAGGTATGTGTAACTCTAGCGGTTTTGGCAGCGCACGCCAGAATAGCTCGCAGATGGTAGATTTTTTCCTACTTACTCGACACTTATCGTCATATTATTAAGTCTATTTGAATGTTACGATCACCAAACCAAGCGTGGTGATTATGGCAATTCCCCCCTTTTTACTGAATGGGGGAGGCTTCGTCCAGCAGTGGACATCTGAAGACTATTCGTATGTAAGATAAAAAAATAAAACTCACTATTCCCTTTCTCCAACGTCGACATATGCGAAAGTAACATTCTTCTGCAGATCACCCAAATACGCCTTCACCACTGGTTCAGCTGGAATACAAGGAAATACCTCATCATGTGAACAATTTAGAAAATAACTTTTCATTTAAAAAACCGACTTCCGCCATTGTATTCGACTAAATATTTGGATGAAAAAAAAAGTATGAAAGAACCATAGTGGTGAAAGGATCATGGTACTTTTTGAATGCAAATGCTTGGTTTGTTGCTGAAAATATCGAAATCGCCATATGTATGCCTACAATATTTGAGGAGTTCCCTCAATTCCTCATGGATCCCATCATCAGAACTGCATTCTGAAAAAAATGGGATCAATCTGGAAGTATATCTATTCAAATAAAAAAATAATTTTTCAAATCGGTTCATAAACGCCGGAGATATGCAGTAACAAACATTAAAAAAAAAAAAAAAAAAAAAAACAACCGAATTGAGAACCTCCTTTTTTAGGAAGTCGGTTAAAAATAAAGCAAAGATCACAATTAAATAAAGGTAAGATAAGATAAGTTTATTTGCCAGAACATTGTTAATATAATAAGGTCCAATATACTAGATAAAGTCCAATATGTTCTACCTTTTTAGCAATGCAAATTTTGCACATGGGTAATATGATTAATACAAAAACAATAAAATTAGAATAAAATTTGAGATTTAAACAATGAACTAAGTAAAATAAAAATGTTAATAATAAAAATTACGACGCATTCAAGATGTGGTGCTAGGAGAATGTTGTTCATCCCGTGGACTGGCAAAAGAACCAATAAGTCAGTACTTAGACAAACTGGCAATCAGACCAGACTGTCCACCATCTGCTACCAGTTTTGGACACATAGCCCAAGACAGCCTTGAAAAACTGGAAACCACTGGTTCCGTACCCAAAGGGTAAAACGGTCCCTATTACTAAGCCTCCGCTGTCCGTCCGTCCGTCTGTCACCAGGCTGTATCTCATGAACAGTGATAGTTAGACAAATTAAATTTTCACAGATGATGTATTTCTGTTGCCGCTATAACAACAAATACTAAAAAACAGAATAAAATAAATATTTAAGGGGGCTCCCATACAACAAACGTGATTTTTTTGCCATTTTTATAGATAATGGTACGGAACCCTTCGTGCGCGAGTCTGACTCGCTCTTGGCCGGTTTTTTTCTAAATCGTTGGAGCCGATTTCAAGTTTTTTTGCAATATCTGTACCTACCTACATGGTGTGTATTGGATTGTTATTTAAAGTACTTATATCAAGCGTAGCGTGTGCTGTCTTATGAACTTTTGCTGATTCTCTTTACATTTTACTTTTGATTACCTACCTTGTACCTATACATACAGGTATCGTACTTGCATACGGGGGCAAGAAATACCCTCCCTGTAGGAGGAAAACTAGAAATGAAACAAACCCATTTGACAATAAATACACCAGCTTCTACCATTCTCTTTCTTTTTACCAGTGAACATGAAATAAACATGTTTCTTCTTTTCATTAAGCTTATCTGTATACTCTGAAAACTCTTCATAGTTATTCAAATGGGATATTTTTATTTTCACCATTTTGACAGATTACCTACATAAAAATTTACTCTGGGCCAATATACACAATTGTCAACTTTTTGACAAGAAACCATATTGTATGAAAAAGGTTGACATCAAAAAATTATTCTATTCTATTCAGTGAATTTCATTATTTATTTAATGAGTGATGGAGTGAACCATCTAAATCCCAAACTACCTATTATAAATGCAAATGTTTGGATGATTGTTATCCAATCACGCATTCATTACTGGCAGAAATTGCTGTTAGTGATAAGGCCACACATTTATTATTTATTTTATTTATTTATTTAACTCTAGCATCAAAGGCTCATAAAATACATTAAATACACAAGCAATACAATACAATTAACAAACTAAAACACAAGAATATCAACATAACATTAACTTATCATTGTATTGCCTTTAATTTTGTAACTCATTTTTTTATATATTATTATTTCCATTATAAATTATAATATAATATATGTATTAATGTTTGCCTTTTATATAATAGATATATTATTCTTTGGTGATCAATAAAGAGTCATTTATCTATCATTTTACAGTGGCTGAATTGATTACACAGATAGATTATGACCGATTAAGACATAGGCTATTTGGAATCCAGAAAAACAACATCTAAAGGAGTAAAATGGGAGGTGACCACTATCTTATATTCATTACCCAGGTATCTGGACTTCATCCAACAAATCAGGTCAGCAGCATGCTACAGGTATAGTTTGGTTACCGAATAGCGGCTGGGCCAATTTTGATGAAATTTGGTGCACATAACCAATGTGTCACAACATTAGAACAATACAGAAAACTCAGCAACTTCAACGAAGCATACAAAATACTCAACAATCACTACAATGTACCGGGACTGTCGAGCATAGTATGCACTTTCTGCCTAACCATGACACCTGCAACTGAATGCAAGCGACTAGACTAGAACCAGCTTCCAGTGATATGTGCTCTATCAGGGAACTAAATTCAATTCATTTTATTTTTCGATTCATTATGTAGTCCATGCCAGCTATAAATTTGCCAATAAAGTCATGGGGTTCAGCGCTTGGTCTCCAAATATGCGATGATATGGTTATTCTGCTGCCACATGTGATCAATTTCTTTATATTCCATGAAACCCTTCAAACTAGCATGCCGATAACATATAGATGGAGCACTTATCACTGGAAGTCTGGATAAACATGCGCAGTGACAACTAACAAGATATACATATACACGCATAAACTATTAGCTTTTGATATAGATCAAAATCTGTGAAAAACAATAAGCTACTTACGTTAAACCGCGGGCGACGGCCAGTAGGTACATATAGAAAACTGTTGCGCTGACTTACAATTTACTGTTTAGCCTAAAAAGTACCTATACACAATATGATAACATACCTAGGTACCTACCTACATAAAATAACACCCAACAGTTACGTACGTAGTCCTGATTCCACACTAGGATTCCCTGTGTCGTGGGTATCAGGAACGACGACTACCCACCAAAAAACCCAGACCCGGAACAAATATTTGCAGATCATGCAATGCAAACATTTGTCAGCGGGAATCAAACCCGCAACCTCTCGCCGTCGCGCTACAGAGGTATAAGATATATTAGATATATATGAGGAGATATGAGTGAGAACTTGAGAAGCAGGGGCGGGTTAGGTAGAACTCCTCAAAAAACAAAACTTACCTTCAACACAGTCAGGGCACCAACTATTTCCATCTGGTAGCTTTGCACCGCTGAAGAAAAATAGAATGGGAGGTCCATTATCATCAATACTTTTCGTGAATTTGTCATAATCAGCAAAACCTTTAATTTCTACGTAAGAAACCATTATTTTCGGTATGGTAAATAATAAAAAAAAATATGATTAGTTAAGATAGGAACACCGGCAGCACTTCACCAACACTTCCAATACTTATAAATCTGTGAACACTTCACTTTAGAGTTAGTTTATTTATGGCATCTGTGGGTGATCTGCACAGGGCGGTTGTTATGATAAATAAGGCGTGCTCGATTTTTGGGTCGGACTGGGTCGGCTATTTGCCCGACCGATCCCTAGTTGTAAACAATCTTGTAAGCTTTACATGAATTACTATGAAATAATGATATTTTACACAACAATGGCACTAATGTCCTTATGTTTACTATAAAGCTCACTAACGAAACATACATTTAGAACAAAATAATGAAGCAAAACTACAATTTCAATGTAAACTGTTGAAGCACTTGTGTAAAGTCAGTCCAGGCCGATACTGACTTTGCCTCGTTCCACAATGCACAATATTACACTCGGGCATTGTGAAATCCAACTTGTGTAGTAAAAAAATATAGGTATTTGCTAATAAAATAGTGAAACTTTACGAAAACACAAAAAGTAAACAAAACTTTGAATGAAGGCAATCAAAGGTCACAGAGTATTAAATGAATGGTTGAATGGCAAGCTAATGGTGGGCAATTTTCATACAAAATAAATGTTACTGCCGCCCCGCTCCATTTTTTCCTTGCTCCAAGTCACAAATTCACAATAGTCGAGGTCACAGCTGGTCACAACACTTATGTTCCTTGCTCCCTCAGAATAATGACAGTCATTCATTATTCTAAGCTTGCTCCTCAGAATAAGGACAAGCAAGCTTGCTCCTCTCAGCAGCGTTGCCATTTGGCAACTTTGGTTGCCATTTTGGCAACATTTGACCCTTCGTGGCAACCAAATGGCAACCAAGCTCAAATGGCAACTTTTTGGCAACTTTTAGACTAGTCGCGCGATTATCAGTAAAAAATATCGAATATCTTACGCATATGAACTGAACGCATCGAATTGAACAAAATCAAAATCTTGAACGCTTTTGTATTCCCAAATGAACATAAAAAATTAACATACATAATTAGTAGCCAAAAGGAAGGTCTATTTTGGTGAAGCTAGAGATAAAAGTAATTTTATGAAAACTAAAACAAAAATGGAAGAAAGTGTGTGTCTGTGTGCAGTGCAATGCAAAGAAAGTTCTTTTAGTGGTTTTCTAATACTTTTGTATCTACTCGTAAGTTCTCTTTTTATTGTTTTAATCGAAGAAGTAGGGGGATTTGCCCTAAGGCCCAGTAGGCCCGGGCCTAGGTACTTGTGCTAATATTTATTCTGTGCTAGGGCGGCCAGATATTAAGGGCGGCAGATCGTGACAAAAAAAAATGATGGTAGCAAGAAATAAATCATTTTTAATCTAATCTTGCTACAAAAATTACAAAAACATTGGCTGTTAACACTCCGAAATTTTCACGGCTCGCTCTGCTCACCAAATCGCCACTAGCTTGGTTGTAACTCTTTTTCGGCAGTCTTGTTACCAAAATCACTAAAATATTGGCTGTTCACACTTCTTGAATACCAAAATTTTCGCGGCTCACCGCACCCTCCTAAAGCTACCTATAGCCAGTGGCGGATTTGCCCTAAGGCCCAGTAGGCCCAGGCGTCCGGGCCTAGGTACTTGTGCTAATATGTATTCTGTGCTAGGGCGGCCAGATATTAAGGGCGGCAGATCGTGACAAAAAAAAATGATGATAGCAAGAAATAAATCATTTTTAATCTAATCTTGCTACAAAAATTACAAAAACTTTGGCTTTTCACACTCCGAAATTTTCACGGCTCGCTCTGCTCGCCAAATCGCCACTTCCATGGTTGTAACTCTTTTTCGGCAGTCTTGTTACCAAAATCACTAAAATATTGGCTGGTCACACTTCTTAAACACGAAATTTTCGCGGCTCGCTCTGCTCGCCAAGTCGCCACTACCTTAGTTGTAACTCTTTTTTGGCAGTCTTGTTACCAAAATCACTAAAATATTGGTTGTTCACACTTCTTGCATACCAAAATTTTTGCGGCTCACTCCGCTCGCCGCACCCCCCACCCCCCCTCTTTTTGCAGCTTTTTTCTAATGGCAACCTTTGGTCTCTGATGGCAACATTTGAACCTACAAATGGCAACCTGGGCTGAGTAAGCTCTGGCAACACTGCCTCTCAGAGAGTTGCTCCTTGCTTTAGTCATTATTCCGAGATACTGCCATGCCGATGCCGCCCCAGTGCGTTAGTGTAACTTACTTTTAGAAGTTGATTTATCATGTTTTATGGGTAAGGGAGGGGTGACTGACTGAGTCTACGCTGCGTCGGCGCTGCGACAACACACCGGCAACGCAGATTTGTTTGTAGAACTACGGAGCGTCACCGCTCCGTTCGCGTCGATACGCCGATGCAGCCGCAACACCGCCGCCCGTGTGGCAGCTTCTGAGGTGGCAGCGCTCTTACCTACTACAACGCGCAACGCTCTTTCGGGGTTGAAGCCTAATATATTGGGAAATCTAAAATTTAGGCTGGCAACATTTTTGACGGTTGACATTGACATAACTGACAACTCAAAACAATTTTATATTTATATTTTGATTTTGAATTGAAGTTCGTTGGATCGTTGGTTGGTTTGGTTAGAATCTTGAAATTTGAATGTTTGTACGCAAATTTTATATTATTTTCGAGTGTTTCACTATTGTGAGATCGAATACTTATCAAAATGGATACAATGTTAACGAAAAAACCAAAGACGATGGCTGAACTGCTACCTGGACTTGGCGGTGAGTGTTTTTATAGTCATTGTCAATCATTTTCTTTTTTCTTTCGACTGGAGCTATTTCTTTACGTTTTAGGATCGAAAAGCTTCGTCAAAAACGTCTACCAGTAATCATGGCTCCCCCATAAATGCAATGGGGGGAAATTGGTATAATCACCATGCATGGCAGGCGGTTTAGCAATTGCAGTATTCATTTTTTAAACTATCATGGTTATTTAACATAGTTCTCACTAGAAACGAGATATTTACCATGATCTTTGAGCTTTATTGATTCCCGATATTTCGGCACAGTTTCATGCGCCATGATCACGGGTAAACGGGGTGGGTTTTAACGGGTAAAATTAAAACGGGTTTACCAGAGTAGGTAGACTCTGCTGCCTATCCCTTAGTCGGCTTTTACGACATTCGCGAGAGGAGATAGAGGGGTCTATTAGTAGCACTAAAACACCACCACGGCTTAATTTGCTTAACTAACTTAAACATATAGGTACTATATCATAATAACAAGAAATACCTTTAGATAGGTAATACGCTCTTGTGCAGCCTCCATCCTTTCATCACCAACTACACCACAGACCAAATATTCCTCAAGTTGTCAATTAAAAACTCTTTTGCTATATCAGTGCTTATTTCCAGGTTTATTGTCAAAGAACGCCATGAAAACTGCAATCATGCAAACAGCTACGAAAAAGCCTCGTACAACTCAAAAAGTCCTGCACCCATTGACTCTTGCTGAAATGAGAACTGAAATCCAATGTATGTATTTACAACCCTGTTGAGTTTGCTAAAGCCATCGAAAAAGCGTTTTGTCTCTGTCTACTAGGGTATCCAAATAAAATGTAATTTTATGTATTTTTTCAAACTTTACTCTTCTCATTTAAGTCATCACAATACAATAGGCCGTGCCATGGTGTGTCCGGCCTAAGAATAGACCTGTCCTTCTCCCAGGCATGAAATCTATGTCACAGATATCCTGTGTATCATGTAAACATGTCTGATAGACATCCGCTGTTGCACGAGGCCTCCTCTATAGAACGCGCAGGATATAGATTCCCACCGAAGTTGATTGGTGATTACAGTATTGTTGTAGAGTACACAGGTGGATGCTGCCTAGCCTATCCCCTGATGTAATAACATAACACCCAACAGTCAAATACATTTACAAAAAAAAAGGAAGGGTAATACAATGCCTGCCATATCGCTAACAGCGATCTCTAGCGATCATAGTCCTGATCCCACTCTTGGACCCCTTAGGGCTCTATAGCGACAGGACGCGGCAACCACTGCCGGCGACAGCCGTGCGCGACTGCCGATGACCGGCATTTTTTTCAGAAACAGTATTAAATTCAAACTCAAACGGACACCCACGTTCGAATATAAAATTACCAGAGCTTGAATTTTAAACTGCCGCCGCAGGCTGTCGTCGGTTGTCTCCGCTGCATCCTGGCTCTCGTCTGTAAAAGTTAAAGTGTGTTAAAGTCGACTGAGGGCCCTTAGGCCCTCAGTCGACTTTAACAACATTCTTGGTGGTATGTTCTTAGGACACACACACCACGACAACCTTTTTTCATGTACAAATGATTGAAAGATTTTCAAAAACCGTTTTTCAGCCTTGCAACCAAGGTCACCCATGAATAAAATGCAGGCAACAGCCTCTGCTAAAAAGAGATGGAACTCGTCTTGTAAATATGAGCACAAGACCGTGAGTCACACGGCTAAAGGACAGATGAAGCACAACTCAGTGAGAAAAGTACTCAACTTTCAGCAAGCCAAGCCCCAGCCCCAAGAACGCAAGGTTAGTTTTTTTTTTTATTATCTGTGTTGCGATTACGTAATTCTGTTGCTATTGGTAAATTAGGTAATCGCATTTACGTAATTTCAAATAGAAACAACATTGAAATCGATTTGCTATTGCCAAATACACTGCAACCGTAGTAATACTCATTTTGATAACACGTGACAAATGCCCGCACGGACAATCGCGATAGTCACGACTGAGCTCTGAGCTGATTCTCAGTTTTTAGCACACAATTGACACGGACGTATGGTAGTGTAACAAGAATTTTGTATGGCGACACTGATGAGCGCCCGTAGCGTACACTCTGTGAACCTCATTTTCCATACAAAAATCCGTGTTACACTACACCATACGTCCGTGTCAATTGCTTGTCAAAACTTAGAATCAGCTCTCTGCTTGAGACTGCGTGAGAATGCCTGTAAACGTAACGTCTATGTGTGCCTGCCAGAAATGGCGCTTTGTTCTGAGCGGTCCCTCTGTCAAGCAGCGCGCCCCGCTGCTTTACGTACTTTGTGCTAGTAGATTAGACTTAGTATGCGTGAATGAGTAGGTATGAAGCGCGGCTTTGACTGTAATACTAGTGGTTCGCCCCGAACTAAGACCTCGCGATAACACCTTTATAAGCCCGACTACTTAACTAAGTAATTTCCATATTTTCTATTATTATTTTTGAAAATTTTCCCTTGAGGTCTACCAGTACAGTACAGGATCTACCAGTAACTACTCTAATTTCCTACACATCATCGACATAACCTTTGAATAGGGCTAAGCAACGGGGCGTAGTTATACTACATACCTATATCAAGTACCTGACGAATTATTAATTGATAACGTCCTTTTGATGAAAACCATAGAACTCCAACGTCATTCAAATTCTTAGAAATGGGAGGTTAACAATGGATGTTATATTGGCTTTGTTTTATGGAGAACATGTTTCTAAATTCTTCAATTTCAGACTTTTCCCTGTAGTTGTGACACAAAAGCCACAAGTATACCAAATTTCAGCATTGTGGGATTGCTGGAAGTACCCTAGAATTTTGGGTTTTTACGTTTTTTATTTTCCTTAATATCTCGAAAACTACTAAGGCTAAATAATTATTAAAAACAGTTTTGAAATGTCTAACCAAAGCGCTTTCATTAGACACTTGATCTGACTGTCTCACTTTTATTTTTTTTACCCCCTCTTGGACCCCAATATCTCAGCAACCCCCTGACCGATATAGCTCATAACCTTACCTACAAATTGTACCAATACTATCTACCCCCATACCAAATTTCATGTAGATCGGATTTGGAAGTTTTCATCGGACAAACATACATACATACATACATACATACATACATACAAACGCCGATTCTTCCAACTTGACTCAGAGAACTCGCTTCGCTCGTTCAACTAGTGCCAGTGTCTCTTCTAGAGTGTTTATTATTCTTTTATCACATAATGATCACTATTATCACTACAAGACTGATAATAGTGTTGGTTCTGATATAAACTTATATAGACAAACGCCTTTTTCCCCAAGGGCAGTAAGCAGAGCCTCAATTATTATTTTTATTTTATTTTTTTCTTATATACTTAGTGCAAAAGAAAGTGTCTGCCCATGGCTTGTAAAATCCTACTGCTGTTTCAATCCTTATGCCCATTTCCACCAACTAATTGATATTTTACGGGACATTTAACACATGTATTTGTCATCTGCTTAGGGTCTCGTAAGTGTTTAGATGGTCCATCATTGGTGAAGGTGAAAATTGACTCGTAATTCGCCTGAGGCCCTGACTAGGGCCTTTTTTCACATGACTTAATAAATAATTCTCTTTTAATTTATTGTTACAGTCATATGCTTATTCAAGAATCGCTATGCTGAATTCAGAAACACCGAAATTCCCAAAACCTGAAATAACAGCTAAGAAATCTTTACATCTTCAAGGTAAGGGGTTTTTACCATTATATTAATTAAATTACAAGAAAAACGCCACTCCCCCACTTGATGAACTAATTAAATTATACTGGTCGCAGGAAGTTAGTGAATGGAGGGGGTACAAGGCTGTTCTTTGTGGCATTATATAGGGTATGTGATCTATGTCCAGCAGTGAGTGTCAACCAGCTAATGAGGATGATGGTGCAGGAATTATCAGAAAAGCAGAAAAAAACAATGAGAGATGAATTCAATTTGTTCATCATCATCACCACCAGCCTGTTTACTGTCCACTGTTGGACAAGGCCTCCCCCATTTAATACAATGGGGGGATTTGCCATAATCACCACGCTTGGCAGGCGGATTGGTGATCGCAGTTTGTGATAAGTACTAAGATGGATGCTGCTGCCCATCCCCTGGTGTAATCCCTTAGTAAGGTTTTTACTACATCCACGGGAGGAGAAGGGGTCTATTCTTAGCCCGGAAACACCACGGCACGGCAACAATGATTTATTATTTAGTTTGAAACTAGCTTTAGTTACTACTAAGTAGGTATTTTCTCTCTGCTTTAAAAAAACCTTGAAATACTACATATTTAGTATAGTTTTACTGAATTTGGTATAACTAGGTGTCCCAACAAGAGCGCCGGATTTACCCATTCATCAAATTCACGGCACTGCGCATGGTTCCTTGGCTTGATTTCTTGCACCAATTGAACCTTGTACGCGTGCAAATGCAGATCTTTTACCAAATTCGTTGCATAGTGCTTCTGGAAATGTTTAATTCTTGACCACGATTCCGAATGGAATTGCTGTGGCTATGTTTTGGAGTGACCGACAAGGACGACAACTAACAATGATCTTCTGATCCATCAGCGTAAATTTGGTCTCAAATTTTGTAAGTAAACGCCTCACTGTCTATTCATTTGGCGCATGATTGCGACCGAAAACTTGACGCAAAACTTTCACCATTTTTGTGTTTTTACAATAATTAAACGTTTTGGTTTGAATATTCTCCATATTCTTAAACCGAGTGATATGTACGTGACAACTGTAAAAAAAAAATCACCAGTATTAATTAATCATAAGTATTAACAAAATGGCGGCAAATTTAAATCCGGCGCTCTTGTTGGGACAACCTTTATAAACTACTTACTGCCAAAAAGGCTTTAAATAAATAAATGCGGGACTAACTACAAAAAGTTATTTGCAAAGTTTTTTTTTTCAGCTTGCGACACAGTCAGAATAAGTGGAATATGCAATATACCTGAAACCCCTGTCATAACAGATAAACCAACCATTATAATAACACGAGCAAACAAAGAGAACATTACAAACCAACCAGATGTCTACAAGAAACTCATTGCCACACCAAAATCAACTCTGCGTAAGAGAGTCTTAATTTCACGAGTACCTGACACACCACTCTCTAATGAGTCCTGGAATATCAGTTGTGATGCTAGCTTCCTGAAAAACGAGCAAGACATTGAAACGAAAGCTCTGGCAGATGAACAAACCCTTGATAACATTGCTGAAGTGCCACCACCTGTGTCCACACGTTTTGCAGAATACGGAGCTTTGGCAGATGAACAAACCCTTGATAACATTGCTGAAGTATCCCCACCTGTGTCCACACCTTTTGCAGAATACAGAAACGTTAACGACTTTTTCAACAATTCTAGTAATGTGATAGAGAGTAATTCCAATGATAATACAATCATGTGCTTTGATAACACAGTTTCTAATGACATCAAGAGAGAGGAGAGTGTTATAGTATCACTTTGTGATATGCTTAAGAAAGCAACCGTTTCTAAAACGGATAAATACAGCACAGAGCTGGATGATTTATTAGAGGTGCAGAAACAGATAGAAAATAACATTAACATAACTGAAAAAACACTTAAAAACATCAAAGAATCACAGCTGAAATCATTACAGTATGTGAACAAACTGATTCAAGAGAAAAAGAGACATCAATCATCTGAAAATGATAAAGAAAATACTGATAAACTGATTCAAGAGAAAAAGAGACTTCAATCATCTGAAAATGATAAAGAAAATATTGTTATAGCAACCAAAGAATCACCAAAGGATGAGAAGCAATTAAACTCTGAGATTATCATTAGTAAACCTTGTTCAGTGATCAAGACAATTCTAAAATCACCTTCTTATAAAATTCCTAAGTATTGTATGAGGAAAAAGGTCACTTACAAATCTATGTCAAACGTTTCTGGTGTTCTAACACCGCAGAAAGAGATGGGTGTCAAAGCTATGAGTATTTACATGAAAATGAAAGAACGGAACAACTATTTGAATACGCCTGCTGTGAAACGGGAAGTGCTCGACACCCCTGCTAAAACTTCACATAACTTGCAAAAGCAGTTGGATAAACTTTATGATGATAACTGATATTTCAATAGATTTTTTGGAAATACACATGCTTGTTTATCAGAAATGAAACTTTGTCCTCAAGGCAATAGGTCGCGACCTTGAATGATAATGATTTATTTTGTTTTCTAGCGACTCTAATTGCTATGAGTATCGAGGATCTTACGGTTTGATCAGTCCAACGCATGGGGCTGTGCCCCATGCGTCTCGGTTTTTTGGCCTTCGATTTTTGCGGTGTGTCATTTGAGTTTGTCAGGGCTGCGTCCTTACTATTCAATGTGATTCGGTGGATCAAACTTTTAGGCTACAAAATATGGTTCAGTTCTTCGAAAAAGGTAAACCTACTTGGTAAAAGATTTAAACTTTTTTCTTACTAACTTTTTCTTTTCATTCTAATTTTTTTTATTATAGTGGACAATGTGGGTTTTTCTCGGCTTGGATTTCAATAATTTGGACAAACTTTTCCCTGTGTCATCATCATCATCGTCATCATCAGCCTGTAGAAGTCTATTGCTGGACATGACCACCCCCTTAGAATGTCACGAACTCACGACGCACGGTCTTGAGCCCCATATGTATGTGAATATTCTAACCTTTCGAATAACCCTTTTCTTCCAAAAGCTTCTAATATATTAAGACATAATATGGTAATTTATTTATTGAGTTGACTTTCGACAATATGGTTATAATACAGAATCAAACCACTGACTGCTATAAGTCTATTAGTAAACTGTGACGAAAAACAACAATTCCTAATTAATAAATAAGATTAATTTCGGTATCCTTGTGTAAAAAAAATGTTTGCCCCGTGTATGCGTTATCCTACTATTTTTTGATTGCGATTTAACTTTGGTGAATTGTTATGCGCAAGCCGGGGAAGGTTTCTGACTACGTGAGGTCGAAGTCGCAACTTCGCAAACGCGTACTAACAGCTAAAGTAGCAGTGTATTTTTTTCTGTTAACTATCCTAATGTTAATATAAAATATGATGGCATTTAATGATAATTTAGAATAGTCTGATTTTAATAACAATAGTAATGTATTTAGCAAATTAGATTTAATAATTTTTGTAATAAAGACATGTTAGATTAATCAAATATGTATATTTCTTACTCTTCATTGAATATGTCATTATTTAACACCACGTACCTAGGTACCTACTTTTAATGCGAAGATCGTAACAGACCTCTACTAGATAATTTATTAGTTAGCAGAGTTCCTATTTATTTATAACAAGGTATTCAAAATAATATTTATGAGATTTACAAAAGCGAAGTTGAATCTCTTGTCTCTTCAGCTTATTCAGTTGTAGTTGTAGCTACTAAAATAAGTAGCTATATACTATATAGTTACCAACATCAAGAAATAAATATCAACAAATATTTCAATCTGTTCTGTAGGTACATTTTTAACCTGTGCTGTGCTGAGTTGTGTTGTGAATGTATGTTGTGATGACGAAAACAAAAACTCCAAGTTGATAACAAGGCTACACTAGCGCCCCAGTAATATACTATATACCTTGTACGTATCATTTTAATTGCTTTGTCGATAAACGATATCACTTTTATTTTGCTTGCCATTCGTGCTGTAATTACGTAAACAATTCGGTAATATATTGTGCACAAGAAGAATATAACCTCAAAAATGTCTTTATCTAAACCGATTATGAATTTAGTGGCATCGTATTTGCAGAATTTGTATTTACACCCCATCAGGACGAAAGCTATTACAAGGTGAGTAGAATGTACTAATTACATAGTTTTATCTGTGTGATCTTAATTACCTATTAGGTACATTTTGTAGGTACGGATCTAATTGTAATTTGCATTATTGCCCTGTTTGTTCTACGTTTCAAAGGTCTATGTCGAATCCAAAGTCCAAAACATTTATTTTCATGTTCTATTTGAATTTTTAAATAATGAATATCTACTACTTACATTAAAAAACTAAGATTTCTATAAAAACACAAAGAGAAACTATGTCTATGTGGAAGAGATAGGTAGGACTTTGAAAAGTGCTGCTATAGATAGTTAGTTACTATTAATAATGAAATGTACCTACTTGTTTGTCTAGTTTCTTAGGTACCTAACATACTGAGTAGGTACCGTTAGGTACAAAAAGGTATATTAAGTAGGTAGCTTTAGGAACTGCATATACATTTGTGTCTAACTGTTATGTATGGATAGGTTAAATTATTCGCATTTACTTAGTTACATAAATGTACCTAGTTACTTAACTGTACCTACAAAGATATAAAACAACGTAGGGTACCTAGGTTGCTTAGATAATATTATTAGACTAGGTATTGTTACCTATTTATTTTGTGCATGCCTATAGCAATATTTATTTGTTTTCAGTTGCGTAGTGGGAACAGCAGGCAGCATTGCTTCACAGTTGGTTGCTGGAGACTCGCTGAGAGTAGACCCCATTTTAGCTTTCGGATTATATGGGTAAGGTCTTCATTAAGACGATGTTTCTCACAGCTGGGTAAGACCAGCTGAAGTCAACGGACCGTTCAATTATGCGTTGGCGCTAAGATAAATGCCTTCGGATTTTATTTTAATTTGCTGTCGTCGTTCGTTGTTCCTAAAAAGGGCCTATGGTGAACTGAGGCTAATTAAATCCTTTGGGTCTTTCCCAGTCCTCCGATCGGAATTTCATGCTACTTCGAATTTTAGATTCTAGGACGTGCCGATTTCTTTCGCGAATGTTTTGTTTTTCTATAGCGTTTGTTAGTGATAATGCCGTTTCTAGTTGATACCGGATACGAGCGCCATTTGATTTGAATCACCATCAGCCTTTAGACGTCCAAATACTGGATGAAGCCACAGATTGCAATTGCCATAACCGTTATTATATCTTATAGCCGATATCTTTAGTTAAGAGCCACCAATAAGCTCATTAATTACTTACTTCATATTATCATTATTTTAGATTAGTATTCGGTGGCACGATACCTCACCACTTCTACAACTTCATCGAGCATGTGTTCCCCGAAGACCTCGTCGCCTTCTCGCTGGCAAAAAAACTGTTATTCGAAAGACTGATATTCGCACCTATAATGCAAGCCTTCTCACTGTACACCCTCGCGAGGTTTGAGGGGAAGAACCATTCTGCTGCTGTCAAACAGCTGTTGGCTTTGTACCTGCCAATACTGCAGGCGAATTGGAAGTGGCTGACACTGTTCCAGATTATCAATTTGGCGTTTGTGCCTCCTATTGTAAGTACATCTACCTACTTTATTTCGTCGTAGGTTTGCTAAATCGCACTGCTCAGATAGGCACTCGCTAATCAGTAGAAAGAGGTCTTCAAAAAATTACGCGTCCCTACTTGAATAGGAACTGTGCCACATTTGAAATCCCCGCCATTTATGAGCTTTCGCGACCTCATGTCCTTCGAGCCGGATATAAAATGCATGGCCATCTCATAATTTCTAGCAGTAATAAGTAGGTTACGACCATCGGAGCAACGGCTACGCAGGAGTCCTCAGCAGCCAGTAGAATCGGCCTCTCTCCCATAGAATGTCACGACGGCGACGGTTTTGAGCCGCCTCCATCCATTGATTTACTGCTACGGTTACTATATAATTGATCCATCAAATGGGGGTTATGACAATTAATAATCTAAGTATCAAGATTATATTATACATTGATGTATAGTTACTTATTCCATGGCTATAATAAGTAAATTTATAATGCCCATAGTTGCTCAATCTCTAAGATATTTTTCATTTTCTTATTACAGTTGCGAGTACTATTCATGAACATGGTGGGCTTCGGATGGGCGATGTTTTTGGCCAGCAAGCGTCGTCAGCAAAGCCAGAAGAAAGGAAACTAAACGGACTTCAAACTTGGTGGTGGATGAAATCGATATTATGCTGTGATGAAATCATTATCTTTACTTATGTAATTTCTGTCGTAAAATTGAGGTTATCGTGGCCGAATTATCACTTGCCTTATTTTTAATGTAAATTGTTCAATTGAGAGCATATTGGATATTGTGCAGTTGATAAGTGATGAGTCTATAATTTTTCATATCGCTAATGGAAAATAGTTAATAGAAATTGTTTAAGTACCCCGAACACCAAGGCTGTTAGGGTCTATTCAAAAAGCTAATTATGTTCCATGATTCTGTAAAATACATTCCTTTAACTTAGGTTAGTAGGGCTCTATTCAAAAAGCGCGAATTTGTTTTATATGATTCTGTAAAAATATTGAACTTAGGTTTATATTATTATGTATAGAAAAAAGAAAATACATTATTATCGCTTTTATTGTATCTTTCATACCGGGAACAGCATTGGATAAACTAGGGATGAGATTCGACTAAAGTTATTTACTTGCATTTATTTATCTACACGCTAATTTATAAAATATTTGAATCAATTCGTTCATTATGCGGTGCATTGTGACTAGTTATAATAAATAAAGTTTTTATACTTTTATAATAAACTGTTATTGTTAAACGTGAGTATTAATAAATAATTATCGTTCACAAACTTTGTATTGCTTTAAAAGGAATAGTTCGACTCGCCCAAACATGATAAATTATTACAACTAAAAGTTAGCTTATTATTAATTTCTACAAGTATTTTTGACAAAAACAACACTTACAATAAATTACCTACTAATCCTTCTAAAAAATCAATAAGTTATAGTATAAATAAAATAAATGAATAACATTTTATAAGTCAAATAAATTAAAGTTTAGGAAATTATAAACATCTACTATATTGCACCATGAAGGATATAAAATAAAGACAATAGTTTTACAGTAAATCACCAATAAGTTAATTGTAATAAAATTATAAACAAAAATAATATGTAAAACCTGAAAAGAGATCGCAATATACTTAGATTAAGTATAAGTTATTATCCTAATGAGTATTCTATGACTAACATTTGAGTATTTACTCTTCTACTAAAACGATATCTCACATCGGCTATAATAAGCGCTTCTGTTTTATAAATAGACACATATTTTTTAATAAATAATTACAAGTATAAATGATTTAATAAATACAAAAAAAAAACAAAATATTGAATGGATACTCGCGTCCCTGACTAGATTTCATTTGACTCGATATTAACATTGCATTGGTTACAACTTTACAAGAAATGAGATAAATTGAGATCACTCCATGTAAGCTACATACTATTGTGAGATCTACGGGAATATGACTTAGTTGATAACAATTTGTCAAACTCAAGAGACGTTCAAAAATGACCAACTGACTAGAACTTTTTGTGACTCCCTATCACACATAACGACTCGCTGTTAATCTTAAGCCTCGCATCGACCCCCATAACCTCCTCCTTTTTACATTGGTGCTAACTAACGCCTCTATTCTGGCCGCTCAACCTTCGGCGACCGGGACCAGCTCCTAGGCGAAGATCGGCAGCTATAGTCGCTGCCCGAAGTCGGTGTGGACGGCGTAGGTCTCCGGTATGGAATCGGACGCTTGCGTGCGCTGTTAGTAGTGGTTAATTGTGTTAGTGTGATGACATGATGTTAGACTTGTTAATATCATGCAAAGAAATTAGATAAACAAAAATTAATAAGAAAATAATTTCATTCAGCAAATTAAATAGATTTTCTTTTTAGTTATGTTGAACTCATAGAAAATTTTAAAATAATTAGTAAAAAATTGTAAAATGTGAACTTACCTCCATTATTAACAATGACCAGACTAGCAAAATAAAATAATAAACTCATTAAAACAGATTCGTGTATTCTACAGCATTCACGTTTTGTGTAACTGACTAATAATCTACTAAAACTAGCGTATATATCATGCAGCAATAAAAAAAAAAAAACAACCAAAAAATGTTCAATACAACTTTAATGAATATCGTTGAAACAAAACCACACTTGCAATAATAATGTCCTCTATACACATAGAATCTAATAGCTTCATCATGGGTTCGTCCGTTTCAAATTTCCAAAATCGATTCGGCACTTTTTGCACAACTCAACTATCTCCTTCGGTATTTGTATTTGTTTGCGTAATCTATAGAGGGTGCGCTACGGATGGAAGAAAAAAAACATTTATTTAACTATACAAAAATTTAATAAAATATTGGTAAAAGAAAAGTAGCACACCCCTGTTATATCTACTAAACAACAACGCTCGCGGCAACACGCGGCCTTAAGACGCTGACAATAGTTATAGGCTTCCCTTAAATGTATTTTAAACAAAATTTTCAGTTTATGGCAGCGAAAAACATTGTTAATCTTCATCATACACTTTTCATCAAAAAAATCGAAACACTTCTCAAGTTTATGTGTTTAATAGAAATAAGAGAAAAGTATTGTTATAAACAATACTTTTATCATAATCAAAGAAAAAAATATATAAACAGGAAAAAAAATCTCATACAACTTAATTGGTTGTTTGTCGCCAGAACGACAGTGTGTAGTGTTCCGATTTTTTAGATGAGAAGTGTATTTCCAAGGGACGGCGCGGCGGCGTTCAAAACAAGATTTCGATAACTTTCTCGAAATACGCTTCTACCGTTTTTTACCTTATTTGTTGACAAAGTTAATAACGAGCCCAGTAAATTTTCATTTCGATTTATATTACATTGATTATACAGCAAATTTTGTGATTTTAGCTCACTTGTCGTTTCGCGAGCGTTATTCACTTTCCTGAACTTTAATGTGTTAGTTAGATAGTGACTGAATTTGGCTGCTGTCAGCGCCTTAAGAGCCCTACACACATGCCCTGAAGCCCGGGCCGGGACCAAACTTACTACCATCGTAGTAATTTTTAATATAATGTTAAGGACATAAGGTTCATTAAAGAATGATGATTATCAAAAATTGAGCGTTGGCATTTAGTACAGCACTCAAAACATTCATGTGTTTATAACATGTTAAGCACAACACACTCATAGAATACATGAAAATATAAAAAAGCTTCACAGCCCATACTGAAAAATCTATGTGACAAAATTATAATTTGACAGAAGATGGTTATAAGAAAAAAAACTTATAGGAAATAATGGTTTTAACTTAAACTATTTAGTAGCAGTCACTTCACTAATCGGAGCTATTACTATTACTCGAATCTTCACTCGTGCTATGTTTTCGTGACTTATGTGTTTTTTTTCTATAAAGAGAAAAAAAAAGATGAAGGAAAAACATGAATACATGTTACATCACAACTGCCTGACATAAGGTAAATTGTGATGAGACATGAAGGCAAAATAAAGTAAATAGCACACCTATAAAATAGTAAAAGTTAACAAGCGACACACGAAAACATGTTAACACGTTGCAAAATTAGTGGAATTTCGAAAAAAAAACCTTCTCAAAATACCACTAAACGTAATTCCAAAACGACTGCAGTGCTTTTTTTTATATGACTAATGCAAACTCTAGCTGGGCAAAGTTTTTTCAAAATAAACTAGTCTTTCCAGCCGCGATGGCAACTATTGACAACTGAGTTTCGTAACCAGTTACGGGCGGAGCCAGAGTTTTTCCGCCCGCAACATTGTCAGGAAATTGCTGCATTGGCAATTGGTTGCATAAAACGAGTAAAAACTCAGTTTTCATCGCGTGACCAGAAGGTAGTCAGCGGCTCTGCTGTTAGTAGTTGGAAATCATCTATCTCCCGGTACCTACTTGGCGATTTTTTTACATAAGGTTTCATCATAATATAAAAACCATCCTAAGATCTGTCTGCAGTCATAAGGTCAAATTATCGTAATTATTTTAAATCTACACTGTGAAAGTTGACCGAATCGAGACTGAAAATTCCTATTATGCTAAAATTCTCGGAAAACTTTGAAAGGATTGATAATTCTTTCAAGTTTCGGTCACAAGTTGGGCCGCTGATATATTTTCAATAAAAGCTAGCAAACGTTATCTACACTACACGATGGAATTATTGCCTATTCAAAAGCTGCCGCAAGTCCACCAAAAAACCAAAGTTACCGGCATTATCATGGCTGCTGAAGTGCGACAGCTTTTGAGTGGGCAATCTACTTTCCAGCTTTTATTAAAATATATCTGATCAAATCCATAATGACGACAGAGAACTCTTACGACGGATCTTAGACAATGGCGTTCAAATGAAACGGGTTAAAAAGCACTGCAGCTTTTGGAAGTTAGCAACTCGTATACCTCGTGATGCGTCGCCTATCGAGGAAGCTGGGCGAGCCCGCGCGGCGTGGGATGGAGGGCGAACGGCTGCGCGTGCGCACGCGACTGACGCTCGATCTACGGTAATCGGCGTACACGCCCGTCATTGATCTGTTCTCATTGCATTTTCGCATGCATTTTGTAGTCATTTACTCATTTTTCATGCATTAGGTTTTCATTTCAAGGATTGAGGTACCCATTTTTCGCATGCATTGTCGTTGCAAAGAGTAACGCTCCGTTTCACGTAAGTGAATAACGGTTTGAATTAGCGTAGTCATTGTACCCATTTTTCATTTCGCATGCATTTGGTTTTCGTTTCAAAGTCGAACGTTTCGTTCCATATAGGGAATGACGTTTCGTTTCATGAGGAACCCATTTTTCAGTTTTGCATGCATTGGTTTTCGTTTCAAATATTGAGTATTGATTGGCGGAAAGAAAATGGAACGTGTTAGTTTATTCATACGATTACAAAAACAACCATCAAAAAATATTTGGTCTCACTAAAACAAAACAATATCTAAAAAAACATTCAATCCGTTCTAAGCCTAGTTGAGCGACTATACTCCGCCAATTTAGAATATGTTACTTATTTTGCGCTCCTTATTATCCCTTCTACAATGGATGATAGGAATCAATAATCAGATTAGACATTCACCTTGAAGAGCGCGTGGAGCGGGACGAACTGCGCGACGAGCGCGATGAGCGACTGCTGTACGAGCTGGACCGGCTTGATCGGGAGCGTCTGAAACGACATGTTGAGGTGAAGACATTTCTTTATTTAAACGTAACATCTTTCATCGTTCTAAGCAATATAAATACATTTCTAGGTAGGTAATGCCACGTATGTTATGGTGTGTCTGGCCTAAGATAGACCCCACCGTCTCCTCCCGTGGATGTCGTAAAAGCCACATAAGGGATTACACCAGGGAATGGGCAACAGCATCCACCAAAATCTGCCTGCCAAGCGTGTTAATTACGGCAAATCCCCCCATGGCACTCTATGATATTGTCCAGCAGTGGACATCTATTGGCCGACGATGATGAATACAGCATACCGTCAGATGGATGCATTGTTTTCGTGACCAAGAAATGTTAGATGGTACCATTCGTATGCCTGTAGCTTAAGTTTGGCTATGCGGCAATAAGAACCACTATTTCGACCCGTAATGAGGGATAGCGAGTGCAAAACTTGTAATAGATTTTACCGACAAGTTATCAAATGTATATATACACTTCTAGATTTACTCACCTTGACGAAGAATAAGATCTTGACCTAGACCGCGACGACCTTGACCTTGACCTCGATCGCGATGATTTGCCGCGCGACCGAGAGCGGGACGATTTACCGCGGGACTGCGACCTGGAATGCCAAGACGACGAGCGCGACGAACTGCGACGCGACTCGCTTCTACGACGCCTGCGCGACTTTCTCGGATCCGGACCGGAGACAACGACCTCTACAGCTTTTTTATCAGGAGACTGGTCGTTCGCGACCGGGCTTTTGGACTTTTCTTTTTTATCAGCTTCTGTATCCTCTTGGGTTAGTTGTTTAGTGATTGCAGTCGCTTCTGGTTGACCAGTTGAGGGCAGGGAGCTAGATGATTGAGTGCGAGAGGGCTCAACCGGCACACTTGGCGGACTATCTTCCCCTCTAATAGATGCCATCGCCACTCTAGCCATCCGGGCAAGTCTAACTTTCAGAACGTTAAACTCCCGACTGTCCATTTCGTCTTGCCGCTCTCTGTCATCCGAAGACAGTCTGAAGTTGAGCTCTAGATCGGAATCTATATCGGATGAGCTGTCTGAACAGCAGAGCAAGTTAGGTTTGAATTCCTTTAACTTCGGCTGCCAATCTGATGGAGAATTTATGTATTTACGTTGGTCTTTTTCCGCCAATTTTTCAATGATATCTTTGTATCGTTCAGGGCTGCGTTGCGCTGGAGAGTATGATAAACTGGATGTGCTTCTACTTCCTCGCTCTTGAGATTCCTTTTTATCGCCCTTTTGTTTTTCCTTAGACAGCGAGCGTTTGGGAGACTTTTTGGGAGAAGCGCCTTTTTGTTTTTTAGAACTTTTGCGCGGAGGGGATTTGGACTTGTTTGACGACGTCCGGCGTCGCTTTTTATCTGGTGTTGGTGACTTTTTTGGACTTTCCTTGTTTACGCATCGCTTGCGTTTCTGTCTTTCTTCTGAGGTCGGTGACATTGATCGTTGTCTTTCACCGGGTGATGGGGACCTCTTTCGCTCCTGAAGTTTGGTTTCGGCCGATTTGATTCGTTTCTGCCTATCATCCGGTGAGGGAGATCTATTTTTAGATTTACCCTCGTCTTTTCTCTTCCTCTCTCTGTTGTTTTCTACCGATCGTTTCTCTTTCTCATCGGGTGTTGAGGACCTCCTGGCCTGACGATTAGCTTCAGCCACTTTTAATCGTTTCTGTCTGCCATCGGGAGAGGGAGATCGGTCTTTCGGTTTCTCGACCGATCTATTATTTCTTTGTTGATCTGGTGTTGGGAGCCTTTTTCTTCCTTCTCTATCATTATCTGCAGAACTCTTACGTCTCCGTCTGTCGTCTGGTGTTGGAGATCTCTTTCTCTGGCGACTCTCTTCCGGTGTTGGAGACCTTCTCTCTCGATTGTTGTCCAGAGCATTTCTCTGTCTATTTGGTGTGGGTGACTTTCTTGGTTTGCTTTTCTCCCTTCTGTCAACTGACTTATTCCTTCTCTGTGTGACGTCAGCTGATGTCGATCTATTTCGTGACTTACTGTCATTCCTTCTTGACCTACTATCATGCCTAGCCTCTGTAGATTTGATACGCCTTAGCCTTTCATCGGGCGACGGGGATCGTTTTCTTTTGTCATCGCGTTCAGTTTCTATCGGCCTACGTTTTTGTATATCATCAGGTGTAGAAGACTTCTTCGTTGGTCGGCTGTCCTCTCGTCTGTCAGGTGACCTGTATTTGTCGGGTTTGTTATTCCTTTGTGGTGACTCTTTGCGTTTGTACTCTGTGGATGGGCTTCGTCGCCTACGTTCTTTTGGCAAAGATACACTTCTCTCTTTGTAATAACGAGGTGGAGCTTTTTCTTGTCGTTTCGGAGATTCAGGCTCCGACTCGGACGGTGAACGTCTCTCATGTCTCTTGTAAGATTTATCCACTTCTTTACGCATCTCCTTTTCTTTATAAGCTTTAGCTGTAGATCTTTCAATGTAATCTATGGATGAGTGTCGTTCGTTTGAAGGACTTCTATTCTTTCGGCGTCTAGAATCATCGTTTTCCTTGCGCCTTGGGACGTCTTCGTAACGTTCATTCTTGTTATTCTTCTCATATCTATCTTCTCTTTCTTTTCGATATGAGTCTCTGGCTGACTCTCTTTCTTGTCTTTTGTTTGTGTCAAGTGATTCGCTTCGTCTTTTATTCCTTCTGTCATCTCGTGCCGGGCTTTCTCGTCGGCCTCTAGCATCTTTTCTGTAGTAGTCTTCATTTCTTCTAGCTTGTGGCGAAAGGCTCTTTTGGCGTTGTTTCTCCGGTGAGGCGCTGACCTCTCTGTCATGTTTCTTGTTCCGTCTGTCTTGCCTTTTAGGTGGCGGTTCAGTGTCGGATTCTGAGATTGATCGTTCCTCGCGTTTTTGACGTTTCTCCGATCTTTCTGGTTCTTTGGACGGGTCACGTGCCTCGCGTTTTTTGTTTTCGATCTTGGTAATGTAGGATCTCTGTCTATATTCCGGTGAAGAATCCCGTTCTTCGATCGATAGGCTCCGGTCGTGTCTCCTTGACTCGTGTCTTCGAGGTTCTTTTCTCTCTCTTTTGTCGTCATTCTCTCTATCGTTGCGTTTGTCGTACTTGTCTTGTTTGAGATTGCGATCACGGTCGTGGTCGGTCTTTCTGAATTCAGCGTCGTTGGTGCGGTCTCTGTGTTTCTCTTTCACAATTTTCACTGGAGAACTAGAAATGAAAACAAAAATAGTTTTTTGATCTGTCAATTAAAAGATTACATAACTGAATATGTAGGAAGTGTAATTCTCACCTCTCGCGGCTCGAGGGCTCACTACTACCGCGGCGTCTTGAGCTCGTTTTTTTCTGTCAAAATTCAACCGAAATCATTAACATAATTTCCCAACAGAATTCGCGACAAAACACCAGTGCCAATACAATATAACTATAGTGGTAATGGCAACTAAAATTTTGCTATAAAATGTACCTGAAATTCTTCAAAATCACCTCCGAGAAGGCTCAAAATAATGAAGAATCCCAATGAAATAGAGAAAAGTAATCACGTTTACAACATGCAATCTAACGAGGAGTCAGTAAATAAATAGGCGTCAAAATAATATAATAAATATATCAATAAATTATAAATCGTTAAAGCTATCGAGGAAGCGAGAAATAAATACATACTTATTGAAGAATGTTATTTTATTGATCCATAACATTCTCTTTTAAAAAAAAACATAGATACAGAAGGGGTTTCTACAAAATAATAGTTATTTGAAATTGGTTGGCACAAGTGTTCATCTTATCCATACTATATTAGTAACACATTACGATCGAACATAGTTACATAAATACATTACACAAAAATCAAGTAATATGTAATATTGAATATAACACTTTGGGGAACGTACCTTAGTTAACAAACGGTGGTGGTATTGTACCATTTAATTGGTGCATCCTTAATTAGTTTTGGGTAAATCAGAAGAAGGAGAATGTTATGGATTAGTTATTATGTCAACATAGTTCAGACAGGCTTGATATTCATCGACGTGTTATAGGAAAACGGGACAAATAAAACCAAGTTTTTCAAAAATTACGTAAACAGAGTGTTTTTTCGTCAGTTCGCAAAACATAAAAACCAGAGTTGTGTCAGACTAAGTTTTGTCACGTTTTCCCAAAACACATCACACAAATATCGCTTCAGCTTCAAACAATATAAAACCACCATCTGTTGTAAGGAGTACACAACACCATGCAAACAGTCCTATTAGACAAGCGTTAGCCTAACGAAATTGCTAAGCAATTATGACACAAACGCCATGGTCAACGCAATTGCCGTACATTTTCTTGGCGTTGTCTTATCGCTAAATAACTGTTGGACGCTTGTCTAAAGGCCCGGCTCACAAAAGCTCCCAGTACAGTATGCCCACATATCATCCAGTTAGTCGGATGCATACCACATGTAACCGTTACCTATCAGTGTTTATTGAGTGTTATTGTTCAGTGATATACTTACAGTATACGTAATTTCTTCAGATAAAGATGGCTATCCTATGAAATGATGCACAGTTAAACAGATAATTTTTTACTCGCTATACTGTTTTATTTACAGGAAAATAAAATAAAATGATAGAAGAAACAGTAAAATCGCCCCGTTGACTATGATAGCTATATTTAGATAACTTGAAGCGAGTCTCTAAGAAGGTATTAGGCAAACCGAATCACTACAGTAGTTTCATCCTCATAACTATAGACGAGAATTTGTGGCCGTATTCTAGAACCATGCTCATGTGGTCAACAATTACCAAATCAGGTTCTTCAAAATAAGGCCGTTGGATATTAATGGTCTCAAGTAATAGCGAACAAAAGTTTGTCTGACAGTAACTTAAGACGAAGTGAACTTCTTGTCTATAAATACGAGTGTCACAGCCGTACTCTAGAACCTGACTAGATCTTTACTTGGGCAAGTAATGCTTAAGTAAAAGGCAAGTAAAATTTTAGAATACAGCTGTCAAGAGTAGCAAACAGGGATGGGGCCAGTAACAAGACAAATGAAAACGGTATGAAGCCAATATCTGAGATAGGGATTTTTCCTAGTGTTTGGTCACATGATAGAGCGTAAATCAAAGAAAGCATACCAGCAGACGTATCTAAGATCGAGAAGAATCGTCAGGACAGTGGCATTGTATCCCAGGAAAGAATGGATGAATGTGTATATTAAACTGATCTAAGTTTTGCCCCCAAAACCCCAGCACAAGTAGTTAGACCTTTGTAATGCAAAGATTATATTTCATTCAATCTTTATACTTTGTTTTCCGGGAGTAATTGAAAAGGAAAATCAAAATTATTGAAACAAATAATAATGCAGGTTCATAATCGTCAGCTTTATCTTATTGTTAAATCAGAGGATTGTTGCACGAAGTAGGTTGTTTTTTCGAGAAGTATAGTAAAAAAATATTTGGTGTTCCTTGGATGGTGCTCAAAAGATTTAGACAATTTTGTTACCTATGTTACCCTGTGTTGTTTTAAATAAAATTACAGCTTTTAATGAAAATAAGACCAATATTATCACAATAAAACATATTCTTTGCATTAAATCACTGCTAAAAGTAAAGTAATCGTTGCAACAGATATAAGATGGAGTCGAGTTTCTAAATACCTTTTTCTTTTTCTTCTGTCGTTCGTCCTCAGAGCTCGCCGAGTCGCTGTCTTGCTCAGAGCTGCTGGAGCTTTCTGTGTCCACGGATTTGGAACGCTTCTTCTTTTTGCTGGAATCTTTCCTATGAAAACAGTATGAACTACGTCAGTTTTTATCCATACAAGCAACGTATACATGTTTGTCTATGCATAAAATCTTGAAAAACGGCTCTCATTGTTAATGAAAATTACATGAGGATTTTCCAGAGGAGAAAGCAGCCTAGCTAGGTCTCACAGCTGGAATAAATTCCAGTTAAGCTAGCTCGGGTGTCTACTTTTACAAATGAACGACCAGATAATCTTTAAGAGGACCTGCCTAATCTTTAAGAGGGTTGTTCTGAAAAATCAATCACCTAAGTCAACTTGTATGGAATTTTGTTCGTCTCCCTGGTACGTCAACAGTTATATTAACGCTATAATACAATTAAGCTTGAACAAAAATAGGCGTAGCTTATTGTAACTTGTAATACTAGAAGGCCCTACTTTTATAGATGTTTGGTTTATGATTTCGTGTAAGTAACAGATTATATGGTTACGAGAAAGCAAGTGAGTCTTATCGATTTATAGCTAACTAGGTCCGCCCGTAGACACGCTAGTGTTGCTCGCGTCATACTGGGATAAAAAATAGCCAGGGCATAATCTATCTGTACCAAGTTTTATCAAAATCGCTTCAGTTGTTACGGCGTGATTGAGTAACAAAAAACATCCAAACCTTCGTATTTATAATATTAGTAAGATTCTAGTTTACAAATATCACATTTGTTTAATACAATTGAAAATACACTTTGCATCATACCTATGAATAAGGTGCCACAGCAACCTTTTTTCGCTGAAATTCAAGATAGTTCAATTACAAAATGCTTGTCTTGAAATTAATCAAAATTCTATTTGGTAAATCTATGTGTAAGGTATACTTGCCTCTTCGAAAGACGAAGTGTAACCTGTCTGGGTTCAAACAAATTCTATGAAATAAAAAAACCCCATAAAATTTCAAGAAACATGTCAGTAATATCTTGAGTACAGATTTTGTAACTTACTTGTCCTTTTTGTTCTTCTTGGACTTTTTCTTCTTCAACTTCTTTGAGTCTGGTGATGTGCTGTAATTGAAATGAAAATAAAGGTCAAAATAGTGCCCAATGTTGGGTTCTGATGTCGACAGAATCTTACTGCAAATCTTAGCAGAAATTTATCACCGACCAGACATGGGCGTAAGTATCATCATCGTCATCACCAGACATACACTGCTGGACGAGGCCTCCATAATACAATGGGAGAATTTGCCATACTCACCACCTTTGGCAGGCGGATTGGTGATCGCAGTTTTGTGTTAATTTACCAGGTGGATACTGCTGCCTATCCCTAGTGTAATCCCTTAGTAAGACTTTTATTGCATCCACGGGAGGAAACGGAGAGGTCTATAATAATAATAATGCTGGACATTTCACATTCACATTATCTAGTCCCAAGCTAAGCAGAGCTTGTGTTATGGGTACTAGATAACTGATATACTTAATACAATGTATTACAAAGATAGATATTATTTATTATACATAGAAAATACCCAGAGCACCCTGAACAATTTCTGCAGATCGTACAAATATTTGTTCCGAGGCGGGAATCGAACCCACAACCTCCTGCGTCACAGGGGAACCTTCACCCGCCGCGCCAGAGGTCGTCTATCCTTAGGCCGGGCACACTACGGCACGTGCGTGTGCAGTATACATACACCCAGTATATATTACATTGCAGAATTTGTCTAAGACATAACTTTCTTACAAAGTCATAGCACAATTGCTACATAAGAAGTTGGAATGATAAGGTGAGGTGACCTAGAGCAAAATCTCGCACTTGTTTAGAAAACTAGATGGTCTTACCTCCTTTTCTTTTTCTTCTTAACTCCGTGTTCCCTCTCTCGTTCGTGGCTCGGTGTCCGCACTAGAGGGTATTTCGCCGCCTGGTCGCGTGCCCTTCTTTCAGGGTCCAAGCTGGTGCCCTCGACGAATTCTGGTGCGATATTGAACGCGTTGCGAAGGCGAGCATTCTTCTCTTGTTGAGCCTCCGCTACGGCGTGCGTTTCGCGAACACTGCGGGAGAGTAGACAATAAAGCGAGTTGGTCGAATGGGGTCCTAAAGGGCTTAGTCTTCAATAACTTGCAGAAATGGCATCGAGCTTAATACTGTAAAAACAATCACTAAACTAGATAACGTAGCCATGAAGAAAGTAAAGATGAGTACCTAAAGTGTTTTCACCACAGTATTAGGCTAAGAGTAAGAGTAAGAGTTCGTTTGACCATTAATTTACTCGTAAAACAGAATGATTGCTTTATTTTTATCTTTTAATTATCTTTTAAGCTTAATTAAATAAGGCTATAAGTAATTATGTAATTAAGCTTTAAAGAACGCTAACCAATATTTACCTGAAGAGCACTTAAGTGCGCTAAAATGAGGAAACATTAAAACAATTTAGCAAATTGTCTCATTCCGGACATTTATCTTACACATTACTGAAAATCTCTTACATAAGAAACGAAAATAAGTGTTAATCTCCAATTACCGCGGCTAAAACCCGCTTTTAATGAATGCTGAGTGAGCAGCCATGGGCGACGAGCGACCCGCAATGTCAAACTAGGGGGAAGGAATCGATATGCACACCTATGAACAACCCCAATAGAGATAGAACTATGCACACCTTATGACGGAGCGCATGGACTTCCTCTCCTCGTCGTTGGAGAGACAGACCTGCAAGTTATCGTTATATCGATCTGTTGAGCAGTTGCATCGGCAACAGCACGAGTTTCTGAGCCCTTCGATGATGGTTCGTAATGCTGGCTCAAGATCTATGATGTTTGCTGGGCCTTGCTGAGGCATTATTATAGGAGAAGGTAGCGTGGGTGTGTCAGGGTTGGGATCGTGTGACGAAGCGCGCGGGCGTCTATGCGTTCCGGCGAGCACGGCTTGGAATGTACCACGCCAGAGCCGTTCGAATACTACTCTATTGTTTAATTCGCGACGCGGCGCCCTGCCTCTTTGCATCTTAACCTAACTTATCCTAATGGAAGACTTGATTACTTATAACTATGCGGTGATACCGCTGGAAGACTTTTGTGATTGGTTTTAGCTAGGCGACTACATGTTAGAGTGGCCGGCTGCGGGCCGGCGGCGCTACTGAGGGAGTACTTCGGAGGCGGGAAATAAGAGGCGCGCGCAGCCTCTCTGCGCAAACAACGGATCTCCGCCCCGACGCGAATCTCCTGACACAAAGCGATCGTCAACCCCACTTCGTTTGCAAGAATAATGAGTTCGCTCGGCGAAATAATTCCTAAAGTGGTTTATTGCAAACTGTACTGTTGAGACATTTGTAGGATACTTTTCATATAAATTATATTTCTTGTAGGTAAACTGTTCGTAAACAGCTAACTTTCTAATAATTGATTTATGATTAAAGATTATGCAGTTGCATGTGCGCCACATGTGCGTTAAAAGTAGTGAAATTAGCTACCTACTACATAGAAAATGCACTTTACCTAGTGTTCTTATAAGGCTTCTTGTGATACTTCTGTCAGTAGGCTACTGTACTGTGAGTGTTTACAATTTCTTAGCAGTAAATATCTGGGTTACAATATACATTGAATTTATTGTTGATCTAATACGTAGGTACGTAAGTCACTAACATTTTATAGTCGGAGCGAAAAAAGCTATTAATTTATGTTTAAATAAACCACTATTCATTCTAACAATCTTATATTTTGAGTGGGAATAGATTTATTGCATTATTTACAAGATTGAAATAAACCGAACACAAAATAAGATCATACAAAAAGTAGGTACCTAGTTTCGCTTGTGTAAACATTAGCATGCAATGCTTAAAATACTCTCAACGTGTTGAGACAGTGTTTAGAAACTGAATATTTATTCTGAGATGAAATAAATGAGATAAAACATGTAGAATCAATGTAGGTCCGAAGGTGCTCCCTTGAAGGACTCCGTAGTGGTTACCCTAAGTTGTACTACCTAGCTACCATACTTTCAGTACCCTGCTACGTTTGTCGACGTCCGTTTCTTCTCAAGATAACTAGCTAACCAATCGTCTGAGGCAGTGTCCCGTAAACTGCATTTATGAATCAAATTGCCGTGGCGCACAATGTCAAAAGCCTCATATAAATAAATAAAAGATGGCACCCATTCGGTTTGTTTTAAAACCTACATGAAAATCTCTCACGCGATGTTAAATACGTCCTTTCATGCTTTACGTCAGAAAATGCATAGTGGTATTGTGTTGATTCTGGCCTCGCATGACATGCAGGGTTCCGTGCTAAACGCTCATCATAATTGAAGTGGCTATCTTTATTCGCAATCACTACACCTGTGAGGTCAGACTGTAATATACAGGCATAACGATACTCCTTGGGATAGGATATAAGTACAGTTTTTTAACTTTTCAGCATAATTATTTATACCAGTTAATTAGCGTTTACTGTACCTTAAAATAAGTTTATAGCATGCCGAAGTGAACAAGGCTATTGCGAAATCAAAAACGGCAAAAGCAGTTACGTTAACGTTGCATGTTGATCCTGGTTTACAATTCAGGGTTTCATGCCAAACACTCATGAAGTAGCTATCTTTACTCGCAATCACTACACCTGTGAGGTGCGGCTATAACTTCAGCACCCGTTGCCCCATCCGATTTTAATTAACAATTAGCCTATTTGTCCGTTTCGCACCATTTATCAAACTAGTGTGATTATTAGACTTGACAGTTTACGGTTGAATAGAAGTTGTAAGAATAGTTGTGGAAACATGATTTGTTTAACGAATTTTTACACAAAATACAATCGGGGACGTTTACGACAACCACGGGAGGAGTCTATTAAGAATAGAAACACCACGGCAGAAGTGTTAGGTACATACTCAATGTCAAGTAAACTGAACGTTTACGGAAAGGGAAGAAAGCAAATGAAAAACTTTAGGAAAATACTTAATTAAACTTTAAAGTAAAGGGTGAGGGTAATTGGAACTCGAAACAACTATATTTAGCAGAAGTCAATATTTATAAATAAACAAATAAAAATAAATAAATAATGCTGGACACTTCACACAACATTATCGAGCCCCAAGCTAAGCAGAGTTTATGTTATAGGTACAAGATAACTGATAAACTTAATACAATTATATTTTCTGTTGCTTATTTTCTTTTCCGTAAAACGACCTTGCGATGTCAAAAACTTGAAAGTTAATCCATAACATAACGCGGCAGGCATAGCTGACATAATTTAGATAGACGTGGACTTGAATATGATTATTTCCTCTAGGCTAGGGGATTAAAATTCATAGGATATTAAATCATGTTTTGGCCCACGATCTGAATTCATTTATGGAAATAGGATAGTTCTCTTTTGCAAAAATTAAGCAACCGGTCGATGAATACTCTAGTAAATCAATGTGATATAAAGAAAGTTGTACCTATTCATTGGCGCTTCATAAATATGTAATGGGATTTACAGACAAACAAAACCGATATTTTCGGACATGTTTTCTCCCTTTACAATACAAAGGAGAGACCTTATCGAGGGGTGGCGAATAACATTAAATCCTGCCTCCCTATCCAGGGTCGGTTTCTACGTCATGCACCGAGATCGATATGCCCTGGTACTTTAAAACGAGAATTCTCCAACAGCATACATACACTGCTGGTTTTTCAAGATGCGGTTTCAATAGTTTGGTGAAAACGCGCAATGGTCGAGGAAGCCTTTTAGTAAGTAGCTATATAATAAATAGGTAATATAGGTCAAACTCTAAAACTGTAGTAAAAAGCAAGGTGCCATGGCGCATTAACAAGGCGAAATACCAATCAACGGTTTAATAAAACTTAATTTTTCAATTGGATTATTATTACGAGCATTCAGAAACAATCGTAAAATCTTTTACTTTTCATATTCTCTTGATCAATCGTCTAACAATTGTCTTGTGTCGGGGTGAAAAAATGGTATTCTACTATTGATGTTTAAGTGGTAACCTTACGCATGCAGTTATTATCGAAACTGCTGCATGCAAGACCACATAGGTCACGTATCTCTAGGACGTACTCTATTTCCATAGCCTCAGTCATAGCATGATTACGAAGCTTTATGTACTCCGATTCAACAAGATATTTGGGATTAATATTTTTTAATTGAATGCGTTGATTACCCAGCTGCAATTTCCCATACACGACCGGGATATATACGATAAGGGTTCTTGTAGCCGATACGCGATGTTATTTCACGCATATAATTAACCGAGAAAATTAATTAAAACCAATCTAGGTAAGTAATCATTTTCCAACAAGATGATAATTCAATTATTTTCTTACCTATGATATCAATATTGTTCAAGAGACTCCTTTGTTGATCTCCTGGAAATCGGTGATCGGCGGCCATTTTGCTGATCATCATCATCAGCCTGTAGAAGTCCTCTGCTGGACATAGGCCTCCTCATTAGAATGCCACGACGAATGGCCTTGAGCCGCCTCCATCCACCGACTCTCCAACATCATCCAATTTTGCTGATATATTTAGTCGCAATTAAATTGAGACGCAAGAGGTGCGGGTTCGATTCCCGCTGCGGGACATATGTTTGCATGATCTGCAAATATTTATTGCTGATTTGGGTGTTGGGGTACCATGGTATTCGTAGTTCCTGACACCCACGACACAGGGAATCCTAGTGTGGGATCAGTCGGCCTAGACAAACGGTATTCGCTTCGAAGCGATTCTATTTCTACAGTCGTAATACAATACAATACAAAAGAGTACGTGACATATCGATAGCTTACGTCAATCTCATACATTTAGGACGTGTCTACTAGCGTTATCGCTATTAGAATGTTACTTTGTCTAAGGCCTCAGGACTTGTATTGTGACTGTTGCTATGCGCGCGAACGATAGAAACAGCACAGATTATTGGGTAGTAACTACGTGCTGTGGTGAACATTCTTCCTCCTGCAACCTCTCTCATCTCAGCCGGCTACTCGGCGGCCGGCGGCCGCGCCACAGAGGCGTCACCATAAAACATTAATATGTTCATGTTTATGCTAATTATTCCCACCACTACGACGCGCGACGCGAATATCAAACGTTGATCTGAAAAAATGCACACAGACGCACTTTTCTGAAAACACAGAGTCTAGTGTCACACCCTTTCATTTATGCACTTTATCAAGGACCACACTGTATAATTCAGTAGCACTATTACAACACAAAGGACACGTTAAATATTGTTTTAAGTGTTCTTGTACATCTGGCTAATTTATTTTCTGTGTACAATAGAAACAAAGCATTTATTAAATGTTTACATATCGGCAATAAGCGTTTAATGACGTCCTAGCAAGATAGTGATCAAATATGTCCTACTCTTATAATGATCGAGGAAAATAACTTCATTTTTGATGCAAATATTCGAACTGAACCAACAAAAATTAATGGAAGGAAACTGAATTATTTCATTGTTTTTAATTTTTACCTAACATCTTAATACTTTACCTATGTTTCACAATAAATGATATTTGATTTGATTTGATTTGAAGTGAAGGAAAAAATAGGAAAAGCACACGGCCCCACCAAAAAATATATTTTGAAAAACAAACATTTATTAAATATATTATTTTTATTTTATATATTGAATATTGTTTGTTGCCTGATTCTTCTAGGGTTGTTCGCGTTGGAACAGGAGTAATTTTAGTGTATAAGACGATTCAATATGATTCTTGTGATTTCAATGAATACAATTATTTTGATTTGATATGATTTGATTTAAATGTAAGTCGGTTGATGATGATGAAATTAGTATTCAGAACTACGAGCTCATCAAAATGAGCAAACACGGCCTCTACTATCATCTACTCATCATCATCATCAGCGTATAGGAGTCCATCGCTGGACATATGCCTCCCCTATAATAGAAAGCCACGACGAAAATCGTGTACCTATACATGTCTTATTGAGGAGGTTTGCCAAATTACCACGCTTGTCAGGTGGATTGGTGATCGCAATTGGTGTTAAGTACTTAGGTGGATGCTGCTGCCTATCCCCTGGTGTAATCCCTTAGTCGACTTTTACGACATCAACGGGAGGAGACGGAGGGGTCTATTCTTAGGCCAGACACGCCACAGCAACTTGATAAGTATGTAAAATTTCGCGATCCTAATATTACCCCTCCATTCGCTACGTAGTAGTGTATCAGACGAAACGGTAACATACCATCCAAAATTCCCGATCTCAAAACGTATTTTTCGAAATTACTGAAGCAGATTCAGCCCTGTAGACACGAAGTTACCCACCGCTGGTAGCCAGTGGAGGGGGGAGAAGTGTGTATCTCCCGCGTTGCAGCCCGAGCTCAGTTACTGTCCACAACTCACCATAATTTAGTGAGCAAAATTTGACCCAAACGCAAGTCAAATTAATTAACAGCTTTTAATTAAATAATCAGCCAGCAGTCGATAATGTATAGTCAATTCAAATCTAGAGCTTAATGGATTAACCTACATGTAATGCTATTATGCGGCTTTAATTATTTTATTTATTTGAGACAACAAACAACAACATTATATATTTTAGGTACAATCTGTGTTAGTACATAAATTAATTAATTATTCAAACAAGGTGATAAAACCAGGTTGTCTGGAAGAAAACGCTATAAGTGATAAGACCATCCGTTGCGCATTTCTTTTGTTTTTTGTTATTTCTGTGTTTGAAGTGTTGTTTTGAGCAATAAAGAGTTAGTTTATCTATCTATGCTCAAATACATATTAATTTTAAAAAACTGTTTTTTTTTTAATTTACTGTCCTGGCATATGTCCGACCTGATGTTAAGCGATAACCCAAGCCCATTACAAATAAATACCACTCAGGTCACGTCCACCTAAGACGCGCCCTGCTTGGAACTTCGTCCGTTACTTTGAGTATAAAGTTGAAAAGCCTCATGTGCCTGTAATTTCACCGGCGTACCCATCAAACCGAAACAGCAATGCTAGCAATTCTGCTTGGCTCTATACAAGTACGATGGAAAATGGGTGGTAAATGATTATAATAAGAGATCTGGCACACCTAAGAAGCTTGCTTGCTTGGCAACTTCCTACACAACCTTGTATGTCTTTTTTTTTCATCATACTTAAATACGAAAGTAAGCTCATACAATTTGATAACTATTTTTCAAATAGCAACTCGCCCTAGCTTTGCGTCACATAATGATTATGGTACCCTGGTAAACAATACCACAGGATCGTATTACGGGAGGTCTTTGTCCAGTAATGAAACAGACGTAGTCGCGGGACAGAACGGGATTAAAACAAAAATGAAATGGCAAATCTGCTTTGCCCGAATCGTCATTTGGGCCGAGCGGGACAGACTGTAATGACAGTCCATTTCTGTCTGCCATACAGGCTAACATTTATTCAATATTTATCCTATAAAATCCCATGTTATATATAGCTTATGTTTATTCAGAATCGATTCAGTAGTTTCCATAATTACCGCCCACGTATTTACAAACTATATAGCTGGGGCAAAGGTCTTCAAATTCACACCTTTGCGTCCACACAACTCTGTTAAAACCACACAAAACGTTAATAAGAAAAGTAATACTCACACGACTCTCCCAAACTCGTCTTTGGTGACATCCTTGTCCCCCGTTTCTGATATTTTGGCTCTGAACGCCGCTACCCGCGCTGCAATCTCTTCCTTCGGTAACCTGCGTAACCACACCAAAGACACACTCATTATTATTACTCTTACTACAATCTACGCAAATTTCAACACGTCATGTCTGCATAACTCGAGTCGATGGAATACAATGAAAAGCAAATACTAAAGGCAATACATATTTAAGGCCGCACAGGCTGTATTGTGTAGTGTACGTACAAAACTGGCAAGCTATGAAGGCACTTTTGATAGCTACTCAAAAGTCAGTTGAAATCCATACACCAACCAAGTTCCTTACATAAAAAAGATGGAATTGGTTCATAGGTTGTTTTATTTGCATACAACTGACTTATAGCAAAAGTGGTTTGATAACTTGCCGGTACTAGCGATACCTACCAATGCATATCACGACGCTATAAATTCGAATTAGTATTGCGAAAACAATAAAAATACCGATAAGACATAGGCACCGATCGGCGGGCGAAATAAAACTGAACCCGAGAAGGGATTTGTTTAGTATTTCATACTTTTTGTAGTACAAGGGGTCGTTACGCTTGTTGGGCTATCGATTTGACTCACGCGCAAGGGACTTGGTTCGTTGCCCCATAACTAGGGTGCAATGCTACTTGCATTAACATTATAATAGGCGATAGGGTAGACAGACTGACAAGCGCGAGTAGGACTAATACCCTAAGGTACCGTTATTTTGGACCAACTTATATATCTTTAGCATTTTGTAGAGACTTCCATAAAAACTTCACGTTTTAGGGGTAGAACAGGAAATGAGATGTGAGATGATGCGTACTCGATTCCTGCTGCGGGACAAATATTTGTATGATCTGCAATATTTGTTCCGGGTCTGGGTGTTATGGTCCCATGGTACTCGTAGTTGCCCACGACATAAGGAATCCTAGTGTGGGATCAAGACTACGTATGTGACTGTTAGGTGTTATGTTATGTAAGTATTTTATGTTTGCGAATGCGTTAATTTCGTACAAATTATTGAATTACAGCTTTAATTTAAGGGAGTCAACAGTAAGTAACCAAAGCAAAAATTAAGTATTGAATAATAATACTATGGCATCATCCTAAAAAAGGGTTCAGTTTTTTCCTTCGGAAGTACGGTACCCTAATAAAACCCAGGGATATTTATAGACGAATCGATATTGCCACGTGCGGAATGGAACATGTGGTGCATAAACAGGTTGCGAAATAGAGCGCGGTTATTGTTTAGTTAGTTAGTTCTAGTTCGGGGCTCGCGAAGTTATATTATGATAGGAGATTGAGTACATTGTATCGATTTAGCAATGCAGAAGTGGAAAATGCATTAATAAATAATAATAATAAATAAATAAATGCTGGACATTTCACACAACATTATCTAGCCCCAAGCTAAGCAGAGCTTGTGTTATGGGTACTAGATAACTGATATACTTAATACAATAACATTACACAGATAGATATTTTTTATTATACAAAGAAACTACCCAGAACACCCTGAACAAATATCTGCAGATTGTACAAATATTTGTTCCGAGGCGGGAATCGAACCCGCAACCTCCTGCATCGCAAGCGAACCTTCGCCAGCCGCGCCACAGAGGTCGTCATTGGTGTGCTCGAATGGATTTCGAACCTTAGAATCGGAAATCGGAGTTATTCCTAGTCTCAAATGAAATCCAGACCGGCCCCTTAATTACAGTAGCTTATGGCAATGGGGAACGCAACAATGGGGATAATTTTGGCAGTCTTAGCGCTGTCCAAATCTTTTGAAACTTGAAAGGAGATAATATTTAGGTCAAGAAGTTTCCCCTATTCAAGTTTCATAAGATTTAGATAGCGCTAAGGCTGCTAAAATGATCCCCATTATTGAGTTCCCCATTCCCATTTGCTACTGTAATTGCGGGGCAGCCCCTCAATTACAGTGGCAAATGGTAATGGGGAACGCAACAATGGGGATCATTTTGGCAGCCTTAGCGCTGTCTAAATCATATGAAAGTTATAACTTTTAATTTAAAAAACCGACTGCTGCCATTGTATTCGACTAAATATTTGGATGAAAAAAAAATTATGAAAGAACCATAGTGGTGAAAGGATTATGATACTTTCTGAATGCAAATGCTTGGTTTATCACTGAAAATATCAAAATCGCCATATGTATGCCTACAATATTTGAGGAGTTCCCTCAATTCCTCATGGATTCCATCATCAGAACTGGATTCTGAAAAAAATGGGACCAATCTGGAAGTATATGTATTCAAATCAAAAAATAATTTTTCAAATCGGTTCATAAACGCCGGAGATATGAGGTAACAAACATAAAAAAAAATAAAAAATACATCCGAAATCCGAATTGAGAACCTCCTTTTTGTGAAGTCGGTTAAAAATAGGGGAAACTTATTGCCCTAAATATTCCACCTTCCAAGTTTAAAATGATTTGGACAGCGCTAAGGCTGCCAAAATGATCCCCATTGCCATTTGTTACTGTAATTAGGGGGCTGGCGGCGCCGGCGCAAATAATTTCATAGATGAAGTCGAATACATAGGAGGGGTCGAATGGATTGGATATTAAAAGGAGTTAGTCCCACTAGGGCCCGGCTAAAGATGAGCTCGACACGAGCCTGAAGATTATTTTCAGGCCCACTTGCTTAGGCCCGCTGCTTTTTTAGGAATCCTTACCTCATAGGAAAAAACGGGACCCTTCTAGGATCACTTTGTTGTCCGTCTGTCTGTCCGTCAAAACCCTTTTTCTCAGGAATAGCTCAAGGAATCAACTTGAAAATACCAAATATAAAAGTCTGCGACTTTATCACATTTGACATATGACAAGGAATGACAAATTTTTGTATGGAAACTACGAAAATGAAAAACTTCTAGGGTACTTTTAGTGACCTCACAATTCTGAAATTTGGAATGCTAAGAAGATTTGTGACAATATTTCGAAATAATTGACGGATCGGAACCCTTAGGCCGCGAGTCTCGTTTGCACTTGTCTGTTTTTTTTTTGTTCATATGTTATCCTAATTCAGTACAGTCAACTAACTAATGAAAATATGTGTTGAAATTATTAACGAATAGGATTCGTTCATGAAATTAATATAATTAAAAAATAACTTATATAAAAATTAATATTTTATTTTTATACAATCTGTTTATCTGACCCCTTTTTTATTTTCTTTTTTTTTACAAACAAGATTGTAACATGAATTATAAAAAAGCACAATCGCAGGAATATAGACTTGACAAGTGGTGAGCTCATAGCCGCCATTGCTTTCCACGATGCATGCGATAACACACTCCAGACAGGACAAATCTTATACCAACGAAAATTTACCAACAGGTCCGGGTAATCCTAGTTTTTGTACTCAGTTTGTGATATATTATGCAAAGTAATTAGTTTTTCGCTCTCGTAATCAAGATATTTTCTTCGAGTTTGACACATTATGCCATTTAAGAATTTGTAAGTGCATAGCAAACAGTTAACTTACTTGCAATACAAATACAATGGACAAAAGCCAAATTGATTAATGTTTGGCTAAATGCCAGACTATTTACTATAGGTACTCGTAAATTATTGCAAGATGATTTATCTACTGCTATCTAGCACACCATGGTTTAGTTTTCTATTGTTGAAATAAACACACAAGGTTATTTTGAGAACCATTTAACTGTATACATCACTATTTTTTTGCATGAATTGATAGTGTTTACTAAAATTTTAAAATGTTAAACTAAGCTATGTTTTTTGAAGCACATGCAACTTATTACCTGATGCCCAATTCTCTAATTTAAAAACATTCCAGTCACAATAGAATCTTGTGTCAGTCGCACTGTCTCGTACAGTAACTATTACATATTCTTCGCAAGAAACGCGAAGATTAAGTAATAGTTACTATACGTGACAGTGCGACTGAGAGGTGATTATACTGCGAATTGAATGTTTTTAAATTAGAGAATTTGGCTTCTGGCAGAGGAGCATTGCTTGCTCCTCTGCCTTGCTTGTGAATCAAAGTTTGCTCCTAATTTATATATCAATTAACAGAAGTCAATTAAATTATATAGATACAATCTACAGACTAATAGTAAGACTCAAGATTAGTCAGTTTTCCATCCTACTCCTAATGATAACAGTCCTGAAACCTTTGAAACGATTTGGAAACTAAATACAATCCCTTTAATCTGGCACTAGTGCTAGCACAAGAGTAGCACAGTTGAGACACAATGAGCGGATTTGATTCCTGCTGCTGGACAAATGCTTGAATGTACTGCAATTATTTGTTCCGGGCCTGGGTGTTGTGATATATTTATAAAGGGTGGTTCAACCATAACGCACAATGTTAATTGTAAGTTACACATTAACGTCAAGTTTTTTGCCCAACTTTATTTGACATTTGTTTGAATCAGTCTTTGACAAATACAACCTTCGAGAGGTACACAATTGAACTTCTTCGAAAATGTGGTCGGCCAAGCAGTTACCATGAATGGTGTTCACTATAGCGAGATGATAACAGACTTTTTGTGGCCAGAAATTGAGGATATAGAGCTGGACGATATGTGGTTCCAACAGGACGTTGCCACTTGCCACACAGCTAACGAAACAATGGCTCTTTTGCGCGAGAAATTCAACGCCCGTGTTATCTCACTTCGTGGCGATGTCAATTGGCCGCCACGATCATGTGATTTGGCACCATGAAACACTAGCCCTTCCTACACACACTGTATCCTGAACAAACACCGCTACAGTATCAGAGCCACGGACAACCCACTCTACAGAAGGTGTCTGACTGAACTAGAGCCTGCTGCCGTAGTCCTGGAATGCATCGGAGTTGCAGCGTAAACAACCCAAGGTATACCCGCAAAGACCCAAGGAAACTTATGTGCTTTTGGATGGAGTTAGGTTGGCATCTATCTAACCACGCGACTCAAACTCATACTGGACCACCCAGAGTTCAAATGCGGAAAAGGGAGTTAATTTACTAACATTACATGAATATTGTAACTGTCAGCAATATAGACAGAGAGTAAAGCTGCTGAACGTATCTGAGGCATAAAACAGGCTTGCTAAGTAACCTAACCAATGGCCCAAAAATGTATTTTCTAAACTAATAAGGTTTTGAGATATGTGATTTGAATTGTGTAGAATCACAACAAGCCCCAAATTCAAGAGATCCATCATAAACAAAACTAAACTGAACTCACCCTTGCTCCTCCAGACTGTCCTCCAGTTCTGCGCATTTAACTTCGATCTTCCGTTTTCTCTCATGGTCTAGAATTTCCCGGTTCGGCTGCTTGTTTGACTCATAGTCCAACTTCGCAATCTCTTCTTCCGTGCGATAGTTCACCGAATCTTTCGTTTTACGCACGGAAGCCCAATTCCTTGTGACGTATCCGTTTGTGCCAGAGCCCCGAGGCGTCGTCAGCCCAATGCCATTGTACATACTGATGGTTTATTTACTGTAAATTGAAAATCAATTTGTACCATGCACTCTGAACACTTGCAAGCAAATACGCAATTTGTTAGCGTTTATATTTCTAAAAGGGTCTTTAAACGTTGTATAATATGATTGAATATTATAGCAATTGAAAATATCTCACCATTTACAGCATCACACGTATTTTAAACAAAATTTACAATTTCAATAAATACGCTGCACGTCCATCTTGCTCCTATCGTTTTTTTTGGAACAGCACAGATGATTATGTAGCATGAAGTTAGCAACGAGCTCTACAGATTCAAATAAATTGTCTATTGAATCGAAACTTGAACAAAAAATATAAAGGTGAAACTTCACTTGAAAAAAGATTCATTCGGGCAAATAGCCGACCCAACCCGACCCACTAACCGAGCACGCCTTATTTATCAGAACAACCGCCCTGTTTGTTTTGTTTGACGAGTTTGTTTCTAGGTTATGTTTACGTTTAGTGATTTTTATCAAACCAAAAAGAATTAATTCACTGGAAAGTATTGCTAAAAACTCAAAATGCTGGATAAAGTACTATATAACACGGTTCTCAGTCAAACGTTCTCACCTTGTGGTAAATATATGGTTGCCGGCAATATTTATGGACAGATAGCTGTATTTGGGTAAGTATCTAGTATTTCTTTAGCCTAATTCTAATACAATACAATAATCTTGAAACACATATACAACATATAATTACAATGACTTTCAGCCTCGACCGCATCCTAAATCCGGTTTTAGGGCTGCTCTCTAATGACTACAACAAGCCAAAACACATCCACACCCTCGAATCTGGCGCTCAAGTGACCAGCTTAGCGAGCACTGATAAATTCCTCATCATTGGATCAGTGAATGAAATATCTGGATGGGACTGGAAAGGAATCTTGTCTTCAAAACTTAGCAAACCATCTTGGATGATCAAAATACCATCACTAAGTTCTATAGAACAATGTGATGTGAATAGTCTCTGGTTGGCAGACGATCAGGAGAAATTATATGCTGGCTGCGGAGATAATAACATTTACGTTTATAACTTGGAGGACGGGAGGCTTCTGTCTACTTATAAAGGACACAGTGATTATATTCATAGTGTGCATGGAAAGTAAGTATTTGTAATTCCTAATACATGTTTTATTAGTAAAGTTATGCTAGCTATGAGAAGTAAATAAATTCCTAGAACATTATTTAGCTCTAACCCATCTACTCTATCTATTTTGTTAGTACTAGAACTTCTTGTGAAAGTGTTTGTCCTGGGAAGTACTACCATACCTATTTCTGCCGCCAAGCAGTTGTGCTCGCATTGCTGTGTTTCAGTTTGAAGGGGGTGCTGGTAAAGTTACAGGCACATGAGACTTTTCATGTTTATGTCTCAGGGTCGGCAGTGTGTGTGTGATGCCTCTGGTATTGTAAGTGTCCATAGGCTACGGTAACAACTACTTTCCATAAGGTGGGCCGTATGCTTATTTGATAAAGATAAAGATAATTTATTTGTTTTGAATATGGTAATTTTACATTGGTGGTTATAATTTACATGTCCAACATACTCAGTCATACATTATGACATACAAACAATTTAGTTCCCACAAGTAGGTACTAGGTGAATACATCCATTATTATGTCATTATAAACGCAATAATAAATTAAGATGTAAGAATAATAATTAATCGTAATATTGAATGTCACAAAACTTATAACTACCTACATTTCATGATCAAAAAATTATTTTATATCATAAAAACATTGTTTTACCAACCATCTGTGTAATTCACTTGGGAATCTCCGCTCAGGGAGTTCTGAAATATTATTAGGTACGTGGTTATACACTTTTATTGCCATATGGTAGCAGTTATTTGATCGGAGTGCCGTTTTTGCTGCAGGTAGAACTAGGCGATTTGGATGTCGCGATTCATATTTCCATTCCAAATCTCGTTTTTTAACAAAAAGATTTGACTGTTGTCTTACAAATCTACAGATCTCATAAATATAAATACCAGCTAGGGTTAGTAAATTAAGCTGTTTAAATAAAGGTCTACAAGAGTCTAAAGGGCTGGCGCAACATATAGCTCCTATACATCTCTTTTGTATCATGAACAAGTTTGTTATGTCTACTTAGTTGCCCCATAGCACAATACCATAACGAAGCGCAGAGGCAACATCCCCGTGATATGCACTAAGGGCTGTTTTTTGATTCACTATTCGTCTAAGCTCGCGTAGTGCATAAATAAATCTGTTAATTTTCCTTTCCATTTTGTTGATTTGTAACTTCCACACTTTTGCTTGCCAAGTGGTATAAAAAAAAACTTCTTTCTTCATCAGCTGGTAGATGTCCACTACTGGATGAGCCCTCCCCATAAAATAGAGCCGATTTTGCCATAATCACCATGAGTGACAGACTGATTGGTGATTGCAGTATTGGTGTTCTGTACTTGGATGGATGCTGCTGCCTATCCCAGGGAGTAATCCCTTAGTCGCCTTTTACAAGAACCACAGGAGTTCTATTTGAGAACTAGACATCTACATAATGCGAACTGCGAGTGCTGCCATGGTGCCGCAATACCCAGACCCTGAACAAGTATTTGCAGTTCATACAAACGTTTGTCACGCAGCGGGAATCGAACCCGCGGCCTCTTGCATTTTAGCCGCCTACTTGCCCGCCGCGCCACAGAGGTCGTCTACTGCTTTGCTACTAGCGCCAACTCCTCTATCCTATAAATTACCTTGAGTTGTTAGTTTGTTATCTGTTGCTTAGTTTAATTAATTTTATTTTTTATTCTTTTGTATCTTTAGATTATTGCCTGGTTCTTCTTTTCTCTTATCACTTATCTTGTTTAAAGGTTTGCTACTCTTACCTTATTTTATTGTTACTTATGTCTTCAGTGGAGAGGAGGCCTGGTGACCTGTTACACGGGTTTTTTATAAACCTATATCAGGCACCAGTCTATCACAATACAGGTTCACAGGTTTTTTGAAATCAGTAAGTTTTTTCAGACATAATGACCTTTGTGATGAGAAAATAAACGAATTTATTATTATTATTATGATTTAAACAGGTGTGAATAAAATATATTTTAGCAGAAGACCAATTTATGATACTTCCACTGATCAGTTGAGAAAATCTTTCACAGGAACGATCAACTAGTCTCAGCTGGAGAAGATGGCCTTGTGATGTTGTGGGATCTCAGGACCGGTAAGTCCTGCAACAAACTGGAGCCACACAATAACAGCAAAGTGAAGCGACCGGACATTGGCAAGTGGGTTGGATCCGCATCCCTTGGCGATGATTGGATTGTAAGTATTTAAATTATTACAAAATTTAATTTAAGAAATAGATTTCTGGATGTATTATATTGTTGATGCCACAGGGGGACTAGGCTTCCTAGATCAGAATATTTTACATCTAGGGTATCTTAAGTTCTTATATTTGATTCAGAAATCGATATACAGCTTTAGATGTACACCATTTTTATCTTTAAATAAACCATGACAATTTACTTCAAGTGTTCTGAAGAGTTCCATCGCTAGAGTCTGTTCAGCAATAGAGCCGTCGTGGCCAAATTGTGAACTAACGTCGTGAACTACATATTACAACCATAATTAGGAACTGCTTACTTTCTGTCAGCATTTTGAAACCTGAACTAAAGGAATAATAACAGTTATAATAGGATCAAAACGGAACAGACATGTTACTGTATTGCCCACTAAACAAAACAGGTAATTAAGCACAGCAGCGCCCTCCAATCCCACAGCGGTTCTCTCGCTGAACATACCTACTTTACCTAATCATCAGAAAGAGAATGGACTTGAGAATTTTGGGTAATTACCGATTTTGTACTGTTGGCAATACAGTCTCAGTCATTATACCTCAACTGCGAGATTGATATGTAAGGCCAATTCACACCGGATGCGGTACACCGGTACACGCTTGCGAGCACGTCACGCAAGCGGTGTGCCATGCCTCATAGAGTTCCATACATTACAACGTCACGGTACGACGATGTCTACACGTACGCAGCCGGTGTGCTGCAGCCTTTAATAAATGGGTGCCTAGGTTGTAATAAAAGAGAAATTTTAGTTGGCTGGATTGGATTATATTTTAAATATTTCATCAGCAGGCCTGTAGAAGTGCACTGCACGATGTACGGTCTTGAGCCGCCTCAGTCCACCGACTTCCTGCTACTTTTAAAATGTTGTTGGTCGATCGTTTCTTCGCTACACTGCAAAGTATATTCTCATTCCGAACACTACCTCTCTAATATCATACAAACATCAAAATTCCCTCTTCCTCCAACAATAGTAATTTTATAGGTGTGCGGTGGAGGTCCACGCCTGGCTCTCTATCACCTGCGTTCTCTTGACGCTGTCACCGTGTTCGACCTGCCTGACCATGGAATCCACGTCTCATTCTTCCATGAGGACTGTGTCTTCGCGGCTGGAGCATCCAAGCATTTATACCAGCTCAGTTACTCTGGCGAAGTGAAAGTAGAACTCCCCGTGTCGGCTACAACCGTATACTCTGCTATTTTAAGAACGTCTCCGAACAAGGTCCTGGCTATTGCTGGCTCGAGTCCTGAGATAGATTTGTGCACTTCATTGAACTATAGGGACCAGGTTTTACATTTTCGGTGAGGTTTTTGTAAGTAAATAGATAAGAAATATATATTGGTACTTGAATATTGTATTTTCTTTAATTTCAAGACCATTCTGTACGCTATTATTTTAATTCAGAATTAAAACTAAGAAAACTGTCAGTTTATGGACATAACTGGCGTATGAATTGACACTCTTATTTGTAAATAACATAAGCATGACATGGCAGTCTGACCATTTGAAAATCTGACTATCTAAAAATCTGGCCATTTGAAAATCTGACTCAATCTGAATCTGTTTCATCATTTTGGAAACAAACGCATTTTTCCCGCAGAGGGAATCGAACCCGCACCTTTTGCATTGCATCTCAGCCGGCAACTCGTCCGCTGTGCCACCGAGATCCTCTGGATTTAGTGTGCTCTTGCAGCAAAGAAAACACAGAACTGGGATCTTATTTTTGAATAAATCTTGCTTACGAGATGCTCGTATAACGCCCATAAAAATATATCATTTTTATTCGACATTTTGACGCACACGAAATTGATCCGAGAACTACCCCTGGGACCTGACTGCCCCTGGAATCTTATTCTCGATATTGTGAGATCGAACTAATCGACGAGATGACGACACATCTCGAACGAAATTCGTATAAGATGCAACTTGTAGTTTTAATCATGCGAGATAGCTCTTAAGACGAGAGAAGCGAGTCCATTCAAAGCCTGGCTCTCGGTGTGACTAAAGCAGCGAAGGTCCGATAACCCATGTGTAGATTTTAAACTCGCAGACGAGCGAAGAGAGCTATACAAGCAGAAATCAAAGTTCTATGTATTCAATAACAATTTAATCAATCAAATATACACATTCCCAGCTAGCTCTTAAGACGAGAGAAGCGAGTCCATTCAAAGCCTGGCTCTCGGTGTGACTAAAGCAGCGAAGGTCCGATAACCCATGTGTAGATTTTAAACTTGCAGGCGAGCGAAGAGAGCTATAGATACAGAAATCAAAGTTCAATGTATTCAATAACAATTTAATCAATCAAATATACCCATTCCCAGCTATCTTGGCCGGTATGAACCCCTGACTGCCGTCTCTCTTCCTCACGTAGAACCACTCTGTGTCAACATCCGTCTCACTCCTCTGCACTAACACTACCACATCACCCTTTTGTACACTCAGCGTATTCCCACAGCCCATATAATCACTGGTAACTACTAGAAGCGTCTGCCTTTTCGTCCTTATATCCTTCACACTGTTAAACTTTTCAATGTCAAATACTTGATTTCCTATCAGCTTGTCTATATTTGAAACGGATTTGGTCTTTAAGTACAGGGTGTCAAAGTCCCTTTCCGCGCACGTGCTTTTTTTCTTAACACGTTGGTAGCGGCATTCGGAGCGTGTTCGACCTCGAAGTTGTTCCTTCTCTGTGTCGGTGAGGTTGCCGCAGGGACGTGGGTAGATGTCCGTGCTGCTCTCCCAGCAAGGCGTTTTCTTTTGGGGTGACGTCCTGCAAAAGAGGTGAGATCTTAGCAGTCACATTGAGATCATACCTAAAAAAATAGAAGTTTAAAACTTTTTGGTGGAGTCCATTACAAAAAAATATTATGTCACGCCATAAAAAAAAATGAACCATATTAGTGTGACATACTTTTGTGATGTACTCATCAAGCCCTTATATTTGATACCAAACTATATTTGATTTGACGACCACTGGCGCGGCGGGCGAAGGTTCGCTTGCGACGTAGGAGGGTGCGGGTTCGATTCCCGCCTCGGAACAAATATTTGTACGATCTGCAGATGTTCAGGGTGTTCTGGGTATTTTTCTATGTATAATAAAAAATATCTATCTATGTAATGTATTTGTATTAAGTATATCAGTTATCTAGTACCCATAACACAAGCTCTGCTGGGGCTAGATAATGTTGTGTGAAATGTCCAGCATTTATTTATTTATTTAAACTTATTATATTTATTTTAGTTTATTTCGAGGTTGAAAAATTGGTTTTAATTTACGCTCTAATGAATTCAGTTTGTCGGCTTAAAGCCTATGGACACGCGGAACGCCATCGCGTCAAGCGAAGCGTCATAAATGATACCCTCATTTGTCAAAATCTGTCAATTAGTTTCGGAGTAGCGATTTCATTTTGGCTTAGGGTCTGTAGAGTATTTGTAACTGTGCCTTCTGGTTTCGGGAGTTGTCTTTATACACCCTGTATAAATTCGTCATGTCTGTCTGTCACACCTTCGTAGATTTATCTCTAACTCACCGGTTAGGCAGTATCGGCAGCGGTAAACATGCGCCATACAACACGTATCCCTCGGCTCCGTGCGGTGTTTGCGCGTACAGCCAGTGCTCGTTTTTGAACACGGCGTTCACAACCGTTCCGAGCGGTAGGGTTAACTCGAGCTGGCATTCCTTGTGCGTTTGGTAGAGGGTGCTGGGGTAGGCGATTACTACGGGGATGTTTCCTGGCCGGTCGATGGAAGCCTGAAAATGTACAAGTGAATGTCTTCGTAAGGAAAAAGTTACAAGTTGTAAGAAGCTACAAGGTCACTCACACACACACACGCATACACATATGCGGTCACATAGTTTAAAATGATTTTGTACCTATTATTATTTTACTTATCATGTACCTACTAGCTGCGCCCCGCGGTTTCACCCGCGTGAACATGCTGAAAATTTATAATGATGATGATGATAAAAAGTAGGCTATGTGTTTATCCAGCGTATGAGGTAAGTATCACCATTCCAAATTTCACTCAAATCCATTCAGCCGTTTGAGCGTGGAGAAGTAACAAACAACAAGGAAGGAACAAATATTTGTACGATCTGCAGATAATTGTTCAGGGTGTTCTAGGTATTTTTCTATGTATAATAAAAAATATCTATCTACACTCGAGAGCAATGAATCCGGGTCACTAAAGAATGTTAAAAATCTCGGAAACTAAAAATGATAGATTAATGCAATAAATTGTATTTAATAGACAATGTAATACTCCTTAAATGAAGGTAAAAAAAATATGAGTCACCATACATTTTATTAACACAAAATTACATAAAGAAAAAAACTGCTGATCTCTCCTTAAAACAAAAATAGGAAACATGAAATTTTTGAACTTTATTACGATTTTCTTGAATTTTAATACTTCGTATTGCCTCCTCGTGCTTCCATTACTGCGTTTACGCAGAAAAAAAACAACAAAAAAACAGAAATCAAACAATGATAAATGACAGATTACAAACAAAAGCAAAACCAAATGCTGTAATTTCGTAGTTCCATCTTCGAAAGTGGCCCTTTTTCAAATTTGATTTTTTTATGATATAACTTTACAATAACTAAGAAGTTTTAATACCTTCATTTAAGGAGTATTACATTGTCTATTAAATACAATTTATTGCATTAACCTAGCATTTTTAGTTTCCGAGATTTTTAGGATTCTTTAAGTGACCCGGATTCATTGCTCTCGAGTGTATGTAGTGTAGTGTATTAAGTATATCGGTTATCTAGTACCCATAGCACAAGCTCTGCTTAGCTTGGGGCTAGATAATGTGTGAAATGTCCAGCATTTATTTATTTATACTCACAAACTCTTGCTTTTATAATATTTAAGTGTGATTAAGATGTGACCGTCACCGACACCACCAGGGGATGGGCAGCAGCATCCACCTGAGTACTTAGCACCAATATTGCGATCACCAATCCGTCTGCCAAGCGTGGTTATTATGGCAACTCAAACCAGCCACCCCCCAAATGGTAAACACGTTTTTCTCAAAACCATTCGTCGTGTCATTCTATAGGGTAGGGCTATGTCCAGCAGTGGACTTCTACAGGCTGATCATGATGATGATGATGTGACCGTGGTATGTCCGGCTTAAGAATATACCTCTCTCCCCTTAGATGTCGTAAAATCCTACTAAGTTAATCAGTTCAGGGGATGGGCAGCAGCATCCATATGCGACCACCAAAGTCAAAGTCAAAAAGAACTTTATTCATTGAAATCACAAGGATCATTTTGAATCGTCTTATATAAAATTAAATTACTCCTGTTCCAACGCGACCAAGCCTTGAAGAATCAGGCAACAAACTCGGCTTGGCTTACATAAATGGTCCGTCTTACCACTAGGTGAGAAGCGCCTGTGTGGTGCCTCGGAGCAAGGAGTTGCTGATACATAGTAAATGAGAACTTAAAAACCTTAGGAAGGTAGTCAAAAGTAAATAAACATCAGCAAAAATATGCAAGACAGCACACGCTACGCTACTTATAAATAATAATCTAATACAAACATGTAAATAGGTAAGTACAGATATTGCAAATTTCCATTTTAGCAGTCGAGGGGCAGAGCGACATCAGGCCACGCGGCTTTATCATTAATATAGTCATCAAGACTATATTAATGATAAAGCCCCAATCACCAATCCTCCTGCCAAGCGTGGTGGTTAAGGCAAACCCCCCATTGCATTATATGGGAGGCTTCGTTTAGCAATGGTAGACTGGTGATGATGATGATGATGATATTAAGATGTTTGGATGTTCATATGTTACTCAATCACTTATCTATTTCGATATTTGGTGTAGTGATAAGATTATACGCATATAGGTTTTTATACCGATATCACACGAGCGAAGCGACGCGGCGCCGCGGGCGCATGCGTCTTTCATAATTTACAGTTCAAAATACTCTACATATCCTAGCAATAAAACTCGAAGGGCTTGCTTCATCGCATACCTAATAAGAATAATTTTGATTTCTTGCTTTTAAAAAACGATTTCCTATCTCGACTGCTCATGGTCAAGGCCGACATGACCCGTGACGCAAAAGACAATTTCTTAAAAGTTTACAATTAAATATCGCACTATATACCGATCGGCATAAATGCCAGGCGGATTACCATGGGCTCTTATAGCGATTCAGTTCAAAAACTATTCAGTACAAATCGGTATCGGTTCGTCGACATTTCCCATCGTTGAATAACTTTAATCGCAGAAGTCTGTAAACCGTTTGCTACTGTGTCTTTAAATATAGCTGCGGACATCACGGAACCGATATTTTGTACTGAATTGCTATAAGAGCTCATGGTAACCCAGCTGTTCAGACCAAATGACGACGTGTGATAGCTATATGCCACGTAAATTACTACAATATGGGGCAAATTGTCAGTACTTTTTCGGTATAGGTAAATCTGGGTCGTAGTGTCACATCAAGAATAAAGGTTCAAACTTGTAGGGCACAAAGTCAACATACCAAAATTACATCAAAATTCGAACCCTAAGGTCGTGGGTTCGATTCCAGGTCGAGCACAAATGGATTTTTCCACTCGAAAAATCTATGTGCGCTAGTGTGGTAAAGGAAACCGAAATGTCTTAGAACAAAAATTGGATTATGTACTACGAGGTGTACTAAATCCTTTCACGCTGTTCACTAACCACACTAACTGACGGGATGCCCAAGAAAAAACCAGCGACACGGACTGACAGCAAAATGTTGCATAAGAAATACGGCTAACATTATCGAAAATAAATCTCAGAAAGTTACCTTCACATTAGAAATCTCTTCAAAATGCGAAGTAAATCATGTTTGTTTTGGATGCCGTCATAGTTGAGAGACCCCGAGATTGCTATCAGCTTTACATAATTTTATTCTGTCTAAAAATAAAAATAATTTGTTTTTCACGAAGTATAGAAAATAAGTTTCGTTATTTTTTCGTTACTTTTTACAAAAACAATTGGCTGTGGTATGTGGTGGCCAAGAATAGACCCATATCTTCCCGTGAATGTTGCAAAAACCGACTTAAGGGATTACACCAGGGGATGGCCAGCAGCATCCACCTGAGTACTCGACACCAATACTGCGATCACCAATCCGCCTGACGAGTTTGGTGATTATAGCAAATCTCCCATTGTATTCTATGGGGGAGCCCTCGTCTAGCATTGATGGACGTCTATAGGCTGATGATGATGATGTTATTTAAAGCAAAAATTTAATTAATTACGTAAAACTCTTATATTCCCTCTAGGCTTCGCCCGCGTACCGTACTCGGATGAAAAGTAGCATAATCCTATTAAATAAATAATTATTACAAATGGACTTGGGTTTAAACGTAGGTTAAATAAAATTATTACAAAGGAAGATGAATTAAATTATGAATATTATATTAAGGTAGAAAGATTAGAAAGCCCTCAAAAAAATATTTTATAATATTAACGTTAATATTATTTGACGTTCAAGAAACAATTACCCATGAGGGAAAAAATAAATCAGCCGTTAGGCACGGGCCGAATACGACTGGGTAACGTTTTTTTTTCTTTTTTTCTGAAGGACTAAATGCAATTGGCCTCAGATGGCCGATGCTGCGTTACGTTGCTGCTGCGATACCGGACTGGGTGGTTATTCGCTATGACCTAAGAGATTCCTTGTCATTAACGTGTGACGTCACCCGTACGATTCAGCGATGATTCCACGCAGATATCGTAATGAGCCCGCGTTATGTTACGTTTGGTCATAACGAATAAGGGCCCTGGGTAACGAACAAACAAACGTGCGCTTTTATAATAATAGCATTTTATGAAATGTTCTTTTATGCTTTATCTTTAACATTCAATTATAACCTGTGTTAACCCAGGGTTAAATAAAAGACGAAGCAGAACGTAATACAAAATTGCACGCCAATTTTAATTTTACATTATCGACTCATTAATCATCCCTCATATTAACGGGTTTGTTTCAAAATTGTTTGAAGAATTTTAAATGCAATTGTAAGTCTCAGTCATCATTCATTTCACTGTTAGCATGACATTACTGGGCCCCGTTCGAAGAAAAACAGTACAACTATAAATTTTACATCCCGTTTTCGCCCCTCATTCACAAATTTATTTGTTTTAAATACGCTCATTTTACATATGCTGGTCAAAGTCATGATACTTATGTACCTAGTTATATACAAGTATGTTAGTGTACATTCTTAGTCAGCTTTAATGACATTCACGGGAAGAGACGGTGTTGTCTATTCTATATTTTCATCAAAGTTAAATTAAAAAGGAATGTAAAATTATTTCTAAACTAGTTGCGCCCCGCGGTTTCACCCGCGTGAATAATGATGAAGATTGATGATGATGATGATGAAAAGTAGCCTATGTGTTAATCCAGGGTATAAGATATCCCCACTCCAAATTTCACTCAAATTTGCTGTTTGAGCGTGAAGAAGTAACAAATTTACATTTTGGCTGTAATGGCTTACACATAAGATATATACTGTGGCGGGCTTTTTTGTAGGACTATTTAAGATAAACATTTCCATCATACATTACAAATGTGTAACTCTAGCGGTTTTGGCAGCGCACGCCAGAATAGCTCGCAGATGGTAGATTTTTTCCTAATTACTTGACACCATGGAAGTAATAAGTACTACGTACAACAGGAATGAGCTGTTGTCGCAAAATTGAAGCCGAGCGAGAGCTCAGTAACTGTATCTCTTATCCCTCTCTGGCGGTTGTGACTATATTGAAATATGATCTGAGGACAATAATTATAAAAAATAATTTGTGATCTGACGTCAGCAGATCATTGCTTCAGATGGATTTAAATCGAAGATGCTAATGATAAACTTGCCCTTTCCGGCACTATACATTTGCTGTTTTTGCTTGCTTTTCACACTCGCGTCATATAGGTAGGTACTTACCTACTGGTCCTTGTGGGACGACACGACATGCAGCTGGACTGAGATAAAACTACGATAAGCTACTTATTGTGGTATATTTAATTAATTAGGTAAGAAAAAGACAGTTAAGTTTACATTTAAGTTTAATTCTAAATCAGACATCAGTCTTGTGAAGTTTCTGCCGCAAACCCAGCTTATTCCTTATATGTTTAATTGATTCTAATTTGGCATTATGAGTTAAACGTAAATTGAGATATGAATTCGCTAACGCCTTCACCAATTGAATATCATGTGGATCTTCAAATATAGATTGAGGAGGATGTGGTGGATCTAACAATGTAGGATCTTTAGGAAATCTGAAATTGAAACAAAGTTATTTTAATAGAGAAAGGAATAAAAAATGCATAGGTATTTAAGTTATTTGTTCTTGAACTAGGATTGGATAGTCATGCATGGTCACCGTAATTCTTCACTAACAAATTATGATTAAAAATATTACCTGTGAAAAGATAAACCACAATCAGGATAATACTCGATTCCGCAAGCCTCCACGACACAAGTTCTCCCCATTTTAACTAAAATTCTTCAAAAATATCACGAAATTTAAAAACACTCCGCCATTAACGTCCGAGTCGGCGATTTCATGTGGGGTTGTCAGGTGTCCGTATTTCATACAAACATGGAAGTAATAAGTACTACGTACAGTACTTATTACTTCCATGCATACGAATAAAATAAAACCTATACGCCAATCGCAAAAATTTTTTCGTTAATAAGGCTTTACACGTAGCAACAAATAATATTGCTTTAACATGTCGGTAATAAATTATTATTTATATTTAGAAACTGTAGTATATCAAACCATTTCAGAGTAAAATATGGCTTTATTCATTAAAAAACTCGACATGCAAAAGCTAATACCTAGCTGTTATTGACATAATAAGATTAACACGATGACATTTCAGTACTTAATCATGACAGATGCAAAGAGGTCGATATCACCACAGAAACATTTTAGAAGTAAATTTTTTTACTTCATTACATTACATCAATCGCATATTTTTCTACAAACAACGAAAGGTTTGAAATCAACTTAACTCTGGCAACTCTAAGTCACTGTTAGAACGGGACACAGCGTTCAGAGGTTGCCCTCTCACTCGGCTTCATTTTTATTTTGCGCGCAACAAGACTCTTACGACCTTAGCATAAGGTTTTATTTTCTTTATTTTAGCTGCAAGATGCACTGATAGAGCTCATTCCTGTTGTACGTAGTACTTATTACTTCCATGCTTGACACTTATCGTCATATTATGGACAAATCACACAATATCTTTATAAATTGTAGCCTATGTGTTATTCTGATGTATAAACTATATTATTGTAAAGTTTCATTAAAATCCATTCATGTTTTTACGTGAAAGAGTAACATCCATCCATCCATACTCACAAACTTTCGCGTTTATAATATTAGTAGGATCATTAAATTGTGAAATAAATATGTATACATATTATTACACCCGGGCTGGGCAGCAACATCCACCTGAGTACTCAACACCAATACCCGATCACCAATCCGCCTGCCAAGCGCGGTGACTGACAAATCCCATCATTGGTGGACATCTATCGGCTGATGATGATACATAACATACATTATCCGTTTTTATGGCTTACCCTACCTACCTCGAGCGATTTTCAAGCCGAGAAATTAGCGCAAAATTGGACAAGACGATGTTACACGTAATTAGAAATTCCGACTTTTTAACTTTAAAAGGGACTGGTTATCTGAAACAATTTAACTTTGTATCTTGATTGATAATCCTCGATCGCTCCGTCTGAGTTTTACGTAAGGCCCACTATACACTGAAGCGTCGCTACCTCGCGTAGCGCTTGCTGTGAGCGGTTGCCACTTCCGCGACAGCATCAACGGCTGTAAGATTGTGTAGGCTTGTGACTGATATGTAGCGATGCTTTTTTTTTTTTTTTGACGACCTCTGTGGCGCGGCAGGCGAACACTCGCCTGCGACGCAGGAGGTTGCGGGTTCGATTCCCGCCTCGGAACAAATATTTGTACGATCTGCAGATATTTGTTCAGGGTGTTCTGGGTATTTTTCTATGTATAATAAAAAAATGTCTATCTATGTAATGTATTGTATTAAAGTATATCAGTTATCTTAGTACCCATAACACAAGCTCTGCTTAGCTTGGGGCTAGATAATGTTATGTGAAATGTCCAGCATTTATTTATTTATTATTTATATCGCTGGCACTGGGCACAGGCCTTATGCCGCTGTCGTGTCGGTAGGATTATCTGAGGAATGGCTGGAGGCATTCATCGATGCGGTTTATTTGAAACAACGATATATCTTGTAGCAGACCATAGATTGAGCGCGGAGTTCAATGTTTCACTAACTTAAACCAGTAAATATTATATACTTAACATAGCATAACATATCACCCCAACAGTCTTATTCATCTAGGTTTCCCTGCATCGTGGGTATCGCAACAAAATATTTGTTGTCTCAAATAAATAAAATTAAATAAAACACCCAAACCCGCGAACAAATATTTGCAGATCATGCAAACATTTGTCCCGCAGCGGGAATCGAACCCGCACCTCTTGCGTCTCAGCCGGCTACTCGTCCGCCGCGCTACAAAGGTAGTTCACTCACTCAAAAAAAAACACAAAACTCACCTCAGTCAAAAAGCTGTCCAAATCTTTGATATCATATCCGAAACGCTCTCTTGGTTTCTTCTTCCTTCTATTCCGATGCCTATGTCTCCTCTTCGAATACTCTTCACTGCTGTCCGAACATGTGTCCTGTACGTTTCCGACAAATTCCTCACAAGCACTCCTAAATCTAAGATTATGGTAATACTCGTTTCGGCCTACGACCCTACTCACTTGCTTGCACTTTCGATAGCGTTCGTTTACATATCCCTGATTATATTTATTCGAATCACTTCCTATTACACTTTTTATCCTTTCCTCACTCTGGATCTTCTCCGGTATTTTTGCATTTTCTAGATTTTCCTTCAACACCCATGTGAGGGATATTTTCGACTTGTGTCGATGAGCCAGCGGCGTTGAATGCCATATACCCATGTCTCTGATCTCCGAGTATTCAGGCGTCTCCTGGCTGTCATCTATTTTGCAGTTCGCGAGCAAGTCCAAAACCTCGCATACTGGACTGTCAATCTGAAAAATAATCCTTTAGTTATTTCGGCACCGCAAATATATTTTCGATTGTCGACTAATTTAACATTTACCTGTTCACTTGATTGATTCTGCTGATCGATTTCGGCGTTATCATTGACCCGGTACGGTGGCGGATGATCCTTGAAAACTAATTCTGTAAAACGTAAAGCATATCTTTAGAATTCAAAATTACAATTGGTCGTAACTTTAAACCAAGTATTTATTATACAGGAGCGGATTGTGCGTACACAATTAGCAGAGAAACAATGCGTTCGACGAACAATGGTCGCAGTCTCTCGCTTCGTCCTTCCGTGGTACGCGAAGATACGGTCGCCTCTGTCGGCACGGGTTGTTTCGCCGTTGCCTCCACCGCTACTGATAGTCTATCGGCTATCGGGGCTCTTCGAAAAGTGTACACTGTTCGACGCACTCATGCGAGCCCCGCGGGCACGATTCGCAGACGCGAACCACAGGTCACGAACCGTTTATTATGAGACTGGCCAAGGTGGGTGGTTGTTGTAAAGCGAGAGGTTGTGAGTTCGATTCCCACAAAAACTGTTGATCTGTTCCATAAATAATGAAATGGACCAAAACTGAGTTTCCATCATAACATATCGACTATAATGATTAAAATTCAAAGTACACAAAATACCTACTAGTTTTTACTCTCGAAAGAATCATTTTAAAACGTCTTATCAACTCTAGAAATCCGTATTATAGACAATCTATTTTATGAATTGAATCCCAAGGATCATTTTGAATCATCTTATTACGTGAACGTACTCCTGTTCCTACGCAATAAAAGTATGTTTTTGTATGGGGATTTTGAAATTGAAACTCTCTCAACTCAAGGTCGCTCTTAGAATCGAGTTTGATAGGTCGTGTTTTCTGTTCTACGCAACCCAGCCTAAGTAGATTTAGGCAACGATTTATTTTATAACCCTATAAACTTTTTTACTAATATAACTTTCGTGAATTAAATCATTAATTTTGTAAAACGGGAAATTTTCACGAACCGATATGTTGGAAACACCAAAAGTTTTCGACCCTAATCGAGGGCTTCATCACCCTATAAACTTCTTGGGAGCCAGTGGGGTGACGATCAATCAGCGGTGAACTCTGTGCAAAGGTTCCCGGTTCGGTGTGATCAAATGATGGTGAGAATTCGGGAGTCACGACCACTCCCTAATTAAACAATAACTAAGGTGCCTTATCAAACAATACCAACGTTTCACACATATCACGCTTGCATTGGTTCTTGACGCCCTGTGTTTATATTTCGTTTATTATTTATCTTATATTTTGTGAACAAGCCCTTTGTTCCGACTAACATGCTTGTTAGAGTAGAAAGCTAATTTGTTTTGTCTTGGAAAATTTGGGGTTGCTGTATGTGCGCGTTCAAGAATCTCGAATAGGCTCAAGAAATGTGAATAAGTGATTTCAGGAAACGCTCTACATACCTAACTACCAAAAACTGCAAGTAATTTTGGTATTTGTTGCCGACAAAATACAACATCCGTGCCACCATAAAATATCAGAATAAGCACCAAACCTCCCACCAAAGCTTATGTTTTGTTCGGCATGGGTTTCGGTGACAATTTTTATATATTTACGGTCCAGATAAAACAAATGCGACAGGAGTAATAACATTTTTTTAATCGGGGTTTAATACATTCTTTGAAATTGGAAAGTTGGCGGTGTGTCGCGTAAGAGTTACGGACAGCACGATTTGGAACCCAATCAGCCACCCGATTCAAGACCTCTCAATTTGGCTGACTTACCGAGTACACGAAAAATAACGTAGGTAATTTATTTTGTACCTTGAATCCACGGAACTAGCTTTTAAATTATATTTTCGATTGGAGGGATGCTTTTTAACTGTCATTGCCAGCGATTAAATTAATTGTGTTTGGATGACGTAATTCAAATATTTTTTAGTAATTTACTGAACCAGCAATGCTTGCTGCGTGTGGAACTGCGAAGCTACCCACCATTCCAATGTACTTGTCGCGCTTAGAGAATTTCTCTAAGCTGTCGCGGGTTCACTACACCGTGAAACCCGCAGGGGTAATATTCAAAGTTACGAAGTTACACAATAATCATAAATCAATTGTAACATCTTTACAATTACCTATATAAAGATCGGAAAATACCCGTAATACTTTGTCAACAAGGTTGTCTGACTCGTCAAGTTTTTCAAGCGATCTTATCGTTCTTACAATCGTGGATGAAATTGGCTAGGCCGTACAAAATTTTATTGCGGCGGCAATTTCACGGCTTTACTGCGTCGGATATTACTGCGCTCTTACACTCGTAATACTAATAATTGTTATTACACATTATGTAGTATAATGTAGGACCACAGTAGGTACATAAACGTGTTGTGTTGCAAAACAACTACGTAGAAGCGACGTTTGGTTCCGGCCGGGCGGCGGGTTCGCTCTCGGAGAAACAATTGTTCAATTTAGAAATACATCACAGAGGGCAGTCTAAACATCACGGAGGGTGTAGTTATAGGTTTTTTTTACTTATTTGCCTATTAACTTACATTAATAGTAGAGCTACAATTATAGTAGTAGGTACTTAGAGCCTTTTTGTGTAAGAGTTCGTCCGGGGAAGTACTACAACCATACCTTTTTCTGCTGCAAAGCAGTAATGCTGACATTGCTGTATCCGGTTTGAAGGGTATGGGTGCCGGTGAAATTACAGGCATCCGAGACTTTTTTAATTTTTTTATTTGAGTTAATGACCGGAACTTGCTAATGTAGCCCACCTGATGTTAAGCGTTAACCTCAGCTTATTACAAATGCAATACCTCCTAGGTCACCTCCACCTAAAACGCGCCCTACTTGGCATTGCACTGCGTCCGTTATCCTGAGACATAAAGATGAAAAGTCTCTTATGCCGGTAATTTCACCGGCACCCTTCAAACAGGAACACAGCAATGCGAGCAGAATTAGGTAGGACTGCGTTTTTCTGTTTCAGGGTGGCAGACCACCTAGGGCAATGCCACGTAGGGCGCGTCCTAGGTGGACATGACATGCGTTGTTATATGCAGAGGTTACCGCTAACATCAGGTAGGTAGGCCACATGCTTGCTCCTTATCTTATTAAAAGTTAGAAAGAGGGTAGATCGTTACGGCTACCAATAACAATAAAAATCTACTCGCAAAGACTTCTGTTTACCCGTGATCACGGCGCATAAAACTGTGCCAAAATATCGGGAATCAATAAATCTCAAAAATCATGGTAAATATCCCGTTTCTAGTGATAATTATGTTAATAACCATGATAGTTTCAAAAGTTATATTAAGAGTTAGAGTCAAGAATTCGAAACATTCCATCACTAACCATCACTAGCTCCTACATGAAGAGGAATGCTGGCTATGCGGTCCACCAGGATTCCATCCTGAGTTCTTGACTGATCACGACTGCCGAAATCGTGCGCACACGCGTCACGATAATAATAACATCAATACCCACGCGCGGCCTATTGTTGTCACCGAAAAATTACTTGATACACGCATTCCCGAAAAGTTAATGCATTCTTTGAGGATTGATTTTGATATGCTCGTCTTACCAATCACGATACTTCATCTACAAACCACCGTATCGGATTGTTCTGTTTTTCTTTAAGTCCTCCAATACGCATAGATAGCTAGTTCTAATTTTTAACTGGCTCCATCTATTTCTGTTCGCGAAAACTTTTGGACGTGAATTAACATAAATTAAACTTCTTGCAAATTTATTAAAAGTAGTTCAGCGGAGATAAATGTACTTAAAATATCAAAATTTTAAAATAAATTTAATTTTTTAGTAGCAGTATCAGTTAAATATAGCATAGTGAAAGAGGAACCTTCCTTTAACACGTCACTATTTATTACTTGCATGCGCCCACGCATAGCTTGCGTACTATAAAAAAATAACTTTTCATTTAAAAAACCGACTTCCGCCATAGTATTTGACAAAATATTTGAATGAAAAAAAAATGATGAAAGAACCATAGTGGTGAAAGGATTTATTATACTTTTTGAATGCAAATGCTTGGTTTGTTGCTGAAAATATCAAAATCGCCATATGTATGCCTACAATATTTGAGGAGTTCCCTCAATTCCTCATGGATCCCATCATCAGAACTGGATTTTGAAAAAAATGGGACCAATCTGGAAGTATATCTATTCAAATAAAAAAATAATTTTCCAAATCGGTTCATAAACGCCGGAGATAGGCGGTAACAAACATTAAAAAAAAAAAAAAAAAAAATACAACCGAATTGAGAACCTCCTCCTTTTTTGGGAAGTCGGTTAAAAAGTGATATTAATCAACCCAGGGGCACAGAATAAATATTAGTACAAGTACCAGGGGTGCTATTTTTTAACCGACTTCCCAAAAAAGGAGGAGGTTCTCAATTCGGATGTTTTTTTTTTTTTTTTTTTATTTATTTTTTATGTTTGTTACCGCATATCTCCGGCGTTTATGAACCGATTTGGAAAATTCTTTTTTTATTTGTATAGATATACTTCCAGATTGGTCCCAGTTTTTTCAAAATCCAGTTCTGATGATGGGATCCATGAGGAATTGAGGGAACTCCTCAAATATTGTAGGCATACATATGGCGATTTTGATATTTTCAGCAACAAACCAAGCATTTGCATTCAAAAAGTATAATAATCCTTTCACCACTATGGTTCTTTCATCATTTTTTTTTCATTCAAATATTTTGTCAAATACTATGGCGGAAGTCGGTTTTTTAAATGAAAAGTTATTATTAATGTCACCGATTGACTAAAAATCATCAAAAAGGCCGCAAATCACAGCTTTTCAGGAGATGTACCGGAGAAGGCACTTGTATTGATATCATAGGTATAAGAATATTATTCATCAATGAGTTTCATTACAGGGTCATAATCTTTCTACCCGTCTTCAGCAGTTATTGCGCTAATTGAGTAGGTTAAACATCCAAGCTTTCGCATTTTGTATACCTAATATGCTTAGAATTATGAAATCCTTTTTCTCATGGGTAAGTAGTACATACATATTACATATGTTATTTCATATTCTGCATCCATTGCATCAAATAAAAGTCTATTATAGTTCAATTTGTAACTATACAGATTCCATCAGACACAATCGCTGGTGGCTGTGACCAATCTCGGTATTTGTGATTTTCAATTCTTCACAGTCATAGTATTTTTGTCACAGTGTGTTGCGAGAAACCCGCTCTGCCTTCACTTTTGAATTTCACTTTCTATTGTGGTGAATCTGCTGGTTTTTTTCTAAAACCTGTTGGTCTACTTAGTCTAGAATCAGTTGTGGGTACTAAAATGCACAAACAAGAAGTTAAAATGTGGTTATTTTATAATACAGGCTATCTGTGACTCATTACTAGTCTACCTAATTTACTCATCTTTAAATAAATAAATAAATGCTGGACATTTCACACAACATTATCTAGCCTCAAGCTAGGCAGAGGTTGTTTTATGGGTACTAGATAACTGATATACTTAATACAATATATTACATAGATAGATATTTTTTATTATACATAGAAAAATACCCAGAACACCCTGCAATAAATATAAATAAATAAATATCCGCATATCGTACAAATATTTGTTCCGAGGCGGGAATCGAACCCGCAACCTCCTGCGTCGCAGACGAACCTTCGCCCGCTGCGCCACAGAGGTCGTCAACAGGAAATACACTTACAAACTTTATACAGGAATACTTCTTAATATTTTACACTCCTTTAAATTTTTCTTTGTATCTATGTCTACTGTACCTTGTTGGGCAATTTTCGGGAGGGTTCCCAACGAGTAACACTGTTACTCGTTGGGAATTTTTGTCCCAACGAGTAACACCTCTCCTTGGGTGTTACTCGTTGGGAATATTTCTAGAAAAAAATATCCCAACGAGTAACAGTGTTACTCGTTAGGAAAAAAGTTCCCAACGAGTGACACTAAGATATTAGTCAGGGTGAAGCTGAAAATAAAAAAAACACTTTAATTAATGGCTGATCACTGCTTTTTATTTAAAAATAAAACAATCAACTTAATAAAATAAACATCGAAGTGTCCAACAACATTTGTATTAACTCCTCTTTAAATCAAACTTTTGTATCTATTACAGTTTTACATTAATTGTTTATGTACTTACCACATTCTACATTATCATAAAACACAAGGAAATAAAAATCCAGTTATTGACAATTACTATTATGTGCAGTTATTGACCAACTAAATTTAACTTAGCGATGCGAAAGAGACAAGCCGCGCTGCTGCCTCCGGCCACTTTCCTTCAAGTGAAGCATTCCTTTTTCCCGTTCCGGATATAAAACCACGGACCATTTTGAAATAAAATATATTAGATAATAAATATAATTAATGTAGGTATCTCTTTTTGATGAGTTTTTGTAATAATGGTGCAAAATAAAGATATAAGCAATCTTTCTATCTATCTTAATTTAGTCAGACTGCTGCCATTAATATTTTTGGAATGCTATTTTTCCCGCGAGCATCTGTACTTATTAATCTTTTTATAATGAGTATTAATAATTGATACTAATAATATAAGAGTAACATAGTGTTTATTTATTTCCACTAATTATTAGACTACAATTAAACTTTGATTAAATAAAAGGACGACGGTGAACACTCAGCAAGAAATGTTTTGGATTGGTCACTAGACTAAATCAGGCAAATACCTGGGTGATTGGTACCAGTGTAACATAACACCCAACATTCACATACGTAGCCCTAATCCCACACTAGGATTCCCTGTGTCGTGTGTATCAGGAACTACGAGTACCATGGTACCATAACACCCAGAACCAGAACAAATATTTGCAGAGCATACAAACATTTGTTCCGCAGCGGGAATTAAACCCGCATCTCAGCCGGACACTTGCCCGCCAAAATTAAACGCCTAACTTCAAAGTTAGGCGTTAAGCTGTTACAGTTTTTTTAGGAACTAATTTGTCTATGCCCATCTTTACTGGGCAATTTCAGCTCAACCAAAATCCATCGGCAGAATGTATAACACTATTAGCACATAATAATTAGTTACTTACTTTGACTCGAAACAGTCCGTAGCAAATTTTTCTTTTTACACACGCCCACACTTTCAAACCACTGTCATGTCTTCTTCAGGCGTAGTACTGATGTCCTCCCCGAAGAAGAACACTACCTCCATTTTTTTTCACATATACAAATTTGTTTTGTTGAAATTAACTGGATGACGCCATTTTTGTAGTGGTTGTACGTTATTGTGTGCCCTGTGCACTGACTGACTCACACTGACAACTTGACTGCACAAAAGTGTTGCCAGCACCTACTTTCATTCTGGACACGAGGTAACCATTTTTCACTATTAGAGGAAACTTCACCAAATATCCTTTTTAAGATATCTTAACGTTGCTATCACTATTGTAAATTTTCTAAACTGCAGGCCTTGTCTTAGGATTGAACTCGTTCTCCTGTCTACAGTATCAACAGTTGATATGTGTTTTTTTTATATAGAAATACAGAGCTGCCCAAAAAGTACTCTAGGAGTGCTCGTCATTCTCACCATAAATAAAGTACTTGGTGTGATTCACCGTAGAAAGAGTATAGTTAGAATGTGCTTGCGCTTACTTCTGAGTTGTCCTATGCTGTGGGAATAAAGTACATACAAGACAAAGATTGAAAGTTTATTACCGGGTTTTTCCATCTGTTCGGTTTGTACAGCCAAAATATATAGAGCAGTATTCATATATATAATATTATATTCATGTATATTATTATTATATCATATTCATTGCATACTTCACCAGTACTAAAACTCAATCACGTTGGAAACACTTCGCAAAATGCTTATCTCTGCTGCAATTCTGTGCAATATCTTATAGTGCAGTGTTGTCTACATACAAATTACAAACTGCACGATTGCATTGTTTCACTAAGATTTAGCCGTTGCTGTTTAATTATTGAACGTATTTGAAGGACTAGAGATTGAACTAGCAGTGAATATAATTTTTTTCAATCAGGCTAATAAAATATGGTGAATGTTCAAAGTTGCCATATTTTGGCGTTAATAGTGTATGGACAAAAATTCAAAATGGACTAACGAAGATCAAGTATAGCAACGCAGTATGGACACTTTCAACTAAATAGCTACGTATATTTTTTTATAACCGAACTAAAATAAAATGTCGTAATTTGTAGCACTGTTACTCGTTGGGATGTTTTTGTCCTATCGAGTAACAGTGTTACACTGGGTGTAACTCGTTGGGAATACTTCTTTTAATTTGTATCCCATCGAGTTACACTGTTACTCGATAGGAAAAAAAATCCCAACGAGTAACAGTGTTACTCGTTTGGGTGTTACTCGTTGGGAACCCTCCAATTTTCGTTGGCATAAGATTTGTCCTAGCTGCTGGCTTATTTAGGAGTGTGTTATTACTGGAAAAAAGCGTTAGCAGCGTGGAAAGCAATGGCGGTGATGAGCTTACCAACTTGTCACGTCTATATTCGCTGCGAATGTGCAACCCACGGTGAAAAGAGGCCCTTTGTGGCTCTGACAACCCCTTCGGGGAAAAAAGCGTGACTTAAACTACTTGACTACTCTATGTATGCTCTACCTGTGTACCTGTGTCTACAAAATTATTCACAGACTATCATCATCATAATCAGCCGTTAGATATTACTGCTGAACGAGGCCTCCCCCATATAATGGAATGGGGGGTTTGCCATAATCCCCACAGGTAGGTTAGTGATCACCTGAGGTGTATGCTGCTGCCCATCTCCTGGTGGGATTGGTGGTATTTGGAGCCCGAGTTGGTATTTTCCAACCCGCATCATGGGAAATAAGAGCGTCTTTTGTAAAATAACCTGAATAAATATAATGTAATAATAAAATATATTATAAGACAACTATACGTTAGTAAAGTACTTTTAGTGTCAACAGCTGCATCAAAATCATGAATCAATGTCACGATTTGAATATTTTCTAACTAAAACGTTTACTTTCACCGCATCTTAGCGAAACGTAAAATTACACGCGATTAGGTTAACTTTTGTGCTGTCGGCGCACGCGCAGCTGAACGCTAGTCTTGTCCTACGTGAGGAACAAATGACCCAGCAAGAGCGATGATATACGTTGCGTTTTACTTAAAAAGCTGAAAGCCTATGTCATTACTTGGCTCCAAAAGACCTTCCGTATCAAAACTCATTTTCATAAGAAACGTCAACATTATCATCGTAAATCAAACTTTATTTCTTTGATGTTTAGAATCTATTTCCAGTCCAGCACACAAGATAACTGCTGTGGTGTGTCTGCGCTGACAATATACCCTTTCGTCTCCGCCCGTGTATATCGTAAAAGCCGACTAAGGGATTACACCATGGGATGGGAAGCAGCATCCACCCAAAAACATAAGACCAACACTGCGAGCCTGGCAGTTAGGGCAAACTACTCCATTGTATTTAAGGGAAGAGGCCTCTTCCATCAGTTGATAGTAACTAAATGATATTGTGTTGTGGTATAGCTTTGTAAAATTGCGTAGCCTAAGACATAGCCTCATCAACTACAACACAATCTGCGCCACAACAGAGCGAGGCGAGGATGCGTTCTCACGGTGCAATTATCGGCTGCCTACACTAACCCTTAATTTAGCTGTGCCCTCCTACCAGATCCGAGTTTCCGAGTTTCCTACAATGAGCGCTAATTTCGCCACTCATGGGATGATTATGGCTACATTCTACATACGTTGTCTTCCAGTTGATAATGCAAGCATGATTGGGGATGTTTCTTCCGCCTTGGTGTAGAATTCTTAATTCTTTATTGTACACACAAAATTACAGAAAAATAAACTTACATATAGGACATGTACAAAGGCGAGCTTAACCCTAAAAGAGTTTTCTTCCAGCAAACCTTAGAGGAGTGGGAGAAATTATAAAAGTGGGTCAAACTAATGGGTAAGATATCTATCTGAACCTATATATTTTGACTAGTACCTACCGTTTTAGTCTACCGTGTCGCGCGTCGTCCGGTTTGTGGTCAGTAAACAGGGTTGTCAAGTTTAAACAACATTTAAAAAATAGTTTTTTTTTTAAAATTATTTTTCATAACAAGCTTTTCTTAATAAATTAGTGATCGGAACCATGAGCTGATCAAAATGAGCCCAAACACTGCCAGGCTACTACTACCTAATCATTGAGGAGTTCCGTTGTCCACCTTCCGTCTCCATCATCAGATGAGGTCGCCGTCACCATAATATTGTATTGTCATCTGAACTTGACAGGTATGAAAAATTTCAGCTCAATCGGTTAAAGATAACTGATTTAAAATTAATTTGCAAGATTCCACCCGGACAAACAGACATAATAAATAAATAAATACTGGACTTTTTCACACAACATTATCTAGCCCCAAGCTAAGCAGAGCTTGTGTTATGGGTACTAGATAACTGATATACTTAATACAATACATTACATAGATAGATATTTTTTATTATACATAGAAAAATACCCAGAACACCCTGAACAAATATCTGCAGATCGTACAAATATTTGTTCCGAGGCGGGAATCATGAATAACATGCATTGCAAGTTAAATAAAATGAAACAGTGTATCTAAAGACCGTTGCAAACGATATTGAATAATATTATCATTATAATTGATCCATGGTTATATCCACGTAGCATTTCATAAGCTATAATGATTTTCTAGAGATAATATTTATAATTATTACATTTTATTTCTATCATCAAAGCGTGGGCGTTTCAAAAATATTCCGTAGAGAGCCCATAATAAAGAGTTATCGATAATGATCTCATAGTTATGGTAACTAATTACTGGGCCGGCCTTAAATGTTATGTGAAATATTTGGAGAATTCACATTTAAGAAAGAATATCGGAAAAATATTGACATACGGTACGGTACGGTAGATAGCTGGCTCATCAGGAAGGAGTAATTTTAGTTTATAAGACGATTCAAAATGATCCTTGTGATTTCAATGAATAAAGTTCTTTTTGACTTTGACTTTGACATCACCGGTGTCGCTTTGACAAATACCCAGCTACCTACTCAAAACCACGTTGGTGTTATACCTAGAATACCTACCTACATTAGTAACCTAGTAAATAACATAGTGAAGTAGATAGATACCTATATCGTAATGTGTATGTTATTGTCATTCTAATGTTGGTCGGATCAGTATATAAATTACATTTAGGTACAGCAGCAATATATTTATTTAGAACGATTACCTCGTTGCTGTATTTACACATGATAATGATGAATATTTTCAACCGCATATCTATTCTAGCTCTCTCTTCTAACCTACCTTAACAGATGGTAGAAGATATGATCGTCGTATACTTAGTTTCAATTACATTTCTTTTTATTCCTAAGTAATCAGGGTACAAAATATAGAAACAGCTAATAGTAGATTATGCACTAAGGGAATAAAGCAGTGTCTTATGTTTCTGGCGGCATATTGAACCCTGAGCATAACGAGGGACTCTATAGCGAGGGAGTTATATAGAGTCCTGAGTGAAGCGAGGGGTCCAAGCTGCCCAAGACGAAAACAGACTTTTTTCCAGAGGAGCATACTCTACTTTTCACACTTTCTGCGAGACAATAAAAAGCCAGGGCTTGTTTTGATTTTTGCGGTAGTAGATTATCAATAATCTCTAAAGCGTCTGTTTTGATAAACTTTGGAGTAGAATCACTATCGTTTGCAATTTTTTATCAACATGAATATTGCAATAAGTTTACTGAAAATCACAGCACCAAACATTTCATTTTTCACAACATTCTTTGTAAACGCATCTTTTTCTTTTTTTTGTTCTGCTTATGGTTGCCAGTTCGATTTTCGAACAAACCTCTTTACAATGCCATAAGGGCATTTTTTTACTTGGAGTTTTCCACGAGTCTACACACGAATTTGACGTTCCAAATTCAAATCACTTTAATCCCTAGGGAGTTTCATGCAACTTTATATCCCTAGAGAGACAATGCTTTACTTTACGTTGAGGTTGCATGATTTGTAATTGGACATTGTCGAGCAGGTGGTGTGAAATAGTAGATTGTGCACTAAGGGAATAAAGCTGTGTCTTATGTCGCGGGCAGCATATTGAACCCTGAGTGTAACGAGGGACTCTAAAGTTATATAGAGTCCTGAGTGAAGCGAGGGGTTCAAGCTGCCCAAGACGAAGACAAGCTTTATTCCAGAGGAGCATACTCTACTTTTCACACCTACTGCGAGACAATAAAAAGCCTGGGCTCCATAACATAAGTATCGTCAGTTTTGGTAAACTCTGGAGTAGAATCATTATCGCTCGACATTTTTTGTTAACACTAATATTGCCATTGACATATATATTACTAGAATATTGCAATAAAATTCACTGAAAATCACAGCACCAAATATCTCTTTTCTTTCACATTCTTTAAAATCACGACTATTTCTTTTTTTTTGAGTTCTGTTTGTGGTGGCCAGTTCGATTTTCGAACAAACCTCTTTACAGTGCCATATGGGCATTTTTTAACTAAGAGTTTTCCACGAGTCTCCATACGAATTTGGCGTTCCAAATTCAAATCACTTTATTCCCTAGGGAGTTTCATACAACTTTATATCCCTAGAAACACAATGCCTTACTTTACGTTGAGGTTGCATGATTTATAATTGGACATTGTCGAGCAGGTGGTGTGAAAAGCATATTATAGCATTCCTATAAAAGCATCCTATTAAAGGCAGTTAATCGTTCTCAAAGATAATATTATTCATCTAAGATGAGCGGAACAGAGAGTGGTTAATCAAGCAATATATAGTCACCATTTTGTTTCCAAAACTACAAAACTAAACAAAATGTCGACTGTAATGCCGATTACACCAGGGGATAGGCAGCAGAATTCACTTGAGTTTTGGGTCAACACAAATACTGCGATCTCAAATCCTAACAAGCGTTGTAATTATGGCGATTCCATCCATTGTATTTCATGGTGGAGGCCTCGTTTTTTTTGTGCTACTTGGCAAGCAGACTAGCATACGACCCACCTGATGGAAAGCAGTTACCGTAGCCTATGAACGCCTGCAACACCCAAGGCATCACAAGCGCGCTGCCGACCCTGAGACATAAAGATGAAAAGTCTCATGTGCCTATAATTTCACCGGCACTCGTACCCTTCAAACCGAAACACAGCAATGCGAACACTACTGCTTGGCGGCAGAAATAGGTACGGTGGTAGTTACTTCCCCGTAAGAACTCTTTCACAAAAAGTTCTACTACTAACAAAAAACCCCATTAAATGCCTAAAGGCTACTTATGATGATGATGATGACACATTTTTTTAGCGACATGTATCATTTCAATGGAGATGTGTAAAAACAATCACAAATCAAGTACTTACACGTATTGAAAGTACCTAAGTTGTAAGTCAAAGTAGGAAGATATACTGGAGTGGAGGTCTTAACTGCAAACAATCTACCTTATTATGTATTCCGTCTGCTGTTCCAGTAACCAACGTATCATTAATAATTCGACGTATCGATCGTATCAAGCGATCATCGCTGGCCAGATTTCGGCAACGAGGAACCTCCATTTAGCCTATAGAGGCCTATATACGTGTTATAGGCAACAGCGCCGAATGATTACTTACAAAAAAACCCTAGGAATTAAATCAAAGATTTTTTCATCATCATTATCAGCCGTTATACGTCCACTCAACTGACTTGACTGCGAATACACTTAAAAGCCGCTAATGTTACGGTTACTGATTCGTCTCTAGATTTTTTAAAGTTTTTTGTAGAATGGGATTTTACAGAATCTCTTCCAAATCTTATGATTGCACTGAAATTGTTCATGACGGTTTGCGTGTCCGTAGCTTCATGTGAGATGAGTTTCAGTAAATTAAAATTAATAAAAAACTATTTGCGGGCAACAATGACCCAATCGCGGCTTAGCAATCTTGGTATATTAGCCATCGAACACGAGGCAAAACAAAATATAAATTTCGATGAAGTTATTGCTGAGTTTGCAGCTGTCAAAGCTAGAAAGAAGAAATTTTAATTGTATAACAATTTCTTTTCTGTCTTAGTTATTATTGTGTTTTGTTATTTCTTCAATATTATAAATAATAAATGACCCATGTCCTTTATCATATAAAATTTATTGATTTTTACTTTTGATGGGATGACACCACCAAACTTCCGCACCGGGTGCCACCCAAGGTAGCTACGCTACTGCGTCAGACGCAGTGGACGGTCCACTGTTGGATAAGGCTCTACAACAGAGTGCAATGGAGGGATTCATAATAACCACGCTTGATAGAGGCGGATTGGTGATCGCAGTATTGGTGTTAAGTACTCATAGTGAGGGTTGCAGCTGTAGCTCGCCTTGTGTCATCTCATAGTATAGTCATCTTTTACCACATCCACGGGAGGAGGCGGAGGGGTCTTTTCTTACGCCAGACACACCACGGCACAGTATTCCTTAGTCTGTTGTTGATTCATGAGCAATGTTGAGTTTTGACCTTTTTGATTGGTTGTTTTTTATAGAACCACACACACACACATTCACAGCCATCGGCAAAAAATTGATTAGGTCGTCTAGAAGCTCCATTTCAGCGGTTAAATCTGATCATGCGGAGCTGCAGCCGCAAGTACAGGACGAAGGCTCTGGCATGCGGGAAATCGATTAAAATTTCACAAAAAAGAGCTTTACGTGTAGTAATTTAAGGTCAAGAAGGAGCGTGATCTCCTCGCTTGGGATAAAAATTATTTATTTGCGTGGGGCGCGGCAATTAGGAGGGCGGGGCGCGTCGGCGCGCACGACCTCTCGACCCGCGCCCGCCGAGACCAACACACAAGGCATAGTACAAAAAAAACCAGCATCGTTAGTCAGATTGAAGTGTGTGTCCACAATAGTCCACATGCGAAAAGAGTCCGGTAAAAAAATATGCCTAGATGTTCTTTCTCACTCTATTCGATACTTCTACATTTAGTATGTTTTGGAGCGATGTGTAATTTAAATGTGTATGTATGCGTTGGTAGAATATTTTTGTTCAGTTTTGAGCCAGTGCCCTTGTAGTCTAGTAAACCAGTCAAGTGTAACTAATTTTCATCAGGGGCTGTACGCTTGTTGTTGGCAAGTAGTATAAAAAAAATAAAAAAAAACTAAAGAAAAGTAGCTTATTCCCATACTAACCTAAAGATCCTATGCAAAAGCTTCGAGTCTTCGCTGTAATTCCTCTACTAATCCCAACTTATTTAAGTGTACCTCTTATGTTTCTTATTAGAGAATGCAGTTTCCGCCTTAAGCGTTTGTATAAAGATGCATCACTGGGTTCACATTTACTCGGTGCCTGCGTCTTCGCCGGTACCGCACCGGACACTCGTCATGGTGACGGGCCTGCGCAAGAATTTCAGATTGTGTTCAGATAATAATGTCTTCGACACGATTTCACCTGGTTTCCCGAACGAACTCGAATAAGTACCTATAGTAACTTGTTCAACTGAACTTTTAACCAAAATTATCTTGGAAGTAACTTTATTGCTACTATACTTTGTCTTATTGGTTCTTTTTTTTATTATTAGCAAGGTGCGTTAGGTCAGACCAGCTTGAGGTATAACGGCTTTTAAAAAAAAGGGCTTAGTGCCCAAAGGTAAAAGAACCAGTGTGATGAAAGGATTCAAAATTATCCTTGTGATTTCAATAAATTTGACTGTTTTCACGCTCTTGTCATAATTATGTCTTCAAAATTTTGGTTCTGAGACATGCCGGTTTCACCAGTGTTTTTTTTCACCATTTGAGAGCAAGTAACTAAAATTGCACAATTTTTTTGAAAAATCTGTTGGTGCACGACCTGGATTTGTACCCTCGCCCTTAGGATGAAGACAGTATCCCTCCCAGACCAAAGAATGGATGTATCACATTTGGCAACTTTGCATACAAAATCTACGTCGGCGTAGATTATTTCCTACGCTTGCCAAAACGGCCCACCATGCAATGCACCTACTATGTAGGTAGGTAGGTTCACTTTTTTTTTATATTCTGTCGGCGTAATCAAAATCTTCTCTATCAAGACGGGGCATTTCGAGTTTAGTAAAAACAAATTAAAAATTCTATATAAACAAAACAAAAGAATGCGCGGCGCGCGATTTCCTCTTGTTAGTTCTTTTTTTTAAATTAATTTTCAGAAAAAGTTAGTGGCCAGAATCATTTTGCGGACTTGGTGATAAAAACTTTTTGTATTAGGGCATTACCTGAATTAAAAATAAAACAGCACATTATCAATAGATTTTCATACACTTAATTCCACCGCACATTTGTGCAGCGCATTTTTCAAAAAGCTAAGTTACCTACGTGTAGTATAAAAGACATCAACGCGTTACCAGCTACGAGATTTATGTTCATTTTGAAGCATTGCTTGACTGAAAACACAAAATTTACATTTACAAATTTTATTTACTATAATAATTATATACCGTGTGGACGGCCAAAGAATAGACCTCTCCATCACCTCCCGTGGATGTCGTAAAAGCCGACTAAGAGATAAATCAGTGGATGGACAGCAGCATCCACCGAAAACACAACATGAATACTGCGATCACCAATCCGCCTGCCAAGCGTGGTGAAAAAAGGAAAAAAATATGTTAGGGAATTTTATGAATTATTGTTTGAGCCTATCATATACTTATAACTACCGTATTTTGGGGGCCTCATCCAGCAGTGGACAGGCTGCTGATGATTTATCAAAACACATGCACTTTTTAATACTATAAACTTAATTATAAATGTAAATTTTAAAAGGTACTACTTAGCGGCAGAAACTGGTACGGTGGTAATACTTCCCCGGACGAACTCTTTCAGAAGAAGTTCTACTTACTACTAAACCCTGCATGGCAGCGGTCGATGATTTGTACTTTGTTTTTATCTATAAATTATTCCTACATACGTCATCGATTCTGAAATCGGTTGGTCGCATCCCACGTTTCATTTTATTACAACGTTGAGATGCAATTACGATACACATCGATGCTTGGCGTAGGTATGCGCAAGCGCATACACGCAGGCCGGCCGCCGCTGAAATGTAGGCGGCGTGGATAGCTTGCAGGGCCTTAGCCAGGGAGAAGGTCTGTGCATCACCAGTGGTGCCTTGGTGGGGCAAATGGGAAGCACACAGATATACGAGTTGGAAGTGGAACCAAGGAACATAATACTCTCTAAGGAGAGGTTGGAACTACCTCTGAAGGTAAAAATATGGCATATTGATTTTTGGCACAACGCACACGCGCTCACTTGGTGCTTTTGAAATCTGGGCGGGAGGATAGGGGCCGTAGCCAGGACTATAATATGCGGGTCCATTTTTTGGAGGTCTTAGTTTTATAGTTACATAGACAAAGTGTTCATGCGAAACCGTAAAGCAAAAGCGCTAACTAAAGTATGGACATGACAGCGTATGTAGACGATATTTTAGACGTCTACATATACGCTGGAGCAGACAGAGAGCTATCTTCTACTAGAGCCCCCGCCCAATTTTTTGATCGGTCTGAACATAGACACTAGGTACCCTTCTCACAGCCAGACTCATCTACTGACACGAGCCTTTGCTCTGACCGGCCATTATAAAAATGTATGTCTAACCTTCGTATCCACCACCCTGGGTTATAGCCCAGGGCGCCAAGTTAATCGGGTCCTATCATCATTATCAACCTGTAATGCATGGGCATTACGGGTTGCTAGACATATAGGCCTCCTTCATGGAATGTCACGTCGAGCGGTCTTGACCCGCCTCCATCCGACGACTTCCCGCAATCTTTAAAATGTTGTTGGTCCATCGAGAGGGGGGCGTTCACACAAGGCATCGGTCGGTTTATGGTCGCTACCCATCGTCACCCGGGCATGTAGTTACTATTGTTGAAAAATGGCAACATTTGGTAATCCATCACATATCATTCTATACTTCACTGTCAACGTTAGCTTTTGTTGACAGCTCGCTCTCTTGTCTTTTGGAACCCACAATGGAAGCATGGTCAAATTTATAATACTTTATTTAATACGTTTAAACATTACATGATTGTTACCAGTTATCATAAGAATAAATAGGAACAATATACTGGCCGTGTTCTTTATTTCATCTTCAATGAACCGACCCCGGTAGCATAACCACTCACCACACCACGTGTAGCTTGCTATGATACACACGTAGGTACACTAGCAGAATCAGATCGCAACTCTCAACAACTATCTGGTGCTGATGCTGTCTTGCGCTTTGCCCCAACCCCCGCCCGCCCCACCACCTAACTCAGCCCTGCGCGTAAGGATAACCGCCTCTAGTATCTGATGCCGTCTTGCTCCTTTTGGCTGCGATGATGAAACGATGTGAACTAGCCGTGACGAGGTTAATTTACGTGCCAAAGATTGCGTAGTAAACTTGTAAGTTTTGAATCTCGTGTTTTGTGCGGCTTTGTCAGCATGGTTGAGGCATTGCCATAGTTAAGGCTTAGCCATGGTTGAAATGAGATGCATGTTTCGCAACAGTAATTAAGCAAGCTTTTGATACTGGAAAACTACAGTAGGTAAACTAGTTTTACAATTAAGTTATTAACCTTAAACTATGTTGATAAGTTATTATTTTGTTGGTTTATAAAATAAAATAAATACTGGCCAGTAGGTATTACGAGTAACTAAGTACGAGGAGACGGACGAGAAAGTGATTGTAAGGGTTCAGTTTTCTTCCTTTTGAAGTACAGAACCCTATGAAAGGAACCTTATAGTGCTTCCATTTAATAGTACTTAGGTACATAGATTACGAGCACTGAACCCCACACGCGGGAATCGAACCCACTCCAGCTAGCTGCGCTACCTACGGAAAAGCGAAAATTTGAATACGCTAAACGCTCCACCTTTTATTTACATTCGCTCGTTCTACCACGGAAGTCAACACTCGCTTAGCATAGCCATACGCGCTCGCAAAAAATTGCAATAATGGTTAGAAAGAAAATAAACTCACTCTCTTTGATTCTTTTGAAGATGCTCTTCATCTCTGATTGAGCTTTTGATGTCTCTGAGCTTTCTGATGAAGCTTGCAAACGCCAGGTGTCTTGTGGCACGCGCGCGCTACTAATGTAAAGCGTGAAGACGGGCAGTGGGCTGGGCGCGCCACGCTTCGCTTCCTGCGACTGTACCGTCACGGGGTGGATAAACTCTGCTATATATCTAGGTACCTACTCGATAAGGTGTCAAGTTCGCGGTGTGACCGAGTTTGTGCACGTCATGTGCAGTTAGCACACACTACAGGGAACTACGCTGCAGTAAATTGGTAATCCTACTATCCTATCCTATCCTACTTCCTACTAATATTATAAACGCGAAAGTTTGTGAGTATGGATGGATGTTTGTTACTGTTTCACGTAAAAACTACTGAATGGATTTGAGTGAAATTTGGAATGGAGATACTTTACGCCCTGGATTAACACATAGGCTACTTTTCATCATCATCATCATCATCATCATCATCATCATCAATTTTCATCATTATTCACGCGGGTGAAACCGCGGGGCGCAACTAGTCCATTTATAAAATGAAGTCGCGTGACACCTTGGGTAGCGTAAGAAACCTTAGAATAAGGACTGAAGTCTAAGTAAGAAACCAATATTCTCATAGATTACTATCATTATCTATGATTATTATTATTATTATTTTGATAAACATTGGATATTTCGATATTAATCGCAATATCCTTTGATGTGTAGGTATTGTTTATCTAAGGCAATATCCAATGTGTATCAAAAAAAAGCCCGAGCGGAGGGTATTCTACACGTCATGGCGAACAAACAGGTCAAACAAACAGCTGTAATGAGGCAGCCCCATGTTGGATTACGTACATTTCAGGAGGAAAGTGTACGAGATATTTCAGGAATTAAAATGATGAGTTGTTCGCCATGACGTGTAGAATATCCACCCTTCTGGCTTATAGAGATAATTATAGCAGTATTTTGATACACATTTTATCTATGAAAACTTAATATATACAAATACACAATTGGCTCATCATCATCATCATCATCAGCCTGTACAAGTTCACTGCTGGACGAGGCCTCCCTCGTAGAATGCATTAGGTATACCACAGATTGAATCCTGCAAGGAGCACTTTATTGAGCTTGGCATACCAACTGTTCCTTGTCTGTACATCCTGGTTCTTCTTACGGATTTAGTAAAACACTTATATACGGTCGAATCTTTAGAAGAAAGGACAGTATAAGAGAAGGTACAAGAAGAAGAGATATTAAGTGTGATTTTCTTCCAAAGCTAAGAATAGCTACACAGTGTTCGATACCAGGCTATCAAGCTGTACAATGAGTTGCCTATTCGATTTAAATCCATTTACAGTACATACATATAAGTTTAAAAATAATTTAAAGGAATTCTTATTGAAAAGGTGCTACTACTCTATAGATGAATTTTGCAATGATACATCCTGATGACATTCACTAATTTAGTAAATATGTATATTATGTTATCTCCAATATTTCAACTCAGGTATTTCACTTATTTAATTAATTTGACATTTTCTGTTTTGTGCTGCATAATATTATTAAAACTGTTTTTATTTGATGTACGTGTATGTACCTACCTATAAGTATTGACATTATTTTTTTATCTATAAGTATTGACATTGATTTTTGCCTATTAAGTATTGACATTGTTGCTGTTCATTTAAACGTTTTGTATTGTATTGTATGTAATTATGTAATTTTAATGTAATAGCTTACTAGATTTTCCGACACAATTTGACATTGTTTGTGAAATAAATGAAATGAGGAGTCTACGATTATATTAAATACTATGCTCTAAATTCATTCGATGAGATGAGCAGCTTTGACAGGTACCCCACAATGAAACTAGCCAACTCGCGCCCACTGATATATTTTGCATACCAAGTTTGAATGTCCACTGGTTCAGAACTAAAATTGGAACCAAGTGATTTGGTTGCAATAATAAAAAGCCCACGCAAATGCAGGCTAATTCCCTCGGAATAATGACTCATTATTCTGAGTTCGAGTTTGACTCATCAAATGATGGTAAACAAACTTTTTTTTATACTAGTTATATACTTAGCAAGCAAACAAGCTTTGATAGGGTAGATTAAGCTTGAATTTGAAAACCTTTGTTCCTAATCAAAACATAGACGAAAATGAAATAGGTGCCTATAATACTCTCATCATTATAGTTTGGTATAAATCAATGGGTACCTATACAACTTTTCATTTAAAAAACCGACTTCCGCCATAGTTTTCGACTAAATATCTGGATGAAAAATAAATGATGAAAGAACCATAGTGGTGAAAGGGTTATGATACTTTCTGAATGCAAATGCTTGGTTTGTTGCTGAAAATATCAAAATCGCCATATATATGCCTACAATATTTAAGGAGTTCCCTCAATTCCTAATGGATTCCATCATCAGAACTGGATTCTGAATTTAACGAATCTGGAAGTATATCTATTCAAATAAAAAAAGGATTTTCCAAATCGGGTCATAAACGCCGGAGATATGAGGTAACAAACATTAAAAAAAAAAAAAATACAACCGAATTGAGAACCTCCTCCTTTTTGTGAAGTCGGTTAAAAATTCGTTCAACCCACACAACGTTTACTACATATGAAGAACCTACACCCTGCTACAAGAGCAGCGGAAGCACGCTCGGCAAAGCACAACCGGTGCGATATGCTCTACGAAACCCCCCTTATAACTAGGTAAATACATAATTACAGCACCTAAGTCTAGTAGGTACCTACATAGTTTGCTGCTCGTTGTTTACGTAATTATAGCCTCGATAGAAAAAGCTCTCATCTTGTCGATCTTGTCTCAGAGAGTCAGAGATACTTCGTACTTATAGTATAACCTATTTAAAGTTCTACTTAAATTATAAAACTTTTATGTGATGAACTCTTTCGTCATCCACCACGTTTTTTGGACATGAAGTTTCCAAGGACATTTCAAAGACTTTTTTACGTTTGGTTATGGTTTGGTTATTTCCTTCGTTCAAAAGCATTTGAAAAGCATATCTTGCATTTGAAGCATTTGTAACTCAAAATTGTGGTTCGCCCGCAATAGCCGTAGTGATTATATGCTCAGTGGCAAAAGCCACAAACAAGAATTAAATTGAATACGTTGTGGAAGTTGCAAGTATTTTCTCACAACCAGAGTTACTAACAATCCGGCTGTACGAAGTTTACGCACCCAACGGTAGGATAACTTTGTTCTCGTTTAAATCCGTCTAAAAGATGGAAACTTCTGTATGCATAATTCCACGCATAATTCATGCAATGTATGAATGAGGCCTATGGAAGTTGCAGTTGTTTATTTACCGGTATAACTTACGTATCTACCTACCTACATTGATGTATATATTACTAAGCGTATCTTGTTTTAACCGAGAAAATACCGGACACGAGTTTTTGTAGCCCTTTCCTCACGAGTATTCGCGAAGGGTTCGTATCGATGACTGCGGCGCGGGCTCCGAGCTCCTTGAGGAAAGGGCTAGAGTCTGGTATTTCCTCGAAAACATAAATTATTTTTTTAGAGTATACTAAAATAAAATGGAGTCCCCAACAATTGATTTCTCTGACAACTCTACGGATGTGACTGAGGCGAGTTCTCATACTACGCAAGAAGCTTCCCGAATCAGCTTCCACGACACCGTATCTAGGACGAGCAGGCCCACTTTCTCCTTCATGGAGAAGCGGCAAACCTACCGCGTGATCGAGGATTCAGTCGACGTCACGCCCGATGACGTCATAGATGCCGATTACGTCACGATGATGGAAGTCTTCTCACACGCAGCCTTTGAAAGCAAGCCCCGCTTCAAAAGCGAAGTGGCCCTAAAAGTATCCAAAACAACTAAATCAGATGCCGGTATGAAAGTCTACGCGACGACCATCTCCCTTGACGACATCCATATCGATTACACACTCAACACCGAGGAGGGTTGTATCCCCGATGACACGGATCTCGAAATCGCACCATCGGCGTTTTCATTACCCGTAATGAAACCTATAATGTCGTACCCACCAGAAATAACCATAGTCCTCACTGAAACAGAAACATGTTTCATGTTCGATTTGCCGAGTTTCTCGTACGAAAAGGGAACCGATGAAGCGAACGCTGTGGAAGAAGAAAATGAATACTACCAGTATATTACAGTGGGGAAAGGCAGAAATCGAAAGATGGTCGTTGAAGAGACTCAAACCGAGGCGGTTGTTAGTCAAACTCGTCACACTCTTGCAGTCAGACCGCAGAAGAAGAATGCGATTGCCTTCGCTTCGATGTGGGACATGCACGACACATACGTACGACTGGCGAAAGTAAAGAAGGTAGACGAACCAGACGAGATGGTGCTGTACCAATCAGCTGCTCCGAATTTGCTGCGAAAGAAGAAGAAAAAGCCCGAAGCAGATTCCGAAGAACGAGGCAAAACTTTTGACGAAATAGCTCCCACTCCGGCATTTCACGATGCTGTTTTACTGACAGAAAGAGTTCTTGCATCTTTAGAATATTCTGATGTCCAAAAGATATTTCGCGGTCTCGTGAGAATAGATCCATTATCACTGGATTTAGTCTACATTTACTCCATGAGACCTTTGTGGTCTTTCGATTGTGATGACACTGCCGGCAGGCCAATCACAAGCATAAACTTTAACCCTAAAAACGAGGATATTTTAGCAGTTGCTCACGGGAAGTTTAGCTACGCGGGGTATTACAGCGGTTTGGTCTGCGTCTGGTGCACGAAGAATCCCGTCAAACCTGAACGTATATACAGATTCGAAGACCCATTGACATCGGTATCTTTCTCTAAAATTAATCCGAATTGGTTAGCGTGCGGTTTCGCGAATGGAGATGTGCTTATTTTGGATGTTACATCATACACATTAAAAACGATTGCCCAAAGTAAACGTGAAACAAATCCTTGCTTCGATCCGATATGGGTAACCAGCTGGCGTGCTATTGATCAAGCGAGCGAGTACGTGATGACGACTTGCCAAGACGGACGAATCAACAGATTTACCATGACCAAGACCCATGATTTTGTATGCTCGCCGATGATGCGGGTCTCTGGTGTTGAAGGGAAGTTGAAAGGGTTGGAAATCGCGAAAACCTGTTTAAAAGTCGATGTACCGATTACAAGATATCCAGCCGTGTTGTGTATGAAATGGCATCCAACTATAGACCATGTATATTTAGTAGGCACTGACGAAGGCTGTATCCATAAATGTTCAACTCACTATCTCAATCAACATATCGACGTTTATCGAGCTCATGCAGGCCCTGTATATGGAATGGAGATCTCCCCTTTTATGAACAACCTGTTGGTTTCTTGTGGAGCCGATAATTCTATACGCCTCTGGATAGAGGGTATGGACGATGTTATAATGACCTTGAGCTGTCCAGCCGCAGTCTACGGTATAGCTTTCTGCCCTATAAATGCAACAATCTTGATTTCAATAAGTGGGAATATGCTATCCATTTGGGATCTTCGACGAAAGACGCACATACCATGCGCTGAGTATGCGTTTGCCAACAACATAGTGCTTACATACATAAAGTTTTCTACTTCGGGTGATAACGTGTTTGTTGGAGACACTACGGGAAAGATACACACTTTTCATTTAGAAGATACTCCGATTCCGCCTTTTTTTCAACGCAAGATGTTGGATGAGGCGATCAAAACGGCGTTGTGTACGAGACCACAGCTGCTAAGACAACTGGACAAGCTTGAAAAGTTTAGAGAGAAGCATGGAAAGAAGTGAAGTTGTTATTTAAAACTATACAACCTCAAAAGGTTGCGACCACTGCCCGGAAGCAGGAATGAAAGACGAATGGACCGATTACATTGTAGCGGTAGCTTTACTTGATAACTAATTATGTAATCTAATTATTTTGTTTTGTATGAAATACTCTATAATCTTATTCAATTATGTAACGGAATATTATACACGCAAAAGTTAGTTTACTTAAATAAAACATTATTGAATTGTTAACGTAATTTTAATTTTTAAAATAAATAGGGTAGGTACTAAATTTAAACTTAACAAATTAATCTTTACAAGATAAATAATTGGGTATCAATTGGACTACAAGGCTACATAACTTAAAACTAAGTTAGGCTAACTTAAAGTATGACTAGTTCTTTGAGAGCTTTTGTAGTTGGTATTCTTTCTTGAGTTCTTTTAGGTTGGTCTCCAATATTGCGACCTGAGGACAAGAAATAGTACTTTATACAATGCTGTCTAGACCTGCAATCAAGCAATTCACGACCAAGTAGTATTGATTTGTTTCAATTGGAAAGTTTCGAGTAATTTTAATTTAACAAGGCAGTTAATTGCTGTTTCAGCATAGGCATTGTATTGTATAGTACTTTTCTCTAAATTGCGAGTAAATAATCATCAAATATTTCAAGATATATTGAGTGAAATTCAAGGCAATTTGAAAGCTCATTCAGGCGGATAAAATGAATAATTACTATGCTGGCACGCCAAGAAAGCAATTTCTGTTCTTGGTGTGCTAACCATACTATAGGGTGGTGGAGTGCTATTTCACCTATGAAATAGTCTTCAGCCGAACAAATTCTCTATTTCAGACCCACTTTCGAACTTTTATTATTATTATGTACCTATATCAATTAACATCTATTTTGACTATTCTAACAATTTTAAATTAAAAAAAACACAGAGCTGATGTTACTTGCACTACCGCCCTCCGTCGCTCCTTCGAAGTGTGGTGATTATGGCAAATCCATTATCACACGCTTGGCATTACACTCTATGCCTCGTTCAAAGTAGACGTCTAACGGCTTCTTATGATGATGATGAACTAAGAGACTCACCTCTTCAAACTTGAGCTCCTTCCTGGCTTTCTTGATATACTCCCTGATGATGTTCATCTGTTCCAGCAGCGGACTGTCATCATCATCATCAGTATTCTTCACGTGGTGCTCGTAGCCTGCAAGAGAGTTGCTATGTAAACTTTTTTTTTACTAACCTTTTCCAAAGGTTGCCTGGCAGAGATCGCTGTCCGCGATAAGTCCGACCATTGTATTACCCTTTATTTAAGTTATTATTATTTTATAAAGAGTTATTTATCTATCTATGAAACGGGTACAACGAAAAAGCCCCCATTTTCAGAAAACTTTCTAAAAAAGTAAACCCTCCTTACTCACTCAAGTAAACAAAAGCATAGTTTATTTTTGTCGTCTGCGATTTTCGATTGTAGGATTTGTAGGGGTATTTCCCCCAAAAAGAAGGTATGGTTGCTGCGGCACCATTTACTGTCAAGTGGGTGTGGGGTGTCATATGAAAGGAATACGTCTATACATTCCAAAACTATTTAAATTTTTATTCTACGATGCATAGTTTTGAGAAAAAATTTAAAAAGATAAATGAATTAACCAATATAACGTGAGCTCTCATTTCTTAGAGTTTCAACGACTTCTTGGTTCAGGAAAGATTGGGTATATCCTAGATCGCGCTTTGGATGCGATTTTCAATGTTTATCTCAATTGTGCCTCAAACTCAACAATCTTCAAAGCACCAACCCTGGTCACAATTGTTGCAAAAATGTTTAAAAACCTAACACCCAACAGTCAAAACGTAGTCTTAATCCCACACTAGGATTCCCTGTGTCGTGGGTATCAGGAACTAGTACCATGGTACCAGAACACCCAGACACGGAAAAAATATTAGCAGATCATACAAACATCTCCCGCAGCGTGAATCGAACCCACAACCTCTTGCATCTCAGCCGGCCGCGCCACAGAGGTCGTCGTTTGTGAGTCTGTGCTCGCGAGGTCTACTGTATATAAATCCTACATTTGTATAGACATCTGTTGGGATGTGGAACTCACCACTAGGTCCCGCGTTCTCGGTCCGCTCTCGGTCGCGCTCCATACGCTCTCGTTCCATCTTTATCTGTTTCTCGGCGCGTTCGTAACGCTGACGACGGACCTCCTCTATTTGCGCTTCGGTGGGCAGCTTGCCTAACGACAGGAGATCTTCCTGCAATTATAAATATACACATTTTAATGTTGTTTGCTAGGTGAGTCTTTGTTTTCGGGCGTCAAGAACGCCTTATCAACAAGATAACAAGAAAGGCCTCATAAGATCGTTCAGGCCTTATGCCAGTTTATCACTGCATAGGTCGACCTGTGTCGACAGTTATTGGCATATTATATACCTAGCATTATATAGCTGCACATTTAAAGTTCAAAATACATTTAAAATTTAAATAAATTAAATTTTATAATTTTGTCATTTTATATTAATTCAGTTATTCTCTGAAGTCTTTAGTAATTCTAAACCCTGATTTTTAATCTTAGACTTTTTGTAAACAACGATATGCCACTGTGTATTAGTATCATGTATGTATATCATATGTGTATATACATATATGATACACATACATGATACTTATACACACAGTGGCATATCTTGACATTTCTTTGTTTACAAAAAATGTCTAAGATTAAAAATTAGGGTATACACATATATTTACAGCTTAGTCCGGCGGATTGCATTAGTCGCCATACCACAGGTCACCCTAGTTTGAGTACTAATGATTTTCCAACCAGTACCTACCCAATTCAAAATTTAAAATGTAAACTTATTATTTATTGTACTTTTTGTGTATTTGTAATGTTTGTTGTATTTTAAATAAATTTAATTTCAAATAAATTTTTAATTTGAAATAAATTTAATTTAACTTCAAATAAAATTAATTTAATTTAATTTCAAAGAAACAGTGACAGGAAGCGAGAGATGACAAAGTTACCTTGATATAATGTGCAGCGGCTTGTCTGATAGAGTTGTGGAGCTTGGCAGTCCTGGTGCCGGGAGCTGCTGGGAATGTAGATATCTGCTTGCTGAGTAGGTCAATGCCCTCAGCCAGCTTGCCGATCCGACCGCGCATCGCGTTCACGTCTTGTAACGTGTATGTCGTCTCACCGTCGAAGAGGCTTTGACACATCTGAAATGAACAAATTAAAATGTGAAGTATGTGTTGCAGTGTTGTGTCCGGCCTAAGAATAGCCCCTTCTATCACCTCCTGTGGATTTCGTTAAAGCCGACCAAGGGATTACACCAGGGGATGGGCAGGAGCATCCACCTGAGTACTCGACCCAAATCACCAATCCGCCTGCCAAAGTGTGGAAAAATAACAAATTGATTAAAGCATTTATCATTTTAGTTAAGAACAACACACATGATGAATTTGAAATCAATACCTTTTCATACAATGCCACAGCTGGCCTGGCCTGGTCCATTAGACTGCGCATTTGCTCATAAGCCGTCATCAACACTGATTTAGCATTCCGACTATCTTGGACCTGCTTCCGTAGTTCAATGAGGTTATAACAGTGTTCACATAGTCGTAGACCATCCTTTTCAGTTACAGTTTGTTCGGAGTGGGAAGGTTGTTGCATTGACGGGTCTACTATTGCTTCTGTAAGGTAAAGTATTAATATGCGTTTATTCCAATCTTTCCTACCAACAGGACACTTTTTTCATCATCATCATTACCATGACATGACTTAACACTTGGTGTGATATTATACTTATAACACTTTTGAATCCTATCAAAGTGTTTTGGTGCTCTCTTCACTCTTTTCAATGTTATATAACACTATCCTACTCTATTCTACGGTCACCATGAATTTAGTGTTAAACAAAATTGAGTTTGAACATTGATCTAATGTAGATTAGATTGTTATTATGAGAGAGCAGAATAACAATTTTCAGTTCACAATTTAGTCTTGATTAGCTTTAATGCGCAGGAGGTTGCGGGTTTGATTCCTGCCTCGGAACAAATATTTGTAGAATCTGCAGATATTTGTTCAGGGTGTTTTGGGTATTTTTCTATGTATAATAAAAAATATCTATCTATGTAATGTATTGTATTAAGTATATTAGTTATCTTGTACCCATAACACAAGCTCTACTTAGCTTGGGGCTACATAATGTTGTGTGAAATGTCTAGCATTTATTTATTTGATACTTTCAACTTTCAGAGTGGTTGTAACAATTGCCCATCTGATTATTTACTGAATTAACTATGCATGTGTGTTAGTATGTGAGTGTAATCACTTTACACTAAAGAATACTAGGTACGTAGCAATATATAGTAGAGGTAGATTATCTTATCACTCTTGTGACGAAAATGCGTTGCTAATTGTTAGCATACTTTTTTTTACAAAAACTTACTAGCAACATTTAAATCCAGGAAAACTGAACAGTCATTGCATAAAATAGAACCACATAGCCTACAGTGGTGTTTCCGCCGAGTGAGGTTGAAGGCTTTAGCACAGTTTGGACAAAGCTTCACTGATGACCCGTCTAGCCATGGAACAACCTGGAAAATGGTTGTAGATTGAACATGGTTTAAATTGGCTAATATGATCTACCGGTCTGAACAGACTGGATAAAGACTATCATAATGTGGATAACAATGGAATCCTTAAAAGATATAAATTGCTATATTGAAAAAATTAAAATATTATTACATCCTGTTATTATTACTTACATCCTGTTCATGTTGTTTCCTCTGATTTGGGTCTGTCGGCATATTACACACTAATTTGTCGAGTCTTATCAGCAGCTTATTGGTCTCTGTAGCATACCTCTCGAGCCGGTTCGACCTCACCGCTTTGAAGTAATCGCTTGCGCTCCGGGAAACACCTACTGTTTGTTCCTCGTCGTAAAACTCCTCCCGATGATTGAACTTTAGCGCCCTATCAAAAGTCTCCAGCAAGTCTGTGTCATTGTTGTTGAGAATAATCTTCTTCGCCTTTCCAAATATATCTTTCAGAGACCTTAGAACGTCCTGTTCCTCTTGGTGAAGGCTCTCGAAGTGGCTCGTAAGTTGAGAAGCGGATTTCAAGTCGGCCTTGCATATTGGACACAAGAAACCTTCCAAAATCTCCTCATCGTTAGCTGCAGCCATAGTTTTCGTTCGAGATATTATGCGAAGGCGAACATCGATATTTAGGTCCAAAAATTAAAAGAATAATATTTTTGCGGACAAGACCACCCAATCGTAAACTTTATTTTGACAGATGAGTTTTGTTTTTCCTGCCCAAAAATTAGTGATTAATTAATAGCAATACATTTCAAAACATTTCAATCAGAATCAAAATTAAAGTTTGTACAGGAAAACAAGGATCAATAAAATATTTACTTCGAACATTCAGATATTTCAGAGAAGTTATTAATAAATATTATCTAAACATTTCTTTATTTTTGTGACGAAAAGGCAGGCTGTTATTTTGCAAACAAAACGCAACGCTTTCTGTCGTAGACAGAGTAACCAATAGACAAATTGTTTTCGTGCCCATGGAAGATTCTTCCATGGTCATGCCACATGTGAGATAGAACCATGGAAGAACTTCGTCCATGCATGATAGAACGATAGATATTACGTCCGAAGATTCGAAATTTCGAATTCACTGAACCATTTTTCGAAGGAAATTCGTTATGTTTTCAAATATATTTTTCACATAAAGCAGTATATATACAGTACAAGTACAGTACGAACTGTTTTTGCCGGTTTTTGGAAGGTCAGCAAATGAAGGTAGTCAAACAAAAGTAAAAAAAACATCAGCAAAAGTTTATAAGACGGCACATGCTACACATGATAATCTTGATATACCTACTTATAATTATTAACCTAATAGAACCGTGTAGAGAGTAATATAATGCAAATTAATATTTTAGCAGTCGAGGGACAGAGCGACACCAGGCCACGCGGCTTTACCATTAATATTATAGTCATCAAGAGTGTAATACGATGACCTCTGAGGCGCGGCGGCCGAAGGTTCGCCTGTGACGCAGGAGGTTGCGGGTTCGATTCCCGCCTCGGAACAAATATTTGTACAATCTGCAGACATTTGTTCAGGGTGTTCTGGGTATTTTCTATGTATGTATAATAAAAAATATCTATCTATGTAATGTATTGTATTGAGTATATCAGTTATCTAGTACCCATAACACAAGCTTTGCTTAACATGGGGCTATGTAATGTTGTATGAAGTGTCCAGCATTTATTTATTTATTTTGATTATAATACGCCGAACGGATTCATTTTGCTAATGTCGAGGCCCGTATTAATAGACCGAACACAACTCTGAGAAAAAAAAGGCCCATATTTATTAATATGAATGAACTCTGAGAATGATGAATGAACACCAAAAATTATATTTTTGTATTGGAATTTTGAAATTGTAACTCATTTAAAAAGGAATATATCGAACTAGAAAAATCGAAAAATATCATTTTTGGTGTTCTCAAGATCATTCTCAGAGTTCATTCATATTAATAAATATGGGCCTTTTTTAGATATAGTCATCTGTGTTATGTTCCTTGGTGAGGTCTATGGAGTAAAGTTGTTTCTATGATTATTATTTCATCATAATTATGCTTTATTTCTTCTTTATTTATTGTACCAGTCGCGCGAAACGCGAGTAGTCTTTGCGGAATGAAATTAAGCATAATAGATGACGGCGCCGCTGCGTTTTTAATAGGAGCACAAAGAAAAATCTTGATCCTACCCCTGGTCAACCTACTATGCTACTATCTACAAGCCTCGTCATCTTTGTGAAACAATTGATCAAACCACACTCACCAAATTGTAATAAATTCGTTCGAATATAAAATTCTATGTATGCATTGACATATATATTATCAATGTATGTATGCTTGTTTGCTGCTTGCCAAGTAGTATAAAAAAACTATCACAGGCCCAACGCGGTAAACATGTACACACACAGGCATTAGATTAAATTGAAACAACATTATTACATAATCGTTTTCATATATTCAGTAACACTACTAAACAGCACTTTCAGCTGTTCTAAACCATCCTTATTATCCGGCCAGGCCTGTTTCTCGGCTGCTCTGATAACGGCCTGGCCTGTCAGCCGAGCGGAGGACAGTTGAGAGTTGGCTTGTAAAGTGTCTTTGTCCTCGCAGTCCTGCCTGGCCTTGAGGCTGTAGTCAAGGAGGGAATGTGCGAGGTCGATCACTTGCTTGCATGAGTCGGGGTTGTTGGGCCAGTTTCCATTCTGAAAGAAACAGCGCTATTGAGTAATAAGACTTTAAAATACACAGCTCATGGTCATACTATAGAGTTGAAACACAGGGACTTGTAACTAATTGTGGATCGATTGATCTAACCACGCGCAACAAAGAGATTCTAACACAGGTTTTTATGAAAAACTGACAGAATTTTGATTGTTGTTTCGTAATTTTTTGGTGATATCAAGCATTATACCTTCAAATTGTTTGGTTCTATAACATGCCGATTACCTCACGGTGTTTTCCTTCACCATTTGAACACCATCAACTAACATTTCATCATCATAATTTAATCGCTGATGTTTCTACGTCAGACAGTGTAAAATTTTAGTTGAAATATTATCTCTTATTTTTGGTAAATTTTTTTGAGCACAGGTTTATTTGTTCGAAGCCAGATGTCGAGTTTGTTTTTGAATGCATTGACGGGAGTAGCTGTAACGACGTCATATATGTCTTATAAACACATATATATTATGTACAGGTATGTATGCCGTGTTGTGTCCGGCCTAGACCCATCTGTCTCCTCCAGTGGATGTCATAAAAGCCAACTAAGGGATTACACCAGCGGATGGGCAGTAGCATCCACCTGAGTACTTAACACTAATACTGCAATCACCAATCCGTCTGCTAAGCTTGGTGATTATGGCAAACTCCCCAATATAGTAAACATGCTTATACCGTTCGCTATGGCACTCTATGGGGCCTATGTCCAGCAGTGGACTTCCGTTGATGATGATGAAGATGATGTGTACCTGTGTGTATCCTCTGTAAGCCTTCAGCAGACGCTGCGCTCTCAGCAGGTAGGAGGGGCTGACGTCGGAGTACAGCTGCCACAGTTCAGGTTTGTTCTGGTGGATGGACGTTATCCGTCCGAACAACTCCAGCACTCGCCGTTGTAATCTGTTACATCAAACATAGCTATAATATTCAAATTCTCGTGGATTTATATCATTCATATGTAAAAACAGGATTTTTTCTATCGGCGTACTCACGAAATATGAGTTAAAACTCGTCTGTGTCTACAGTATAGTTTTTATTATTATCACTAGAAACGGGATATTTACCATGATTTTTGAGCTTTATTGATTTCCGATATTTCAGCATAGTTTCATGCGCCATGATCACGGGTAAACACAGGTATGCACGGGTAACGGGGTAACACGGGTAATAAAGCTCAAAAATCATGGTAAATATCCCGTTTCTTGTGATAATTATGTTAATAACTATGATAGTTTCAAAAGTATAGTTTTTTTTACAAATTGAATTGAATATTTATTTTAAATTTGTCTTTGTGGTAGACCAATTACTATAGCGCGGGAACCTTCTTTCTACCAATAGCAATCGCGCGCTAAAATCTTCTGTTGGTTCTTCACTGTTGGTTAATCGATTTCGCTGTAAAATCGCGGCCGGTCGTGCGCCATCTTGTGCATCAGTCGACTCTGTCCGACAGTGTAATCATGTTCATCAGTCATGCGGGACAGAGCTATACTATACGTTCGGCTACTGTCGGATATTAGTCTGCGATGCACAAACGAAAACAGCCGATCGGACTTATTTTCTGGGTAAAACAGTAAGCTCATTGCTTTTACACGACTAACTTGGCTGTCGCCTTCTTCCAGTAATAACAACAAATCTTATACCAACGAAAGTTGTCCAACAAGTTTGGCTTTGGACAATTCTGGCATTCTACTGGCATCTACATTTAATTTTAAGTTGCAGTCAAAGTCCGTGGATGGAGACGGTTCAAGACCATTCGTCGTGACATTCTACGGGGGAGGCCTACGCCCAGCAGTGGATACCGACCGGCTGATGACAAGTGCAGGTAGAGTTACCTGGCAGCTCCGTTGCCATCTGCATCCTTTATGTCCTGCAGCACGGCGCGAACTATCAGCGACATCACCTCCACGTCCTCGTACTTGTGCAGGATGTCCAGGAGACGGTGGATCCCGCGCAGCACATCCTCAAAGTGACCCGTATCCATGCTCACCATTATGACGTTCTCCCATAGCTGAAAATTTTAAATAACAACTTTGCAGCCGTCTTTTTTTATACTATTACGTAAGCAAACAAGCATACGGCCCACCTGATGGAAAGTGGTTACCGTAGCCTATGGGCGCCTGCAACACCAGAGGTATCACACGCGCGTTGCAGACTCTTAAAAACGCCCTTTTAGAAGAACCCCATATTGAAGTCACTAGTTTATTTTGTACATATTTCAATCAAAGAATCACACCTAGGAAGATCAGGAATCAAGCTTGGTACCGATAGACATCTCAATTGTCAAAATTGGTACAGTGGTTTTCGAGTTCTGAAGGTTCATCAATACAAACATACATAGAGACGCTAAACTCATGTTTTTATTTCTCACTGAAGAGAGACATAGCTTGCAAGTAATATCTGCTACTATAGTCAGCTGCAGGTAACATCTGCTACTACAGTTACCTGCACGTAACATCTGCTACCACAGTTAACATCTGGCACTACAGTTAGCTGCAGGATACATCTGATACTACAGTTAACATCTGCTACTACAATTAGCTGCATGTAACATCTGCTACTACAGTTAACATCTGGTTCAACAGGTAGCTGCAGGATACATCTGATACTACAGTTAGCTGCAGGTAACATCTGCTACTACAATAAGCTGCAGGTAATATATTTGCTACTATAATTACCTTCCAGTTGTCGTAGTTAAACCTCAAAGCCTCCATGAGCGCGCGATGGGCGCGACTCTTGTCGAGTTGGTTGAGGTACACTTTGGCGAGGTTGTTCCACGCCTCGAATGAGTTCGGCTGGAGGTATGTGTAGCGCCGGTACGCTCGAGCTGATGTCTCCCACTGCTCGGTTACTAACGCAGCATAACTGGAAACAAATACAATAACTATTACTTTCGATCAGGGAATACCGCACGATGAGTTTAACTCAATGTAAATAGTATTTTATTTATTCAAAAACCAAGGATCATTTTTATAATAAAAATTGCAATCAAAATATACAAATAAGTAACATAAAATAATAAAAAGAAGTGTAAAAAAGGTCAGTCTTAGCACTGTTCTTAAACCTCTCGAAAGGGAAACAGGACAACATCATTTTTTCAGCATCTCGAATTGGTAGCAATTTGATTTATGACTTTTCGCACACAACTAAAGTTTTATTTAGAAAATACTTTGATTTGGAACCTACGTCGTTTAAAATAAAATCGAAATGAAATCTCCGCGCTAGCGTCATCATCATCAGCTTATAGAATCCCACTGCTGGACATAGGTTTCCCCCTAGAATGACAACGAACGACCTTGAGCCGCCTCCATCCACAGACTCCTCTGGCGCCAATGTAAAATATAAACTTTGACCTTTTTATAGCAAAAGTTATGTTACATTCGAATCTCTATAATCAATGTCGATTATCTAATAAATAAATTAAAAAAAACTTAGTACTAGAAATGTTAGTTCCGTTTTACGCCACGAACATTCTCTTTCCGCACAGTTCAATTACTTTATTTATAACGTACCCAAGTCTCAGCCAAACGCCTTCCTGTATGGAGTTGATCTCGACAGACTTCTCGTAATGCGGTATGCACTCTTCATACTTCTTGTGATCATAGAGGAAATTGCCCCAGTGCCTCTGAGCTCTGCTACTCTTGCACTTAGAGAACTCCCACGCTTTCTCATAGTGTTTCACCTCATCTGTTAATCAATTTGAACCTTAGAGATAAGGGATTAGGACGATTCTAAATGTATTAAAAAGTTAGAAGAAGTAAGATCTGCAATGTCGTCCCGCTTTGGGGTCAATTGTGCATTGTCCCCTGCTAGCCTGTCCCCAGTCAGACCAACTCCTTATGATCACTGAGGAACATATTGATGGCAGCACTATTCCAGTCATCGAAGGTGTTGTAGATGAAGTAAGAAAGGACTTTATCAGCTCCTGGAGTTTTTTTCCCTTGTTTATTTTGTGGCTCTTCAGTTTAATATAACATGGTCCACTGTCTCTTCGTGTTCTAAACAGCCGCAACATAGCATCCCCCCCCCCCCCCGTGACCCCTGGTAATGTCCTACCATCATTAGGAATTTTTGGGGGGGAAGTCAGTGTCTGGTCTCGGTGGGGTATGTTCCGCCAGGGAACATACTTCTATAAAATGCCGTGAATGCCGAGAGCGCACGTCTAGGAGGAGCTAGACTACAGGCGCGCACTGACCAGTCCTAATCACATACGTCCTCGCCATTGCTAGAATGCCGTCGCGTTCTAGTAATGGGCCCACATCCTCTCACCTTTGTGGGTCGTCCCCTCTGGGCAATGTTACGGTCCGTTTAGAGCTCCCCTCACCTCTGGACCGTAATAGCTAAATGTGAAGGGCAAAGGCGAATCTTCGGCGCCTAAGCTGAATAACTGGCTAGGGGAAATCAACCCCGAAGAAAAAAATAAAGAAACCATGGCAGCAAAACCAAAAGACATAGTACCCCAGGAGGGTACCGGCGATGCCGGAGAATCCCTCCCTGAGCTTAGCTCAGGCTGCCCCTCGTACTCTGGGGGGGGCAAAGTTTTGCCACAAATGGACCCGACGGTACCTACACCAACACTGGAGCCAAAGTTAATCCAGTAAACCTTCCACAAAAGCATGTTTTTTACAAGAACACGCAGCAACTCGATGACTAACATCCCGCCATCAAACCATCCAGCAGAAGAAGCCTGCAAAACACAGAACCCTGCGAATAAGCCCCCAGAGTGGCAAAGCATACCAGTCCCACGTCATAAAAGAAAACGTGTATCAAACACTCCACCACATGAGAACGTCATAGAGACCCATAACAGCTTTGCTGCCTTGGAACAAGACTGTCTGGCGAAAATCGTAACTAAGGAACCGAAACCAACCAAGCCACCACCAATTGTTTTCTACGGCATTAAGGACATAAATGAACTTTCCAATCTTATCAGAACTGCTATCGATGATTCAGAGTACAAGATAAAAAATGTCAATAAAAATCAACTCCGTGTGATGATAGATTCAACTGAAGCTTACAAAAAAACCATTAACATAATCCGTGAGCATGGGTTGATTGGTTATACATTCTCGAGTAAAGAAGACAAGCCATACAGAATTGTAATTAAAGACCTCCATCACTCCACACCGAAAGAATCAATAGTTGCGGCGATAGAACTCACTGGCAATAAAGTGTCTGGAGAAATAATTAATGCCAGACGGGGGCCAGAGAAACTGCCTACTTCTACTTTCTTCGTGAACATAGAGCCACACCCAAACAACAAAGAAGTTAAAAGCATAAAGTACATCCATAACCAATCTGTGAAGATAGAAGACCCCCGAAAACGCAAATCAATAGTTCAATGCCAACGCTGTCAACAGTACGGTCACTCCAAGAACAATTGTATGCGCCCATTTCGGTGTGTTAAATGTGGTCAAGGGCATCGCACCACTGACTGTCCAAAGAAGGACAGGAACACGCCAGCCAAATGCGCGCTATGCGAAGGAGAACACCCAGCTAACTATAAGGGTTGTGATGTCTATCGTGAGATATTACAAAAGAGAATAAAGTCACAACCAAAGCGGTATGTCCACCAGAACAATGAAGACCGGTCAAGGCTAACGAATAACAGACCTCAACTGGACATGCCCAATCTTAACCATAATTCAAGCGATAAGCTGCTTTATTCAGAAGCATTATACAAACTTTCACAGGATCTACCCCAGAACAGTGATGTACCAAGTAAGCAAAAATATGGAAGAAAGAGAGCAGAACCAGAAAGGGCTAAACGCTGTCCTAATTCGAATAATATGAGTCTCCACTCAGTAGTACAACACGAATCTCCCCAAGAACTGCCTCTGAGTAGTGATAAACCCAACTATAACCGTAAAAACACAGCAAAAACCTCAGAATTAGAAAACGTTAGAAGTAATCACAACCCAAACAATAGTACACTTTACTCTGATGCACTGAACGACCCAACACAAGAATTTCCTTTGAATAAAAATGTACTTATCAACCAACCAAATACTTCTTCAATTGAAGCGTTAGAAAAAATAATCTTTAAACAATCTGAAAAAATTGATACACTCCTTCAACACATAAGCACCCTTATGGGTCTTATAACTACTCTTGTCAGCAAGTTATCATAATGATTCCGTACAACTTCATAAAGTTGTCGACGTGGAATGTCAACGGGGCTCTATCTAGTGCCCATGATATAGAATACCTTATCAGAACAAATAACATAGATGTACTTCTATTATCTGAACCCCACATGACCGGTGAAAAACCCCTAAATATCCCGGGATATGTAGTTTACATCACTCCCCACCCAAATGGGAAAAGCCAAGGTGGTGCAGCTGTCCTTATAAACAAGAAGATAAGACACTTTGAGCGTTCCAGCTACTCAACTCCTCATTTGCAAGCGACAACAGTAACCGTTCAGGACAAATTTGGCTCACTTGATATATCAGCGGTTTACTGCCCGCCAAGACACAAAATAACAAACATAATGTTCGACGAATACTTTACGACCCTAGGACCCAGATTTATATCAGGCGGCGATTGGAACGCCAAAAACACCTATTGGGGATCTAGACTCACGCTCCCAAGAGGAAGAAACCTCAAAAAGTCTGTTGACTCAAACAACCTCCTCACAATTTCCACAGGCGAGCCAACATACTGGCCTACAGACCGCCAAAAAATTCCTGACCTTGTGGACTTCTTTATAACCAAAGGTATAGGCCACCTTTACACGAAAGCTGAATCAAGCTTGGATGGTTCATCCGACCACTCACCGGTCATACTCACCGTGAGCACCAGAGTGATCAATGTGAAAAAACCGGAGAGCCTACACAATAGCGAAACCGACTGGGACAGCTTTAGGCAACACCTCGTCGAGAATATTAACCTTAACATCTCTCTGAAATCCGAAGACGAAGTGGAGGACGCATGCAAAGATTTCACTAATCTAGTCCAGGTCTCAGTCTGGAAGAGCACTCCAGAAGTATCTTCAAAATTCCCTTTTAATGGTGAAAACATCCCTGAAACAATACAGCATAAGATTGGCGAAAAAAGGAAACTGAGGGCTATATGGCATACCAGCCGTCTCACAGCTGACAAATTAGCTTTCAACAAAGCATCTAAAGAGCTTAAAGAATACATAAAGGAACACGAAAACATCACATTTAACGATCATTTGGAATCACTCTCACCCCATACTAAAGGCCATCACTCCCTATGGAAGGCTACAAAAAAGTTCAAAAGGCCTATTCAACCCAACCCTACAATCAAAATGGGCAATGACAAATGGGCACGTACAGATGAACAAAAAGCAGCCACATTTGCAGCTCACTTGTCTAGTATTTTCCAGCCTAATGACGGCGATTTAACGGACGAGCAGAATGTTGACGAAGTACTCGAACAACCGTTTCAGCTAGACCAACCTTTAAGGTCAGTTAGCCCAGGAGAAGTTTGGACAGAAATAAGGAAGCTAGACTCAAAAAAGGCACCGGGATTCGATCTGATCACACCCAAGATTCTAAAAGAACTGCCCAAAAAAGCCGTAGTCTTCTTGACATCCCTATTCAACGCAACCTACAGACTATCATACTTCCCACTTTTGTGGAAGGTCTCGCAAGTAATAATGATACTCAAGCCAGGAAAACCAAACAAAGACGTAACATCTTATAGACCCATAAGCCTTCTACCGGTACTTTCTAAACTCTGGGAAAAACTCTTCGTCAAACGTTTGAAGCGAGAACTTTTTACCATACCAGACCACCAATTTGGATTTAGAGAAGGCCACTCCACTATAGAACAGGTCCATAGAGTATACTCTACTATCAGAGAATGCCTTGAAAAAAAACAGTACTGCTCCGCAGCCTTTCTCGACATTCAGCAGGCATTTGATAGGGTTTGGCACAAAGGTCTGTTATGCAAAGTTAAAACGCAACTCCCTCACACCTTCTATCCGGTGATCAAATCATACTTGTCAGAGAGAATCTTCCAAGTCAAGCACGGAGAATCGAAATCCTCATTCTACGACATAAAAGCAGGTGTACCGCAAGGTTCAGTTCTCGGTCCAGTGCTCTACAATATATTCACAGCAGATCTACCACAATCCTCAGCAGCCATAACGGCCACCTTCGCTGACGACACTGCAATTCTGTCCTGCGATTCTTCCCCAATCCAAGCGTCTAAGTCGTTACAAGAGCAATTGGACGGAACAGAAAAGTGGCTCCACAAGTGGAGAATTCGCACGAGTGCCGCCAAATCAACACATATCACCTTTGCACTCCGTAGAGGCAACTGTCCTCCTGTTAAACTTGGTGGCGACGAACTTGCTCACAAGGACTCTGTCAAATACCTTGGATTCACACTGGACAGACGTCTAACCTGGAAGGACCATGTCAAGGCAAAAAGAACCGAACTCGACATTCGGTTCAAGAGTTTATACTGGTTGCTTGGACCTCAATCGAGACTGTCACTGCATAACAAGCGGCTTGTATACAACAGCATACTCAAACCTGTGTGGACATATGGGCTACAGATATGGAGTACAGCCAGCAAATCAAACCGCGCTATCATCCAACGCTGTCAAAACAAGATCCTACGTGCCCTTGTGAATGCACCGTGGTTCTCAACAAACAATGAAATTCATCGGTACCTGGAAGTCCCCACAGTCGATGAAGAGTCAAAACAAAGAGGAGAACGATATGTGTGTCGCCTCAAAAGCCATGCCAATCCGCTCGCAAGGGCGTTGGTTATTGATCCAAGTGGCACAAGGCGGTTAAAGAGAACCCATGTCTTGGATAACCTTTTGTAATGTGGGAAGAAGGACTGATGAGTCTAGATCCCAAGCGCCAGGAACCTATCCACCCATCCGCCTATAGCCCACCAGCTGATTGCGGATATGAAAGAAATCAACAAAAAAAAAAAAAAAAAATTAGGACGATGTTGAGCTTTAAAAGCAACGGTATGCGCTGCCAGAGATTTACTTACCTTATTCGCAATGGCTTTTTAAGCTTGTTATTTCTTATTACGACTTCAGAGAAAGCCCCGAGGGAATAAGAGACTACAGAATTCTATTCATGGGATAGAATGAAAGCAGTGTGAATAGTGATAGATGTGTTTACCTGTGGCGTCACCAAGAAGACAGTATAGTTTCACAGTTGGATTAATGTTGATTTGTTCCTGAATGATCTCCGCCGCCTAAAAGCCAAAATATTTATTTCTTTACTCATGCTCTCATAATATAACATAACATACATAGTCATGATTCCACACTAGGATTCCCTATCAGGAACTACGAGTACCATGGTACCATAACACCCAGACCCAGAACAAATATTTTCAGATCATACAAAAATTTGTCCCGCAGCAGGAATCGAATCCGCTACCTCTCACATATCAGCCGGCTATTCACCCGCCGCGCCACAGAGGTCGTCGAAAACCACTCATCAAGACTCAAGGTCAAGGCCGAGGCTCATGTTCATATGTTTAAAACGGATATTACTCATTGGAACTAATGTAGAGCCTAGTATGATAAATTCGAGGTAGAGCCATAGAGCTATTTATTCATTCGATTTTAGACCGATATTACTGCTTTGCGGAAGAAATAGATGTGGTGGTAGAACTTCCCCAGATGAATTCATTCACCTAAAAGATCTACTACTCCTGAGATGACAAGACACTTTTTGAAATATTTTTTCTTCGTTTTTTGAACCCTAAACCCTGCTATCAAGTTCTATAATCCAGTAAAAACAAAAATATACCCTCCAGCATTTTAATAATAACGTTAGTTGTTTTCGGCATTTCCATTAACCCGGAAAAGGGTAAAAACTGATGATTACTTGCAATGAAAACACTTTTACTGTTTTAGTGGTCATGTAAATTCACCATTTAAGTGTTACCTTATGCCTCAATTGAAGCAAAGTGTAGCAAACTATCACATCCTCCCATAGATGCAGTTTCTGGTATTCCTCGAGCGCTGCCTTCACGAGTCCGAGACTCAGGTACAGGTCAGCCAGTTGCTGGCGCCACGTCCAGGCGGGCTGGAGGCCCGACGCCCACAGGTACGACAGCCTGGGAGAAAGTAAGGCCCGTGTTCAAGAACGAATCTCAAACTAAGTCGAGACTCAAACCTTGGTTCCTTGTGAGAGGCGACCTTTTTTGATGTCAATTATTTCATTGACATAAGGTTGAAAATCGTGGATATTTAAGCCTCTTACAACAAAATATGATGATGAATATAAGCCGATTTTTGACAGTTTTTAGTTGAAAAATTTAAGTTTGAGTCTCGATTCAGTTTGTATATGCCTCCATTGAAACCACAAGGAACCGCTTGGAGTCGCGACCAAGCCTAGAAGAACCCTTGTATAAAAACGCACTCTGGAGTTCTTACGTGTATCACTAGTTCGCTCGCTATTGGCTCACTTTCGCTACTATGACACAAGGGGTTTTAAACGCTCGCTTCTTTCGAAATTTGGTCTGCTTCATCAATGTTAAACTTGAGCGGCTTCACCATATCACCGTCAGCCCGTAGAAGTCCACAGCTGGACATAGGCCTCCCCCTAGAACGCCACGACGAACGGTTTTGAGCAGCTTCCATCCACCGACTTCCTGCGACGTTTATAATATATCCATCGAGTGGAGGGCCATCCTCTACCCCGCTTACTTCGTTCGCTTTTGTTTGCTGTTGTGTCACACTAAAAGGCACCAGTCTCCCTCATTTCCGGCGAGAAGCACCTGCCTTTGCTCTATATTCAATCTGCTCTTTAGCAAATCTTCGCGCGCCGTTTTTAAATATTGACTATGTTGTGTAGCTGTTATACCAACATAGAGTTGCCACAACACTCATTACATTCACATTTTAAGGACATAAACGTAGCAATAATGCTGTACAGTGTACAATGCTTTCGTCCGAAGCAAGCTAGAATATAGCTCAATAAGTTGGGATCCGCGTGAGGCTAAATATGTGATTATGATCGAAAGGCTACAACGAAAATTTACCACATTTATAAGCGGATGTATGGTTATTATCCCTATATATTCCCTTCCTTATTTGTGGCTGGTATGGTCGGTCTGGACACCTGAGAGCTAAGGCGTAAATTACAGCTTGCTTTGCACTACTGCCTAATACTTCGTGGCAAAGTCAACAATCCAACCATATTAAGCAGTTTGTCCCTATTTGTCCCCGATAACTATGTCAGTGCGGGACGTCGCCACGCATGTAACACGAACGCTACACGCTAACAATGCGCCTACGCAACGGGCGCTCGCGCTTTTAAATGGTTTTATGCTAGAGTTCCAGCATGTTGACATATTTAACGATAGTTTAAATTCTATTTATGTGTCCCTTAGAGTGTATTTATGTTTTATATGATAAGTCTTGTTTTTTTTTGTGATGTGTTAGTTAACGCAGTTTGCGCTTTGGTCAAAACTGTAAGCAAACTACTTAATTTCATTTAATAAATAAATAAATAATAATGATTACCTGGTAGTGTTGGAAGGGAGGGTCTTGTCGGTGACGATGGATTCGCACTGCAGCATGGCTCGCTCGACGGTACGCTTGTGCGTGCTCTCCAGCTTGCAGCGGATGAGGAGCGCGGCAACGCGACATGACCATGCGCCACGCTTCTGCGATAGTATCAGCTCTATGTACGGCTGTAACTCTTCAGTCGCTAGGTCGTCTTTTGGCTGCGATTTTTGGAGATATTGTCTGTAATTTAATATGTTCATATTTGCATGTCATTTAATTAGTAATAACACAAGCAGTACAATTAAAAACAACCCACAACCTTTTTTCCGTCTGCTGTTGCAGTGACCCCTAGTGGTGATTAAGTACAACTTTCTATGAACCTGCTCTGAGCTGGCGTAATTCTATGATGGTCGTTAAATATCTTAAGGTAAGAGAACTGGGCAATAGTGGGAGCCGGGAGTCGTGATGCAGTATCAAAAGTAAGAAAGCAATATATAATTTAAACATGAACGTAAAATACTTAAGGGCGGCAGAGCTATTACAATATCTTTAACCTGTATACTTCTTCTATCTCTATATTATAGGTATACATTCCATCAACCCGTTATATTAAACATTTCACCGTCTATTGCAGCGCTCCTTGTGGCGACAAAAACCTAACTAAGTTCCTTGAAGTCATACCAAGGATTGCAAAAAACCACATTACAATCGGAAGTCGCATTAGAAATAAATGGTAACAGCCAAAACACACACACACTTCTTGCTCTAACACATACCGGTTGCCGAAATATACAACTGAATGAACATAAAACCGAACAATCAACTAGCAAGGTAATGTACATGACATTGCAATTCTGGTGTTATCAACTCATGATACTCACAGCCATGGAAATATATTACACAATATTACAATGATATTTGACTTGACTTGACTTCTTGATTTATGGCTTTTGTGGCTAGTTGTCACAATTCTGCCAGTGTCCGTTTCATGCTAGTGTCATAAACATAGTAAAGGAGTGCGGATGGAATATGGTCAGTTATTAGAGGGAAAATAGAGCAAAAAAAAATTTTTTTTTTTTCTAACTTTTATTTGATTATCATGAGTTGGATAATACCAGAATGCAATGTCATTTACATTGATTGTTTGGTTTTGTGTTGATTCAGTCTTATATTTCACATTGACTTCAAACTTCATACTTGACGTTTTAATTCTGTTATTATCATGGAAGGTTGTTCTTCCATGGTTATTATCAACTCAGGATACACACGCAGTCACCGAAATATCAACTATCATTGTAATGTACTTACATGACATTGCAATTCTGGTATTTGCAACTTTATGATACCCGCATAGCCACTGAAATATCCACTATCATTGTAATGTACATGACATTGCAATTCTGTTATTATCAACTCATGATACTCACACAGTCATCAAACAAAGTGTCTGTTCTAAGCTCGGCAGGTCAGCCTGATCGATTTTCTCCTCATACTGGATCTTGTTCAGCCTGGTGTCATCATCGAGTTCTATCTCGGCTGGCAGTTCTGCGTTTCCATGGCTCTCTTCAGCAGAGGGCCGTTCCATGTTGCTAGCCAGCTCACTGGATAACGCGAGTTGGGGCAGGATATTTTGCTGGAACTTTGTTCTCTTGCCTAAGACACCTATGGAATAAGAATATTTGATTTATCTGACCTCGGTTAAATCTAAGCTCGCTGACGCGAGAAGCGCGGATTCGATTCCCGCAGGACAAATTTTAGCATGATCTGCAAATGTTTTTCTGTTGTTTCATTGGTTACAAACATTTGTTCCGCAGCGGAAATCGAACCCGCAACCTCTTGCATCTCAACTGGCTACTCGCCCGAAGCGCCACAGAGGCACAGAATAAATATTAGTACAAGACAAAACCTAAGGGCCTTATTCATAATCATTTTTTAAACCTATTTTACTTAACATAGCTTTTGTTTTGTTGTTCTCTCTGATGTAAAATGTCATACGTTAAAACAAGACAAAACATATTTTAACTAAAATAGGTTTAATAATTGTTTATGACTAAGGGGGTAAATCTTTCCAGCCTTACTATTTCATGCATATATTTATTTATTAAGCCAATAAACATTTTACAGTTATACTTAACCCAAGGTTAAAACTACATAATTCTAATTCATCTAGCTGTTACGCAAAGGCTTCCTTTGTCTTTCGTTCCTTCTTATTATTTGTTGTACAAGACCACTATTTCTCTCATAAAAAACAATTAACAAATGAGTTTAGTTACCTGTCAATTCCAACTTCAACCCGGCAAGTTCCCTTGCTTTGATCAAATACTCCTCAGCGCCTTGTACCCTTCCATACATCAGGAATGCCTGGCCGATCTCCAAGCACATCAGTATCTGAACCCGCGGGCTGTCATTCAAACCCAACATCTCATTGGACAGCTTCGCAATGAGCAGCTCTAGTACAGAGTATAAAGTGGCACTGTTGTCCTCCATAGCTCTCTGGTGAACCACCTTACTCCGGAAATACCACCATAAGTGAATCTGAAATTAAGGTAATGAATGGTAGCGATACTGTAAATCATTTCATAAATGGGAAGAGACAATTAAAAAGAAAAAATTGTTCTTTAAACTCCGGTAGATGGCGGTGAATTGCCATGGTTGTCTTCTGAAGATTTTGCAAAGGCACCACAGAGAACAAATACACTTTTTAAAAAAACTAGCACTACTTTTTTCCTCAAAGTTACGCGTTATGATTTCGAAGCTCATTTTTCAAGTCTTATATAGGCTATGAACCAAAATCCCTGCTCATCTTGGTTTGGCTTCAACAATAATAATGACTCAACAATAACAACAAAAAATTATAACAATAACGTAACACTAACAAATATATCAGAATTTCAACAAACCAAACAAGACTTTACGTAGGTAGATACTTCATCAACAAACAGCATGAGCGACTGAAGCCAAGTCAAGTCAAAGTCAGTGACATTGACAGTTGGTGGCTGACCGACAAAATTTAGACAACCAAATCAGGACTGCGCCATCTATGAATGGATTTAGAACTATTTTCTTTCAGCTGTCAGAAAACTCCCCATTGAAACTGCACAAAAATTAACATGGTCCCTTTTATTTCAGGCAAATATAAAAATATATAAAAAAAACTATAGTAAAAAGGTATTCAGAGGCCGAATTATTAAGTACATGCCTAGCTTTTCCTTAGTTATTAACATTCCATAGTAATAAGTTCAAAGCCCATTATCATTGGAATACTAGCTGTACATCTAGATAGATGTACAGCTAGTATGCCATACAAAACCAGAAAACTTTATCAGAGGCCCAAGTCTCTTAATTATAAAACACGAAAATTACGAGAATTGGGCCTAAGTTTGTTATCGGTATTTTTCTCTACAAATAGGGAAAAAATTTACACATTTCTTAAAACTTACCAAACTCTGATCAACAGCATACAAAGCGCCGAATATTTGACTAGATAAGTACAGCAGTTCTGGATGTAGAATGTTTACAAAAATGGGCTCTGAATCCTGTTGCAGTTTTTCAATCACATCTATGTTCTGTGACCATTCCTTGCCCAAATACTCCTGTAGATCTAATTTTTCAGGATGTGTGCTCCAGTTGCGGTCACAGAACGTTAGGAATGAGCTGATGGATAGGCGGAGTACTCTTTTCATTGTCTCACTATCATTTTGAAGGTTTTTCAACTCGGCAATGAGAAGATCAGAATCAAGTTCGGTTGCAAGCAACTTGGCAAGCAATTCAGTGTCTTCGATGGGCCATTTTTTGCTCCACAGCTTCTTGACCACTTCATTTTCTATAATGTGTACAGAATAAAATGTGAAAATTTATTGTCCGGAAAAAGTCCGCAGTGAGAGTGCTAACGCTGTACCTACCAATGCGTTGATACGCATTCATGATTCATTACTATGTAGATTTCGATTGCACACTATTTCGCATGTGACATAAATTTTTACTAATACACAGATCCGAGACAGACTGGAAACTCTAAATAGATATTTCTTTTACCTAAAATACGCTTTTATGATAATAACAAAAATCAAAAGTAACCTCACCTGAACTATTTGGGTGATCATCAAAATTGCACATGTAATAAAGTGTGTCAGACAACATAGTATCGGTTAATCATACATGAATCCGAATGCCAAGATCATTCATTACATTCCAGTTAGAAATAATTACTTTTCTACTTTTTATTCTTCACTATTATACCTTGCTTGTTTACAAAAAACACATGTACGGTACGTATCTATTTTTTTATATTTACCCTAGAACCATGGACGTAAATATCGATCGACAATCATTCATCCAACTATACTTATAAATCTGTGATCCATCCAACAAAGATTTCTTCTTCCATGATCCAAAGTGGTTTTTATAACCATGGATGGATAACTGTCAATCGTTATTAATCTTTTACGTCCATGGCCATGGCTTATATGTCCTTGGTTCCTACATGGTTCTAAGGGGTTGTCTATGAAACGTGTCTATTTTCTATTCATCGACAACCTAAAAGTGTCATAGTGTCAACAAATCAAATCAAGCAAACCCTCAGAATAAGGACAAACCAACCAACCAAAACCAAAACTAAACCAATAAAAAAAAAAAAGTGAAATGGGTGACATTGAAGGTGTATTTTTAGGTTAGGGAATGAAATTAGATTTATTTCTGTAAATTACTATATAATTTAATAAAATGAATTATCATGATAAAATGGAAGTGATATTGATTGGAGCAACGTGGACTTTGTGTATTATATTACTATCTAAGATACTTTTTAGACTGAGGTAAGTTTGAGGTTATCTTAGCTTTCCCGCCTGTTACAATATGAATCAAAATAATGAAATGTAATCATAAGTTGTGACAAAATTGGAATACATTTTGCAATAATTTTCAGATCGGCACTGCCATGGCGTGTTAACTGTTGGTTCTGTAACAGTAATTCATGGGTAAAATATCCAGATCACAATAGCTGGACTTGCCCTCACTGTGAACAGTACAACGGATTCACGAAGGTACGATTTGTTATATCCTGTATATTATTTTATATTCTAACGAATTAGTTAGATACAATGATCATGTCGTAGGTAACTCTATTTTTATCTCAATAGTAGTTAGTAAAAAAATTGGCACAAGTTTACCTGTGGACCCCTAAAAATAGCTTGATGATGTGATTTGTGCTTTCAGGATGGCGACTATAACAAAACTTTAACCACTGCCAATGACCAAACAATGCCAATGACGCCAAAAGTTTTCCATAAAAGTCCACCAAAAAATGGTCTGTGTAAAATGTGTAACATCAACCAACAGCTAAAAGTGGCACAGTTGGCTAACTTTGTCCCTATGAATGAGAGGAAATTTGATGAAGAAATAGAAACGTATAGGTAAGAAAGACTATTTTTTATTTGACCCATTTGATTGTTTCCCACTGCTGGGAAAAGGTCTCCCCCCAATTCATTTCAACTGTCCCTCTTAGTCTAGCTAGACAGTCTTCTACCACTCACAACTCAAAATGAGGAGGCTGTCCCTTACCTCCGTTCCATCCTTAGACAGTCAAGGTGTAACTATATTTACGAAAGTCTTGTCAAACATGGTCTATCTTGTTGATCTATCTGCATTATTAATATTGACATTGTGGGCGCTAATTATCATTACGATATGATTTGGTTATGCTACACTCATCACACAGCTTTGTGTCATGTTATGAATGAACTGTGATATGATGTACTACTAAAACTACTCTCATTTTAAAACGAATTTTTCTATCTATCTTGAAGTTATCATAGATTATGTCAATGTTATAATAATATACATCATATTAAATATTTGTTCTGGGTCTGAGTGTTGTGCATGGTACTTGTAATTCCTGATATCCACAACACAGAGAATCCTAGTGTGGGTTCAAGAACTATGTATGTGACTTTGTTGGGTGTTGATTTAATGTTCAACTGTAGTGAAAACATGGATTTATCATAGAAGGGTAGTTCACTGGCCATAGAACTGCACCCGAACAAGATCATTTCCTCGCAGTTGATATTGTGGCATATTGAAATAAAACTCTTCAATTAACTCTTTTAGATAGACTGTAATGCTAATGCTTAGTCCTAGGGCCTTATTCATAATCATTTTTTTAAACTTTTTTTAGTTAAAATAGCTTTTGTGTTGTTCTCTCTGATGTAAAATGTCATACATCAAAACAAGACAAAACATATTTGAACTAAAATAGGTTTAGAAAATGATTATGAATAAGGGGGTTAGACTACAAGAACCAGTTTACTATGTAGTTATTATTCAATATCCTCAAGTAAAGAATGCTTGTTTTATTTCAGGGTTCAACTAGATAAAGCTTACAAGCTATGCAGTCCATGCAAGAAAACTTTACAGATCAAACTTCACAAAGAAAAGTCAATCCTCCTCGGAACAAAGCTGTTAGAATCAAGAACACCCGAGAAAAAGAACACAAAAAACGACACACAGACCACAGCCCTAAAAACCCTGATAAACAATACCTCAATGCTCATAACAATTATACTATTTTTACTCGTATCTTATGAATTCTACACAGACTTGATGAAAAACAAGAATTTATGTAAAACAGTATCTAACACTAAAGAAATTATAAAGGCTCTTTTAGACAGAGTCTACTCCATTATGAAAATGTACATGTTTTTGACATTTCCATCCATGGAATCTTACGTTCCTGACATACATATTTATACTATTGAAATGTTGCCAAAAACTTTTAATTTTAGACTTGATTTAAAACTAGATGATGTAAACTTGACGATTCAGAAAGCATTGGGAGGGTTTGTTTGTCTTGTACAAATAGTTGCAAATATTTGGAATGTTAATAGTCTGAAACACACAATCATTATTGACCTACTGTGGTCAATATTTGTAATAAGTATAGGGGAATACATTGTGGCACTAAACCCAGTGATTACAAGTTTCATCAAGGTTGGTATATCACCTTCATTCATCTAATTTGATTGTGGTATTCGAGTTGGTACTTATAAAACTTTCTTATTGTTCCAGATAACATGTGCTCTAACACTTGTACTTGTGTACAGAAATATGAAGAAAACTAGTAAAAGCACTCCCAAATTCCAGCACCCTATTAGAAAAATGAAGAAGCTCACCAATGCATCTATGAATGGATTTTTAGATAATGACGACACCTCAGATACTGACGATGATGTATCATTGAGTAAATTCGGAGTTCACAATCTATCAGAATCTTCAAATGAAACAGCCAGTCCACTGAATGCAAATTTATTAAACGGCAGATGTTTTTCACCAAAAAATAATAGCATATGGACCAAACCAAAGTTCAATTCCACATTTTGCGTTAGCTCTATGCATTCTCAAAGCCAAAGTACGGTTCCCGACACAGTATTCGCGAAACCGTCTTTCGATTCGTACCGAAAGCTCGCGAAAGATGATTCCGATTCCGATCTAGACCAAAGCATAAGTTGTTTATCCATTGGTACAACGAAACCTAAGAAAAAGGTGAATCCAGTGTTTTTACTGCGGAAATTCACGGCTACTCCTAGTTTTAGAGCTCCAATGCCCACGTCACGGCCTCTGTTATCGCCGAGCAAATTAGGACACACGGCATCGTGGGTCGCTGGAGGTTACTGGGGCTCCGACGGCGAAGAGGTGGCAAAGCAGCAGAACATTGTGACCAATGCAGACGCCAGTCGCTCCTCGAGCCAGAGCTCGGGCTTCGAATCTCAGACGTCGAGTTTGAATCAGCGTAATCTGCTCTCGCAGCCGGCGTCGCGCGAGCCGTCCATAGGTGTCGAGCCTATGGTACTTGACCGTTTCCCGAACATGAGCAATCTGAGTAGTTACATGACTCCAAACAACTTCAGTCGCATTAGTTCGCCTGTGTTCCCCCAGATGCAGTTCAATAATCATGTTCATATACCACGGGCTCAATTCTCTCAGGCGTCCGTTGCTCCGAGTGTTTACAGCCAACAGACGCAGAGGCTATACAATCAAGGTGGCATGTTCAATCCGCCAGGCGGGTCTGGGCTCATTAAGCTTCCCCAAGTTAATACTTTATCGCTCTAAATCTTGGTTGGTGAACTTGTCCTATACGTATTTTTCTTTCTTATTTTCGGACTTTTTATTTTTGCTCTTCCTTATATAATTTATTTTTTTAATTATCATAAACTGCCATTATGATAAGTTTCTGTTAAGTTGATGCACTTGTTAGTTATAAGCGATTGTTAGTTATAAAATAAGACTACTAAACATAGTTGTAAGTATATTGCTGATCTCGTGTTTGGTGCCAAGTGATGGCGTATGAAAGCATTAAGAATTATTGTTACAATTTTTATATGGACGTCACTGTCCTAATCTTTGAACAAATGTGATATTAAAAAGACTAGTAAATTTTTTGCAGAGTGAAAAAATGATTCTTGATGTTATCATTTTTTTTTTGGGCTCTTTGGTTTTGTCATCAGAAATCTGAAACCTTTTGTGAAGCTCCTGCAATAAAAAGTGGTAAATGTGGAGTTCTTGTATCATTTATCAAATATCAATAACAGGTATGTAGGTGTGTGTGTGGCTTATGAATAGATCCCTCCATCTCCTCCCGTAGATGTCGTAAAAGCCGACTAAGGGATTACTCCAGGGGATGGGCAGCAGCATCCACCTGAGTACTCTACATGAATGCTGCGATCACCAATCCGCCCGCCAAGCGTCGCATTTCCCCTCCATTGTATTTATGGGAGAGGCCGCGTTCAGCAGTGTACGTCTAAAAGCTGGTAATAGATGATGAGATAGGTGTGCCGCTTGGACGGAAAAAGGTGGGACCCCGTCTTCTGTGGATGTTGTAAAAGATGACCAAGGGATTACACCAGATAGGCAGCAACATCCACCTGAGAACTTAACACCAACACTGCGGTCACCAATCCACCTGCCAAGCGTGGTGATTATGGCTAATCCCCCCATTGCATTCTATGTGGGAGCCTTGTCCAACGGCTGATTATGATGAGGTAGGTATACATACGAGTTCCTGGCTTTCCTCGCGCATGGCTGCAGATACTGATGTTGCTGCGGTGGTATATAGGAATCATCATACAAAGTGGACATGTAGTCAGATACGTCAGTACACGCCCACTCATGCTCCATGTACTTTTTCAGACCCCATTCCGTTTTGTTTCCCTGGGCAAAATTTAATGTAATTTGCGAGCTCGAAAAAAATAAGTTAGGCCTACAGTCGTGCAGCAGTAGATATTAATGAAGACAGAACCGTTTTAAAGTCACGAGTGATCGCGAGCCCTATTCTGCCACTTTCTAACATTAGTAGTGTAGTGACAACATGGCTGTTATGCGGGTTCTATAGTCCCGCTGGAACTGAATTTTCGGATCATGTATACATACATACATAACATAACACCCAACTGTCACATACGTAGTCTTGATCCCACACTAGGATTCCCTGTGTCGTGGGTATCGGGAACTACGAGTACCATGGTACCATAACACCCAGACCCGGAACAAATATTTGCAGATCATGCAAACATTTGTCCCGAAAAATGGAATCCGCAAATTCTCGCATCTCAGCCGGCTACTCGCCCTCTACGCCACAGAGGTCGTCGTCATCATTTATGACTTCATATGATATCAAAGTCCCGCGGTACCCATTTATGTAGCCTGGGTCGCGATTACCTAATTTCCCAGTCTTAAGTAGTACCTACTATAGTTCCTAGCAATCAAGTAGGCAACGCGTAAATTGGCAAGAGCTTCGTTTCGGATAGGTGGGGTTTTTAATATAATCCATTGAAACTTATTCGTTTTTGCTTATCAGCTTGCGGATTTTGAACTCTTGTTATAGCTGTGGAATACCCCATGAACGGAAGGTGGCTGATGGTAAGAGTATTATGAAGTAGACCTACAAAGCATTTCATCAGGTCAGGCTGCGGGTAGTACTGGTGGGCGCTGCGCTTGTAGTGTCGCTGCTCTGGCCCGCACAGCGGCTTCGGTAGGTGGTTATACACAAGGTCGTTGATCGACGCGAAATTCCCGCAGGAGTCGTGGCTGTCGTGACGACTTACAGCGTATACGCTGCCCTTCAAAAAAAAATGGTGGACATTTCACACAACATTATCTAGCCCCAAGATAAGTAGAGCTTGTGTTATGGGTACTAGATAACTTACATATAGATATTTTTTTTTATTATAATATAAGAAAAAAAGAATTTTCCAAATCGGTTTATAAACGACGGAGATATGAGGTAACAAACATAAAAAAAACAACCGAATTGAGAACCTCCTCCTTTTTTTTGTGAAGTCTGTTAAAAATACCCAGAACACCCTGAACAATTATCTGCAGATCGTACAAATATTTGTTCAGAGGCGGGAATCGAACCCGCAACCTCCTGCATCGCAGGCGAACCTTCGCCCGCCGCGCCACAGAGGTCGTCTAAGCCTGTAAGCCCAACATAGAGAAACATTGCTTTTGCTTTCTGCTTGCATTTCATCCAATCTATTTAAAATTACGTTATAGGTACCTAATTATTCAATGCTGGCCTCCAGTATTTTTCTATGTATAATAAAAAATATCTATCCATGTAATGTATTATTGTATTAAGTATATCAGGTATCTAGTACCCATAATACAAGCTCTGCTTAGCTTGGGGCTAGATAATGTTGTGTGAAATGTCCAGCATTTATTTATTTATTTACACACTTGGGTAACTAAAGTAGGTACCTACAAAAGAACTAACGAAAAAATGAAAACACTAAGTAGGTGATAGAAATTAAACCCGAGACCTCTCCTTACTCTTTCTGCTTGGTAGGTCGAAGTTCGAGTTCCTACCAGTTCGCTCCTCGCCACAATAGGTAGGTAGGTACCTATTTGTCAGCCAACCTACCCTACTAGGTTCTCTAGTGGTAGAGCTACCTAGAGTTGATCCCGGTAGTTCTCCGACCACCGACGAGTGGGAGGCATGCGTAAGGCATTTTCCCCCGTAAAAAAAAGCTTGGTTAATCAGGGTCAGGTTCAAAATACCCCGAAAAAGATTACCGAACTTCTTTACACCATCAAAAGCTACAGGGCCGCAATCTTGTCGGGTTCTTACCTGCAAACCGTTCAATTTATTTATTCGAAAATCAGGTTGCCTGGACTCTGGCGTCATCGCCTCATAGTCTATTTTCTCCTTGGGTGGGAAATAGAACGTTCCGGCTTTAGGACATTCAATCCGATCTTCAACCCAGTTGCCTGATGGAGAACACTTGGGAACTTATTATTTAGAATCATAATACTATGTAAGGACCACCATAATCTCCGAAACTAAGAGAATCAGTCCGAGGTTTCTCTCATTCATGTCTTAAATGTTTTGGTTTTTAGACATGCCGATTTCCTCACGTTGTTTCCTTCACCGTTTGAGAGCATATGTAGTTGGTATGTGTTGGGGATATTTTTCGTTTGGAAAATCCATTGGTCTACGATGGAGATTCGAATCCACAACCGTATCTTGTATAGAGTTCAGCAGTGAGATAGTGTAAGTTCACTGACAGCTGATGATGATTACTTGCCTAAGAGTACTCTTGTGCTGAAGACCGGTCCAGACTTCATAGCTTTAGACATAGCTTCAACACGGGGGGGAGACTTTGGTCTCGTAGTGATCGCAGCCATGGTATTCAATAATACAAAAACTTGTTACAAAATCGTGACTTTGATTTCTAATGAATACAGTGTTTATTTACATTTGCAAGCTTCAAACTGATAATCTGTGCTGACATTATAATTTTGGTAAAAGCACTATTTGACATTTCTATGGAGAAAAGGTCGTTGACAATAATCATCATCATTATCATCATCAGCCCGTAGAAGTCCACTACAGGACATACGCCTCCCCCTAACTGCCGTTCACCAAATTCCTGCAACGTTTGTATTTAGTCCATCGACGGAGGACCTTCCTCTACTGCGTCGACAGGTTTGTGGTCGCCACTCGGGCTTATTCCCCAACAGTTATCAGTTCTACAAGCTATATATATAATAAAGACCTAACTTTATAACTTTTATAATAAAGCTCAAGAATTATGGTAAGAATCCCGTTTCTAGTGATAATTATATGTATGACCAGCCCATTGCCACTTCATCTAGCTAATTCTGAAGCTATGTCGGTGATCTTGGTTCTTCTACGGATTTCCTCATTTCGGATTCTAAACTTTGTATGTATGAGTTTATTAAAAACTCATACATACAAAGTCTATCATATGCAGCAGACTATAAGAAATAAATAAAAAAAAGAAGACTAGGTACAAATTAACATATTTCATCATTTTAGTCCGATGAATGGGGCAATTCTTTGTATGCACACCCTAACAATAATTCCTCTGTCGCTGAAACTTTGCTGTGTGATAAAGTAAGGTTTATAGATTACGGTTGACAAGATATCTAGTATTTCTTTATTTTTAAATTAGGTATTTCTACCTAAACATGAAAATCACTTATAACATTCGGTGGAAAATTGCTCAGTCTGAAATTTCTTCGGTATATGTTAGTATACATTAATAAGTATAGATATGTAACGGTATCCAGGAATATTTCGATTTCGGTGAGGCAGAAATTAAATAATATCTGTTTTTTTATCACAACTTTTTCAGGAAAATTGCTCAGTCAGTTTTTATTTTTTTGTATATTTATATGTAACTTTGCAGTATCACACTGCAAAGTTTCAGCGACAGAGGAATTATTGTCAGGGTCAAACCCCTCACTGACTGGACTATTTAGCCAAGTCAGTCATTCAATACAAGTGCAAAAATTCAATCAAGCAATGTCATCTTAAAATAGAATTCAGTTTACTCCCATTTATTAATATAGTCAAGGGTATTTAAAGTGTGCTACCTTATTATTAATTTAATCTTAAATAATTATCTTTTATTTTATAAGGTAACACGCGATAAATACCTGTGACAATATTAATAAATATGTGTTCTGATGTTCAAGGCTGTATTTGCCACTGATACAAATTATATAACTTTGTTTTGATAGTGATAGTTATTTTGATGGTATTATAGTGAACTTGAAGCATTTGGGGACGAGCGGGAAAAAAACTTCCCGCTCGTCCCCATTCAAATGGTAGTGGGGATGAGCGGGAAAAAAACTTCCCGCTCGTCCCCAGTGGGGACGAGACGTGGGGACGAGCGGGAATAACCCCCAAATTCAGACTTCTTATATTTGCTAGCTTCATACCATTAGCTGAGTTTCATAATTTATAATGACTCTCATTCTTTTGATAGCCCAATCTTCTTTTACATAATTTGAGGAAACAATGGTCTATAATTAGTCCGATGAACGAGGCAATTCTTTGTATGCACACCCTAACAATAATTCCTCTGTCGCTGAAACTTTGCTGTGTGATAAAGTAAGGTTTATAGATTACGGTTGACAGGTTATCTAGGATTTTTTTTATTTTTAAATTAGGTATTCCTACCTTAACATGGAAATCACTTATAACATTCGGTGGAAAATTGCTCAGTCTGAAATTTCTTCGGTGTATGTTAGTATACATTAATAAGTATAGATATGTAATGGTATCCAGGAATATTTCGATTTCGGTGAGGCAGAAATTAAAGAATATCTGTTTTTTTATCACAACTTTTTCAGGAAAATTGCTCAGTCAGTTTTTATTTTTTTGTACGCGTAAGGTTGTTTAAACGAATCGCCTTGCAGAGTTATCTAAAAGATTTGCAGTTTCGTTCATAGCTTTATGGTTTTTTGGAAATAACTTTCGGCGGAAAATTGCTCCGTCCTTTTTTATTCATTTATTAGTTAAAGTACACTTAAATACAACAGCATTTTCAAGTATCCAATAAAATTTCGGCGTAGCATACGCATTTTAGACTATCAACATTACGCGTACAGCCGCCGGGAGCTACTTTTACTACATCTTGAGACAATAGTTTTGATCAATGAGAATCAATATATATATAAGGCAAATATCACTCACCTACTTGCTGACTCATCACGATATCTCAAGAACGAAATAATAATAAATAATGTTTCTTTCAGCTTCTAAGTGCTTGTAAGTTTAATATTTGTATGAAAAAAGTTAGAGCCAAATTGAACCTAACGCCTACGCGTTACAGCATATGACATCACATAGAAGTTGAAAGCCGAAGCAAAATCGTAAAGTTTCTCAGACGAAAAAAAATGAGAGACAGAGTCGTCGTGAACAAACAGCTACAGAGGGTCCACTCAGAACATAGCGCCATTTCTGGTAAGCACACATTGACTTTACGTTTACATGTATTCTCACGCAATCTCGAGCAGAGCTCAGTCGCGACTATAATAGCGAGTGCAGGCATTTGTCACTTGTTAACAAAATGAGTAGCGGTATTATTACGCTTGCAGTGTATTTGGTTGTTTAAATACAACCAAATGCAAACGTTCTTCACCTTTCCAAACGAGATTGTTTGTAACTTGTTCCAACTCCTAATAATCTACTCCTTTTCAAAATTCTGAATGAATACAGTAGCAACCTTAGTGAGTCAGGCAAGTTTAGGTAATTATTTTCAAGGACGGTGGGAGCGGACCTTCTGTCTATTTCTATATTTTGTGGTCTTACCTAAACTGTCAAATTTTGTAACGTGGATCATTTCTTCTTCGATGCGTTGGCTGTTTTTATGACAACTTCTAGGTGGCCAGTATGTTTCAATTGATTTCTAACGAGATTTAAAAAAAGTAAGACTTTACATACAAAATAAGCTTGCCAAGTGCGAGTCGTAAGTACTCGAGTAGGTGTGCTGACTGACGGTTTTGAATGTGGTAGTTTTCCATGATTTTGATATATTTTCAGTAAGTAATTTATTTTAATTTTTTATTCAAAAACGAGTTGAGTGTCCCTGGGAGAATTTTCAATTGCGTAATAGTTTTGATTGTTTTAACAGTCACTCGCGATAACTTTCGTTTAATTCTTCATCGTGTTCTCAATATTCTTATATTTTCCACATCTTTTTTACGTTATTTTGGAGATAAGTTTAAGGACAGCTACTTTTAGGCGTTTTTTTTCGGTGTAAAAGTGATAAAAAAGTTGCTCATAGTATCATCCAAAAAAAACAGAACAAACCAAAAACGACCTCGATAACCAAAAACGGAATGCGGATCCCTAAGCAAAAAAGCTGTGTCAAAAAAGGAAAAGCGGTATATCTGGCAGCCCTTGCGCGGAGCGCATGCGTGGTGCGGTGCCCCGCTGTATTATCAGAGGCCCAAACACGAACATCTAAAGTTACGAAGACACGATAGTAAACTTCAAATATCTACTCACAAATATTGAAAATTTCAAGTCACTCCTGTGTCACTGGCCAATATTTGACGTTTGAGATCGTCTCGATTGCGTCTCGGTAACATTAATTGTTCGTGCTGAGCCCACAGAACTCTGCGCGGTACGAAAATTGACTAAGTATGAAATGTTGATTTTTAAAAGTTTATGTGTTTATGTGTTTTGGCGAAATTTTATTGGATAACTTAAAATTCTATTATAATAAAGTATACTGTAACTAACAAATGAATAAAAATGGACGGAGCAATTTTCCGCCGTAAGTTATTTCCAAAAATCCATAAAACTATGAACAAAAAGGCAAATCTTTTGGATAACTCTGCAAGGCGATTAGTTTAAACAACCTTACAAGTACAAAAAAATTAAAACTGACGGAGCAATTTTCCTGAAAAAGTTGTGATAAAAATACAGATATTCTTAAATTTCTGTCTCACTGAAATCGAAATATTCCTGGATACCGTTACATATCGCACCGCTAGATGAAAACTCCGTTAATTCAAAAAGTAGGCATTTTGACTTAGGGGCATTTTCACTTTCCTGATTTGAATATCTACACGGGAAAATAACTCGCGTAACTATACCTTGAACGGTTGCCAATAGATGGCGCCAAACGTGCCTTTACTTGAATGAACTTGACTCGCACAGCGCAAATACTAAGCCGCCATTTTGAGTTGTCTTGAGGTGGTCATAGGTGCAGGACGTTTGCAAAGTGGGTGATTTTGAGTTGCTGGAGTTTACGTGTTTTTTTTAGGTAAGTTGCATTTTTTATTCCGAGTTGATTGTGTTTTACTGAATTTTCCCTGATAACAATCGGTATTCATTTTGATTTGCGGGCGTTTTGATGAATTACTATCGTAATATTTTTTTTGTCATTTCGAATTACTCAGATTTACATGAATTTAAATGTGTATTTCGATTTACGGTAGTTTTGTTGAATGAAAATTTAATCTCATTTATTATTGTCTGTTTAGTGAAATAAATACTTTTCTCACAAAAAATAGGTTGTGTAAGGCATTTTTTATTAGATTTTTTATACGGTTTAAAGTTTTGAAAAGCAGTAGATGGTATTTTTGTATTTTTTGAGTTGGTTGACTTTACTTGATTTGTTATTGAATATGAATCATTACTTATTTTTAGCACTATGAAAAGCCAAGGAAAACTCATGTTAGAAATTATACAAAAAAGGAAAAGCGAAGCAGAAAGCGCTGACCGGCCTGCTATAGAAATGTTAAGTAAAGAAAAGCCTGACTTACCACCTGAAGGAAGGTAAGTCTCATCTTGTTTTATTCTCACTTCCATTAGCGCGGTCAAAATATTGAAGTGATTAGAATCAAAATAATTTCATGTCCAACTGTGTTTCTAAGAGTAACTAAATTAATTAATTTTAATTTCAGTCCTGAACAGCCAGCAGCATTGGATACTTCAAGATTTGAAGAGATTGCCAGCAGCATTGGATTTGTTAAACTAATGTTGACTTTGTATTTAAATATACTTACTATAATTGTTTTATTTATTCACAACTACCTTCCCCAGGTTTTGAGTTATGCTAAGAACTCGTCAAAAAGTTATGTATTTTTTGAGGTGAAAAGTAACGTAATTCATTTTTTTTTTCAGGTTAACTAAAGTAAAACAAAATAGTGCACAAAAAAGTGGCTTATTCCCCCTACAAAACTAGGCTAACTAAAAAAATACCGTTTTTTACAGCTTGGTTACAGACAATATACAAATGAATTAATTAAACAAGGTTTAAAAAATGTTACCTTTCTGGAACAATAATAAGTTTTTTTTTATCTTATCTAGTTAGGCTTATATCACATTTTTTCCATTTCTGAAAAATTAGGTTTTTTGAGTTAATGGAGTTTTCATCTAGCGGTGCGATATGTATACTTATTAATGTATACTAACATATACCGAAGGAATTTTGGACAGAGCAATTTTCCACCAAAAGTTATTAGTGATTTTCATGTTTAGGTAGATATACAACATTTAAAAATAAAAAAAATCATGGATAACTTGTCAACCGTAATTTATGAACTTTACTTTATCACACTGCAAAGTTTCAGCGACAGAGGAATTATTGTCAGGGTCAAACCCCCTCACTGACTGGACTAAATCATGTCTGGCCAATGTTTACCAATAATAGAACATAATCAATGACTACCTAGATATATTGCAATTCTCATAAACATAAAAGCTGTTTCATTTATTGTCATATTGCAAATTACTGTATGAATCCACACTGACTTGGTCAAAACCCACTCGGATCAAATAACTCATAAAAGTCGACTTGCATCAGAGTTCACTCGTAATATTATCTTTGTCTCACTCTCTGGGTTTTGATGAAGCTCCGAGTCAGCATTGGGTAATAATATGCGGTCCGAGTCAACTCAGTACTCCAACATCAGTGTGTTTGCTTGCCACACAGTAGCAGCAAACTGTCAACGAAGGTAGGAAAATAAAGGCCAAACTTATTATGGCATGATTGGGCTATGTAATCGATTCATAGATTATTCAGTCTCCATAGGCACGTTCATGACAGGTTTGGGCAAGTTTTGGAGCAGGACGGATAGCTGGCCCTCCAATGGACCAGACTGGGCAACTATATTTGTCAGGTTCTTCTCGATCTGTAGGATGTCTTGATTGATTATCGCTGTTGACAAACACATTGGCCGGCATTAAAAACGAACATGATTAGCTTGTTTCTAGGACAATCTGTTAAAACCTGTAAACGCGGCTGGTTACAAGTTACCTGTGTCAACGAAGTGTACAAATTTTTGAAATTTTTGTCGCTGTTGTTTAGTATTCCACTCGCGTTTGTCTCTATTTCTGACGGAGCTTCAGAATCCATTCTTCAGAAAATAAAATTTAAATTAACCTGCAAAAGTAAACCGTACACAAACACAACAAACAAACTTCAACCAATGATAAAAAAAACTATTACTACTGTTTATCTGTCTGTGGATGAAAAGGACTCTGTGCCTGTGCCTTAGAATCTTGGAGCAAGGAACAAACTTAGAATAAGAACTAAAGCCTTATTCTGAAGCCTGTGCCATAGATTTAGTACGTATAAAAATTCCTTGGTCTGTGCATAGAATAACATGAGAACCACGGAAGAATGAATGTCAATGGAAGTAAGATTTAAAGCAAGCGTTTTTTAATTGTATCCGTCTCATTCTTATAAATGAATGTTTTAATGTGTTGGAACGAGAAAAGCATTTAGAAATCTGTTCTTATTTTATTTGCATCGTACCAGGTTTTTGGGTCCATTTGACGTCATGTTACCACTATTAAAACATTACATCAAATTGAAGAGGTCCAGCTAAATAGCTAAATCACCTTGTGATTTAGGACATCTTCGTGTATTCGGGTTATGTTTACATGTGAACGACGTTTTGACAGGAACGAAAAATTATAAAATTTTGTTGTAATACTGCGACTTACAATTAAAATTACCATAAAAAGGCAAGCAAACTAACAACAAATGGCATGTGCAGTGCCGGGATGTAAATCCCATTCCTCCACGAGACAAAACAATGATGTGAATATAAGTTTTCACCGGTAGGTAAGTTATTTTGTTTAGGTAGGTAATTGTAGATTAGGGGTTTAGGGGTCAGGGTTATATGTGTTTGGGGGCTATTTGTATACCAAAGTACCATCACATAATCCTGTTTTATAAGGATTCCTTGTAATTTTTATGCAAAAAATACAAATAGTATTGGTTATCATAGTGTTGTACCAATGCACCTGATACGATCGACTATCGATAGATTTTACGCATATAAACCACGCGGCTATCAAAATGGGGTGGAACCTTTTCAAAGTAAATATTTTAGTCTTATCGTTGCGTTTTTCTTGCAAGAGTATTTCTTTCGATTCTTTCCTCAAGATATTATTTATAAAAAAAAATGGCTAGAGGCTATTAACAAACCAGATTGGATCCCTAAAGATAGACGAATCTGTACCACACATTTTATTCGAGAATACTTTGTAAAAAAATTGATGATTTGAAATGGCGGAGATTAGAGCCTGATGCAGTACCCACGCTCTTCTTACCGCTAAATCAACAATCCAGTCATCAAGTCAAAGTAAGATCCTACTCCAACGTTAGTTTTCAAGTTAGAATAAGTATATTTTTTGTCTAATGTAATGCTGGTTTATTTAACATAACATAGCGCCCAATAGTCATATACGTTGTCCTGATCCCACACTAGGATTCCCTGTGTCGTGGTTATCAGGAACTACGAGTACCATGGTACCATAACACCCAGATCCGGAACAAATATTTGCAGATCATACAAATATTTGTCCCATAGCGGGAATTAAACCCGCAACCTCTTGCATCTCAGCCGGTTACTCGCCCGCCGCGCCATAGTGGTTGTTTATATCTGCTTAAATTGTTTATAAATGTCTAAACAAGACTCGCTCGTCACATCTTTGCTACTCACTCACTTGACCATCGGTCGACTCAGCTTGAGTTTTTGAGTTCTGAACGTTCATCTATACAAAAAACATCTTCATCTTACTTTACGGCATCCACGGGAGGAGGAGGGGTCTATTTTAGGCCGGACACACCACGGCAGTTATGTGTACCTATCTAGTAAGCTACTGTAAATAAAAAAAAGTGTGTTTAATTATTATGGTTTTATTTGATACCTGCCTCGCATATTTGCAAATTTTGTATTTTGAATATAGTACCTAGGGCCGGTTTCTCTTAACTGTTGGAAACCATCAACGATGAAATTAACTATTTAATCATCATCATAGTCAATTATTTTATCGACAAAAAATATTTACCTACGATGATGCTATGTTCCCTTCACTAGGGAACATAGCATCATCCTATGACAAATATTTAGCGGTACGGAAAGGAAAACAGACTGTTCTATGACAATACATTGGTCTATCTCTAACATAGTGCCTTCTAGTATAGGTGTAAGAAGCAACACACTATAAACTTCAGCAGCTATTTTAGTTGTACTTCCATTGGATTTCTTCTTCCATGATTTTTAAGTTAGTGAATTGGGCCTTAATCCTCTTTTAATTAAAAAAAAGGAGGTTCTCAATTCTGTCCTCCATTTTTAACCAGCTTAAAAAAGGAAGAGTTCTCAATTCAGTTGTTATGCCTTATTTCTTCTTGATGGCTTGTCCTATTTGGTTAGTATTTTCTTTGCTGTGATGAATTTATGTGAATGAATTTTACGAATATAAAACTGAATGATTTTTTATGGTCTCGGGGCAAAATCAAGCAGAGCTTACCCGGTGTAGCCCAATCAGCTAACCCGACATTAGCTCTAGCTTTAGGTACTTACATGTTATAACTTGAATAATATCACAATGTGTTCCTCATTTATTAATTAGACAAAATGGTAAAAAGGTCATTCGGATCATCCACGCATGGTACAAGGGGCTTTTTGAGTTCAACACTGCTCGGAACTTTATAATGCGACTCTCTGTTATAGACCGTTAATGATTGGTAATGAATAACTTAATATTTATTCTATGTTAGGATAGGATAGGATAGGTCCTATCCTATCCTAACATAGAATAAATATTACCTATTAAATTAAACCTACCAATTGAATTGAGCGAAACGTTACGTTACCTATTATACCTAGATACATGTAGTAGTCATTTTATTGTTTGAAGCGGGGGCTAGAATTGCGACGATAGCGTACACGCCTCTTTCACCACGCGACCCACTTGACGAGCGCGGGCGCATGCCGGCAATAATTACCACAGAATACTTCTTGCGGGCAGGTAGGCCATCCATACAACGCCAGCGACACCAGACACATTGCCACGAAGATAGATTCCTTCTGAGAGCGAGGGGTTTTCACGGCCGTTTCAAATCATGCTTTCAGCATTGAAAATAGATGGCGCTGCTCGGTAACGTAACTGTCAAGTGTCAAAATAAAGTGAAATGTCAACATCGACAACGTAGAAATAATTTTCGTTCCGTGGTATTTATTTTTGCCTACTTCTAAAAACACCACGAAATCACTAGCGCACACTCAAGAAGCAATCACAAACAGAATAATATGACTAATAGCCACAGACTACTTAGAATAATAGTTTTGTAACGAATTCACCACAGACAATCTTGATTGATACAGTTGAGTCAGCGCCATCTAACAAACCAATTTGAACTACTTTTTTTCTTTTTAATCGAAGATGAAAAGCCCTCAACGGCAAGGATTTTGTATGGTGACACCGATGAGCGCCCCTAGCGTACACTCTGTGAACCTCATTTTCCATACAAATATCCGTGTTCAAAAAACTCAGAATCAGCAGGTCTCGGGGCAAATTACCGAAGACTCTGGTGTATTATGATGGAGATTCATTCGGGTGCGTGATCTGTCTCGCGCAAGGAACATAATACTCTCTAACGAGAGGGGTCTCGCGTGTGCGACATCTTTTTCAAACTTACGAGAATCATTTTTCTACAAGAAGGTCGTTCCATACGGCAACAGGAGGTACGTATACTACCTACGACAACACGTCCTTGCTAAATAGTTACTTTCAAAATTTGCTTGCGACATTATGCTAGTGCAAGAACGAAATCTAATTGAAGTAATACTTAGGTACCTAGACATGCATATTTCTTCGTCTGAATCAATGATGTTATTAAAAGTGGGTTAACCCACTTTTAATAACATCATTGGTCTGAGTGCATAAAAAATAAACATTAAAATTATGGCTGGGTAAAGAAGAAAAAAATTATATGATTATTATTATTATTTACCAATCTATGTCTACGCACTGCCATTATGTCCACCCAAGGCCACTACCATGATGCAATGACCTACGTATGTGCTCTAAGTTATCGTGTGCGTTATCCTAGCAAAATCTTGCGTCCTTTCAGGATGTGAATAGCACGAATAATTCGTATTTAATCTCCTGTAAATGTGCCTGAAATAAAAAATTTGTGCCTTCAGCCGTTTTTGAGTTAATCATGAAAAACAGATTTTGCTGGGGTAACGGTCTTCCAGCAAAAACTTTTTTCCCTAGTTGTGGTAGGCCAGCATAAAGTAGCTAGAAAGATAGATTTTAATTTGTGCTATATGTGCATCTAAACTCTGAATTTGTAAAAGTGTGTTTAATTATTATGGTTTTATTTGATACCTGCCTCGCATATTTGCAAATTTTGTATTTTGAATATAGTACCTAGGGCCGGTTTCTCGTAACTCTTGGAAACCATCGACGATTAAATTAACTATTTAATCATCATCATAGTCAATTATTTTATCGACAAAAAATATTTACCTACGATGATGCTATGTTCTATGACAAATATTTAGCGGTACCGAAAGGAAAACAGACTGTTCTATGACAATACATTGGTCTATCTCTAACATAGTGCCTTCTAGTATAGGTGTAAGAAGCAACACACTATAAACTTCAGCAGCTATTTTAGTTGTACTTCCATTGGATTTCTTCTTCCATGCATGAGAACAACCCGCAAAACCAGTGTTCGCTATCTCAAGAAGTATTGATAAGCTGTAATATATGCAAAAACACAATACAATTTGAATTTCGCGCCACTTGCGAAACGAAAAATATGTTTTTCTGGGTAATTATTTTATGAGGCTGGCCACACTCTCGTTTTTTTTACTTCTATGTTATGGATGTAAAACGATTACTTCAAGAAGGTTTGAGAGAGGTGACAAAAAAAAATTGATTCCCTTGAAGAGACAACATGACATGACAACATGGCATTATTTGCTTGATGAGTGATGAGTCATTACTCATCAAGCAAATAATGCCATCATGGTCATCACTGATGACCTTAGTAGAGACAAAATAAAAATGCATTTATTACAGGGACCATAATTGTTTATTACCAACATAAATAATAACAAAATAAAAGTTCAAAACATCCCAAATTAGGAAAAATCTGAAATCTTTTCGAAAACTGATACTACAGTTGAGCCATTTTCGGATGAAGTTAACTCTGAAGTTGGTAGATCATTGGCACCTTATGCTTAATAAGTCAATTTTGCGTTTCAACGGCTTAAATCAGAATATTCACCCGAAAACGTCCGAACTGTACCTACCCACGCGTAACTTACAACCAACACTACGATGGTACTTAAAACGTCAAACGTGTTTTGTTTTTTTATCAAAAGCTTTAAACAATTATTTTCTATGGTCATCAACAAAAGAAAATGGTGTGATAATGCTGGTATAATTATTTCGTTGAGCTTTAGCTACACACTTTATTAAATCCCATCATGACCTAGCAGATATCTAACAATGACGTACCGATGGAAAGATATTTTTTGATCGTTCTCACTTCTCAGTCAAAACACTGCAAAACTGAAATACCCATCCGGCTTTTTCAGCCAGTAGCTACACACAGTACCTTTGCTTCCTACTTATAGTAATTTTTCTATGTGCACATGGCACAATTAATAACAATAACCATACACTTAGTTTTTTCAATATTGTTCACAAACAAACACGACGCATCGAGACCTCCAGCTGGATGTTATTTATATTTATTTTATCAAAATTTCTTTCTTGCAACGACATCTAAGGAAAAAATAGTGGAAAGTTAAAGGTACTATTTGGTACTATTTAGGACTATTTATTGGGTGTAAATAAAATCCGCTATGTATGGGGTCGCTAACTATACGTTGCTCAAAGCTACGGACATGTCCACAGATTTATAAGTATAGTACTGACATGTCCACAGACTAAGGAGAGTACTACGTACAGACGGTAATGTGACCTCTATCGACACTATACCGTTGCAAACTTCGACGATGACAATGGTTTTTTTGTTTTTTTCGATCAATCGTTTGCTGCGCTATATTGTCTGTGGCGATATATTATTAGTAACTAGTAGAATAATGGATGAAACCATAGCTTGCTAAACGAGAATTTAAAAAGAAGTTGTGCTCAGGCATGATTTATAGTAAACCCTCAATTAAAATTTATGAACAGAAACAAGCAAAGTCAAAGTCAAAAAGAACTTTATTCATTGAAATCACAAGGATCATTTTGAATCGTCTTATATAAAATTAAATTACTCCTGTTCCAACGCGACCAAGCCGAGAAGAATCAGGCAACAAACTCGGCTTGGCTTACATAAATGGTCCGTCTTACCACTAGGTGAGAAGCGCCTGTGTGGTGCCTCGGAGCAAGGAGTTGCTGATACATAGTAAATGAGAACTTAAAAACCTTAGGAAGGTAGTCAAAAGTAAATAAACATCAGCAAAAATATGCAAGACAGCACACGCTACGCTTGTTATACTTATAAATAATAATCTAATACAAACATGTAAATAGGTAAGTACAGATATTGCAAATTTCCATTTTAGCAGTCGAGGGGCAGAGCGACATCAGGCCACGCGGCTTTATCATTAATATAGTCATCAAGAGTGTAATACGCTTAATAAGCAAATTATTTATTAAGTTTTTTATTTTTTTATTTCTTTTTGTATTTATGTAATGCCTTACATTGCATTGGCGGCAAAGATGATCTTTCAAGGCGAATTATGTCAACTCCTTTTAAAATTTTATTAATTACATTGCACCAATTAAATATGAATAGTTTTACTGATATACTTAGAAAGTATTCAAGTACAATTTCTTTATGAGATTCACAATCGAGGAAATCAAAGGAACATTCAGACAATACTTTTTGTTTAATATTTTTGCAAATATTGTTTTGGTATGCTTTTTGTTCTAAATATTCATTTGTCACCTTTGTTATGATACCGAAATTCCTCACGGCATATTCGGTTGGATAGGCTAATTTTCTTCTTTTTATCGACAAATATTCCCGTGCTTTTATCCAATCGTGGACATTGGTTTCTTCGTCAGTTGTAACCAAATTTTCTTTGCATTTGTTGCATTTAATTTTTTGTAAAAGTTTTCTAGTAACCCATCCAACGGTGTATGCTCTGGAGTGTACGTTTAATCTCTCTAGTCTTGCTTGGACCTGAATATTTTCAACAGTAACCGAATGTTGGTCTTCATTGGTTTGTTCAATCTCATTGGTATCATTATTTGGCGCATTGTTATCATTATTAAATGTTTTGAACAGTGACTGAATTGACAGTAATTCCTTGCCTGTATCATCCTCGCAGTTAAAAGTATTTGAATGGAAATTTATAAATCTCGTTATCAGCAGTGATTTGAAAGTGTGTTTGAACGCACTAACACTTGGGTCATTACTCCTATAGTTGTATGCCCTGACTTGGCCAAAAAAGTTTTCTACTGGGTCTGAATTGAAATAGCGAGGTCTCATTATTTTTACATTTTTCTTCTCACTTAGGTATTTCCAGACCCTTTTCAAGCTTTTAAGAGTAACAACCCAATTTTTTAGTGACGGAACACTTTTCTTTTTTTTGTCTTTAGTTATAAATGCTATCTTATTCAATTTTTTGATGGCATCTGTCCAAAAACTGTGGTGCTTTGATTTTGACGTCACAGCCCGCCGAAGATCCTTTGATTTCGTTTTATTATCTAGACCGCCAGCTCCATTGGCACTATCGAATAAATCATCCATAAATGATACTAAATCCGATGTATTCCTCAGCGTCGGGCTTACTGGCTTCCCATTAGGATATAAAGCTGAAAAATAAAAATGCCATGAGTATCTGATATAAAACTAAGCTTAAATGTCTGAATCCAAACATGCGAGAATCATTAATAACTTCGGGAATAGATAAAATAATCCCACTATTATAAATGCGAAAGTTTGAATAATTAGATGTTTGTTACTCAATCTCACTGTAAATTGTATTGTACCTAATTGTAAATTGTGCAATCATTGCTCTCAATCGCCACTTTTCTCCACATATATGTCAATGCTTTTCTCATACAAAAGTTACCGTTAAATTGTAATTGTAAAGTCTTTGATAATTGTAAATTGTAACTTTCATTTCTCCATTCATGCAAAATCAACCCTGACGCGGCTGCGCGCCGCGCCGTCTAATATTATATCGAACTTCTACTTACGAAACTGAGCAGTGTAGGATAAAGCAGCTGCAACTGTTTTACTAAAGACACGCACGCAGTTCTTGACCTGAAAATTATTAACAAACGAATTTAAATTAAGCACTTAATTCTCCTTATCTCCCGCACCTATTCTCTGTCCACACATCAACTATTATTTAGCTTCCGAATTACAATGATTGCCTCTAAATCACATGAGTATGGTATGCAGGACAAATGTTTGTATGATCTGCAAATGTGTTCCGGGACTTTTTTTTTTTTTTTTTTTTTTATGTTTGTTACCGCATATTTCCGGCATTTATGAACCGATTTGGAAAATTCTTTTTTTATTTGATTAGATATACTTCCAGATTGGTCCCATTTTTTTCAGAATCCAGTTCTGATGATGGGATCCATGAGGAATTGAGGGAACTCCTCAAATATTGTAGGCATACATATGGCGATTTTGATATTTTCAGCAAGACACCAAGCATTTGCATTCAGAAAGTATCATAATCCTTTCACCACTATGGTTCTTTCATCAAAAAAATTTCATCCAAAATTTTTTAGTCGTATAACAATGGCGGAAGTCGGTTTTTTAAATGAAAAGTTATTGTTAATTATAATATTGTAGTTCCCTAGCTAGATCATCATCCTGGCTCATATTGCAGACGATTTTACTGTAATACCAATATGAAGAAATAAATAAACGTGAATAGTACATAAATTAAAGCAAACCCTTCTTTTATGCCATCTAGTAGCCTGCGGTTTTATCGCCATTGTTCTCCCAAGGAAACTGAATTACGGGTTAAAAGTATTGTAAATTTCATATAAATTGGCTCAACCGATTTCGCGTGAAACCACAACCAGCACGACAATTATCCAAATAAACATTTTATTTTATATACCTATTTGCTTTTATTTTTTATATAGGTAGTACCATATCCTCATCATATATGACGACCTCTGTGGCGCGGCGGGCGAAGGTTCGCCTGCGACGCAGGAGGTTGCGGGTTCGATTCCCACCTATGAACAAATCTTTGTACGATCTGCAGATAATTGTTCAGGGTGTTCTGGGTATTTTTCTATGTATAATAAAAAAATATCTATCTATGCAATGTATTGTATTAATTATATCAATTACCGAGTACCCATAACACAAGCTCTGCTTAGCTTGGGGCTAGATGTTGTGTGAAATGTGTCCAGCATTTATTGATTATTGATTATTATATCATATCAAGAGCACTAACCAACATTTTCCCCTGCACACAACTGGTCTCTTTTTGTGTCTTCCAGAAGGTCATTCATTGCACATTGAAAACTAGAACCTTGATCGGAGACAAGTGCAATGGGCTGGAGTCCTGTTTCTGTTACGGCAGCTACTATATCTTTAATGATGGCTTTGAGTTGTAAACTTTTTGTCTGCCCTTCGCAGAAATAGAAGGCAATTGGCTGTTGCTATTTATGAACTGCTCCACGTATCATAAACACAAGGGCATGGTCTGCAAACTGGCTTATTTTTTCATTCAAATGTACAAAACCGTCAATTGTATCTTTATTGGAAGAATATGTTACTGCAGGTTCCAGGGCCATTTCATCGAACATAATTGTGCATAACTTCTTTTGTTCATTCCAGTCTTTTACCTAAAATGATAAAGGAGATTAGGGTATTTATAAATTTACCTAATATATAAACTAAGAGATAACACAAGGGGTGGGCAGCAGTACCCACCAGAGAACATAACACCAATACTGCAATCACCAATCCGCTGTCCAAGGTGCCCCCTATGGTAAAAATGCATACAACACAACCATTCTATGAGCAGGCTTATGTCCAGCAGTGAACTTATGTTGATGAAGATTATGGACCTTAAATAATATTGTTTACTAATATAATTTTACCTGTTCTTTTACAAGTCCAAAAATTTGTGGATTGATGCCAGCCTCTATGTTTAAATGGCTTATCATTTTCTTCAATGTAGTGTTGGAAGGCAAAATAAATATTTTTTTGAGAAATTTATATGATATATAATTTATATTTGTTTATAAATTGCCAGTCCAATCAATTTTTCATCCATTGTGAATCTTCTAGCTCTTTTATTTTTCGTGCAGAGTTTGACTTACATCCAAAGAAGATTTTTTGCCAATGGATTCATTTTTTTCGTCAGTTCTTGAAATGACGTCTCTTTGCTAAAATCAATTGCCCTTTTGGCCCTACATTGAAAATCCCTTTGGCGCTTAGCTTTTTGAAACTCTTTGTACAAAAGCTTGCATTTTGGAGTCAATGATTTAACATCTCTGATCAACCTCTTTTTGCTGAATCTACAAGGTGTGCGATCTGAAAAAAAAAAATTACAAATAAATATGTGTGATAATTAACTGAGAGGCAATTGATTAGCATTTTTAGCGTTCAAAATAACCATGTGTTGATACTCTAAACTCTAACTCAAAATGATTGAGCGGTACATACACTGAGCAATAAATACTTTTTGAGTGATAGAATATTAACAAAACAAGCATTTGTCAATCTAACTCAACATGCTTCTTATATCTTAGCTTTTGTAGGTACTTTATAAATTGTCAACAGCGAGCCTCAGAACAAATTCAAAACAGACAATAACTAATTTCATTTTCTGGGCTTCTATTTTCATATAAATCAGCATATTGTGTATGTAATCTAAGCAAGCATGACTTCAAATTATACTTAAATATCTATGTGCCTATTTTACATTTCAAAATCAGCAATAAATACTTGAATAATTATACTTAGTCCTAATGTGTATACTGCTATTAATCCTAAACTTGGTAAGCATAAAACTGACCTGGCTTTTCTTGGTTTGAAATTTCTTGCTGCTCAGTTGTCACAGTGGTGGTTCTCTCTGGCTTTTCTTGGTTTGAGATTTCTTGCTGCTCAGTAGTCACAGTGGTGGTTAACTCTGAAAATTGTATATCAATAAAAATGTTAAGTATGTGTCTGGCCTAAGATTAAACCAGGGCAGCCGCATCCACCTGTACTGAACACTGCAATAATGCTGCAATCACCAATCCACCTGCCAAGCGTATTTGTTATGGGAAATCTCCCAGAGCATTCCACTGGAGAGGCCTTATTTAGCATGGCCCTCCACTGGATACATGTAAGTCTATACTTTTGTATGAAAAATATTATTTATAGAAAAGATACATGCCTGGAATTAATACTCCGCTGCTCACTGAAGCGCAATAAGAATGATCACAGTGAGGCTGCCTCAAATATGCATGATCATCAAGGCTGCGGTTGTATGATGATGGCATTTGTTTTAGTGCTGAAAAATAGGGTATAATATTTTAGTCAATGATTTTCCTTTACCTGCTAGCATATTGGTGGTTAAAAACTACATAAAAATAATTTTACACCCAAAAAGTGGTTGAGCCCAGAAACTCATCCAAGTACTGGACTATGCAAATGATTTTCAACATACAAAAATCACATAATAAAGCTTAAAAATTACAATCAAACTAAGTACTTAATAAAAAGTTATAAATATACTGAAACTACCTACCCTACATAACTATAAAAACCTTATCTGATGAATTCATCCTAATAGAACCACACCAGAGATATGTACATACAGGACAGCTACGGGTACAGATGTTGCGTTTTCTAATTAGAGGAGAACAGTGTAATAATGTGTGTGTGTGTTGTTTTACCTGATTCCGAAGAACTGCTTGATGGGTTTCCAGATGAAATTTCCAAGTTAGTAAACAAAGCTGGATATGCACCAATTCTTAGACGAGTAGTTGTAGTTGAAATAAACCGTTTTTCAAAGTGTTTATGACAAACAAAGGCTTTGTTGATCAAACTGTCCATCCTTTTCAGTTTTTCGCAATTAATATACTGTAACCACTGATCCCGATCTTCCTTTCTTACAGGAAATCTATGTAATCTAACGTCCTGTCGTTGGCTACAACATTTGGGAACACAACACTGGCGAAACATTTTTGGTAGGTATTCGAGCCGTGCGTGATAGGTATGTATGAACAAAGTGAATTAAAACCTGCTAAAATCCACTGAATCCTCTTTCATCCGAATTAAACAGAAAAAAACACCCAAATAATTTGAATATCAAAAACTATCAACACGCCAAAGTAACACGAAGGAAACTGAAGGAAGGAAACAAAATGGCAGCCAATACTGCTGACACAGATTAGGATTAATAGCAGTAAATTGTCAAAATCTAAGTTTGCACCACAGATTATACACCATTCTGTACGGTCAAGTCATTAGTTAGGAACATTGCGGGGCGTGGACATGTCTAAAGTCTAATCAGCAGGCAGGTGGGTAAATAGCCGAAAAAAACCCAAAATTTTATGATAAAAAATCTATCTGCATCGTAGACAGAGAAACCAACTACGATCTGCATCATGAAAGTGAAGAATTTTGGGTATTTATTTATTTGTTTTCGATAGCTCCAAAAAACTTCAATATTAATTTAATGTGGATGTGGGGTTCGTAGATCACGTAGGAGGTAGGTAGTTAAAAGTTTCATAGCATGACCATAGCAAACATTGTGTAATTTACCTTATAAATTATAGCAAACAGCCATTTATCATTGTACTATTCTATGATCCTGTTATTTGATTTGTCCGTTGACTTGCCACGGAATTACTCTAGCATCTGGCCAATTCTGGCCAGTCATGCTAGAGCAATGCAGATATCACACATATTCATCTTAGAACTTGTTTAAACCATGTAGAATTGTCAAATGCATGCCTTTCTTATTTAAGTGCAATTGGGTATTCTTCCTTTCGTTGCCCACATGATATTTTAAGCATGCACCAACATGAAACATAGCCAATTAACCCAATATAGATAAGGCCCTCATTCTGTCTATTTTATGTTATTATTTTAGCCTTGGCAATGAACATCAATCAATCTTAAAGCTCTTATTTTTCATGCACATCTAATTTTAAGTTGGTTTTTCAAGACAGGCTGGTGTCTCACTTTGAGCTGTATTGTGCATTGTCCCAGCTATCCCTAACCCAACCAGCCCAGCTTGAAGTAACGGAGCTGACCTTTGCGGTGATGGTGCATATTTATGTGCACCTTGGTTGAGATTATTAGTACATTAGGACGAGCTGTTTTAAATGAATGTAGACAAAGTAGGTAATGCTAGCTAGCAATTATTTGTTTGAGATTTGAGTAACTTTAACCAATCCTTGACTTGGTTGGAGGCAGATTCTTGGGTATGAATTTGAATTCAATTCCAATTCTACTAGTTCAGGATCACCCAGATCCATCTGTTAAAAGATTTTTTTTCTAAGATTCTTACTTCATTTTTGGATGTCTCGTCTTGTGTTGTGTATATGCATGAGTGTAACTGTATATCCTTTCAAATCGGCATAATTATGAAGATGTGTTTATTGTGTGAGTAAATATCTGATCAGACTGGACTGGGACAGGCTCCATAACCTAATCCTGGCATCCCCATTTCGTTATCGGTCAGCCAGATGCTCTGTACCATTCTTTTATTGTGGAATAGCAAAAAAACAACTGTTTTCCCTGACAAATAGTCTTCAAGTCAAAGGTATCTAGACAAACATGCTACATCTTCATCCATATTGTCACTTTTTATCAGTAATTTTGAAAGTTTTGGACTTAATTTAAAATCATTGCATGCATTGTACTAGATGTGTTTAACTGTCGACTGTGCTAATGAATGATGGATGACCTCGAAGGCTCTATTATCTTTGATTACTGTAGATTGCCATGAATCCTTATAATGTAAACCACACAGTACAGGATGCGAGTAGGTCGCTATCGCCATCGGCGCCGGCCGGGCTGGCGTCGCGTCGTCGCCACTGGCTCCTCCCCCGTCCCTGAGTCTGCATCCTGCCTGTGTCACTCTAAATCGCCTGTTATTATAAAATTAGCTTTATCGCGCTGCCTTAAGGTTCCTACTGTACACTGACGAACTTATGGCCTGTTTCAAAATCCCAATTTTTTTCTGGTTTAGGTATTGTTTAAAAAATCTAGAAGTAAGTTTTAATAAGTCTTTTCCAATTAAATTACAAAATTTATTGAAGACCTGACTAGTAGTTTTTAACATTCATTTGAAAACTACACATTATAAACTAGTTTTTGAAACAATGAATCAGAAAAAATTTGGATAGGTTTGAAGTGTAATTTATACGGGGGGAAGGCTGCGTAAATAGTCAAATGCAAATTATGTCGGCTAAGTAACAAAAACTTTTGTTTTCAATATGATGCACATTATTAGACATTTTTTTTTTTTTTGTTACAATCACTTGCAAATTTTTGAAGGTTGATTGCCTCTTTCGAGTAGCGCGTTGTATTTTGTATAAGATTTCTTGTTTGCTTTACACAACCTCCGCATCAGATATATTCGTGGCATGCCGGCGCAGATCGCCTAGTTTCTCCAAAGCTGCTTGATAGCTCGCGCGTGCGTGCCGTAGATTCAACATAGTCTCTAGTACGTTCTATAGCTTAGCGTCGTCGGTCAGAGAAACGACTTAGTAACTACCAACCTACTTACTATTATTTCTTCTATGCCCCGCATCAGTTCTCGCTACCCTTAGCTTAGATAACATAGCAACCCCTCTTGACGGGCGGGCTACTTGGTGTTTGGTTGAGTTGATCTCGTAAAGTGCTTGTGTAGCTTTCCATACAAAACTGGATACATCTGAATTGATATCGAATTTTAACAAAACTGTGTCTCATTTTTAAGCCAGTCTAGTTTAAGGGATAAGATCTGTTTTGGGGAATAAGAGATATATCAGTTTAATAAAGTTATTTCAACCAGTAAATATGTTAGTCAAATCAAGTGACCATAAGGATGTGTGATTAACGCTCGACCAAAGAGACATGACAGAGAAAGATGTCGTAGACTTTTCTACAAGTTTCGAAACAGCCAATACGGAAGATGATGATGCCAAAACAGCTCAAGAAGTTATAGTAAAAGACTCTAATGAAACCAGTGCCAATCAGCCAGCATCCAAATATGATAGTGCCATATCTAAAGAACTTACAGAAAGCGTAAAAGGTGCCATATCACCTAAAGAAAGTACAAACGGCGAAGTAGACGAAAACAAAGAAGGTACTGAAGACCAAAAAGCTAGAATAAGTTGGACATTAGAAGGAGAACAGTTCAAAGTGACATGGAGCCTGCTAGAAGGAGTTGCTACGTCGAAGGACTTCATCGCGCTATGTCTTGTAGGTGAGTGTTAATTTTAATTTGTTAGCCCTTTTACAAGCCGGATATTATTTAAACATCGTAACTGCTACAAGACAACTGGATGGAGGCGGCCTTATAGCAGTTTATGGAAGAGGCCTATGTCCAGCAGTGGACGTGTTCCGGCTGATTTTGTTTAATAATTAAATGTATATTGTGACATACATACAAAAGCTAGATTTTCGACTTCTTTTATCCCTCAAAGTTACATCTCTTGGGCTGGGCACTGCGGTTTTGTTGTACCTGACCTACAAGTTATGAGTAGGTACATGCGGTCCCTAACCACTGCTCTGTTCGTATTCTAACTGTTCAAACGGTAACCGGCGTTGGTCAGTGCTATCATTTCAGGAAACGGGCTCGTGTAGATACTCTCGGTCGAGAGATTTGTTTGTGATCTTATGATGACTGGGCTGATTCTTATGGCAATACTATCGCCGTGTATGGATTCAATCTCACAGCAAATATAAACGCGGCAAACCCGACGATCGTATCAATTAATGCCCTATTTCAAAATGTAATTTCGTCCTTAACTCTTACCAGGATATAGAAAGCAATTCTGCCCTATAAGGACTGCTAAACCACCTGGCGCGGTCTTGGAATTATAGCCTACGTACAAGTATACCATCATATGAAAACATTGAATTGTTAGATCATGAAACTTGTTTCTGTTATTCATTACAATCAAGCTTACAAGTTGAAACACCCTTTGTTACAATTCACTAATTGGCAATAGGTTTAACTACCTCCATTTACACAGCTTTATTGAGATTAATTGTCCGCTTCGTTGAGGGTAAGTAAGATAGTTAATAATAGATATCAAACGGGTTCAATGCCGAAACTTGTGAGGTCATCTACCGGTTCTGAATACTAATGATATTGACGAAACATGAAGCGGCTCACAACACCGCAAAGCATAGGCACGTGCTATGCAATCGCATTGTTACATAAACCGCCGGCGAGTGCTTAGAGCCTTTCACCGACACTGGTGGCGGGTAATTTACTTGCAAAGCTATTATTGCTGTAAATCCGCCGAGCGGTGGCGCAACGGGATCTGATGAGACAAGCCGCCAGTTGCCGCAGTTTTGCGCCTAGCGGGACTACCTTGGCCCGAATAGAACCTAAGTAAAATCGTCATCATTCTCAATTGCCATGGGATTCTTTACATTTATTTATGTAGCCGTCCAAAGTATGATGATAAAGGCCTCCGTAGCAAAAGTGCTTACAATTCAACTCTCGAATTTCTCCTACTTTCGCTTCTGCAATCGGTTAAAATTGTGTCATACCGCGCTGTCGCAATTGTTGCGCACTCGTACTGTATGACCGGTTAAATTGTAATGCAAAAGGGTTTATTATCTTCTGCTGATTGACTTGTGTAGCCTCGTTACCGGTTAAATGTGCTGTTTCATTTCCAAATCAACCTTGCAATCGTCATTGATAAACTGAGCCAGTAAAACAGGTGTTGTCAGCAGGTTCTGTGCCATTAACCAATTAATTACTCACAAATAGTAATTTGGCGTAATGTCTCCAAAAGGTCATGCAGGTCAGAACACCAGTGGGACTGCATGAATGGCTGTGGGCCGGCCCCGCGCACCTCACTGTGTGCCCCGCCACTCGATTTGTGAATGAACCCCCACTGGCGCGTGCTGCGGTCTTGCTAGTTGCTCCGCTCACGCCTCAGTCGCGCCGTTGACGAACGCGCTAACGCAGCGCACGTCCCCGTTTCAAATTTTGACGTTTAAAATTTTAAAGTCGCAAGAGTTTGTGTTTCTGTACCCCAATGACTGTTGACATTTGAGTGATAATTCTCCTGTAATATTGGATCAGATTTGTGCGTGTACGCACATCATTGTGTCTACCAGAAAAAAACCTGCATTTGGGAAAGCCACCAGCGGCAAACACCAATTGACGTATACACCGTGAGTAACCAAAGCGAAGTTTTCTTTCATTCACCACTTATTAAATCAATGCTGACTACTTTTCTATAAGGCATGAGGCGTAGGCCTACATGATCATTGAAGGAATAACACGACAGTGGGTTCTAATGTAGGTGGGTGCCCATGCCCACGTTATTCAAACATAGTAGGTGTAGTACGCCATCTAGTCTTCTCTATATGTATAGAAATTATTTTTAAAGAAGTATTCAAATCATTTTGACTGCCTACATTTTTAAATTTCGTATAATTATTAGCCGTTGCCGAATATGACACCTTGATGGTGTCCTATTCAGCAACAGCTCATAGACATCATAAATGTAGACAATTTGCATATCTTCAAGCATGTCTATATTATAACTATGAACTATATGGATCATAATTCTATTAAATAATTCAATCAGACTCGTAAAATAATATTTCTGAGATATGCCGGTGTTAAAATCACCTTCAGTCTTCATTGCAAATTTTTGTTCTCACCTATAAATATCCAAGGCTATAACTTCTAACAGGACAGATGCTTCAGTTTTGTTTATAAATTGCGTAAAAAATGGTCAGATTTTAGGCGCCGTTACAACACAATAGCCAGTTTTAAGAGGCGCTAACCGACTTCTACCTGGATTCAATTCTCGCCAATTTTTTCCATGCACCTCGCAAGCTATCACGTCGTTTTCAAATTGATGAGTCCCTATTGTTTGCTCGGAGATATCGATCGGTCTCGGCACAACACCGATTGACATTTTATTTATTTCCGTAGGGGTCAATTAACCGGCTGGCTAGCGCACTTTACGTAACAAAATAACTCTAAACCGTCGAGCTTTGGCAATTTTGTAAAAATGAGTTGTTGACTTTCGAATGCTTTGAAAGTAGACTCATATCTAACCTCGGCTTTCTTGGTGTCGGCCGCTAGCGTTAGAGCGTAAACTGTGAGTCCGGTGGGATTAATAAAGCGGCCACCCATCAGAGGACACATCAGCACCAGCGGATATTATATTGACACGCCTCAATCGGTACACTCCTTCATCCCATTCCTGTTATTACTTTCTGTATTAGATCCAACAGCGTTTTCACTTGTGTCCGCAGATAATATTAGTGCAAAAGCATTAGGTGCTTACAGGGCTTATTAAGTTGCAAATTTGCAATGTATGATCACTCTTTTTATGAGAATGTTAGCCTGTTTTCTTTTCGTAATCACCGTCTGCATTAGCTGCATGTACTTAATTGAGGAAGTAGAGAACCAGGAATGCGATGTTATCTTATAAAATTATCGAGGAACGATATCTTTACGAAGGTTTTATTAAAGTATACTGCGGAAACCTCATTGAGTTAGATAATGTTCTATTGATACCAAACTAGCAGTTTTCCGTTTCGAGAGCTGCAATCAAATGCTACTTGTATTATACCTTCTATATATCAAAATTTCTTGCAATGTTTACAGAATTGTTAACCATTTCTGATAAGATTTTATGATATCCCAAAAAATACCAACCCTGGCGGGTGTCTAACCGGCGACAGTCTCCGTGATACGGAGATGAGTTAACCGCTGCGCCACTGGTCAACTCCTCGGCTGGTCGAAATTGTGGGATGGTATCACCGACTCAAACGCGCCGTAGCTTTACTTACAGGGGAAACATTACAGTTATCCAAGCCTGTTCAATAACTAAAGTTAGTTTAGTTCAATTGACGAGAGGAGTCGCATGTTGCTTTTATTCTAGTTATTAGTTCCCGTTAACTATAAAATATCCTATAAACAGTACCAATTAAGCTGTACATTATCTAGTCGACCATTTTAAATTGAACTATTACGAAATATGGTGGTCAGCGGAAATTGAATCTCCTTATTAAATAAGTTCCCCTTTTTAGGGTTGCGTAACTTAAAAGGTACCAACGGAACCATTATAGAATCACTCTCGTGTCCGCCTGTCTATGACAGCCTATTTTCTCAGAATGTACTGGACGAAAAAAGTTGAAATTTGGTACATATACGCATTTAGGTGACGCAACAATCATAGACGTATAGCGTAAAGCGTAAATAAACGAATTCTGATTTTAGGAGATAGTTTATGGGGCAAACTAGAAAATTTAAAAACACTTGTTTTTATGTTCATGTGACGTGTCAAATGAAGGGCTCGTTATGAGCATAACATAATTTGTTTTTATAATTTTTAAATGTATAGTTAAAAATATATAAAAGAAAATGTACGAAAATCTAGCATTCCCTCCGCTAGTGGTTACTATGGTAGCCTACTTGTACGGCACTCTCCACATCAGTCCGACTCGCACTTGACCGGTTGTTTGTGTTTATCAATTTAATTTGTCAGTTGTCATACATACCCCTACAATTAGAGAGTATAATACATTTCCAATGCACTTTTTGTATCGTCCGTCTTTTGTTTCTCTGAGATAGACCCGTCTTGGACTTAATAAATTCAATCTACCAACTCTATTTACATTTTAATTTCCTCCGTAAAATAATTAGGTATATCTGTATAAATAGTACAATCATTAAATATAATTACATCCTGCTCCTATACACATATTTCTCACAATTGTGTTTTAGAGCTCAGAAACATTGCACAAAAACTATTGATTCCGATATCTGAGGGCAGAGAATTGGTTAATTATTTTAAAACTACACTGAAAGTTGACCGAATCGAGACTGAATTGTGAATTGACAGAAAGTTGGTATTCTGTTCCCTCATAATAACAAGTTAGTCTACTTTGGATTCACGGTGACTACCATTAGAGTAGGATAGTTATGTATAGGTATTTATCATTGGAAAGAGTAAAGAGAGACTCCATCTATTTATTTAAGCTAAAATTATCAAAAAAATTTTGAATCGGTCAAGTTTCAGTCACATTTCGATATAATCACATTACCGTGTTCTATTTTAAGTTACAATAATACCATTTCTGACATTTAAGACATCTACACTAGATCGGAACGGAACGTGATCCGAACTTTATTTTGACTAATTTTTATTACGAGAATTGGGCCTCTGATAGATACTTCATTATTATTAATTGCCTACCTACTGTTGTTTGTAACATTCAGCACACATCCACCCAGCGAGCAAATTTTGCTTGCAATAGGGAAAAAAAATAACTTCTTTGCTTTTCCATTGAGCGACTAGCTCACGAAAGTTTCGTCTCTAAAAACCATCACTCAAGTGCCGTTTTTGTGACTTGTTATTATACAAAGAAACTGCGAGACAGTTTCTCACGGGCTGAATCGCATTGAGAAACACTTAGTCTCCCACTGCCAAGTTTTTAATGATTGGACTTTTAATGAGGATTTCTTTGTTAATGTGTTTTCTTGAGTAATACTGCATCTACGGAACGCATCCTTACATCACACTGTTTTTTTGTACAAAAAGTCTTAACATAACACCCAACAATCACATACATGACTCTCAGTGTCGTGGGTATCAGGAACTACGAGTGCCTTGGTACCACAATACCCAAACCCGGAATATATCTAAGTAGATCAGAGAGCAAACATTTGTCCCGCAGCGGGAATCCAATCCTGTTGCGCACGAGTCAACCTCTGGGAGACCAATCATGAACTACTGACACGAGAAAAAGAAGAATTGCAATATGCAGACTTCATTATCGACATTTAACGTTATGGTATCTGTTGTACATATACCCAATATCGTTAAAAAATACTCCTCGACACATCGTAAAGACATTAAACTTCACACTCGCGAGAGAGGAGCATTGTTGCTGTGAAAAACACGAAGAGGAAGCTATAAATTATGTTCGAAGTTTATACGATCGTCCGGTAATGGGTTCTGTTCTGCGTTGGTTCAACGTCATATCTTTACTTCAGAGTTTCCATCATTATGGGCATTTACCATAATAATAATTAGCATAAACATTAGCACCGCAAGGAGAACATCAATAAAGCGTGGTGCAGCCGCATTCGTTTAAAGAATCTTTCTGATCACATCTTTACGATTGTGTCAATTAGGCGCAAGTTAGTAGGTATTTAGTTTGATTAAATCAGTTTCGTTTCGGTAATAATGAACCGGCTATTCCAACAAACGAATTCCATGAGTTGTACGCGCTGGTATTCAAATTGCTGTTCAAATAAAATAGTTTATTTAGAATTCCTTTCTTTGTTAACTATGTATGAAAACAAAAAAGAGGAAGTCTTTGGAATCGGAACAATGGCTCGGTTGACTTTAGAGCGGTTATTAATAATTGTCCCTTCCGGAACAACCCTCGTCTTAGGGTGGAATCCGTTCAAGCAAAAACGGAAGTAGCATACGTTCGCCATACCGTGTTTTCGTAAATGGCGGCACGGGCTGCACTTCCGGTTTTTTAAGGTGCTAAATATAGCTCTCTTGTGTTATAACGTGGACCATGGAACTTTTAACATTGTTTAATAATAAATAAGATGCGACCCTTATTCGTTCAAAAGCTAAATTCATTTGAATTCAATCACATATTATAGCTAAATCTGTTCAAATTGGTTAAATTTATTGTTTATTGCGTCTTTGTTTTCATATTTAGCCATTTCAGGAACGTGTTCTTTTACTATTTTAGCTCACAACAATGTAAAATCCTGATGATCCACGTGGATTTCTCATCCGCTGACTCAAAAATTTATATTTGTATTGCCAAAAATGTTCCATGAAAGAGCGAAGCACAATTTGAAGTTTGACTAACCCCAAAGTGAACGAAACGAGCCCTTTCAAGCTTTTTAAAACACAAGCCAGAATTGAATGAATGAAATGAAAGAAACTGTTCAATGGTCATGCCATGCCATTCAGTTATCTTCTTGGGATATTTATACGCAACGCGCATTGAATACAATCGCTGTCGTGTCCTCTGATAGAGTAATTGTATGCCCGACAAGTATTTACTGCCATGTACCATAGACGGAGGCTGACTAACTACGGAAGACAAGGACATTGATGGACGATGCTGGTAATCCAGTCAATGGAGTCACGTCCACGATGCTTTAAAACGTGTTCCAAAGTCTCTTTTTGCGGAGCTATTGTTCGGGGATTATTTTTTTGCTACCATAAGAAGATTAGTGAAGGGTAGAGGTGCTAATGCATGTGACTACGCATCCGGTCCGATGGGGTCCGTTAATTGGTCCGCGTAAAAGGGATATCGTGTAGTTCGCCCCGCGCCCTTCGCCGACATCCTGTCTCGCGACTTTGCCCCTTCGCGAGTACCATTCCTTCCCGTAGAAATCAAGATTTCTGCTAAAAGCTGAGACCTTTATTTATCCTTTCTCAATTATTGCACAAAACTACGTTACGTTATTAAGCTCGCTCCTTGGCTACAATGTTTTTCAAAATGCTTGCAACATAACTTTTCATTTAAAAAACCGACTTCCGCTATTGTATTCGACTAAATATTTGGATGAAAAAAAATGATGTAAGAACCATAGTGGTGAAAGGATTATGATAATTTTTGAATGCAAATGCTTGGTTTGTAGCTGGAAATATCAAAATCGCCATATGTATGCCTAAAATATTTGAGGAGTTCCCTTAATTCCTCATGGATTCCACCATCAGAACTGGATTCTGAAAAAAATGGGACCAATCTGGAAGTATATCTATTTAAATAAAAAAAGAATTTTCCAAATCGGTTCATAAACGCCGGAGATACGCGGTAACAAACATTAAAAAAAAAAAAAAAAAAACAACCGAATTGAGAACCTCCTCCTTTTTGGGCAGTCGGTTAAAAAGGCCTTGATTACCGTATAAAACGGTTGGGTTACTGTCTCACCGACAATCAACGCATAGTGCAGCAGTTAGTCTGAGACCTGAAATTCAGAGGTAATCTTCCTTTTTGACGACCTCTGTGGGCGCGGCGGGCGAGTCGGCTGAGATGCGTGAGGTTGCGGGTACGATTCCCGCTGCGGTACAATATTTGTATGATCTGCAAATATTTGTTCCGGGTCTGGGTGTTATGGTACCATGGTACTCATACTCTGATACCCACGACACAGGGAATCCTAGTGTGGGATCAGGGCTACGTATGTGTTGGGTGTTATGTTTATGTTTTTTGTGGTGTAGGGTAAAATACAAAAATTTCACGTGTTTAGGAGACGTTGACGTATGTCACTGCGTGCGTAGACGTAGTTACTATTACTTAATCTTCGCATGCATACGTTATCTTTCTCGCTCTAATGAACGCCTTGCAGAGAGCGACAGAAAGGTTGATGATTAATCGAAAGTTGACGAGGTTATATTGTGAATTGAATCAAAGTCAAAGTCAAAAAGAATTTTATTCATTGAAATCACAAGGATCATTTTGAATCGTCTTATAAACTAAAATTACTCCTGTTCCAACGCGTTAAATAACATAACATTACATAACACCCAACAGTCACATACATAGGTCTTGATCCCACACTAGGATTCCCTGTGTCGTGGGTATCAGGAACTACGAGTACCATTGTACCATAACACCCAGACCCGAAACAAATATTTGCAGATCATACAATCATTTGTCCCGCAGCGGGAATCGTACCCGCAACCTCTCGCATCTCAGCCGGCTACTCGCCCAGAGGTCGTCAAATAAATAATTACGAGAATTGGGCCCCAGTTCCTTGGGCAATATTTTATCTCTTAAAATGTATAATGAATGGAGAGACATTCTCATTCCCACGAATGTGCAATCAAATCATCCTGTCCACGGAACCATGGCTGTTCACATCTTCATTGCGATATGTAATCTGAGCTCGCTTCACGTTCCCATGACTTTTCTGGTTTGTGATTGTGACCATCCGTCGTTCCTGCTCATGCTCATCCTAGCATGTAGCTCCCAAACTGCTTGTTATGGCGTTAGGAGCTCACCAGGATATTTTTGTCTTACAAAAACGGGCAATACGTGCCATTTATAAAATGAAGTCGCGTGACTCCTTGAGGGAGCGTTTCAAAGAAATCAATATTCTTACAGTAATATCGCAATATATCTATGAAATATTATTACATACACATAAACACTTGGATAGTTTTATGATAAAAAGTGACGTGCATGGTATTAACACGAGAAATAAACACAAACTAAATATACCAAAATTTCGATTAATGAAAGTAAGTGGGTCTTTTATGGGGAATTCTGTACGGTTCTATAATAAACTTCCAGAAGGTGCATTTAAACTTCCTATTCGAAGATTTAAATCCTACATAAAGATGAATCTAATTAAGAAAGCGTATTACACTCTTGATGACTATATCACACAACAAATGCTGAGCTGGACGCCAATTTGTGCCAGTGTTGTATGACTGGTGGGTACTGAGAGGCACACTATTTTTATTAATGTAATGCTTGTCTTCTGTGTATTTTTAATAATCTTTGTTAATAGTCTTTGTCTTTTTCCCGTGTCATTCTTGTTTTTTTTGGCACAAATAAATGCTTTTTCTTTCTTTCTTTCTTTCTTTCTATATTAATGATAAAGCCGCGTGGCCTGATGTCGCTCTGCCCCTCGACTGCTAAAATGGAAATTTGCAATATCTGTACTTACCTATTTACATGTTTGTATTAGATTATTATTTATAAGTATAACAAGCGTAGCGTGTGCTGTCTTGCATATTTTTGCTGATGTTTATTTTCTTTTGACTACCTTCCTAAGGTGTTTAAGTTCTCATTTACTATGTATCAGCAACTCCTTGCTCCGAGGCACCACACAGGCGCTTCTCACCTAGTGGTAAGACGGACCATTTATGTAAGCCAAGCCGAGTTTGTTGCCTGATTCTTCTAGGCTTGGTCGCGTTGGAACAGGAGTAATTTAATTTTATATAAGACGATTCAAAATGATCCTTGTGATTCCAATGAATAAAGTTCTTTTTGACTTTGACTTTGACTTTGACCGGTAGCTAGCAAAAGGGATCTTACACGCGAACGATGTTTGCTTCTAATTTGGCTATTATTTCATCAAACTCAATGATACTTTGTACACATGTTCATTACACTAATATCTAGACCCGTGGTGCGTTAGTTTTTAGGGTTCCGTACCCAAAGGGTAAAACGGACCCTGTGACTAAGGGTCCGCTATCCGTCCGTCTGTCACGCAAGCTGTTATCTCATGAACCATCTTAGTTAGACAGTTGAAATTTTCACAGATGTTGTATTTCTGTTGTTGCTATAACAACAAATACTAATAAACAGAATGAAATAAATATTTAAGGGGGCTCCCATACAACAAACGTGATTTTTTTGCCGTTTTTATAGATAATGATACGGAACCCTTCTTGCGCGAGTTCGACTCGCACTTGGCCGTTTTTTTTTATTTATTCAATTGTATGGTTATCAAATCATAAAATGTGTTAAAAATTTCATTGAGTTAAATGAAAAAAAAAGCCATATTAGAAGCAAAAATCGGCGTAAGCGCCGTACCGGTAACCATCTCTTAAAAGCCATGTCCTAGGGTTATTTTAAAGGAAATTACTGGCGAACATTGGAAACCCAATTAATTATAACCGTTTTAATTTCGAATGCATTGCCTGTGCAATTCCCATTAGTTTTAAGTTCGAGGAACACTTTGATGGCGCAGATATTCTAGAAATTATATACACCGGTCTGGGAATCGAACAATTGTTTTTCTTAGAAATGGTGAATGGGCACGTAAGGTGTGGTGAATGGAAAGATAGTACTCATCGGCGGAAACAATAGGTGTTAACTTGCGCGGTTAGCGGCCTCCAAAGAGGATGTGAACTGATTACTGATATCTGTCTGTTGCTTGGAAACTAATACATATCAGTGCAGTACCTTCTGCATCTTTAAGACGAGGCTCCTTGACTTTGGAGTCACTTCGTTACATTCTCACTCGGTAAGGTAAAAGTTACAAAGTTGATGTTTATACAGTGATTACTTGAGAATGCGATCTAACGAAATCATAGATCAGAAACACGATTGGTAAAACTTTTCTCGATAGTTTTATTTTTTGAAACCGGTCCTAAAACCTTTTTTACGTCCATCCTTCGAATCTAGAAGTTATTGACGGTAAACTTTTTATACAATTCGGTAGAAAATCACAGCACGTAACAAAATAGAAGATGATTTATTTTTATATTTGCTACTTTTTAAGCAAAACGAAGTGTCACATGTCGCTTACGTCATTTACTTTTGAGTGCTTCTGATCTATCCCGCATCTTTTCTCGGGCTCAAGTGAGTAATAGCGCTATCACTTTCTAACAGGGGCTCATGGGCGGAGTTAGCGTGGGATTTTTTTTCAAGGAGTATCGTCTTAAGTATCATGTCTTCTTAAGAGGAGGTCCCCGGTAGGGCGCTTACGCCCTTTTGTACGCGAATGAAGATTGCTTCTATTGTGGTTATTATTTCATCCATACCGCACCACGGGTCTAGATATTAGTTTACTGAACATGTGTTCCTTCTCTTAAAAACGCAATGATGATGGACTTATTCTAATCTTCTTTTAGCTTCCTTCGCGTGTACGCCTATCGCCAAAAATGTAAATACTGTCTTAGCTTTTTGTTACCGATTTTTTCAACAATCATACAGAAAAATTAACGCTTTCCCAAGGGGGATAAGAATATCTCTGGATCATTATAAATCAATTTGCCATGAGCTATAAATGGTACTTCAGATCTTGTTTGAGTTCATACGTGTTTATACTTCGCGTACGATACCGACGCAGACCGTTGTTTTTGTTTCTCGTTCACCAGTCACCGATCATTCACCAGCTTCCATAGACAATAATAGACTGTCAATGGATTATTTACCTTTAGCTGCTCATTGTTCGCAGAATGCAATTTTATCAGGGACTATGTGGAACGCCGGCGACTTCATCCGCGTGTAGTACATACAAAATGAAGTTTGTAGTGCACCCCGCTACCCCCCCCCCCCACCCCCTTAGAATACCCTTAGTGGAGGGGGGGAATTCACAGAATTTTTTTCAGAAAATTCCTTTCTCAGTACACCTCTAAATCACAAAAGAATGTACCCACCAAACAGGTCTCCTAGGACTTACGGTTTAGGCTGTGCGTTGATAGTCAAGTCAGTCACGCAACGATTTTACTTTATTACTAGCTGTACCCCGCGGTTTCACCCTCGTGAACAATGATGATAACTTTTCATTAAAAAACCGCCTTCCGCCATTGAATTTGGCTATCTGCATGTTTTTATTTGCTAAAGGCATACAAAACAGTAACTTGTTGCTGAAAATACCAAAATTGCTATATGTATGCCTATAACATTTGAGGAGTTCCCTCAATTCCTCATGGATTCCATCATCAGAGCTGGGGTTTGAATATCTTTTCAAATAAAAAAAAAACAAATCGGTTTATAAACCACGGAGATATGAGGCAACAAACATAAAAAAAAAATGCAACTGAATTGAGAACCTCCTCCTTTTTGTGAAGTCGATTAAAAATTAATGATGATAATGAAAAGTAGCCTATGTGTTAATCCAGTTATAAGGTATCTCCATTCCAAATTTCATTTAAATCCGTTCAGCCGTTTGTTACTGATGGCCCTTGGTTATGACCCTGTGGACTTTGGAGTTACTAATAGATCCCTTAAATTTTTAGGCAGTTTTCGAATTACTAATAGATCCTGTGACAAACTTGCTTTTGGAGTAGTACAGTCAGCGAAAATTGTAAGGATTAACTATATTGGAATATCTTGGATGCATTTATTTAAAGGAAATAAAAACCCGGCTAAATGTATTTTGAACTTGAGCTATTAATGTTCCGTGGATTTTTATTGCGAAATGAACATAATTCTATGATTACGTTAATTGCAATTTTGAACATCTTTTTTTCAGAAAATTGTGTTCAAAAATGTTACGCCTGTTAAATATTTTTGTCATTTAACGGGCTTTTGCTTGACAGAAAACAATAGTTCACTACAAAAGTCACTTCCTGATTTATTAACTAACCCAAAAAGTTCAACCTCACAACTTTTGAAGTTCAAGATGTCTGTATTTGGGATAATGCTACTACTAACTACAATGTTCAAAATCAAATTGTGTACTACGTCAAATAAAAAAATAAAAACGCATGTCAATGTGTATATCACCGAGGTTCCGTTATGACACGTACGGAACACTAATTAATTAAACACCGGTAAATTTGCACCAATGCTGAGGCTCGATTCACCATTCTCTCTCAATATCTGGAAAGACAAAAAAAATATCTTTGTTTTGTAAAGTTAATTTAAATATTCCAACCTAAACGAATATTCAATCCTAGATTGTGGAATCTCTTGGTGGATTATGTTATTGATGCAGTTCTAAATGAAGTATGTTTTGAAGTTCATTAGACGCTTCGTTGAAAACCCGTATGGTTTATTTATTAGGGAGAGTGGGCAGGTTCCGGTCGGCGCTTGCGCAGGAAACCCGCAGGATATATCAGAATTAGAATCGCGAGCCCGTGTGTCGTGGGGCACTTGCGCTATGCCGACCACACTTCCCTCATCCGCTAATCAAAGAGTTCGCAACGAGAGAATAATATTTACTTTTTACCCGGCAAAACGATAAGAGGGTTATGAGTTTAGCAGTCTATGTACCTATGTATTGTAAGTTTTTTCATCTGTTACCACGTACCTCCGTAATTAACTGACGGATTTTTAAAAATGAGGTATCGTATAAAGTCTCTTGACGTCCCGAAGCCTAGAAGAATCAGGGCAATAAACACGGCTTGACTTAATCTGATGATTCTTCTTATTACTAGCCGGGAAGGTTGTGTGGTGCCTCGGAGCATTTAGAAGCTGATACATAGAAACATAGAATACTAGTGGTTCGCCCCGAACTGAGACCTCGCGATAACACCTTTATAAGCCCGACTACTTAACTAAGTAATTTCCATAGTATGTATTATTATTTTTGAAAATTTTCACCTCGAGGTCTACCAGAACAGTACAGGATCTATCAGTAAATACTCTAATTTCCTACACATCATCGAAATAACCTTTGAATAGGGCTAAGCAACGGGCGTAATACTACATACCTGTTAGTACCTATATCAAGTACCTGACGAATTAATTGATAACGTCCTTTTGACGACAACTTTAGAACTCCAACGTCATCCAAATTCCTAGAAATGGGAGGTCAACAATGGATGTTATATTGGTTTCTGTTTTATGGAGTACAAGTTTCTAAATTCTTCAATTTCAGACTTTTCCCTGTAGTTGTGACACAAAAGCCACAAGCATACCAAATTTCAGCATTGTGGGATTGCTGGAAGTACCTTAGAATTTTTGGGTTTTTACGTTTTTTATTTTCCCTAATATCTCGAAAACTACTAAGGCTAAATAATTATCAAAAACAGTTTTGAAATGTCCAACCAAAGCGCTTTTATTAGACACCCCACTTGATCTGACTTTCTCACTTTTATTTTTTTTACCCCCTCTTGAACCCCAATATCTCAGCAACCCCCTGACCGATATAGCTCATAACCTTACCTACAAATTGTACCAATACTATCTACCCCCATACCAAATTTCATGAAGATCGGATTAACGGTTTGGAAGTTTTCATCGGACAAACATACATACATACACACATACATACAACGCCGATTCTTCCAACTTGACTCAGAGAACTCGCTTCGCTCGTTCAATGAGAACTTAAAAACCTCAGGTAGTCAAAATAAATAAATAAATAAATGCTGGACATTTCACACAACATTATCTAGCCCCAAACTAAGCAGAGCTTGTGTTATGGGTACTAGATAACTGAATAATAATAAAAGTAAAGAGAATTAGCAAAAGTTTCTAAGACAGCACACGATACGCTTGATATAGTTGTAAATAACAACCTAATAAAACCATGTAAATAGGTAAGTACAGATATTGCAAATTTTCATTTTACCAGTCGAGTGATAGAGCGACACAATTAATATAGTCTTCTAGAGTGACTATATGAATCCTCTATCCGCGTCCAATGATATGATAGGACCATCGTGTCTGCCGAGCCGAGGGCGGTCTCTTGCAACAATCGCGGGGGCATGCCACAAATATTGACTCTACAAATGTTTGTGCAGTAGAAAAAGCACGTTCGTCTGTTTGTGACTACTACGTGCGTGCGCCTGGTGAGGCGGCGGCCCACAGATAAACCTCGCCTGTAAAACGCTGAGATAACACAATGTTTGAACGAAACAAATCATGTTTGTTTACCTACTTTGTCCTGAGGGTCGCTGGCACGGATCACTAGCGGTTGGATGTATGCATCCTCACGTACTATTTGAATTAGTTTATGGATATGCAAGCACTTGTTGTCAGCAAAACCACTTACTTGGTTTTAGCACAGCTTTGATGCTGTCTCTAGCTCTGAAGATATGCAGATAAGCTGTCGGCTTCTTTATGTCGATCACATGTTATTTCAGAAACTCTTGCAGTTACCAAAACATTAGAAATATCAAGCAACACAATATTGTGGTGTCATCGTTTTACAAAATTAACTTGGTATTTGAGTTGATTTGCCAACGCATTTAGCATCCGTAAACAACATCCGTCAAGGTCGCCTGTGTTTACGCTCTCCTAAGCGTTAATACTATGAACACATCGACATTGTAGACGAAAAGGAAATACATAGGTGCCGTGAAATTATAAGACGCGTTATTGGTTTATTGGCATCCAATTAATAACTATTTTTAACCGACTTCCCAAAAAAGGAGGAGGTTCTCAATTCGGTTTGTTACCGCATATCTCCGGCGTTTATGAACCGATTTGGAAAATTCTTTTTTTATCTGAATAAATATACTTCCAGATTGGCCCCATTTTTTTCAGATTCCAGTTCTGATGATGGAATCCATGAGGAATTGAGGGAACTCCTCAAATATTGTAGGCATACATATGGCAATTTTGATATTTTCAGCAACAAACCAAGCATTTGCATTCGAAAAGTATCATAATCCTTTCACCACTATGGTTCTTTCATCATGTTTTTTTCATCCAAATGTTTAGTCGAATACAATGGCGGAAGTCGGTTTTTTAAATGAAAAGTTATATTAGTTCCAACAGCTGTGATACTGAATTCTTATTTTCCATTAATTACCCTAACCTTTGCTATTGTTAATAAATGATGTAAAAAGCAAAAAGCGTACTTTCTTACTTTGCAATTTAATCAAGTCTCGTCGCCATTATCCTGTACGGAATGAGCCTATTGATATTTCATAAGCCGCGATTTAGTCCCAAGTTGCGAATCGCCAGCGGAAATGAACGGCAGTAATGAGCTTCGGATGTCGCTCACCTATTGTACTGAGCGAATAGATGTTGACTTCCTCAGTTCCCCTTTCAGCCGCTGGTGGTAACACCGCACCGTCTATAATGAGGCATTGTTCACGTCTCAGCTATTGATTCTGCTTGCAAGGCGCAGATTGGCAATTTGAATGGGTTGCTATGGTCTCTAGGCTATGCAGTGATCGCACATAGCATAGGCCGTATTCAACTATCCAGGTTAATATTCTTTCACGGATCTACAACTAATTTTAACGACCAATGGCCAATAAAGACCCTTTAGTACCATTACGTAGACATAGCTGTGATCGGAGTGGAGGTTATTAAAGAGTTCGTGCTGTGTAAGGGATTGGCGACCAATAATGGTGCTGTACCGTGATCACGAGTTGATAATCACAGTCCAAGCGCAACAAATGGGCATAATAAATCCATAGTAATCAAAGTGAGTCAAAGTCAAAAGTATTTTTAACCGACTTCAACAAAGGAAGAGGTTCTATGTGCAACTGTATGTATTTTTGAAAAGATATACTCTCGAGGTGGTCCCATTAGCGCCATGAATCCCATGGAAATCGATTGAAATCCTTAAATTTTATTTTAATTTACATTATACATATTATGTATTATTTACATATTTGTTGAACTCTCAAATCAAATGAAATCTTTTAATGGTTCAGGTGTTTGAGTCTGACAGTATTTTTTTAAGTTTTCAGTGTAAATATTTAGGAATGGGGAGTTTTCAGGGAGGCAATTAAAAAGAAAAAATAGTTCTTAAAATTCTGGTAGATGGCGGTGACTCGCAATGGTTGTGTCTTCTGAAGATTTTGCAAAATCACCACAGAGAACAAATTCTCTTTGTTTTATATTTTTTTCTTCCAAGTATCGCGTTGCGATTCCGAAGCTCGTTTTTCAAGTCTACAATAGGCCGGTCAACTTGGTCCGGCTTCAAAAATAACAACAAAAAATTATAACAATAACGTAACACTAACAAATATATCAGAATTTCAACAAAAACTTTACGTAGATACTTACTTTACTTCACCAACAAACAGCATGAGCGAGTGAAGTCAGTGACACTGACAGTTGGTGGCTGACCGACTAAATTTAGACAACCATATTTGGACTGCGCCATCTATGAATGGATTTAGAACTATTTTCTTTCAGCTGTCAGAAAACTTCCCATTGAAGTAGGTTCTTAGTTTTTTGTAAAAATGATATTCATTGAAATCACAAGAATCATTTGGTTTTGTCTTATGTACATAAATTACCCCTGTTCTAACGTAACCAAGCCTAATAGATGAATCAGGGCAACAAACACGGCTTGGCTTGATTTGATGATCCTTCTTACTAAAAGAAGGGTGCCTCGAGAACAAGAAAGAAATAAAGAACTTAAAAACCTTACCTATACCCTGATTTTTAATTTCAGACAATTTTTGTAAACAAAGTAATGTCGCTGTGTGTATAAGTGTCATGTATGTGTGTCATATGTGAATTCACACGTATGCTACACAATCATGACATAAATGTCATGATTGTGTAATGTCATGATTGTGATGTCAAGATATGCCACTGTGAGTGTAAACACTCACAGTGGCATATCTTGACATTTGTTTGTTTACAAAAATTGTCTGAAATAAAAAATCAGGGTATAGGCTTTCTCCGACTGTAACATTGTAAATTAAACAAATCAATAAAATACGCGATAAATCTGTTTCAAATTGTTAAATTTACAATAATAAATCCTTTAATTAGTTTACGAAGTAAATCATTAGCTTGTTTTATTTGCTGAGAAGTGTGAACGGATACTTATTTAGTGAATCGAACTGACCTCAAAGGTCAGTTCGATTCACTAAATAAGTATCCGTTTATCCGTTAATAGTATCCGTGTTTGTTCCGTTGTATTCCTTTGAATCTACTACACTCGTTAAAATTACGTACGCATGTGAAACTAACGACGGAAAAGATTTATATTTTACTGGCGGAGTAAATAAAGAAATAACTTTTTTTTATTTCGTACAAAAATAAAGGATATCACCATCCCAGATGGTGGAACTTGTAAATGACGGCGTCATTAGTCGAGCAGTAATCCCTTGTCGACACGCGCAGGCACGCAGTGGTAAGTGGGTTACCATGTCGATCCTGGCTGCTTCAAGGTCGGAAACTATTACTTACCTGGATCCATCCCAAAAAAACGACAAATTAATACTTCCTCTCATTGGAACAGTCGAAGAATGTAAAATGAAATATTTGTTTAGAGATAAATTAAATTGAGCCACAAATCAAGTTTCAATATTATCGTCCTTGATATGGTTGGACTGGTTTCACTTCCTGTTACGAAGCAAATTGTAAACGCAGAGCACGTCACTCATTCAGACGCAATCAAAGGATCGTGAATGAGATGTTTGCCGCGTACGATTGAATTGAGTGTGCAAGACTGAGTAGGTTCGCTTCCTGTTGTGTACATAATCATAGGAAATTATATTAAAAGTACAAATTACAAATCTACATGACTAACCCCCTTATTCATAATCATTTTAAAACCTATTTTAGTTAAAATATGTTTTGTCTTGTTTTGTCGTATGAAATTTTACATCAGAGTGAACAAGACAAAAGCTATTTTAACTAAAATAGGTTTAAAAAATGATTATGAATAAGGCTCTAAGACTTTAACAACTTAATCTAATTTTATCAAATTGATAAATTGACACGCGAAATTGAGGAAACTTTTCACAGAGACTCAGAGGAGGAGAGAGAGGAGGATTGAAAAGAGATGAAGAACATTTGTGTGACATTGACAAAGACTCAATGCCGTCATTGCCAACCCACGAACAACTCGACTATCGCTTTCTTCCATTAAAAACCATGTTTTATAACGGCACACAAAGTCTATAGATATAGGGCCTTTTCTAGGCATATTCTTTATCCTGAATTCAAAAAAGTAGGTTGAAATCAAAATGTATCTATTCATCATCATCATCATCATCATCATTAGCCTGTTTACTTTTACTACTAGACGAGGCCTCCCCCATCGAATACAGTTGGGGCCATAATCAATTGTAATCACCACGCTTGGCAAGCGGATTGGTGATCGCAGTTTGGTATTTAGTTCTGAGGTGGATGCTGCTGCTTATCCTAGTTAAGTCCCTTAAGGTGATTCCTCTCGCATGTGGCGCGAAATTCAAATTTTATTGCGTTTTTGCTCATTACAGCTCATCATCACTTCTTGAGATAGTAAAAACTGATTTTGCGAAAACTAGGAGACCTAACACACATGTTTTAGTTTATAGTTTCACATATAGATCATTACTTCAGCTACGAATACTCTTCAATTATTTTTACAGTGTTTTTTTGGTTTAAAGGTATGCGTAGCTTAACTAATGATATTTATGAGATACTATCAATTAAAACATGTGTGCAAGGTTTCCTAGTTTTCGCAAAATCTGTTTTCTCTATCTCAAGAAGTGTTGATTAGCTGTGATTTACAAAAAACACAATTTAATTTGAATTTCGCGCCACATGCGAGAGGAATCACCTTAATAAAGCTTTTAATACGTCCACTGGAGGATACGGAGGGGTTTTCTTTGGCTGGATCACGGCAAACGGACACTTCATGGCAATGTAACCATAATGTAAATATTTATATTGAATATTTAAGGTTAATAATATTTATATTAAATAGTTACAGTTTGCTTAAATCCCGATCATGTATTTAGCGAAACAGTTGAGTCAATTTTGATAAGGGCTCGACGTGTTTTTACGGGACAACGATTTATTAGGCTCTCGTTAGACAGCTCCAGAGAAGATAAGTCACAGATTAAATAATAGTACCGATTTTCCCGAATCAAGGCGTGGTCATTGTTTAACATTGTTTTTTCAAATAAAAACGATTTAAAGATTGTGTTGTTTATGATACTTTAATAAAAGTGTTTGTAAGTAAAAGAAAGCTTTTAAAAATACTTATTAACCGACTTCACAAAAAGGAGGAGGTTCTCAATTCAGTTTTATTTTTTATTTTTTTTAGTATGTTTGTTACCTAATATCTCCGGCGTTTATGAACCGATTTGGAAAATTCTTTTTTTAATTGAATAGGTATACTTCCAGATTGGTCCCATTTTGTTCAGAATCCAGTTCTGATGTTGGAATCCATTAGGAATTTAGGGAACTCCTCAAATATTATAGGCATACATATAGCGATTTTGATATTTTCAGCAACAAACCAAGCATTTGCATTCAGAAAGCATTATAACCCTTTCTTCACTATTGTTTTTTCATAATTTTTTTTGATCCAGATATTTTAGTCCAATACAAATGGCGGAAGTTGGTTTTTTATATGAAAAGTTATTTGTTAGTAATATAATTAATCATTCAATTGAAGAGTTGGCTATGATGGACAGTAAAGATTGACCAATCAAAGTCAAGAAAAAGTGATTGTCAGCATGTGAAGTCTATATTACAGTGTATATTATAATTGTATGTAGTCACTTATAACAGTGTCACATATCCAACGCAAACGCCACCATTACCTCTTAACATATTAATAACACCATCTAATTGGACGCTTTTCAGGTTAGGTAAATTTATTTAAAAGAATCAGGACTAGGTCTACAAATGATCGACCTAGGACGCGCCCTACGTGACATTTATTTAAAAAACCCTCTAATATATCACACCCAGTAAATCTTCCATCACTTTCATTCATAGCACTTAATTTTTTTGACCTACTGAATAATTTTAGTTTTTGTGTCTTTTACTGTGTAGTAAATTGTTCTCTGATACAAAGTTAAAACAGCCAGCACGCTTTCCATTTAACAAACTTTATTTTAATTCAATACAAAATTTACATACTTGTTACTCGTGCAACAACTTATAAAGTTAAATTATAAGAAGCCGCACATCAAAAGTTCAAAAGAAAAGTATTGCTATAACTTTTCATTTAAAAAACCGACTTCCGCCATAGTATTCGACTAAATAATAATGGATGAAAAAAAAATTATGAAAGAACCATAGTGGTGAAAGGATTATGATACTTTCTGAATGCAAATGCTTGGTGTCTTGCTGAAAATATCAAAATCGCCATATGTATCCCTACAATATTTGAGGAGTTCCCTCAATTCCTCATGGATCCCATCATCAGAACTGGATTCTGAAAAAAATGGGACCAATCTGGAAGTATATCTATTCAAATAAAAAAAGAATTTTCCAAATCGGTTCATAAATGCCGGAGATATGCGGTAACAAACATTAAAAAAAAAAAAAAAAAAAAAAAAAAAAAAAAAAAAAAAAAAAAAAACAACCGAATTGAGAACCTCCTCCTTTTTGGGAAGTCGGTTAAAAATAAGGCTAACATACCTCTACCATAGGCAAGCTTGAAATTGCTCATCGCAAAGTCCAATATTATGAAATATTTGCTTTTATAAATGTATGTAAGCGACAAATAGTGTTAGAGCCGATAATTCTGAATATGGATGAATTGTAATTGAGTGTCCATAGCTAGCGGCCGTGGGGCCGTCCTGCCAAGGCCAGCAGGTTCGTTAGGGCTATTCATGGATGCCTGCGCGCAACCTCCCACTCCCGCGGCGAAGCGACAGGATATTCTCCCTCGCCATGAGCTATGCTGTCCGATTCATCAATTTGTTTTTTTAAATCGAACTCCAGCAAAAAGAATCAATGCAACCGTAATTCACCGGATGCACTAACGAGTGTAATTTTTTTTAAACTCCACTGTGCAGCTAGTTTTGTTTTTGTTTCGCCGCGCTTCCGTCACGACTTTATCCGTTACAGAACTTACAGCGACGGCATTATCCATTAGAGCTTATTAGATTCCATTAAAAGGATCAGCAAACTATTTCTATATGGCATTCCTTTAGAATGCCTTGGGAAGACGACATAAAATACCACAAAAGATAATATCTGCCGGTGAGCAACATCTTGTTTGCTGTTTCCTACTAGTTGCTGGCTGAATATCCTACTAATATTATTAATGTAAAATGTGAGGATGGATGTTTGTTACTCTTTCACGCAAAAACTACAGAACGGATTTTGATCAAACTACAGTATTATAGCTTACTAGCATATGCTCGTGGGTCCGCCCGCGTGGAACCTCTATTATAAATTATAGCCTGTATGTTGTTCTGATGTATAATACTGTAAAGTTTCATCAAAATCCGTTCAGTATCCATCCATCCATCCATCCCATCCTCCAAACTTTTGCATTTATAATATCAGTAGGATACATCAGAATAGCATATAGGCTATAATTTATAATAGAGGTTCCACGCGGGCGGAGGCTCGAGCAAATGCTAGTCCATTTGTTGGCAACCAACCTCACACAACACTTACCAGGCCAGTCTCCTTTAAGAACTTAAGGAGGCTGGCTGGTAAAGAATTATAAACATTTAAATATTAAGTTCCTTTTTTACTTTTTTGATTAACTTTCTTGTTCTTTCTTGTCAGTCTTGTATAAACCTTGGATGAAATGGTTGTCTTTTTTTTTGCTTTTGAAATAAGTCCTTGCTTGTTCTCAACACCATTAATAAACACAAGATGTGACTTTTGATCTGAATAATAATGGGTACCTCCTATGCTTTTGCTAGGCGCGTCAGTAGATGCAACTGACATTTACATAGGAAATTGCGAATGAGCCAGGTAGAGGTTACTGTTTCTAGTTGGTTAGTTGGTTCTTTTCATAAAGATTTTACGACGTTGCTTTCCATGGCCCGGTGAAATGAAATCTCATTGCGTATGTTAATTATAATATTCCAGCGTTCCTTTGAATATCCAGCATTCAGAATTAACATTTGTTTAATGAATTTCTCGAAAACATTAACCTTCATTACATTCCACTCAATAAACCCTTGCTGGCCGAAGGTCGGAATGCTTCAACAAAAATGTTCATTCGAATCTATCTGAACTCTGAAGTTTAACTGGAGTGAAACGTGTGCCGAAGTGCCCATACGGAGGAGCGGCGTATTTCGGACGTGCATTGTGGGCAATTCGTCATGAATTGCGTATGTAAATCAATGAAGTTTGGCTGTGCGGGCGTAACGGTATTTTCGTCGGTCCACGGCAGGAAAGCGGATGCTATAAACACACTTTCAGCCATGTAAGCATCGCTGTGTACTTCGTCTTTCGTTGGGGTTGATGATACACGAGTACACGACATAACACAGAAACGCAACTCCTAATCCTGTTTAGGAATCAGACGTCTGATAATAGCAGTATTTTTAATATTTTCAGTCTAAACTTGTTCTTGCACGAACTTCTTCCATAGGTTAAAGTTTAAGGTTTAAGTGATACTATGAATATTTGTGGTGTTCCTTTGCATAACACCTTGTTATGTCACCGAACGCCTACTCCTCTACTCCCTGCACTTGTTCTTTGTAGAACCTTACGTTACGCAAGACTGTAAGCAAGTGATAACTATCATGCATTTGAGCCTTAGCTTAGTTAGAGAGTGTTAGTAGGGGCTCTGTCTTCGCCCCCGGTACAAATACCCACGCTCGCCCCCGTCTATTCTTCGTGTCACCCTACGCACCGGTTTATTGTTAAAAAGCTTGCAGCGCATTTCCAACGTAACACATTGCAACAATCTTTACATATAAAGTCAGAAAATCAGATACTTGTTTGTTGTGTTTGGACTCGGAGCGATGTCACACCCACATCACGGTTTATCAATCACCAAGGAAGGATCGATTGAATGGGATCAATAAGAATGGTGAATGTGGTGGGCGATCGGTCGTCGAACTGCGCGGGCGCATGATCCGGTAGTGCGCTCTAATTTAATTTGACGACAATTCCTCTGTAAGCCGACGATATTACTCTTGGCTTCACCGGTGATGTTACTTAAAGACCATTAGCTACATAATCTTCCAAAATGTTTAAACGGGCATTCAATTTCATGTTTTGTATGATTTATTTATTTATTTATTTGAGTTAGTACTTAATGCTGAATAGTTACTGGAAATAAAATAAGATATAAAGTGTTGAATAATTGGCTTGTTGGGTGAAAGGTCTCATCTCAAGTTTCTGTCTGGGGACTTATAAGTAAAGTATTGAAACTTGTGATTAAGTTATTACTTAAACTTGTTAAAGTTAAAGTAAGTAAAGTAAAGTTGTTAGTGTTAAAAAGTTGTGTACTGTGCCATATTTCATCTAACAATGGAAATTGTTTTGTTTTTTCTGCATAACATAAGAAATAACATTGTGATTTTGGTCAAGACCGGATCTGCAAGGATGGACCGTGTCACCTTGAATGGCGGATGCCGGCGTTCTGACGGAGGAGCTATCGGCCGTCAATCGTGTGAACGTCTCGCAATATATTATAGTTTCTGTCTGTTTGTATCTGCGGCTGCGAGAGCCGTTTTTATTTTACGACCGTCCACGTCCGTTCTGCGAGTCCCCGACCAAGGTCGACCTCACTCATGAAAGACCGGCCGATGCATGGGTATTGTTCAGTTTTATTGATCTGTTTGGAAAGTTTTATGACAGCAATATAACGGAAGGAGTTATGATAATATTTATCTAAAAAAAAGATCACACCTCGTCCCCAAGTCCGCAGCGGAAATTTACGGAACGTGGGCGACGCCTACGGACAGAGAGCGCCACTGACCGCTCTCAACGCGAAGTGACATATAATATCACTAATATCTCTACTATCTATTTCGGTTACTTTTCATCTCAGCTCATTACAATTTATTTTCTACCTATTCGTAACCGGTTTTCTAGGTGTAGGTTAGGACCTAATGAAGGTCAGATATAATCTCATAATCAACCAAATTACTAGATTCCTTGATCATCTTATCTTATTACTCGTATTTCTTACTTGTCCCGTGATGGGATCTGAACCTCCTGAGGTTCGCTATAATGCTCGACACGTGTTCGCTAAACTTGTCAATCGAAGACTAATGTGCTGATGCTCTTGAATACTGAATATGTATAACAAAAAGTTGTTTATTGTGATCGTTCTTAGCGGCTATGTGCGCAGTGCACCTTATATCCTCATCCGCTATTGTAACGCTGTCCATTGTAATTTAATTATCTCTTGAAGAGACAAGATGTATTTGGCCAGTTTTACGGCCGCCATTAATTGGTAAAGTGCTATTATAGCCCATATTACTCGGTATGTAACGTTTAAAATTGTTTAAATTTTCTAAATTAGTGAATCCCTTTGATGTAGAACGGGAATATCGACAAAGACGGATGTCCGGTGCCGGTCAGGATTTATTTCACACGAGTGCCTCAGCTACTTGTAGTCGCAAGAGCATTTAGACAGTTTTTTTCTCAAAACATAATCTATGTTATGTAATATTTCGCAGCAGTCCTGTCATTTTATTATGTTCTTTGGAAAAGACCTGTTGCTGGGATATAAAGGCTGTTTACTTAAAATATCAACAAGTTTTCATCGCATATCGCGGAGGAAAAAGAGAATAGTGCTGTTCCGAAAATCCTTCCGGCCTTTTTAATATCACAAGCGGTGCATGCGTGTTTCAAAGGGTGTATATTTGTCTGCTGGAGCTTGGATAAACATTGTTGGTTGCCCGGGTGTGTGATTTCAACCTTTTGTGTTTTTTTAAATGCACGGGGTTTCCTATTTAATCGTGTTATGTGTGTATCAGAAATCCGGAAGTAGCTATGTCGTTAGGTTTTGTCGCCTCTTTGTGACATTGGTTAGTAGAAAACAATAACCAGGCTTTACGGTTTTTGGTAGATTTATTTCGGACGGGTTAAATTCGTTCGGGTTGATGATGTACTCGTGTCACGGGTTGGCGTTGTTCTCACAAGCATTAGTTGCTATTGTCTCATATTGGTAATTCATAACCAGAATGTGATCACGATTAGTTTAACTCGATTATAATTCAATTTAATCTAGCCCGTACTTTACGGACTATTCGGACATGGATGGAAGATCCATGTCCGAATAGTCCGTAAAGTACGGTTTCTAACTCTCTCAGAATGTGGTCGTTACGCTACCTCTTGATCAGGATAGCTACAGTACTATGAATGCGTTGTCATGTCCGTAGGTCTGTCCGATTTCACCAGCCCAACTCCCAGAATGTGGTCGCTCGATCAGGATAGCTCGTTTACCGTTATCGCAGTTTACTTGGCATTTGGCGACTGGTGTGCGGCTCGTTTTGCATACAATGCCCATGTCAGAGCTTGCGCAACACGGCCAACACGCGGTCAATGGGCCGGATGTGACGAAGACGCCGCCGCGGCTGCGCCCGCGCCAAAATATGCCCACATGTCTGATGTAGGCATTTTAATGTCGCCTAGGATACTATGTATGCAATAGATACCTGATTGCCGTAAATCCAAAATTTTGCCGTGTGTTAATTGATATCGAAACTATCACTGATTTTATTGGTTTGAGCAATTTCAAACATAATAGAATAGAAAATACTTTATTGTACATCAAAAATAAACAAAACTTAAAATGATAATTAAAATTACATGGGGTGGTCTTATCGCTTAGAAGCGACAAAATGAACCATACATAACTACATACATACATACATACATGCGCAGAGACCTCATCACTTACACTCTCTCATCACATTCTTCATATATGCTTGTCGGTTTAGGGCACACTTGACCTGATGGCCTTTCTCCAGAACGTCTCCGATCTGGATTACGTTATTATTTTATTTTATTAATCTTTAAAGATTTCTTTAACTGATTTTAAATAAAGTTTTTTTTTGATTAGAATATTAGTGAATGGTGTTCGTTTTTACCAACCTTTACTTGTCGTTACCTACTCACCTGTGGTAATGAACCCCGGTGCACGACTTGCACGAGGCTGGACTCATAAAGTCGCTCGTAAACCGAGTAATTTTCTTCATTTTACCCTCGAGTAATCATTGCCATCGATTCTTTAATTTATATTTCCGTAAGTGCTTGAGTAGGCACGATACCGAGAACTTACCCATCTTATTACATATTCCGATCAGGTTTTCTATATATTTTTGTATACTGACCACTCTGCTGAATTAATTTTTAAAGGACATTGCGTCATCCATCATGCACCATAATTTTCGTTAACACAATTAGCATGATTAAAACCCTGTGTTAATAGTAGGCATCAGCATTTTAATTTCTAATGAGGTGAATTTTACTCTATCTGCTTCGAATTTATGAGACTTTAATCGCAATTCGAAAAAAAAACAAAAAACGACTTCTTTCAAAAAGAGCTGAATCAATTTCGGTAAAATCTGTATGGGACCACCTCTGAAGTATGACGTACCAAACAAATAAAACAATCATCAAAATCAATTCATAATTGGCTGAGTGATCGCGTAACAAACATACAAAAAAAAATACATACAGTGTAGGCGAATTGACAACCTCCTCCTTTTTTTAAGTCGGTTAAAAATACTTAATGCGGCGTATGTCTACAGGCTGATGAAGAAGAGGAAGATAAATGAAAATACTTTATTGTACACGTTAAGACAATACAAAATAAACAAAACTTAACATGATTATTAAAAATACAATAGTACTTATCGCTTAGAAGATATTTCTTCCAGACAACCTTTGGTTGGAGAGAGCTGTAAGATTGCAAGAATGATCGGGGGTGTATTAAACTACTACTGTAGTTTACTACACAACTATATCTACTACTTATAGCATTTTTATTGGGTGGTCTACCAGCAAGGTCAGCGTTAAATATTTCCCCAGCCAGTGCCAATCATGTACTACATGCAGTGCACGTTGACCAAACGATGTCAGTCCTCGACATCCGGTCAAGCGATATGCAAAGTGCCACACTTGAACGCACGATCGTACAACCGTCCTTGGGAATGTTCTTCAATATTTTTCTATTCTCTTATGGCCTGGTGATCTATTGTTTAGCGCTTTGATACTGAGCGCTTATGTTAATATTTACTAGCTGCGCCCCGCGGTTTCACCCGCGTGAATAATGATGAAAATGTATGAAGGTGATGATGAAAAGTAGCATATGTGTTAATCCAGGGTATAAGGTATCTCCATTGTAAATTTTGCTTAAATCTGTTCAGCCGTTTGAGCGTGAAGAAGTAACAAACATACTTGCAAATTTTCGCATTTATAATAGATATTAGTGTGATGGTAATCATTTAAATATGTTCTTTGTGTCCAAAGATTTTGTATTACTTTACTAGTAGAAGCAGCTTCTTATGGAAGAGTTCGTCTGGGGAAAGTAATAATAGTATATAAGTAATAATACCAAAATACCTATTTCTGTCAGTAGTGCTCGCATTGCTGTGTATGGATTTGCCATAATCACCACGCTTGGCAGGCGGATTGGTGTTAAGTTACTCAGGCTAATCGCCTATCCCCTGGTTTTACTACATCCACGGGAGGAGGAGGGGTCTATTCTTAGGCCGAAAACACCACGGTGAACTGACATCTCTTTGTTTTAAATCCTGTGAATATGCCGCTTGTTACAGGATACTATGTTGGTATTATTTGTAAAAAGTTTCTAGACGCCTATTTACACTCAGACAGTACACATATTGGTGGCATGCCAACTAAGCATGCAAGTCTCACAAAGCTGCGTTGTGTTGTGTGTGCATGGTAAAGAATCCGCAAAGCTTATCTGAGATCGATTGTGTACTCCCGCATAACGTCGGCATTGAGCATGCTGCTATCTCTAGTTCATCGGCCCATATTCGTAGTGTGCAATACCACAACTGCAACACAATGCTTTGCAATGAAACATTCATAAAATTTGATGTCGTCATACCGCGAAGCCTCAGATTGTTGCATCAATATTTCGTTCGTTTTTACAACGCAAACAATAAATTGTAACAAAGCTTGCTGATTTTTAAATAAGCTAGTAAGTTCTTTGTCATCAATCATTCAGGATAGCTTCTTCTTTCTTTATCAGCCTGTTTTACGTCCACGAGAACGAAGCCGTCAGGTTATTATTGCTTACTAATTAACTGTACTATAATGAGGGGTTTTCACGGCCGTTTCAAATCATGCTTTCAACATTGAAAATAGATGGCGCTGCTCTGTAACGTAACTGTCAAGTGTCAAAATAAAGTGAAATGTCAACATCGACAACGTAGAAATAATTTTCGTATCGTGGTATTTATTTTTGCCTACTTCTAAAAACACCACGAAATCACTAGCGCACACTCAAGAAGCAATCACAAACAGAATATCATGACTAATAGCCACAGACTACTTAGAATAATAGTTTTGTACGCGTGCACCACAGACAATCTTGATTGATACTGTTGAGTCAGCGCTATCTATCAAACCAATTTGAACTACTTTTTTTCTTTTTAATCGAAGATGAAAAGCCCTCATTATGAAAAAGCCATGTTTATTTTTCATCATCATCAGCCGTTATACGTCCACTGCTGGACGAGACCTCCCCCATAGAATACAATGGGGGGATTAGCCATAATTACCACGCTTGGCAGGCGGATTAGTGATCGCAGTATTGTTGTTGAGTACTCAGATGGATGCTGCTGCCTGTTGGTGGACGTTGAAATACAAATTAATTTTAAAAGCGATTTCTGTGGTAGCACTTCATGTATTGTTTATCCAAGGTTTTTCCAGTCGGCGCTGGAGTGAAAGGATTCTCGAAGCATGACGTGTGAATCAGGTTAATTAATTGTAATTATAATCCTAACCCGAGTAAAGAAAGAAAGCTTCAACATAATCTATAATCTTTTTATAGGGCTTTTAAAATTTATGAGATTATCTCACCTCAAAGAACTTAATATTTTGATGCATTTGAATCTGCTTACCGGGCTTAAGCGCTCCAGATAAGGAGATATATTGAGGATAAGGTGTCTGTAACTTGACTCTGCGATCGTGGTGTACGAAAGGACATGACTGCTTTATGGGGATTATAATTACCGAAATAGACACGGGGAATATGAAACTTGTTCATCAAGTTGATCATAAATGCCCATAGCTTTCACTAATTTTAATTTTAATACTCTTTTGGAGTCTTCTTCATCAGTAAGTGCTTCTAAATTTAGTGCCTAACCTATTGTATCCTTTGAATTTGTCAGTGATTGTAGTCAGAAGGTTGATGCTCCATCGTGGGAACCGAGCCAGCAATCTGTCTGTATCTAGTCCTGCTGCGATATTCACATCCGCGCAGCACGCGTAGGAACTCCAGGATATCGGCTGTATCGATGTTGAAATGCTGCCCACTCTCGTGTTGCGACTTGTTTTCGATTGCAAATTGATATCATGAATTTACATACTTTCACATGAAATCTTTAGCAGGGAAAGAAGAAAGAAAAGTTCTTAAGTTACTGGCTCCAGTTTTCTTCTTTCTTAAAAGTTCGTCGAGTTGTACGTTCACGTCTCCGAACTTTTCGCCTGACTTACGCTTCAACTCTCTAAACTTTTTCTGGTTAATTAAAAAATCTAGAACACTCCGTAGCTTGATAAGCCGTATCCGATTATATCTACAACATTTAACATAAGACTTTTAAATAATGAACAGTAAATACTAATAGAACAACCCTCGATAGATATAATGAATTTCAAATCGCTGGTTCATCAGGTTTCGCACGATAGAACAATATAGAGGAAGTGAATTGCAGAAAGATAAATTCATTCGTAGACAAGCAGCGGTATTCATGTGATGTGGGAACGCAACGCTCTGCTTGCGATTGCATTCTAAGCCGTTATGTGAGACGAAATGTTGCAATTAAAAGTGTATCTGAAATTGTAACAATATTGCAATTTATAGACAAGCTCAGAGCTGTCACACACAGAAGGTAGTATTTAGAGGTGGTAATATTTTTGCATAGAGTTGGTCCTGCGTTACTTTGGTTATTCTCTCTGTACGCTTCAAGTCTTTACATAGTTCAACTACTACAAGTTAGTTAAGTTTTTATGTGTTGATAATAATTAAAACAACAGCTTATTTGCCTGGAAGACGAAGACTGATTCAGGAATGTCGATCGACTGGACTCAACAACCTGTCGTTTGTCGTAATGTAACGTCTCACTCACCTGGTTACTTCTTCCTGGACAAAAAACTTACGTAACATCTGTCTGACACATGCCTAGCTCCTATTTTACTTTGCAACTGCTTTATTTATTGCTAATCAGTTTAATATGTCTTGACTTCACGTCTTCTTGTTCTGTTTTTTGTGCATCCATTGTTTGGTTGGTATTGTTGCTAGTACTGATTCTCACGGTGAAACAAACCTGTCCAAAATGATGTGAATCTTGATAAAATTAAGCAGCAATTGTGTAAAAACTTAATGATATCCATTGCTTTGATATAGGTATGTTTTTTGTTCTGAATACGGAAATCCTGGCTATTGACCTATGAAAGATTGACACGGGTCATAAGTCAACACGAAGGTTATTTGATGTATTACATACACTCGAGAGCAATGAATCCGGGTCACTAAAGAATGTTAAAAATCTCGGAAACTAAAAATGATAGATTAATGCAATAAATTGTATTTAATAGACAATGTAATACTCCTTAAATGAAGGTAAAAAAAATATGAGTCACCATACATTTTATTAACACAAAATTACATAAAGAAAAAAACTGCTGATCTCTCCTTAAAACAAAAATAGGAAACATGAAATTTTTGAACTTTATTACGATTTTCTTGAATTTTAATGCTTCGTATTGCCTCCTCGTGCTTCCATTACTGCGTTTACGCAGAAAAAAAACAACAAAAAAACAGAAATCAAACAATGATAAATGACAGATTACAAACAAAAGCAAAACCAAATGCTGTAATTTCGTAGTTCCATCTTCGAAAGTGGCCCTTTTTCAAATTTGATTTTTTTATGATATAACTTTACAATAACTAAGAAGTTTTAATACCTTCATTTAAGGAGTATTACATTGTCTATTAAATACAATTTATTGCATTAACCTAGCATTTTTAGTTTCCGAGATTTTTAGGATTCTTTAAGTGACCCGGATTCATTGCTCTCGAGTGTATTATTACTTTTAGAAACTTAATACGCTATTTTGTTTTGTCCTAGTAGTTATTTAAAAGTCTGTGCCATGGAGTTGTTTTCGCCAATTCAATGCACAGGAAGTGTGTGTAAGCATTTGTGTCGGTGAAACACCACACGCCTGATGAAGGCACTTTCGAAGCCAAATTGATACAATTTGAATATTGATAGTAATGAAACGTGTCATTGAATACAATGCTGATGGTTGTTTTGTATAGTTTTGATTTGCAAAGTCTGTTTTTCCGTGTTTTATCGTTCTTCTGACACCATTATTCGAAACAGCGCTTAAATGCAATTTCATTGCAATCACACGACGAATAACAAAATTGTTTATTCTTGTTGTTTTCCCATGATTTATACATTTCTGCTACGTCGGCCGGGTCACATTGGTCGACTACCCGATTAGAGCATTTGTATTCGTTTTGTGGGCATAGAGGTCGTTCGTCCCGGTTCTCGACTGAAATTACTTATTCTTTTGCATGCCGAGGTCGGATTCCCGATTCCGCGTGCGTTTCGGCATTAACACATTGGAACTATACGGCACTCCATGAATATTGCATTTGGCGAAATTGAAGATAGAAACAATCTAAAACTCCCACGTAGAAAACGACTCTACCTCTCTCATAAAATGACAGTAATAAGATACTAATTATAGAATTTCGTAACCTTTTATTCGATATTCGAATTACTTGACAAAATTACTCGCACGAGATGGAATAGATTGATGTGTCAATAACCCATCGACCGGGCGGTCTCGGAGGATTATCCTCAGTGGAATATGCCTATAAATTCCGCATAATCTCCAAGATATACAATCTTTAAGATATACAATGTCTCCATAGTGGGTGCGACGAGTAATGCTCGCGCCTACGTGACGTGACACTTTGCTGTACCACACCTATAGAATCACGCCCTCACTATCAGACTGTTTTCCATTGATCTCAAAATAAACGATATAGAGCTGCTTCAGGCCTTTCTATAAATACCAATAACCCCAGGGTTTCATATATTTCGACTACTTTATAGGTATTGTTTTTGGTAATATCATTTATTTTGTGCTTTTGGTTTGTTCTACTAAGTTAAGTTCTATGTGCAGCTCGTATAAATTTTCGAATGAATGAATGAATGAATTATTTATTTGCTTAGAATGTAGGTACAGTATAAAACATAGATGATAAATATAATAATAGTTTCCAGTACATTCTGCCGTCAAGCGTGCAAAATTTAAGCAGTCCTTACAAGCTAAATATGGAGAATTGCACTTAATTTTTGACTGGTACAATGTTTAAAAAAATTTAGAAAGTACTTTGATAAGTCTTACACGATTATATCTATACAAAATTTTATAAAGATGGAATTGTAGTTGTCAAATTAATGAGAAGCTACGTTGTGCAGTATTGCTCTAGTTGTCTTTTAATTAAAAAATGCAGTGCTTTAGAAACAATGAACCAGTTTTTATGAGTTGTAGCGTAATTCCGCCGAAAATTTAGACGAGATGTAAGGAACCTTACTTTAGGAACATCTTGATCAATTCTGATCAAGCAAGTCCAATGTATTGTGTGCTTTTTGTTGTAATGAAGAAACCAAAGGTGTCTTAAATGTATGACATGCCATATATTGTGTGTGTTACGACAGAATGAAATGCTCATTTGGTTTTATAAGCTCGTATTTTCTATACTAGGTCTCGTTAGGTAGTTTTAGCTGACAAAATAAAATCGTGGGAGTTTATTGACTCGTGACAAACATCGATTAGACCGCACAGCCAAGCCGCAGGTTGGCGGATGTGGGTGTCTGCAAATATTAGCACTTGCCCAATTCACTACCGAAGACTAGTTTACTCTATTACTTAACTAGTAGGTTAATTTGTTGTTTGATGCCTAGACCTAGTGTCATCTTTGAGAACAACATGCCATTGCTTAATTGCGCTGTAGGCGTCATCATGACAGTTTGAATGACATTTTGAATGGAGCTGCTGACAAAATGCGCGATTGGTGTCATTTGAGGATTATGATGATCTTTAGAGACAACAATGAGTACGGTTCAATGACACAGTTATTTAAATTACCTACACGATGTCAGAATAATTTATGGTTATGACACGAGCAATGTGGAACATGCGTTTTGTGGTGACGCCGCGGCTGGCATGCGCCCGCGGCCGTGCGACCTCGCGATCAATGCGCGTGCGCAATATGAATGAATGGATCCCCCACTCCGCCTCCGCGCCATCTTAACGATCAATGGACCGCACGTGGCGATTGATACTATGCTAATTCTAATCTTATGTTCAATAGCTTGTCCGAGTCGTAAACTTTAAACTTATGGTGTTTTCAAGGAGACGACGATGGCCTTATTTATCGCAGAAACAGGCTCTATGGGCATTGATCAACTAAATTACTTTAGTTTTACCTTTGCTTGGGAAAATATTTACCTTTAATATACCCAGTTTACAGTAAATAATAATGATGATGATTATGAGTGAATAATGTATATCGTTTGCGATCATTTTAGCAGAATTTCTTTTTTGTTCTCACGGAATGCATAAAATTACTAGCTATTAACGAACTTGCTAGGCAAGATTATTTTTTCGATCGCCATCCACGCCAATCATCCATCAATGCCTCGTTGACAATAGAATCAATCCCTTTCTTATCTTCAGAATGGGTCGGTCCTAATTGACAGCTAAATGCCCTATTACCGGCAATGTCCGCCATTGGTTAGCGATAGGACCCTATCGGCATTTTGATTACGTCTGTGGCGCCCACGCAGGCACGCGCTCCATATACTTTTTAGAGATCTGAATTTTTGTTACGATTTTATAAAATGGAGTGCAGAATATAAAAGCGTCTCATTTCTTTCATTCATAACATTTAATTTAGTTTCTTACCTAAGCATCCTAAGATGGTGGCTGACTCCCTCGCTTACCTTATTGGGTAACTAGAACGGCTGGCCGTTATGGGAGAGCCATGGTCAATGCAGATGCAGCTTGCCAGCCATATTCAGAGGCAGTTATGAATTGAAATGGTCAGATATTATCACACTTTATATGTGCATGCTTTTAGTTGTTATATACTCTACTACAAGCGGTTTCACCCTCGTGAACAATGATGACAAACTTTCGCATTTATAATATTATTATATATTATATACTTATATTATAATATTATATAGTGTGATGTGATGTATTAGTAGCTTCTATCCCGGCTTCGCTCGCGTTTTATTCGTATAAAAAGTAACGATTAATTAAAAAGTAATTGTTAATTAAAAAAAAAGTAAGTTTTCAATCGCTATTATTTTGAACAGTAATACCAAAACAAAACCATAACCAAAAGCACATTTCGTATCGCTAATTAGCTCTTTTCTGGAAGATACGTTGGTGTACCGATCGATCGTACTTTGTGTGTAGCTGGACTGAGGGCCTCTAATTGGTCTGAATTTTTCAGAGGATTTAGTAGATAATAGACAGTTTTCTATGAAATTAAACATATTTCGTTCGATAATACAAATACTGGGATGTTGGTGAAATAATTATCAAGATAATATCTTAAAAAATTACGAAGTTATTCATCTTTTTGAAAATTTCTGACAAATTAGAGTTAAAATTGGTATTGTGAGGGTATTTGTACTCAGATGGACAGCGTGTGCTTGTTTATTTATTAGGTACTACTTAATGCGTGTATATATTATATTTATATATAAATCTATTCATTTTCTAACATCGTGAATCACAAACCTGTCTTTGTATTGCAAAGCTAAGTACCAAAGAGGTAGTTAACGCAATCTACGATTAAGATTAACCAGCTAATGAGTCAGACAGGACGCCGGATTTACATACTGGAAAAACATAAGCTAAGTACCTCTTGCTTGCCCTTTCCGAGAAATCACGCGAATAAAAGAAACATGAATGATTTGATACATAAAGATAAATGGTTTTGTTGCGACGCCAATAAATCTTGTAAATGCTTTTGAGTAAAATGCAACAGGACTACCTCGATTAACACTTTGTGACTGAATTACGGAAGTCAATATTTCGTGTAATGTAGTTATGTGACGCGAAGACGCGTTGCCATACTAAGCCGGGTCCGGTGCGCTAATTTAACATGTACATATGTTATGAGTTGACAGTGTTTTTGTGAAAGTCTCTTTTCAAATGAGTTCCGTCGTCTTCCTCTAGTCAAGAGAGTATACTGACACGAAATTAGTGACTTTACCCTCCCGCAGGCGAACACGGAGGATGTTAGCCGTTCGTCGCGCTATAACATGTTTGTGTTTTTGCTAACACAAAACTGTTAGGCCACGCCTCTTTTCGGTTAGAAAGGAGAACCTGATTCATAGAAAAAGAGAACTTAAAAACCATAGGTAGTCAAATGTAAAGATATTCCCGATACGGTCGTTGAACGCATTCATCACATGGTTATTTAATCATCATAGTATTGACATTAGAGGCGATAAATGTCAACGTGACTTTATCTCGCGGACGCTAATGGACAGTGTCAGGCCACCATTGTATTAACACACAATATCCGCTGCGATTTGTGCCCACCCTTGGGAATTTTAAGTGGTCTCTACTCATAAAATTAACCGGTCCTTAATGGACCGGAATGAATGGAAAGGAATTTTAAAATACTTTTAAAGCATCGGCCAATTTTATGAAGGCAAACGTTAAGAAGTCTGCTTCTTTTTATTGTCAAGTTCAGGATGTGAAGTTAAAAATAAGTCTGCTTTATATCCCTTGTCTTGTCTGTCGTCAGAATGCTCCAAGTTGTTAATACGTTGAAAGCCAATCGTGTGAAAGTTTGAAACAAAGCTTCGTCACATTTGAATGTCGATAAGATGCCCTAAAATGCACTCGTAAAGGAAGCTATCGCATCGACACTAGCTAATTGGGATCTGTCAGCGAGCTTATCACTTTAACATAGCCACGTTTCCGGGCTTCGTCATAAAATGACAATGTTTAGTTAGAGGTTTCATGATTTAAACATCTGTTATTCTGTGATTTTGTAGAATAAAAAAAGAGGAATCAGAAAGCGATACGTAATCTGTCTTCATCTCCAATGATCATTGGCAGCCGCTAATGTTTACTCTTTGTAGGATATGAGGTGTCAGTAACAACTTGGAGACGTCACGTGAGAATCAGGGGTCCACATATACTTACAACATCATGGCTTGTATAAAAACTTGAAACAGTAGGGCGTGGGCGTCAAAGACAGATGCTTGTTCCGAGGAGGGGTCGAGAAATGACCGTAGTTAGTTTAACTACTTGCTTCCGCCAAACCGCCGCCGTTGGGAAGGTCTGGAAGGTTGACACATTATCCTCCGCGGTACCTAGTACTATTGATAATTGTTATTGCTCTACAACTCTACATAAGTCACACATAAGTACATGTATTGTATAGTTGCGTCCGTATTGTGTTCTAAATTCTGAAGCTTTTATGAACTGTGAAGTTTGCATTCCATTGATATTGAAGGTTAGCAAGCACGTTATGGATTGAGCTAAAATTGAAATGTGTGGGCCAGAGTAGGTATGGTGGGTAATGTAAATTTTTGCTATCAACATTCAAACGAACGATGGATGTATCCATTTTAAATTCATAATCCAAAGAAATTGAGTGTATAACATATGTTTCCTGCCTACAGATCCGACTATACATTTCTTATGAAGCTATTCCTGAAGCGGAAGCATATCCCTTACATTTTTGCCTCTCTCGTCGTCATTTCTACCAAAATGTGATGCTGATGAGAAAGTTCTTCGTAGAATCCTCTTTGACTGATCATTCGGAACCACTCAAATCGGTTGACTTGCCGAACCAATAGCTGTAGGTACGACAAAATCAAAGGCAATAGGAACTATAATACCGTTATTTGCGGAGGGTCGAAAAGCGCGGTCCTGAATTCGGGGGAAGTAGGTTACCACAAATTTTTCGTCTGGTATTTTGTCATAGTTATCGCAAATCTCGCGGAAGTGCATCGGGTGATCTCTGTCGCGCGACATTTGTATCTCCTCCCATATCCTGCGGACGGAAGCGTACGGATGTTGCGTCATCGACCGGAAATAGACTCCCTCTGTGTCACCGCGTCGTCACGTCACCAAGCTTCGTCATTAACCACTTAACACGCCGCCATGTGAACTATGACTGTGGAGTAGCCACTGAAAAATAATAATGCTTTTTATTTAAGCACCCATTGATTAGTTCAAATCGTAACTTCTTCTTGCCCTATACGAACTAGCTAGCCGCTCATTTATAAGGAACGGGCAGCTTGAAATTTTCCAGACAGAAAAGACATGGTATTCAAAGCCTAGCAGAAAGATTCACAGAGGGCAAAGGTTTGAGAGATGTCTCACTGATGGACGCATCTCTCACCATACAACAAAAAGATTGGATGGTTCGCCAAGAAGAAGTCTTCTTGAGTCATGAGTCATGAGTAGAGTCTGTGTCTAGGCAAAACGTGGGGGTACCACCCCAGCTAGGCAGAGTGATGGCTTACGTATGGCGGCAATAAGTGGATAAGTTAAGCCCATCTTGCTCCGTGGCGTGTGTTAGAAAAGACGTTCATGCAGCAGTGAACCAGTGTGTGCGCCAATGATGATGCTGAAATCGTTACAAATGATCGGAAACAAAAAGTAATGGAATCGATAGATCTCGTTTTCTCGTCTGCGGAGCCGAGTAATAATTATTGCCGAGCGGAAGCAGCTTCGAGATAATGCTGCGATTTATCCAGTCCTACGTGTATCCGCTTGTTTATTTGCCCCACGACGCGCCCTTTCCTTCTCACAGCAGATACCGAGATACTCCCTGGACGTAGCTGTCAGAGGTGCTCGTTTTAAAATAAAATAATCTGCTTCGATATAAATATTTCCACTGCGTTTAGATATTTATGAGCGCATCGAACACTTAATCAGCGACAGGAAGATGTTAAAGTCCGCCCTTAGGTATCAGCTCAATCAAAATATGGTAATACGGACGGGATTCTGGCGAATTTGCTTGCGGAATCAATTTGCCACCGTGTAATTTATGGTCGTGTTCCCCAATTAACTGGCAATTCGGTGGCTTCGATTATTTCGCATAAAACGTGCGGGAGTCGCCCGCATCCGGTGATTACGGTGGCGCGGGTGCATAATGCGATGCGCCTGCGCCGAACGAGGCTGTGCTTGATTTTTGTTAGATAAAAAGTAAGGTCTCGCCGCAATGTACAAAAGCAGTTCGCTCGTTGTTGTTTGTTTTTAGTGCGGACTGTTTTGCACCTGCGCAAGTTTTGTATTTCATGCTGGTACCGGCTCGCCGCCCGCACCGGTGATTCTAAATGAGATTTTGCGAGCCTTGCTTTCGATTTTTGTTTTTTTGGAACCAGAATTTGATGGCTTCCTCTCTTTATTCCAAGCCCAGTTAATCATCTTTCGATTTGCAACGGATTTAAAATATCAATGCTGTATAGATATTATAGTGAGATGAGTTAAAACCTCTGAATTTAGAAATGTCTTATGATTCCACACATGAGTATACAACACTCTTAAAACACTAGGTGGAAATTCATAAGACTTATCCTGCACGCGATTTCAACTAAATTACGTGTGTACAGTACATGTATGCTACAAGGTGTTGACACAAAACCATTTTTTATATGAATCGCCCAAACATCAGCAATTGTATTTATGTGATGCAGCCCGCATCGTGCGTGTCCAGGATAATTGTTTTCGTAATTCAGCAGGCATATTTATTTACCATTCGGGTTTTAGTAGACATATCAATCAGGCAATAAGTAATTTATAAGGCGTGGTGATGTTGTTTCAGAGAGCGGCAGAGCCGGCGTGGTCGCGCGCGTGCCGGCGACCGGATGCGCGAGCGGCGACATAATGTGGCTTCTTGATGAGCCCAATCAGCCTTATGAAGGTAATCATAATCACTTATTATGATTTGTCTCTGTTATGCTGGGTAGGGGACAATCTATTAGCTTGAGCGAAGTTTTCTTATCAAACTATTTTGTTTAGAATAAGTGGATAAGATAAGCACATCGGGCTGCGTGGCGTGGCGTTCATGCAGCAGTGAACCAGTGTGTGCGCCGATTATGATCTCTTCCTACCCCTCCGGGAAGCAGGCGTGATATTATGTATGTGTATAGGCACAGTGACATTATAGAAATAATGCTGGTTCTTCATTTTGTTTATTTATTGCATTGGTTAACTAAAACTATGATTTTATACGTTACAGACTGCGAACAACTCCTCTGTTTTCGCTACTATGGCGACGGCGAGGAGTGCGAGGGGGAGTCGACCCCGCTGCCGCAGCGTTTCAAAGTGGACCTTAAGAAGCTACCATTACGGCTCAAAGAGGGCATGTCCCGAAAACGAAGCGGCGACCACGTCTCACCTTTCTCGTACAATAATGAAAGCTTTGAAATGAACTCTGAAAATCCTCGCATGGAACTTGTAGCAGCTAGTGGTACCAGCTCTGAAATAAAGCATCTAAGCGATAACGTCAATAAATGCTCAATTAGTGTCCTAGAACGTAACGGGAACAATCTCGAACAAACGATATGTGATCATAGTAATCTAGTTAGTAAGGAATCTCATGTAAATATTGAATCTCAGAGTGCTATAGACTGCCGGCCGACCTCGTCGGGCGTTAAGAAAAAGTGCCCTCCGCCTGTGGACACTGGTGGCGGGCAATCCCTCAGTTGTGTGAAGAAAAAACCAAAAGCGCACAGCGGGTTCGACTCTCCTACGTCGCCCGGTACGGAGTACTACAAGATATGGTCGCCAAAGAACCCCTGCAAGATAATGAAGTTTGTGTACGATGTCGAAAGTGCGAATGTGCCAAGCGAAGCGGAAAAATCACCGGTGCCGCCGTTACCACCGAGACAATCACACAAACCACTCGAGCGGTCCCATGCGCTGTCCCCGCCGCAGGTACCGAGACATAGGAAACCCAAAAAACTGACGAAGCCAGAAGACGCATTCACTTTTGAACTGATCGACACGGACGAACAATTCTTCACCGACAACAATATCAGCAACTCCGCGGTACTACAAGCACAGATCAATGATTTCAAACCTGGTGAATTCTACTCGGGGAACCAAGCAGCAGTTTCTTCAACGGCTAGTTTTTGGCGAGTCGGACAAAATGTTGCGCCGCTCGCGACGCCCGAAACGGACGGCAGCTTATGCGAATCTACAATCTCTAATTTAAAATTATCTAAGCTAAATGAGAAGAAAGATGTACCTGACGAGGCTAGCTCTAGAGGTAAGATACTATTTATAAAGGAAATCGGACCCGACAACTATATTACAACAACGTTCGCGAGAAGAGATAAACCAAATCCTCCAATGGATGTTGTTGATAGTGTAACTCTTACTTCAAACCACGCGAAATCTGAAGAAAAAGCACAGAACTCATTTCTTACCGATATCAGCAACAACTCGGAGTTCGAAGACGATAACAGAAATCAGATAGAAGAAAAAGAAATCACAGTAAAAGGCCACAGACCTTTAACAAGGCAGAATTCAGCTCGTTCTAATAGTAACACTCCCACAATGATGACGGCTTTCTTAAACTCAACACACATCGATGGACCGAGAGACGATACCGATCCGCCTAGTTCGTGCAACTCTTCACATTCGACGTCGCCTATCGAAGAGAGTAGACCAAGCGTTGGAACTATGCTTATGAATAGGAAGTATTCAGCTGAATCATCTACGCCGAAACACTCCAGCTTACCGAGACATTTACTAAAGAACCTAGGCTGTGAAACGCCAAAACACTCTCCACACAAAACCGGTAACAAGTCTGAAAGTCCAGCCAGGCCGCACCCTAGGGTATTATCACGGGTCGCAGCTTTAGCAGGAAGCGTGGCCGCGCCTCAGTGCCCTCCCACGCCAACGCACCACGCGCGTCGCCCACGCCCTCTTCCACCCCCGGACCTCCACCCACCGCCGATCCACAACGAGCGCCACGACTTCGAAATGGTGGAATTTACTAACGAGCTTCGTACGTCTGAAATTCGTTCTCCGAATCTGGAGTTCGAGAACAGCAATCACTTTACGATAGTTCACGCTGGGCCGCCGGAAGATGTGGTGCTGCGAAGACCTCAGATAGAAGACAGTGATGATAACGACAACGGTGTAGCGTCGCCTACCCCGCTGAGACATATGGCGGGGATCCGGTTGCCGTCGATACCGGAACGGGCGTCGCGACAGATGGCGCTAACGGGAGATTTTCCTGCGAATATGATTGGTGGGATCATCGAATGTGAAGAGCCTTTGCCTGCAGGTATGCTTAATTGTCTTAACATTTTATATCTTATCTTATCTATGGACTTTGTTCTAGCTAGTAGAAGTTTGATTTACTAACCTAAAGAGGTCACAGACCGGAAGACGCTGTATCAAACGGCTCACCCACTTGTTGTACCGTATGACATCGTAACGGTCCCAGGAAATCAGGGAAATGTGTACTGAATCCCTATAAGAGCTCATGTTTACCCTCTAGGTCCTGAAGCTCATGTTCCACCTCCATTAATTAATGATGTCTTTCGTTCCAGGATGGGAAGCGCGGATGGACAGCCACGGACGAGTGTTCTACATCGACCACGTGAACAGAACCACGACGTGGCAGCGGCCGGGACTCAACGGAACCACGCCAAGGTCTCCTGCACCTGAAGTGCAAAGGCGACAGCTGGATAGAAGGTATGGTTTCACAAGCTTTTTTTTTAACTTTTTTTTGTTAACCGACTTCAAAAAAGACAGCCAAGGCCTTGACGGTACGAGTAAAACTTGCGCCCGCAAGCTTTTCCCATTGCACGACTGGGCTTAAATTTTGAATACCTGTCAAGTTCTGACGACAATATAGAATCATGGTGTCAGCGAGCTGATCTGCCCTCCAATTACAGTAGCTAATGGCAATGGGGAACGCAGCAATGGGGATCATTTTGGCAGCCTTAGCGATGTCTGAATCGTATGAAACTTGATTAGGGGAAACCTTTTAACCTAAATATTCCTCCTTTCAAGTTTCAAAAGATTTGAACAGCGCTAAAGGCTGTCAAAATGATCCCCATTGTTGCGTTCACCATAGCCATTTGTTACTGTAATTGGGTGGGCTGGGGCTGGTTGTGTAAAATGGAACTCCTAAATGGATAGTACGAACGATCTTGAGCCGCCGTCATCTACCATCTTCTTACAACACTTGTAATGTTCTCGGTCCATCGAGTTTTTGATCGGCAATCGAGAACCTATGCGTGCGTAAAATATGTTTAGCAGTGGACTTTACAGGCTGATGATGACTCGAGAACCTTCTGATAGTAGCTCATTTCGCTTTCATAAACCAACATTGGAGTGACTCGCTTTGCTCACCGCTAAATCTACTAGATTTTTTTTTTGAATAGGAGTGTTTGGGCTCATTAGCGGTTCCAATTTCTCATCATTATTTACTATTTTATCACTTATTTCGTAAAAACCATTCTGACTACCAACAATTTGCTTGGTGGAGAAATTAAAGGCGGCGACAAATGCCGATTCTTCCAAGTTGACTCAGAGAACTCGCTTCGCTCGTTCAAATATATACAAACAATTTAAACCCCCATAGAGGATATCCTCAGACTTCCTCCTGATACGTGATAACATATTACTAGGGACTAGTCAGAGGCAAGTCCAAATTATTACTTAAAACCGTTTTTGTATATTTTCAGATATCAATCAATCCGTCGCACCATGACCCGCTCGCAACTGTCGGAGGTGGAGGGCACGCCGTGTGCGTCCCCCCCTCCTGCGATGGCGCCGCCCGCGCCTTCCCCCTGCGCCTCCCCTCTCCCCCTGCCCGCCGCCTCCACCTCCAGAACGGACAGGGTAGAGTTACCGCAGGCGCCGCACCCCGCCGCCGAGTTCCTGGCGAGGCCGGACTTCTACTCCATACTACATATGAATGAGGTATGAACATAACATAACACCCAACGGTCACATACATAGTCCAGAGGTAACATTCTAATAGCGATGACGCCAGTAGAAAAGTCCAAAATGTATAGGATTGACGTTAGCTATCGATATGTCACGTGGTCTTTTGTATTGAATTACGACTGTAGAAATGGAATCGCTTCGAAGCAAATGCCGTTTGGCTAGGCCTACTGATCCCACACTAGGATTCCCTGTGTCGTGGTTACTACGAACTGCGAGTACCATGGTACCACAACACCCAGACCCGGAACAAATATTTGCAGATCATGCCAATATTTGTCCAGCAGCGGGAATCGAACCCGCACCCTCTTGCGTTCCAGCCGGCTACTTGTTCGCCGCGCCACCGAGGTCATCATACATACCGAGCTATACATTTTGTAACATATCATTATAATAACATCCAAAAGACACATACATAGATCCTGATCAGAGATTCGCTCACCTATAACGTCAATCTACGTTTTTTTCAATAAGTGGCGGGAATATCTTGGCCCACCTAATGATAAACGGTAACCTATAGGGCGATTCTAAAACGTCGGAAACGTTTCCGATCGGATTCGTTAGTTTTTCATTTCGATATGGCGAGTAACTAAAACAATTGTCTTTAGTAAAACACAGTAAAAAACAATAAATATTGTATATTACTGTGGTTTACTACAGAAAATTGTTATAAAATTGTTTTAGTTACTTACCACATCGAAACGATAAACTAACGAGTCCGATCGGAAACATTTCCGACGTTTTAGAATCGCCCTACTTGTCCACATAGGACGCGTTTTTCGCGGCATTGCACTGCGCCCGACACATAAAGAGAGACATAAAGAGGAAAAGTCTCATGTACCTGTAATTTCACCTGCACCTATATCCTTCAAACCGGAACACAGTAATGCGATCACTACTGCTTGGTTGCAGAAATGGTGGTAGTACTTCCCCGGACGAACTCTTTCACATGGAGCTCTACTACTGCTAAAAGTACTCTTCGCTTACTGAATTTCGTAATTTCAACACTAAATATCATCTTATATTTCCATTCAGGAAGCGTCATCACTGTACAATTGCAACTCTACCCTCAAACACATGATATCCAAGATCCGGAGAGATACCACCTCCTTCGAGCGATACCAACACAACCGGGACCTTGTGGCATTGATCAACATGTTCAGTGATACCGACCGGGACCTACCACTGGGCTGGGACACCAAACTAGACCGGAATGGCAAGGTAACCATTCTATGTATTTATCTTTATCGAATGTTCCAGATACTTGTAGTGACATCTACCGACACTAATAGGAACTGCTAACAACACTTGGCGGCATCAATGGGTAGATTGCGTCTAGTCTAAAACTGCACACTCCATCGCTTGGTTTAGTCGACATTGGACCTATCACTTGCCACATCTTTACGTTCGAAAATGGTCCTTCTAGTTACGGATTATGGAATATTTTATTACCCCCACTATTCCATTCCATCAAAGGATGGAATGGAATAGTGGGGCGTTTAGGTTTAGATTAGACGCACTCTACCGTATGATGCTATTTATTCGCGATTCGAGTAGCGTGTTTGTTTTTGTGCTCTAATGCCCTGGACGGGGTGATTACGTAATTCTGTTGCTATTTAATTTCAATCGATTTCAATGTTGTTTCTATTTGAAATTAAGATTATGCGATTACCTAATTTACGCAGTCTTGTTATAAGTAACCTTTGTAAGCAAAATGCGTAAATTGGGTAGTCGCAAGAGAGTCATTTCGAATAGAAACAGCATTGAAATTTGAATTTAAGAACGTGTCCAAAATTAAAAAAAAAAATTTTTGTTCAAAAACTTTTATAGGCGCCTTAGGCTGCCAAGTTACTTGTAATTTTAAGCTGTATTTTTACTAAACTGTGTTTAGTTTTAATAATTTGTGTATAAAAAAAAATATTGAAATCGATTGAAACCAATAGCATCAGAATTTTTGCAGAAACCATCGTAACGATGACGATTACGACGATAGTTTCAGTAACCGTAGTTAAGTTTTAAGCAAATAATTGACACGGACGTATTGTGTTGTGTAACACGGATTTTTGTGTAACACTAGAAACTGAGTGAGAACTGCCACGCCCTCATCTCCACGCTATTCCCTTTCCGGACACTCGATTGCCATATTCTGACACCGTTTGTATTGTGTTGTGTAACACGGATTGTTCGTCATAGCGTTTCTTCGTGGACCACGTGATGCGACGAACTACCTTCATAGACCCGCGGCTACCTCGAGCGCCCACCGCCGGACCATTCTCGCCTCTATTGCCTCAGAGAAGAAGGCCCATTCTTATCGAACAGGTCTCTTGTTGTAGCTAGATTGTTTACGGAGTCAAGCTAGTGCCTACATGATAGCTAAACTAAACAGTGGCAGTATGTAAGCTTCAGAGCTCGGAACCAGTTTGAAAATAACCGGTTATTAACTGTTTTTAACCGGTTTTCTTGATTATTTAATTCGGTTTGCGAGTCATCATCATCATCAGTCTATAGACATCCACTGCTGGACGAGGCCTCCCTCTATGTAATGGGGGGATTTGGCATAACCAGAACGCTTCGCAGGCGGATTGGTGATCGCGTTATCGGTGCTGAGTACTCAGGTGGATGCTGCTGCCTCTCCCCGGGTACAATCCCTTAGGGTTGAGTTCGCCAACTACAACATAACCATTGATTACGAAACCGCCTTGTTACAATTAAACAGTTGTTTAAACAGACAACGCCTTTTTCGAGTTCACCATCTAATTTCAAACAACGGTTAGTTAACCGAACATTTTTGAACGAATGAGTCGAAAATGATCGAATGGTATAACATTACTTTGTGAAGATGGCAACGCTTCCGCTTATATTTGCTTTCACCCAAACGACATCCAACAATAGTAGGGTACAGTATAATACTACTAATTCTAATGCCACTTTTGTCAAAGCTATGACCGTAAGGTTACTGTATTTTTTTATTGGCATCCTTTTAATGGTCATGTCAGTCAGTCAGTCCATTGTTATGTCAAACCCTGTGATCAAACTCATGTTTATGTTTCTTATTTGTAAAGCAGTTTTAAGTTTTGTTTTCTTTGGAATAATCAGTGAATATGGAAGATAAACGTTTGTACAAATGAAATCTTGTACCAAATGCTCTCTCGTCATATTATATATATTATTCAAAGATATAATTCAAAGCATCTTCCAATAATAGTTTGTACTTATTCTTGTTTTTACTTCACTTCACGTCACGGAGCAATAAACCAATGGCTAAACTAAGGTGGCTACTACGTTTAGGCTAATCAGTCGATTGCAGTACTTAATCAATGGTTAGTGTGTGGTGAACAGCAAAATATTGTTAAACAGCCGTTTATGACTTACAACTGTTTAAATTATCAACATCTGTTGGCGAACTCGACCTTTTCCAGTCGGCTTTCACGACTTCCATTGACCTAGTAAATAAGTCGGCTTTCACGACTTCCATTGACATAGTAAATAATATAATTCTTACCGGTTAGACATAGCTTAAAAATTAGCGAAATCTTTATAAAAAGTTCTTTACATCTGTTGATGGATTTTGTGAGGAAAACCGTTTTTTCCGGTTTCCGAGCCTGGGTTAGCTTATTTGCAATAACCATAACCACTGCATGGCGTAGCTCAGCGTCATCTGTTATTCGAATATATACAGTTGGTACAGAGCTTGTGTTGCTACTGTTTGCAGTAAGATCTGTACACAAAAAAAACACAATAAGTCATTTAAAAAAATAAGTTATTGTGTTTAGACAAGGCGGTATTAGCTCGACTCTCTTGAGTAGAATATTTTGATTTGATGGTCCGTCTGCATGTTTTCTTTTGTTTGCACTGCGGTTTTTGTTTTTTGTTTTGTTGATTTTTCGCATGTGTTTTGGGAATTGTAGTTTTTCGTTGCGTATTTTTATTTTTGTTATTTTTTTTTCTTTAGGTGTTAAAGTGCATTTTTAAGTTTGTAGGGGATTATTTTTCTTTGTAGTTTTGTATATTTGTTTGTGGCTCTATTTTTTTATGTTTTTTCCTTTAGATGTTGGTATTCTAAATAACAGTATTGTGTATTTGTGTGCAGGCCCCGACCCCACCGCCCAGACCACCGCTCTCGGCAGCGGATGCGCACGCGCACAGTAACACCCATCAAGAGATACCAGTTGCTTATAATGATAAGGTGAGAATTGGTTTATAAGGTTTGAATTCAGTAGTGGCAGCAATAACAAGTACAAGGGGTTCCGTGAAAAAAAAAACCTGTTAAGTGCGAGTTGGACTCGCGTAGAGAGGGTTTCTTACAGGCAGGCTACCATAGTAACGAACCAAAATCATCAAATCAGATAGATCAAATGACTTATTCATCAATCAACAAAATTATATACGCATTTTCCCATTACATGTATTTTCCGTTTTCCGTGAGAATTTAAAGACTTTCATAGGATTTTCATAGTTCATAATTCTTTATTGTACACAAAATTACAGACCAAAAAAACTTACAAAAAGGATATGTACAGAGGCGAGCTGAACCTTGAAAGAGTTTTCTTCAAGCAAACCTTAAAAAATCAATTAGTTTTACAGGAAAATTTAATTGATTTTTTTAACTAGTCATAGTTAAAAAGGCTCGCTATTTTATTTTATTTGGCTTTTCAGTTTCGGGGATAGGGGGCATATTTTCTCAAATCAATTTTAAACCATGCTTTTTTAAAATTACAAAAAAAATACGTTTGTATTTCTCATAATGAGTTATTTTTAACCGACTTCCCAAAAAAGGAGGTTCTCAAACCGTTTGTTTTTTTTTTTTTTTTATGTTTGTTACCTCATATCTCCGGCGTTTATGAACCGATTTGGAAAATTCTTTTTTTATTTGAATAAATATACTTTCAGATTGGTCCCATTTTTTCAGAATCCAGTTCTTATGATGGAATCCATGAGGAATTGAAGGAACTCCTCAAATATTGTAGGCATACATATGGCGATTTTGATATTTTCAGCAACAAACCAAGCATTTGCATTCAAAAAGTATCATAATCCTTTCACCACTATGGTTCTTTCATAATTTTTTTTCATCCAAATATTTAGTCGAATACAATGGCGGAAGTCGGTTTTTTAAATGAAAAGTTATATTTAAAAAGAATTATCTCAAAATAGCTTCGTGAGTCCTATAATGTTAGGTCAAGCGAGATGAGGTCAGACGTATGCCAATTTTAAGTAATTAAAACATTTATATATTGCGCTGTGCATTTTATATCGTATGGAGACTAATTCAAACAATATTATTCCCAGGTAGTCGCATTCCTCAGACAACCGAACATCATGTCGATACTGCGGGAGCGGTGCGGCAGCGGCGCGGGCGGTGCGTTGCGGGAAAAGGTCAACGCGGTGCGAGTGGAGGGAGGCGCGGCGTTGGCGCGGTATCAGAACGACGTGCAACTCACGTGCATGCTGAGGTACGTATCATAACATAATGTAAAACGGGAAATTTTCACGTACCGATATGTTGGTGGAAGCACCAACAGGTTTCGACCCTAATTGAGGGTCTTCATCAGGGTGGGTATAGGATCCGCGCTACACTCCCTCCACGTCCCTCGCAGAAAACAACATATTTTTTTTTGTTAGTTGTAGAACTTCTTGTGAAAGAGTTCGTCCGGGGAAGTACTACCACAGTACCTATTTCTACCGCCAAGCAGTTAGTGCTTGCATTGCTGTGTTTCGGTTTGAAGGGTACGGGTGCTGTTGAAATTACAGGCATATGAGACTTTTCATCTTTATGTGTTAGGGTCGGCAACGCGCGTGTGATGCCTCTGGTGTTGCAGGCGTCCATAGGCTACGGTAACTGCTTTCCATCAGGTGGGCCGTACGCTTGTTTGCTTGCCAAGTAGTATAAAAATAAATTATATCGTTCATACAAAATGAATGATATAATTGACGAAAGTTATTTTAGTAACATAACGTAATAAAAACTTTTCATATGTATCATGCGACCTTCATGCGACATATCAAATGAATGAACTCGTTATGACCTAGGACTCATACAACATAGGTGTTGTGTTAGATATATTTCTGGAGGAAAGTTTCCAAGGCATTTCGTGAATGAAAAACTTTGATTTACAAAGTCGTAAAATTAAAGTTGTTCGCCATGTGTGGAATACCCTTCCCTCAGCCACACACAACACAATATTTTGATACAGGGATACACAATATTTTGATCGCATTGTATAACACACCTCTGATTCACGCTACCTAAACTCAAATTTTACCTAACCAGTTGTAATTTTGGACTGCTGTGTAGTTGTAAATGATTGAGTTTGTAATTACTACTATACCTATCTAAGTATTCTTATTTTTAAGTGAACTGTATTGTTCCTAAGATAAAAAAAATCTTTATCCTCAAATTAATTAAGAAGATTGTGTCAAATCTTTGATGACGTGATCTTTGTCAACGTAAATTAAACTTTATTTGTGTGGTTTATAAATAATCAATTTTCAATGCATGGTACTATGATCTTGTGTACGACAAAGTAGCGCAAAAATAAATATTTACTTAGCTGAACATATATCTATAATAGAACCAAATTTTTCGGTTATTTCTCTAGAAGAACAGATGGCGCGCGCAAACAAAAAATACAAAAGCTTCCAACAGCATAATTTTCTTATAAATCGGCTATCCTACAGAATATAAGTAACTATTTTTAGTTAGGTTGCCCGTCCCCTGGTTTAATCACTCGGTCGGCCTTTACGACATCCACGCGAGGAAATGGAGGGGTCCATTCTAAGGCCGGACACAACACAGCAATTATGCCTTATAATGGTTCTATAATTTCACTTTGTGGAGCTGTATTCAATACATTGAAAGTTGCTTATAGAGCTGACCTTATTCCAGCTAGTTAGCACAAATAACATATTTTACTATTCATTTGGTCATTATTAGTGCGTTTGTAACGTAATGAGCTCTTATTACCGCAATGTCAATGCAAATTATAGGTTTTCACTGCTGGTGAACGGCAATGTACAAACAAATCAAACTACCACCTAGCTCAGTACCGGCGACTATGAATAAGGCAATGGAACTGCCAGTAATTCTACTTCATGACCCCGACCTACTCTGCAGACCAATCTAAACATCCAAATAGTCGAATACAATGGCGGATGTCGGGTTTGGATTTCTTACTATGATGATGATGGCGACCTCTGTGTCGCGGCAGGCGAGGAGCCGGCTGGGTTGTGGGTTCGATTCCCGCTGCGGGACAAATGTTTGTATGATCTGCAAATATTTGTTCCGGGTCTGGGTATTATTGTATGTAATAAGTAATAAGACCTGTTGTTATGCATGGATCGGAATGCTGGGCCATGAAGAAGAAGGACGAAAGAAGATTGCATGCAGCAGAGATGAGAATGTTAAGATGGATGTGTGGAGTAACAAGAATGGATAAAATAAGGAATGAGTATATAAGAGGAAGTTTGAAAATTGCACCAGTGACAGAAAAGTTGAAAGGGAATCGTTTAGCTTGGTATGGGCATGTTATGAGGAGGAATGAAACACATGTAACTAGGAGAGTGATGAATATGAAGGTTAGTGGATGGAAAGGAAGAGGAAGACCTAAGAAAAGATGGATGGATTGCGTGAGAGATGATATGAATGAGAAAGGAGTGAATGATGAGATGACGGCTGACAGGAGAGAGTGGAAGAGAAAGACGTACTGCGCCGACCCCAAATAAATTGGAATAAGGGCAAGACAATGATGATGTCTGGGTGTTATTGTACCATGGTACTCGTAGTTTCTGATACCCACGACACACGGAACCCTAGTGTGCGATCATGACTACGTATGTGACTGTTGGGTGCTATGTTATGTTATGTACCCACAGGGTGCCGAACGGGACCCTATTTCTAAACCTAAACCCAGCGTCGTAGAAATTTTCACAGATTTTGTATTTTTTTAGGCATAAACTGTATGAAATATAAAAGGATAAAAATGCAAAAAAACTAGATTCCAAGGGGGTGCAAGTACCTACAATAATTCAAACCAAGGAATGAAACCGATGGTGCATTCTAATCTACTAGTGACGACATCTAGTCTTGTATTGAGTAAACTTCGAAACCCTACCTACACGCATGTCTTGTTTATTTATGGTGAAAATTTTAAGATTTGGCCTTGAATAGCAACATTTTACTGTGTTATGGCGATCCTCCTAAAGCTCCACCAGATGTGTGTTTTAGATACAATGTCCTAGAATCTAGGACATGCCCAGGAGTGGAGTGAATTGCCGGAAGTGCCATTCTTCATTTAGAGCAGCCTTTCCCAAAGTGGACGATAACGCCCCCTCGTAGGCGCTGTAGGGCTAAAGGGGGACCCAGAAAAAAAATGCTCGGTGCGTTCAGGTCTCAAGTTAACTCTTGCGGGTTATAGTAAAAGTCTCGTTTAGAATGAACGTTTAACTCTCCGCTGATATAGCTCACAATAATGAATTTAATTTGAAGTTAAAGTGGTTTTTAAGTAGGTGAAAAAATGGGGGCGCTAAAAAATCATTTATCCTCAAAATAAGTTTGGGAACCTCTAAATTTTAGAGCGATTGAGACGAAAAGAGTAGAAGTAGAGCTTTTTTCTGAATGATGTCGTCCGGGGAAGTACTACCACTATATCTATTTCTTCCGCAAACTTGTGTTCCGCGTTGAAAGGTATAGGTGCCGGGAATCATAATATTACGTTTGTTCCCTTGGGTTTAAAAAATATTGCCCAAGTGCTTTCATCTAGTTTTCTATGCATTTTTTTTGTTCACAAAAAGCTTTTATTGTTTCTGCAATAAAGTTTAATATTCATTGGAGTAAATTACAAGATTGTTAGTGCAGCACTTTGATCCGTGACGATGATTTACGAGAGTGTTGGCTTCCTTTTTTAAGTGCAATGTTTTGTACTTTTATTAGTATACTCCACGTTCTTTATCAATAATTTAGTTTAGTTTGTGTTATCTGGATACCTACTTGGTTAGCTATTTCTTGGGCCTCTGGGGTAACCCAGTGCTCTTTCTTGTTGTAACGTTGTCTGTTTATTTGTTTGACGTGTTTTCATGCCAAAACTAAACAAAATTTGGATAAAGTTTGAACCATTGATGGACTGGACTAAAACATAGGATACTTTTCTCCTCGAAATTGAATTACCTCGGAAGAATATAGCGGGTTTAACAGCGGGCGACTGCTAGTATAACATAAAGCAGACTATTGTTTCTCCCCTTTACTCCAAAACTCCAACAATGAATTGCTATTGTAAAAACTACATAAAATTCATACAATTACAATCCTCGGTGTTTGGTTTGAGATGGAAACTGGCCACAAACGATGGTTCTTTTCAAACGGTGTAGTCGCGTGGAACACAATAAATATGTCTTCTCTACCATTACAAAAACGCTTAACACCTTCGCTAATGCTTAGAATTGCGTGTCTAATTACAGAAACAATTTATTTCGAACGGTCATTTCATAGTTTGCGAAGCCATGTCATGTCCATGTCTAACGTAGGGAATAGTTTGTAAATTCTATTGAGCAATAGGCGACCAGTAGAACTATTGTTGTCAAAATGTAGACATGTTATGTTCACTGTACAAGATTCAAATCAATCTAGAGAATGTTTTGTATGAAATCTCAGTTTGATATTTCAACAGTTTAATAGAGTATCTTCAAAATAAAGAACTTGTTGTGTGTTAGTAGTAGAACTTCTTGGGAAAGAGTTTGTCCGGGGAAGTACTACCACCGTACCTATTTCTGCCGCCAAGCTCGCATTGCTGTGTTTCGGTTTGAAGGGTACGTGTGCCGGTGAAATTACAGACACATAAGATTTTTTCATTTTTATGTCTCAGGGTCGGTAGTGCGCGTGTGATGCCTCGAGTGTTGCAGGCGTCCATAGGTTACGGTAACTAATTTCCATCAGGTGGGCCGTATGCTTGTTTGTTGCCAAGTAGTATTAAAAAAAATCGACTTCGATTATTTCTTTGGACCCAACTTTTCTCACGCGTTAGCGTGAATCTTTAAACATACGTCCAGAAGTTTTGAATTTATACATCGGAGTATGTAAAGTTACTGACTCTTATGAAAGGGTATATTTTCCACATAGCCCATTCGTTTTATATGCAAAGTGGCAGGTTCAACAGTTATGTTACCATTCTGTTCGTCTCCGTTATTGTGTTGATTTAATATCCTTCGTGATGTGCACAATAAATAAAACCTTCCACAACTTAAGAGGATTGTACTACGGCCTCTAGAGCCGTCTGCATACAAACGAAGCTTGCTCCTATCTTGGATATTATCTAACTCCATAACATTTTATAAACATGATCAATTAACTAATATCTAGACCCGTGGTTTGTCAGTTTCTTTAAAATAATATGGTTTCCAGACACTGACTTATAGATTTGTATGGAATACTTACTATCACCCATGCTAGTTTGATTCTATACAATTTAATGGGAAACAAACCACAGGTCAATATAGTCTCTAGATTCTGTCTACAAAATTGAATTGACTTGAATAAATTGATGTTCAAATGAGGAGCAAACTTCGATTTGTATGAAGGTAGCTGGTGATACACTTCCCATTCTTCATACCACTTATGTAGGATCATGCACTATATTAACCTCCATCGAGGATATCCTCGGATCTCCTTCAGATCCGTGAGGAGATTCTACTACAGGTTAATTAGAAGCAAGCCCCGATTGTTTGGTACATGCCGGTTAGCTTTCCATACGTGACATCTCGAAAGCTCATAGCCGTTTATTGGAACTCATACAAAGGTTGTATCCCTGATAATAATAACACAAAGAGCATTGTATCCGACATTCAATTAAATAGATTACTCTTAGTTCTAGCGTATTGGAACTAGGATACAGAAGCCAGATTCTTCTAACATAGTCTTGTGTTGTGATATGCACGGATCGTTTTTCAGGAAGTCTATATTAAAGTCGCCGAAAACAACTAGTCTAAGATAATAGAATTGAAAAGATAATTTTAGTCTTAACAAGATAACTGTGAATCCTAGATTAATAAAACTATAAAAAAAAAAAATATAACCTTACACAGACATTCAGCATGTATTAAGATTTTGATTTGAATCCTAACATAGCAACTATAACACCCAATAGTCACATACATCCTGATTCCACACTAGGATTTTCTTTGTCGTGGGTATCAGGAACTACGATTACCACAATACCCAGTTCCGGAATAAATATTTACAGATCATGCAAACATTTGACCCGCAGCGGGAATCGAACCCGCACCTCTTGCGTCTCAGCCGGCTACTCGCCCACTGCACTGCGGAGGTCGTCAGTTCCCTTCCTCTTTAGTATCTGCTTCAACCTACCCCTGCTGTGGGAAGTAGCCAATTAAGCCATGTAAATATACCTTTCCATCTTTAAAAGTCGAATGATCCATAGTAAACACTACCGTTTTAATCTTAATACGCGCTTGCTATTATTACAACGGATACACAAATTGCAACGGATCACTAACACGCAATAATAACCCTTGAATAAGGTCTGCATGCAAACCAAAACACGAACCAAATTACAAGTGCAAACACAAAACTATTGTCGAATTGTGCAAACAAGCGATGACCATCGCTGTAATGGTATTCATAATTGAATTGTCAATGTTGTCAACAGTCTCTATTCATCTCTATCCTTGTGTCGTTTGAACAGCTTGGAACTGAGTAGCGAGGTCTTACTAAATAGCTGATGTGTTTAGGCAGGTTGCGAGATAAGGAAGAAATATTTGTCCGGGCATTATCATCTTCAAGATCGTTTACTTTGACCAAATCTGCATTAAGAGGATCTATGTATACAAATTTGATGTTTTTTGTCTGTATGTAGGATATCATAGGATGGAAAACTAACTGTTGGAAATAACATAACATAACACCCAACGTAGTCCTGATTCCACACTAGGATTCCCTGTGTCGTAAGTATCAGGAACTAAGAGTACCGTGGTACTATAACATCACATGTTTTTTTCCTTATTTTTTTTATCTTCAGCCGGTGTACGTCCACGTCTAGATGAGCCCTCTGCTTCTCCCATAGAATGCAATAGGGAGATTTGCCTTAAACACAACTCTTGGTTGGTGATTGTAGTTTTGGTGTTAGGTACTCAGGTGGATGCTCTTGCTTATCCGCTGGTATAATCCCTTTGTTGGCCTGTACGAAACCCTCGGGAGGAGACGGAGGGGTATATTCTTAAGCCGGACACACCAGGACCAAAACATAAACTTCAATAATTCTACCATTGCCAATGAACGTAACAACTGAGATGACCTTCTTCGTGCTGTAGTGGTGGTGCTTGGTGGATATACAAGATGTTTTTTTTAAATGGCCAGTATGGGCATATCCGAATCCTTAGAGATTAGAGAGAGAGGGAAAACTGGCCAATGGAGGTGTTCTGAAACGTGCCCGTACCTGGAAACAGCAAGAGGGAGCGTCATTTTGAAAATTTATTGCGATAGTTTTATTAACGTAGTAGGTACCAGATTGCTTGATACAAATTGTATGAGAAAACATTTTATTAAATTTGACTAACTTCTACTGCTCAGATTTTTTTCTTCCCATACAATGAAACAATCCTCACATGAAACTGTGCCGATACGCATTAAAAAAAATGTTGTTTAAAAAAACTCATTTTTATGGAGAACGCACGCTTGACCAAAAAAATAACTATGCCAAAATCGTTTTCATACAAAATGAGTAAATGGTTCCCAAGACAGTTTTCCCGTATCTCTTATAGATTCGGATATCCCCATCCCCATTTCAAAAAAATACCCTGTATATTGTCAGTTAAATCAATACTGTTGAGACTTCTTTTCGAGATAAGTCGTAGGACAAACCTAGTGGTTTCGATAAAGTATCTACCAACAAGATACAGATTCAGGGTTATCGTGATTTTAACATGATACATACCGATGTGAAATCAAAACTGGAGTAAAGTACAGTCACGTTTTATCCCTGTTCAATCGTGGGAAAAAAGTATACATGTATTTCGGCGAGAGTTGGTCTAAGTGGGCCGGTCCGGCTGATGATGATGATGAGCCCCCCCCCCCCCCCGCCCCTCCTTATTTAATTATTATCATATTGAAATAAGGAGAGGCGAGGAGTATTAATCGATAAAAATTATGCAATGTATCAGTCAAAAACAGAATTTTCACGGCTCGTTCCGCTCGCCCGTAAAAATATTCCCTGCACTTGCCAAGGGCGGGTGTTTTTTGCATATAATATTAATGTAATTTCGTGTACATTTGTATTGTTTTATTTTCTTGGTTGGGGGAATCCCCCCCGATTCTAAACCTGGCTACGCCCGTGCGTGGTGATTATAGCAAAACCCCCCATTGTATTCAATGGCCTCGCCCAGCAGTGGACGTAAACAGGCTGGTGATGATGATGATGATGAATACTTTGATTCTCCAATTTATGCACTGACACAGTCTGACAGGCCACGCATACCTCATCCTCTTTAAGACAAGTATAATTAAATTTGAAACATTTCGAAGAATTCCAATAGACATACCAAGTATTTGTAGAACTACTTCGAACTCTTGGAATTCTTATCATAAAAGCGTCATCACTTTTGGTGGGGTATGATTTAATTTGACATGCGTTGTTGTTGTATTTTATGGCCGGTAGTGAAATGTTTTTGTTTGCTCTTCGGTTTTAATTTACGCGGGTAGACTGAAATTGATATCCATTTGTACTTAATGCCTTACTACAGTTAAGAATCGTAGGTTTGACCTTCCTCTACAACATTTTGATACTTGCTTTCAGTTTTTGCGTAGTCGACTTTTAATTAATTTAACTTTATAACCTACTTTATTAAAACTTGTAGAAATACTGAGTCTAGTATAACCTTAATTTTTGCAAAATGTTGCGGTCATTAGGAAATCGTTAAAATTCAGACATTCTCTGAAGTTCAAGATACAATGTTTTTCCGACATGCGAATGAGAATCGAGCGAGGCTAATATCCATTTTCCGTGTTTTTTTTAGCAATTTGCCAAATGGTGCTATTAAACTTTCAAGAACTTAGCACAAGTTTTGCCAATTAAGTCATGTTGTGGATTGAGCTCTTGTGTGAAATTCCGACATTTAATAATTACTTTTTTCCCTCATTGTTTAATTTGATGTATTTTTGCACTAATTAAAATTCGTTTGCCGGTGAAATTCATTCAATGTTTCGCAAAACTCTCACTGGCATTTCGAGTGGGCGCTACCAGACCGTGAAGCATTTCATCTTTCGCACAAGTGTAGAGCAATTAGAATTGCAATTATTTGTTGTTGTTTAGCAAAACAATTGCAATTTTAAAGAAGGAAGAGACCATAAAAGCTTCCAAAAAAAATTCTCTTGTTGAAGTTTTCGCTAGTTGACGCATTCGGCTCATACAAAGTTATGCCTTTATCTTAATGACCTCATTAAGTTTTATTTATGTTAAGATAGCTTGGCGTGGTTTTAACTCTATAATAATTTATTTACAGAAACATAACATAACACCAATAAGTCACATACGTGGTCTTGCTTGATCCCACACTAAGATTCCCTGTGTTGTGGTTATCAGGAACTACGAGTACCATGGTACTATGGTACCCGGAACAAATATTTGCAGTTTATACAAACATTTGTCCCGCAGCGGTAATCGAACCCGCAACCTCTTGCATCTCAACCGGCTATTCGCCCGCCACGCCACAGAGGTCGAAAGTTTGTTTTACAAATATATACAAAAATTAATATACATGTATACAAATGAAACTGTTGAGCTATCTAAAGACTGTGAGGTAGGGCTGCTCCATCGTTGAAATCGAATAATTTGGCTATTGGTTTATTTGTGCCTTGTACCGCGAAAATACATGATTGATATCACGGGTTATTGAGATGATACCCGTTGCACGCTATGGGTGCTATGGGGGAGGCAGCAGTGGATGTCTTTCGGCTGATGATGATATTTTTTATGATACTTGGCAGTTTATGATACCTCGTCAGCACTGTCATTATGTCACGCTAAGTGAGTTAGGTATCTCATATTGTTAGATACGGGCAAATTCTTTAGGAACGTTTTCAAATACTAAGAACTGACCGTTCCCAAGTTATTTCCACCGTTTTGCATCATACGCTTTTACCATAAAAGGCATGCTTGTAAGTTTTCCATGCATTCAGCCTTCAAATTGATTAATTATGTAAGTCCCTTACGACGCATAAATAAATGAGTCATTTTCAATTGTCCATTATGCCTTATGTGGAGTGAAAAATTCTTAGATATTCAATAGACAAAGAAATAGTTTGTACCAATTCCGCACTTATCTCTTCCTAATGGGCCTTACAATAAAGATTCTAGTAATAAAAGTTAAAAAAAAAACTACTGGGGATGATCTTTACACTAACCATATTTGTTTCCTAGATATCTAGACCAACTGTTAATAACTCTACAGTCACGTCCACATGGGACGTAACTTACTTAATATTGTTCTGCGCCCTAAGATGAAATGTCTCATGTTGGACCTCCGTGGTGTAGTTAGCGAGTAGCCGGTAACGCAACGGAGTAGACGCAAGAGTTGCGGGTTTGAGTCCCGCTGCGGGACAAATGTTTGCATGGTCTGCAAATATTTTTTTCGGGATGGCTGTTGTTGAACCATGGTACTCGTAGTTCATAATACCCACGACACAAGGGGATCCTAGTGTGGGAAAAGCCCCCCCTATTCCCTAACTAAAAGTCACTCGGTGATTAACGTTTGACAAGTAAAATGACGATCATTTTGACAATTCTTAATGATAATTTTGACCAATTGATGGTAATTTTACTTGTCAAACCTTAATCACCGAGTGACTATCAGTTAGGGAATAAGGGGGCAGGACTATTATGTGACTGTTGGGTGTTACAAAAGTTTGTCTGTAATTTCACCACACTAAATTAAAATTAACACATTTATGATTGACGACAGAAATAGGTATGAAAGTAGTTCTATAGAACTTTTTTAGGAGGATCTCGACTACTACTTCGGTTCCTATAGTGGAACAAAATAATTCAACGCGTTTTAAAATCAAAACTTTTAGAAAATGTTAAACTTCTCACTATTGCATGTCAAGTGGTCTACCATCTGGCAAGCTAATACATCACACGATACAAAGAAATATGAAATGCCTACTTATTATCCAAAACATTTGTGTGGGAAGGTCACGAAGGCATAGTACCTTTCGACAAATTATGTGGTAAGATAACTACCAACCCTGGTTTAATTTGAGGCCTTCGAAACGTAGACAACTGTGTAATCATTTTCTCTGTGAAAGTAATATAAATTAATTGGAAACGAAAGAGTATCACGAGCGTTTTAGCCACCAAAAGTCTAGGTATTCTACAAGTTTTGTAGGGTTCCGTACCTCAAAAGGTACCAACTTAACTATAGGATCAGTCTCACACTATCAGTCTCAGCCGTTTTTTTTAAATGTCTTTATTACATATAAAATATACAAATTATTAAAAATAAACACAGTTTAGTAAAAATACAGCTTAAAATTAGAAGTAACTTGGCAGGCTAAAGCGCCTATTTGGTATTTTATTTTTAAATATTGTCATTTTATAAATCTTAGTTTTGTGATTTATATACCATTAACATATTATGTAAGGTAATGAACCGTTAGGTACATAGTAAGAGCACTTTGAGTAGCGCTCATTCAAATTGTTAAAATTTCAGTGCAGGTCTCAGCCTATTGTGGACGAAAAAAGTTGTATCTTGGTACATATACAGTGTTAACTGACTCAATATAGGACGTGTGCATACAGCATAAATAAATGATTTCTGATTCTGGGGGAAAACTAGTTTTTTTTTTTTAAAACTTGTAATTTCTTTAAGTGACATGTCAAACGAAATGGCTCGTAAATTTTGTTTATTAAAATGCACAGTTTAAAAGGTATTAGAGAAAATCTAGAATCACCTTATAATCAAAATTTTATTAAAAAAACGGGAATATTGTGCCTCACTCATAGTTTACAGAAAAACCATATCGAAAATCCTGTCTACTTATATCAATAACTATCTTTAGGTTTCAATACAATATTCCTTAGGGTAAAGTTCACCAACACTATAAACGAGCGGTTAACTACGTAGCTTAACCAAATTTTTCTGACAGTGGTTTTCATAGATTATCAATATGAGCGATTGCTACAGTTACCGACTGTATTGTGATGGTTAAATTGGGCCTTAATCGTTTATATCACGAACAAATAAATGGCCGATCTTCAATTTGAGTCAAATTGTTTGAGCCAGTTATGATTGGGGTTTTAATCATCAAATTATAGTTAGGCTCTCGCTTGATCCCACGGTTCTCATAATCAGTCTAATCAAATCAATAACATAACATAACACCCAACAGTCAGATACGTAGTCCTGAAGTTCCGAGGCCCAATTCTCTAAATTATTTTAAAACTACACTGAAAGTTAACCGAATCGAGACTGAATTATGAATTGTCAAAAAGTTGGTATTCTGCTCCCTTATAAATAACAATTTAGTCTACTTTCAAATCACGATGACTACCATTAGAGTAGGATAGTTATAAGTATATATAATTGCAAAGAGTAAAGAGAAACTCCATCTGCAATGCTAAAATTATCGAAAAAACTTTGAATCGTTCAAGTTTCGGTCACATTTCGATATAATCACATTACAGTGTTGTATTTTATGTTTAGAGAATACTATTTCTGACATTTAAGACATCGACACAAGATCGAAACATGATCCGAACTCTATTTTAACTATTTTTAAGTTAGAGAATTGGGCCTCTGATCCCACACTAGGATTCCCTGTGTCGTGGGTATCAGAAACTACGAGTACCTTGGTACCATGTCTGTACCAATCAATGTCTGTGATGTTACCTAGGTGTGAGAGTATAAGAGGTTTTCATTAATGTATGGAAACAACTCACAATCGCATCTTTCATACAACTGGGATAAAATTACATACATACATACATAAACATATGCCTTGTACCCCAAAGGGGTAGGCAAAGCCTCAAACGGCCTCTTTTCACCGTGGATTTCACAATCGCAGGAATATATAGACGTGTCAAGTGGTGAGCTCATCGCCGCCATTGCTTTCTACGACCAACTCGGCTAACGCTTTCTTCCAGTAATAACATACTCCTCAATAAGCCAGCAGCTAGGACAAATACACGAACGTCGCATTCGTAGACTTAGTTATAGAGTCTTGTTAGGCACCTTTGGGTACGGAACCTTAAAACTCATCCTTATTTTAGCGGCCGACTTTAGGGGACCACTTAACATGCTCATGTGTGGGACAGGTTTCCTCGGTAAAGTTCTCTTAACGAATTGTTTAATTATAATGAAAGTAACCACTTTGACTTAGGTGTCGATGGTGAAAATGAGAATTCAGTTACCGAAGTGGCTTAGATTTACGTCAATTTTAAACAAAATGTTTATGTAAGTATAGAGTCCATAATGTTTTATATTATAGTTGGTAGGTATAAGAACATGATGGATGGATATATCAGTCTTTATCACTGAAACATTGTAACTATGAAAGAACTCATTTACGTGTATTTCAAAGTTGAATATCAATTCAGTATTTACAAGGTTTTTTAACAAAAGATTATATTATGAGACATGAGATGAAATTATCTTGTGTCAAGGCAATCACGGCTTACTTGATTAAATAATTAACTTACTAAGAATTGAATGATGAACTCGGACTAGATTTCAACCGTTGGCGTGCCAAGTCTTCATAGCTTTACATTTGAATTATCAAACTCAATACCAATCAGTTTTTTTATAATAATCATCAGCGTAATTATTATTTTTTATAACTATTACATACAGTCCTGATCCCACACTAGGATTCCTTGTGTCGTGGTTATCAGGAACTATATACGATGGTACCCAAACACCCAAAATCGGACCGATATTTGCAGATCATGCAAACATTTGTCCCGCAGCGGGAATCGGACGCGCATCTTTTACGTCTCAGCAGGCTACGCGTCCGCTGCGCCGTTGAAGTCGTTAGATAGCCTATATAATTTGTATTTTAAAATTTTATTCGTAATGTTTCTTCTGCTGTGTGGGTTCTCGAGCTCTTATTTTCCTCTTGATCTTTTGTTGGTTTCCCTGAGGTATGTGGCTTAGAAAGAGCTATAGGTAGTATTATACATTTTATACATATATGTGTATCGCTGTTAGTTTCTCATTATACAAGTAAACAAACAAACTCATTCATCATTTTATCATTACCTATTCGTTTAAAAATATGCATTCACCTAGATTCTAATCTAATAGCATCAACTACTTCAAAAATAACACAGAATCTAATAGTGTCCACTCAATCGCGAAATTAGACTACTCTATTCATAGATTTTGATGAGTTTATTTATATTTTGGATGTCAGTACAAAGTAATTAAAAACATTCGCTTCGTCTTTGTCATCTGTTACTAGGTTTTTCAATTCGACAGTTAAAATAATGTTGTTGCTGAAAATGTTCTCCGTCAGGTACTATATCTACCAATCAATGGCATATATCATCAATAGCCTTTAGAACTCCATTGCTGGACGAGGCCTCCCCTATATATTGCAATGGGGGATCTGCCCATCCCCTGGTGTAATCCCTTAGTCGGCTTTTATAACATCCACGGGAGGAGACGAGAGGTCTATTCATAAGCCGGTCAGCATGTAAACCTTAAAAACATCATTATGCAAATTATGTAAGTACATATACAAGCTCGGTAATTGAGAAGTGTGTTCGATAGAAATGTCCAACCAATGTAACTGTGACCAAGTCAAGGCCATCAATAAGCTTGTTTTCTGTCGATTGCATACTGTCAGGGTTTCCCTTCGAGTACATTATCACAAAGCCATTGTTTGGTGCACTAACAATGAGAAAATATAAACCTGAGCCATGTTCGTGGCTCGACGTAAAACGTATATCCTTTCCTTCGCTCTAAACAGACTGTTTTATGCACTGTTTTATTGAGTCACATGCAAAATTGGGAAATGATTCATAATCTTCTATCCACATAGCATGTCTGACCTTTCTTGGATCTTTTACTAAGGTAACGTGCACTTTTATCATAGACTCAATAATATAGAAGCTTCTATATTTTGTTCTCTATAATTTAAATTTGTGCTGGAAGAAGCCTTCACCAACAAATAAACAGTGACAAGTAATATTAGAAAAATAGCTCTATCATGTATTTAATGGCTTATCACTTAATCAGTTGCTTGTTCTAAATGCTTCTTAAAATCCTTATATACATAACTTTATCACCGAAGGGGTAGGCAGAGCCTCAAATGGCCTCTTTCTTGATCATATAATTATATTCTGTATTACTGACGTTATTACCCTTATTACTCTCTCTGTTCTCAGTAAGTTTGGGTTCCCACTAAGCACTGTTTACACTTCTTGTTATATTTACTTTGTTATTGAGTGCAGCTGTTAATTGAGTTGAGGCACAATTAGATCTAATAAGTGCTTGATTCATGTGAATATAAGGTAACATTCTGTGAAGACCTTGCTCTTGGGTCGTTGATTGGTGTGCTGTTTGTATTACGTTTTGTAAGCTCTGTGTTCTGTTTCAACGTTAATTATTTTATATACTTGCTTGATGGATAAATTAATTAGTCACGTTGCCTACTAATGTATAGACACCGCAGCCAGGAATATCATACCCCTTGTATTCCTAACGAAGTTAGTTTAACCAGGTTGTTATGCTGGTACCCTTTTCTTATACACTTTGTTCCCTTTCGATTAATTTGTTTGGTTTCGCAATCCAACTCCTGATTTAGACCCTTGTGAAGTTGTTATGTACCAACAATTTATCCGGTGTCCATTGTGTACTCATAGCCTAAATTGTTCGGTGCTTGAATCAAATAAAATTGAGTACTTTAGGGCTTTCGCAAGTTGATTGAGAGTTGCGAGGTATGAGGGTAGATACTGTGCGCCATGCGGGCATTTGCATACAATCGCCCGATTGAGATTAATTTGACAGTTAACCCACTTCGCTACTACTCTACTAATTAATTGTATAAATATATAGGTACAGTAACAGTGTTACTCATTTGGGTGTTACTCGTTGGGAACAACCCTCCCAAAAAATTATATGTACTTACTAGCTGCCCGCGCGCGACTTCGTTCGCGTGATCCCGGTGTTTTGCCTAATTGACATATTTTTGAAAAAATTAAGACAACTTTTTGGCGTAGGAATCCACTTTCTACTATGCCATGATCGCCCGGTATTATGAGCATCAAAACCATCTGTCCATGCATTCTTTTCTCTTTCTTTCTTTTATGAGATCCTACATATACTTAATTATTATAATCTTCTTTCGCATGCTCCCGGTATTCCCGGTGAAATCATCATCATCAATTTTCATCATTATTGATGAATATGATGATGATGATGATGATGAAAAGTAGCCTATGTGTTAATCCAGGGCGTAAAGTATCTCCATTCCAAATTTCACTCAAATCCATTCAGTAGTTTTTACGTAAAAGAGTAACAAACATCCATCCATACTCACAAACTTTCGCGTTTATAATACACTCGAGAGCAATGAATCCGGGTCACTTAAAGAATGTTAAAAATCTCGGAAACTAAAAATGATAGATTAATGCAATAAATTGTATTTAATAGACAATGTAATACTCCTTAAATGAAGGTAAAAAAAATATGAGTCACCATACATTTTATTAACACAAAATTACATAAAGAAAAAAACTGCTGATCTCTCCTTAAAACAAAAATAGGAAACATGAAATTTTTGAACTTTATTACGATTTTCTTGAATTTTAATACTTCGTATTGCCTCCTCGTGCTTCCATTACTGCGTTTACGCAGAAAAAAAACAACAAAAAAACAGAAATCAAACAATGATAAATGACAGATTACAAACAAAAGCAAAACCAAATGCTGTAATTTCGTAGTTCCATCTTCGAAAGTGGCCCTTTTTCAAATTTGATTTTTTTATGATATAACTTTACAATAACTAAGAAGTTTTAATACCTTCATTTAAGGAGTATTACATTGTCTATTAAATACAATTTATTGCATTAACCTAGCATTTTTAGTTTCCGAGATTTTTAGGATTCTTTAAGTGACCCGGATTCATTGCTCTCGAGTGTATTAGTAGGATTACATTTTTCTGGCATATAGGATTTTTTTTTTAAGTATTATAATTAACAGCAGTAATAGTAAATCAATTGTGCTGTGGTATGTCTGGCCTAAGAATATATCCCTGCGTCTCCTCCCGTGGATATCGTAAAATGCGACTAAGGAGGCCTCCCCCATATATTGCAATGGCCCCCCATTGCAATATATGGGGGAGGCCTCCGTTCACCAGTAGACGTCTAACAGCTAATGATGATGAAATAAATTTATTTTCGTAAAATATTTCTAGTTATTAATAGTGCCCTACCTACCTTACAGGTTATGTGGCCGTAGAGTGCGTTGTCGATGGTCTGCAATGTAACTTTTAGTAACTGATCCAATGAACTCCGAATGTTTGATTAATCGCAGAATTTTTTCCCTTCATTGAGGTACTTTCACTGTAGTAACAAACATAATATCCTTGACAAGCACCCGTTACTTTTCTTGTTTAAAGCCATTTCATCCTAAATTATTATTTCCTTTAGAAAATTAGATTCACACGATTTAGCCGAAGTCATAAAAACTTATACTTATTTGATCCTTAACTTTTGGCGTTCTGTTATAATTATACCTTGGAACGTCCGCTGTAATTCAAATCCTTCTGTCAAACAATTCATTTTAACATACGTTTACGATCACTTGTCTTGTCCAAGTTAAAGAGGGTTTTACGACACGATGGCTGTAACTTAGGATGATGTCATATTTATCATCAGCGGAACGAGGTGTTTGACTTAAATTGTCATCAGTTTTGCTTCGACAACTCGTATACATGATTCACTTGACTTTAGCCAAGTGATCAAGTGAGTCACACAGCAGACACAACACAAGTAGTGTGTCTGTTTTAATCATTTTTGTAAGAGTAAACGAAGCTTTTACACATCTTGAGAATTCTCTAACTCTAATTGTCAAAGATAGATAAAATAGTTTGTCTCGCTCGAACACGTATATACACTCGAGAGCAATGAATCCGGGTCACTTAAAGAATGTTAAAAATCTCGGAAACTAAAAATGATAGATTAATGCAATAAATTGTATTTAATAGACAATGTAATACTCCTTAAATGAAGGTAAAAAAAATATGAGTCACGATACTTTTTATTAACACAAAATTACATAAAGAAAAAAACTGCTGATCTCTCCTTAAAACAAAAATAGGAAACATGAAATTTTTGAACTTTATTACGATTTTCTTGAATTTTAATACTTCGTATTGCCTCCTCGTGCTTCCATTACTGCGTTTACGCAGAAAAAAAACAACAAAAAAACAGAAATCAAACAATGATAAATGACAGATTACAAACAAAAGCAAAACCAAATGCTGTAATTTCGTAGTTCCATCTTCGAAAGTGGCCCTTTTTCAAATTTGATTTTTTTATGATATAACTTTACAATAACTAAGAAGTTTTAATACCTTCATTTAAGGAGTATTACATTGTCTATTAAATACAATTTATTGCATTAACCTAGCATTTTTAGTTTCCGAGATTTTTAGGATTCTTTAAGTGACCCGGATTCATTGCTCTCGAGTGTATTTGTCGCGAAACTCACGAAGGAATAGTATAGAAACTTTTCTTTCCTTTTATGATTTAGATCGCCATTAGACTTTATTTTTTCTACCCTGTTGAGTCTAATGGTCTCATTACGAAAGATGGTTTTGAACCAGCCTACCTGTCCTGGGTTACCAAATACACCAAATTTATAAACGACTGTAATACAAAAGCAGATGGTTTGTTTTCTGAAATCGAATTAAGTTTCATGATTGCAAACTAATTTTAAACCAGTTGCATCCAACCGATTGAGCTGAAATTTTGCATACCTGCAAAGTTCCGATGACAATACGATAAAAAGGTGACAGCGAGCTGATCTGATGATGTGGACAACGGAACTCCTCAATGATTCTTAGTAGCGGTATGGACTCATTTTGATCAGCTCACGGTTCCGATCACTAATTTCATAATAGCTTGTTTTGAAAAACATCTGCAACAAACAATCTTGTTCTTCGTTCCGTCGACAAACTGTTGCTCATGCTGAGTCTGCAGATCAGTTTAAATTTTTAATTTCTTTGTATATTTTTTTATATTAATCTATTTTCACCATGAATTACGATGTTGTAATTCTCAGTTGCGATCAATATTAACGGATATTCTATGTGCTCAAGCACTTCAATTATTTGCGCAGTGATATTGTAATCAATCATCGTATCAAGATTACCAAGAACTGCTTCATTCTACTATTGTTGTTCAAAAAGTTCGTCTCTAGCCATTTGAAATCTCATCCATTATTGAACAAAAATTCTGATCACACATTAGACAACTGAATATGAACAATTGAATTGAAATAATATAGAGCGTAAAAAAAAATTTGTAACAAAGGAATTGACGTCTTACAGAAAACTGTTCGTCCTTGCTCTGCGCATGCGAGTAGGTAACTGAAATGTTCTAAATTGTATGATCTTGGTTTATTCGTGACTGGCACAATATTAGCAATCTATTCAGTTTAGTGTTTTAAATTGATTAGCACCATACAAATCTATTATTGTTTATAGGAAAAACAAATTAGGAAATAACTTGGTTTAAGAAGTAGGTACCAAGATCAAATCAATCAATATCAGAATTAGCAAGTTGAAGTGGCAATGGGGCAGGTCATATTATATGACCTGCTATTATTGGGGAATAAAGATTTGCTAGTGGCGACCACGAACCGGTTGACGTTGTGTAGGTGTCATCGGGAGCTCTCGATGAACCAAGGACATTTTAAAGGTCGCACAAAGTCGGTGGATGGAGGCGGATTAAGACCGTTCGTTGTGTCATTCTATGTGGGAGGCCTATGTCCAGCAGTGGACTTCTACAGGCTGATGATGACGATGAGTGTTCTATTTTCCAAAATCAGTCATGCAAATGTATGGGAAATGTCAAAGTCCATGTTACGAATCTTGCTAAGTTAATCGTAAAGGTATCTTGTTTCAAAACATCCTTAAATATGGACCACAACATTTCAATAACATAACATAACACCCAACAGTCACATACGTAGTCTTGATCCCACACTAAGATTACCTGTGTCGTGGGTATCAGGAACTACGAGTACCATGGTACCACAAATATTTGCAGATCATGCAAACATTTGTTACGCAGCAGGAATCGAACCAGCAACCTCTTGCTTCTAGGCCGGCTAATCACTCGCCGCGCCACGGAGGTCGTCAATGAAAATATAGAATTACACAAAGAGATGCGTGTGCGGCACGCGCCGCGTTGGCCGCTATTTTCGCGCACTTCTCATACACCGCACATGAAGTTAAGTTATTGCGCTGGCTATTTCCGTTAACCCTTCCACTCGCTCGGTCATACAAACAAACATACACTGGCTTATTTTCATCACTTCGAGGAGGCTATTTCATGTTTTGTATATTGTTTCAGGTAAGATTTACATTTCACCAATATATGTACGGCCGTTGTACGGTAGGTTGACGGGGACTGATAACTCCCAGTTTCGGTAAGTATCTCTCAAAATAGCTCTGGAATACATTTGAGAAAATTATCAAGTCAAAAAGATTCTCTTTCGATCGTTATCAAAGACCTTTGTGACGCCTGTTTCTGTAATTAAGTGATGTTGGGTCGTGGCTGGGATCACTGTATATTTTTCTACGATTTAAAATGTTATCTCGTATATTATTATAGTGCAGTACTGTGTCCGGCTTCAGAATAGACTCCTTAATCTCCTCCCGTGGATGTCGTAAAAGCCGACTAAGGGATTACCAACACCAGGAGCTGGGCAGCAGCATCCACCTGAGTATACATAACATGAATACTGCGATCGCCAATCCGCCTGCCAAGCGTGGTGATTATGGCAATTCCTCCCATTGTATTTCATTGGGGAGGCTTCGTCCGGCAGTGGACGTTTAAAGGCTGGTGATGATGGATATTTTTTTTTATTGTGTCCCACTGCTGTCTCACCACTCTATGTAAATATTCTTCCATCATCATTGTCTTGCCCTTATCCCAATTTATTTGGGGTCAGCGCAATACGTCTTTCTCTTCCACTCTCTCCTGTCAGCCGTCACCTAATCATTCACTCCTTTCTCATTCATATCATCTCTCACGCAATCTATCCATCTTTTCTTAGGTCTTCCTCTTCCTTTCCATCTACTAACCTTCATATTCATCACTCTCCTAGTTACATGTGTTTCATCCCTCCTCCTAACATGCCCATACCATAAATATTCTTCCAAAATTATAAAAAAATAATGAAGACAAAAGACATGAACATAGCAATTCTGTTCTATTTCTGGCCATTTATGTCTTACTGCTGATGCCTTCCCCCCCCCCCCCCCATCCTTTCCAGACAGGTTGTTATTCTTATTGAATTCCGTAGGTCTGAAGAGTTATTAAAACGTTTTCTAATTAAATTGTCCAGATACGTAGCTTACTCCCCCGTCGGACTAGGGACGTAACAAATAACCGTGGATTTTCGGAACCACAGGTCGGGAAGGTCATGACATAATCATAACCAATATACCTATATAAAATTGTAGCGTGACTGACAGACTATCAGCGCACAGTCTAAACAGTAAGTCTTAATGAAATTTGGAGGGTACATTCCTTTTGTGGCTTAGGGGGCACTAAAAAAGGAATTTCCGAAATTCACCCCCAAACGGGGTAAAGTGGGGCTCAAATTTGTATGGAAAAAAGTCTACGCAAAAAAAGTCGCGGGCTTTCCACAAGTGCTTTGTAATTTAATGTTTTTAAGATTTTTGGTTTCTTCAACAACTTATTTAGTCACTGATTACACCCACCGCAATCTATATTTAGCTACTCTATTGTTATTTAATCTGTACCTTTAAGCTCCCATAATTCACTCGGATGATAGCAAAAGTTAGCGTTGTCACATCAACTCGCGACAAAACCTCCAAAATAATACCGGACCAATTGGTTCCGTAGTCATAATCATAATCATCATCATCATCATCATGATGTTGATGCGTTGTTTTGGCTATTAGTAGAGCTCCTTGTGAAAGAGTTCGTCCGGGGAAGTACTACCACTATAACTATTTCTGCCGCCAAGCAGTAGCGTGAGCGGTATGTTCCAGTTTGAAAAGTATGGGTGCCGATGAAATTACACATGAGACTTTTCATCTTTATGTGTCATAATGACGGGCGCAGTGCAATGCTAAGTAGGGCGCGTCTTATGTGGATGTGACCTAGGAGGTTTTTCATGTGTATTGGGCTGGGGTTACCGCTTAACATCAGGTGGGCCACATGACAGTTCCGTCATTTATTTAAATAATAAAAAAACTAACATTTAACCCTTTTTTCCTCCACAGCTCAATAAGTTTTCATCATAGGCTATTGTTTTTATCGAGTTTACACCATGGCCCACTGGCTGACATGAGAGATTACAAGTTTCTAGGTCAAATAGTTACAAGGTGACACACACATTGCTAACGACTATGGCGGGGTATAGCTCACAAACTTTACGGCTGATAAAAAATATATAACAAATAACACTGCTTCGCTTGTAAATTAATCTTTAACAAAACCGCATGGCTAAAACATCGCGCGCTGAAAAAATCATCTCCACTTTTAATAAACCTCAAAATACGCTGGCTGTGGCAAATTGAAACACATGGAAAAAAAGAAAGAAAGAAGACATTTATTCATACAAACCGTTTACAACAACATAATAACACATACACTAAAAAACATCAGAAAAACAAGTGTGTGAGAAACGCTGCCATGTACAGGGTTTTACGAAAAGCCCTGAGCTCAGCATGTGCTGTGAACAAGTTCACAACGCTGATTTTCAGCTCAGGGTTGCTCACGAACAAAGATAGAAGAATCGATTGGATGATCTTATAAGATACGGAACCCTTAAAACCTATCGGGTGTGGAATTCCATCGGATGCTAAACTTTTTAAGTGGAAGCTTGTATACATCCCTAGCGGGGCAAAAGCAGGCTATATTTATGCGGCACTGACGCGACATTTCGCAAATGCCAAAGGTGAGGGCGCGCGCACGTGGCTCCTATCCAACGGATACTATTTATAATTATTTGTGGGGGTCCATTCTAATTCGGAACGTTTAGAAATCTGAATGGTAGTCAGTCTTCTTTATCTTGTCGTCATAACCCGGAGACATTTGAACATAGGTCTCTCGAAAGATGCGTAAATGGATGGTATCTCCCAACTCCCACAGCGTATTACGTGAGCCTTATTTAACACCCTAAAGAAGAACCTCGATTAGGGTCGAAACCTGTTGGTGATTCCACCAACATATCGGTGCGTGAAAATTTCCCGTTTAACATCATGAATGATCAAATTTACGAAAGTTAGTTTAGTAAAACTGGCACACGCACTGATTATAGACTTTTGTCTTGAGGCTCTACGGTATCTGTGACAAGAAGACATGGCGTATTCAGAACGCTGCCCATGCTAGTTCGATTCGTCGGTTGACTTCTTTTTCGAAGTTGGACCTTCCTAGTTTCATCGTCTGACCTAAATTTAATAAATAAACTACAATAACTAAGTTTTGTTTAACAAATAAAATAAACATTATCGTTCCTAAGTTTCTAACGTGTAAGGTGCCGCCTAGGCTTAAACTGCCGGCTTCGTCGCTTTTACTTGGCACAAGCTTGAAATTATGGAATATTTTATTTTGACATAATTAAATAATGGAGTGTTCAGGGGGCTTAGTACGGGTTTTGATAGTTTTTTTCGCATCCATACATTTACTGATAGCGTCCTTAGTTTTCTAGAGTTTCGAAAACTATCAAAACCCGTACTAAGCCTCCAGTTTTACATTAGGGCTCATGGGCATTTGACATTCATGATGTTCGATGAATATGGGAATGGGAATCGTAAATATATGAATGAAACTTGACAGACTGTCTCGGTCTCGAGTCTCGTGTCGGGAAATGGTTAAGTACTTAATGAATATTGTTTATGTGATACGGTCGGTATCGTTTCCGGGAATAGTATTCATAGATTCTGGGGGGCGAGGGACTTATAAATGACTCTTCGAGAGTTATGTGTCTAAACTTTTTCGAGATCAAAAGTCTAATGAAGCCAACTGATATAACGATGTATGGAGACGAACATTTTGGCAATCCACCAAAAACATTTCATCGATACACTTCACATCCTGTTTATATTGGTACTTCACTTTGTTTTTATTTTGTAGAAATCGAAACTTCCTGATCCAAAAATAAATACATTCAAAACCTAATAACATCAAACCACTTGTTATTATCCCATTACTCACGAACCACAGAACTCAACACGTCTCAAGTTGAGCTAGTTTGGTATCCGTCAACGCTAAACAAAAGATCAGGGAACTACTTGTCCTAGTTATGCCGAAGAGAAATTTAATCTCGTCGCTCCAGCCTTTTGCTAACATAACTCTACAAGCATAGAGACGCATTTTTTTTAAATTTGATGGTTGTGATCAGCTGCGCATCAAAACGATTTGGTTGCTATTTGCCGCTCTTTTGTTTTTGACGCTGATGCTGGGCAGTGCTGATCGTTTATAGCCCTATCTAGTGGAACAACCGTAAAGACGTCCGCATAGAGTTTTTTTTCAAAAATGAACTTTTTATATTTCGGAAATTCTTTTCTTAGTGTACCCCTATAGACTATAAAAAGAATATACCCTCTAATATTCAGGTCTTTATTAATATTCAGGTTAGGATGTACGTAAATAGTCAGTGAGTGAGTCAGTCACGCAACGATTTTGTTTATATATAGATAGATAATCAGGGCAATTCAGAGGCGAACGAAGAACGTCCCTGCGAATTTTATGAGCGTGTTTCGTTGTCAGCCAATTTCGTGGCCATGGCATAAAGACTTGCTTAATTACTATAAAGACAAACAATGGACATTCTTGATAACATCGAGTGACGACTGGGCTAATGATTGCTCATTATCAAGATAAGGGTTTGTCCTTTTGTGTTGTAATGGGTGGATGGCTGTTATGCTCGATAGTTTACCGCTATTCGTAGGCAGGCCTATTGTCTGAGAGGTAGCTTTAACGAGCTGCATGTTTTTCGTATCAGGACAACAATTTCCTTGGAAGATGTTCCCTAATGATACTTGATAGGCGCCAGAAGTATCAGTTGTGTGTCATGTCGAGTATCGAAAATATAGTTAAATACATAACATAACACTCAATAGTCACATATGTAGTCCTGCTCTCCTATTCACTAACTGAAAGCCACTCGGTGACTAACGTTTGATAAGTAAAAATTATCAATTGATGGTAATTTTACTTGTCAAACGTAAGTCACCGAGTGGCTTTCAGTTAGGGAATAGGGGGGCTGATCCCTCACTAGGATTCCCTGTGTCGTGGGTATGAACTACGAGTACCATGGTACCACAAAACCCAGACCCGGAACAAATATTTGCAATTAAATTTTTTGTAACGAGGACGAGGGCCAGCTCATTGTCACCGTTAAGAGACGGTTACCGGTAGGGCGCTTATACGCCCTTTTGTACGCGAACGAAGTTTGCTTTTATTTTGGCTATTATTCAGTACACTAATTATCTAGGCCTGTGTCTCGTCAATTTTTTTTTAATTTATGATTTGGTAATCATTTTATAAGAAACTAACGCACCACGGGTCTAAATGTTAGTGTACTGATCATGTGTACAAAGTTTCATGGAGTTAAATAACAAAATACCGGTGACCTCCTCTTAAATTGTATTGTCATCGAAATTACTTACACATGTATGCAAAGTTTTAACTTAATAGTTTAACTGCGGATGTTGGTGAAAATTCTGTTACAAGGTTGGATTGTTAGTTAGTCATTATCATCATCAGCTAGACGTCCACGGATGAGGCCTCAATGGAGGAATTTGCCTTAATAAAGTGCGTAGTACCTGAAAGTAGGTAGGTAATTCATACCTTCATACCTACCAGGTACCTACCTAGGTAGTTAAGGTACCTACCTAGAAGGTTTGAATTACCTACCTACTTGGTTTGAATTACCTATCTACTTTTAGGTACTACGCACTTTATTAAGGCAAAGGCTCCTTTGAGGTAGGTAAGTGTAGGTTCTGGGTGTAGCGACCACTGAGCACCATCAGCTGGTGATGATCATCACCATCATCACCAGCCTGTTTACGACCACTGCTGGACGAGGCCTCCCCCATTAAATACAATAGGGGGATTTGCCATCATTAGTACGCTTGGCAGGCGGATTGGTGATCGCAGTACTGGTGATAAAGACTCAGGTGGATGCTGCTGCCTATCCCCCGGTGTAATCGTTCAGTCGGTTTTTACAACATCCACGGGAGGAGATAGAGGGGTCCATTCTTAGACCAGGCACACATTGGCACAGTTAGTCAGACGTCTGTGAAACTGAATAAAAAATCAACATCATAGCCAGCCTATAGCAGTCCACTGCTGGGTATTGGCTTCCCCCATAGAATGCCACGACGAATGGTCTTAGGCCGCCAAATAGTAAATGATAGCTTTTAGTTAAAATACTATGAAAACATCACACTAACCCATTCACAAAAACTAGCATTCTGTAATCTGCAAGTAATTTTTCCCACACTTTTGGAGCATTGCCAAAATTCCTTCTAGCCGTAATATTGCCGATACACGCAGGTGCGTTCAATGACAATGCTCCAATTGTCAGCATCAGAGAAAATGCACTCCACATGCCGTAATTATACAGGATCCTTGCTTTGTTGGATAACGGGACACCTTTCTGTAAACTGACACGATTTTAGGAAGTTTTTATGTGTCATGCTGTTTGTCAGGGATTTAGATTCATATCAAAACCCAAACAAATTTAATATTTGTATAAATTGTTGGTATTTGTACGACCAGGAGGTAGTCTGCGTAGTTAAAGCTACTGGCATTTATTAATCGAAATAATTAATTCAGCAAAAGCTGTTGTGTTAACCAAAGCTTCGAAACTCCGTAAATTCTAACTGCGGAACATGCCGTGTGCTTTGAACTACCTGCTGGCAGAGATCCAACTTTTGTTTAGATTTCCTGTGTGTACGGTAGAATTGTTTGCGTGCACACCATATCATCACATCTTATCTCTCAAGTTCGTTTTATTCAAGCTGTGGATAGTAATTTTTATCAGGCGATATTGCATTCTTTAAAGCTTTAAATGCAATGTTATTATGGACTGTGATGACCAGAATTTGTAGTCTCATCGTTTGTGTCACGTTGCTATTTGATGATTTATATGATGGTGGCACTTGATGTATTTTCGCAAGTGTGTCCGTTATTTTTCCAAGGTACAATCAACCATGAGTCTATCGGTACATAATGTTGTTTTCCTTGGCAAAATAACGCAAACATTTGCGAATATACACCAAGTGAAGTGCCACCATGAAACCCTATAAAATTTAGCTTATTTTAATAGGATAGTTTTTTCTTCTAATTATCTGCTTGAGCTCTCTAAAATTGAAGACGCTTTTACATGTCACGCATATCGAACATCTGTTGTTATTTCACGAATTTCTATCTATACTATAAGATAGAGAATAGGTGAGCCTAATCGGTGCACCCTTTGCTTGGCAACAGTAGGTTTTTTTCATGTCTAACGGTAGTGGTGCGGTCGCAGGTAGATGGTCTGTGCACCCGGCGGCTGAGTATCTTATCTTCTTTGATTCGCCTTTTCTTTGAACTTTCTCGCTGCTAAGATTTTGTTTATTTATTCTCGACAGCACTTTTATCATAGTATTTTTTAAACTTTCGCGATCAGAACCTTAATAAGGTAACATGCTATAAATACCCGTGACAATGTTAATAAATAAGCACTTTTATCTTTACTTCATGTTTCCTTTAGCTTACCTACGTAGTTTAACTTGCGTGGGTGAAAACTAATGTGCAATATTCATATGTGAAGGACGGTCAGTCTCTCGTCATTTCAAAAAGGGTTAAAGCTATTTTTGATTATGAGCACAAGCAACAACATTACACAAGCAACAACAGCACACACACAGCACAGCTTGGGCTGTCGACAAGTCAGCCCCGTGTTTTGATAGAAGAACGCGTGGCTCTAACAATGAGTTGCTCATGTCAACCGTCCGTTACCAAGGGTCTACTTTGGCTAATTGCACTGCAATTAGATAACAACTGAATTACGTTACATTGAGTTGAATAGAATCCAGTCCACCCTTTTGTTTAGTGAAAGTAAAAGTCCAACCAGCGGCGCCCATTTATGGCTAAAAACTGTTACGTTTATTGCCCATAGTTAAGTTAGGATAAATGCGCTGTGTCTCTAATTGTTAGACAGTGTTTACGGAACTTGTGATTTTATGGGCTGTTTGGGCTGTTTGTTACAAATAAATTCAAGGAACTAAAAGCGGGCAGGTGATAATGATTGTTGCAGCTGCAATACGGAACTTACGATAAACAAATATATAAGGTTCATTACATTTCAAAGTTACTCCTTCCTCGTCTCTCAATTTTCTGGCTAAAAAACTAACTAAAATGTAAGGAGCTTTTTACCTCCTTACTAACACTTTTATAAGTTTTCATAAACAAAATTATGAACATTGTCTCAAATAAATATATTTGATTTAATTTTAGTCTCCTTGCGTGTTCTAGTTGATGTGAAATTAAAATAAAACGTATTTCATGTAACAGACCGTTCAGCTAATTACGTTCAATTTACTCGAACGATAAAAACAACATCGTTTTAATAAACCCTTGTAAAAGAAGAACCAGAACAGCATAGCGCACGCGCACAGGAGCGTTCCCGTTCCATTCCTGTCGCGCGACGACCCATTTATTGTATCCGACGTGACAGCCCTTTAGGGTTACCAGTTACCTACTAAATTATACAAGTTTGATTGGTTTAATCATACAATAATGTTGTCGGAATTTGCCATGGACAGCAGTAATTCTATAGTTACTGTTGTAGTTTCTGTTGGCCTATAATATTGCTTATTGAACGAGCGAAGCGAAGATCTCTGTGTTAAACTAGAGGGATCGGCGTTCGTATTTATGTGGGTATGTTTGATGGTAGTTTGTTCGACGATAACTTTGGAAACTTTGATACAATCGCCATGGAATTTGGTATGTAGGTTGGTGATACCAATACAATTGGCAAGTTCCTTTGTGAGCTTAATTGGTAAAGAATTCGTTGAGATAGGGATGAATATCGAAATATTGCGAGTTCTCAGTTCGGGGGAAACACTAGTAATCCAGGGTTGGGTGAAGTTTTTCGGTGAGTTGTGACGAATAGGCTGCCAGCCCTATTATGACACATGAGCTCGCTGTTGCATGCAGGGATGATAGAATAACAGACAAAGGACGCTTGTTCGATCAGATCCGATTTGACAACGAATATTATTATGATCTTCTTTGATGTGGTCATTTCAGTGCGAGTTTAAGGAAGTGAACTTTTGGGTTTACAATTACATAAAATAGTATTGAAAAAATTTATGATTTTGTTTGATGAATAAAGAGTTCCATATTATCCTATTCCTCCTATTAAGGATTACTCCTTGAGTAAAGTTTTTGTATGTAATTTGATACAGTCAGTTTTTTATCGATTTTATCTCAAAAGTCCTCTGGATGACCAGCCCTATTACATAGCGAACAGAGACCCAATTCTCTTAATTATTTTAAAACTAAACTGAAAATTAATTGAATCGAGACTGAATTAAAAATTGACAGAAAGTTGGTATTCTGCTCCATCATTATAACAATTTAGTTTACTTTCGATTCATGGTGACTACCATAAGAGTGGGATAGTTATATTTGTATATAACATTGGAAAGAGTAAAGAGAGACTCCATCTATTTAAGCTAAAATTATCAAAAAAACCTTGAATAGTTCAAGTTTCGTTCCCATTTCGATATAATCACATTATCGAGTTGTATTTTAAGTTAGGATTTAGGAGACACCATACTATTTCTGACATTTAAGACATCGACACTAGATCGGAACGTGATCCGAACTTTATTTTTAGTAATTTTTATTACGAGAATTGGGCCTCTGATAATCGCTTTCGATTACAATTTCGCTGTACATTGCGCCGCATGTTTTAGCTTCTTTTTAAAAAAACACACAAACAAAACTTATAGTGCAATGAACTGCAAAATCGTTTAGTACCAGTTTGACAATTAGGGGGCTGAATATCTTTTGATCACGATTTTCCTGTGAACTACGAAAACTTAAAAAAATGTGCTATGTAATTTCATAGGTCAGTTAACGTGCACGCTTACGCCCACGTCTATTCACATTATGCATCAGACACAACAAAGGACTTCATTATGGTCAGTTCTGCATGACGACGCCTCTACGGAGTCAGAGTCCTACGTCATGCAGGACTACAGCATCTGACTCAGTGATGAGGGAACTTATTTGATCCGTCGCACTATTACGGTGTCATTTAAGGTGAGCCGTGTCTTTGTTTTTTTTGTTTTCTGTGCCCTTGTATCGCACTGTCGCGCGCTTATCTCAACCTTGCCTCGCACTCTCGCTGCGCTCAACGCTCTTCTGCAGACTTACCGGCAATGTGATTTGTTTGCGGACGGATGGAAGAACATCCTTATGGTGAGCCTGGCTTACTGTGAGGATAATTAATTGATTTAATCTTGTTCTGCCATTAATACTATTTTTATTTTTATAATTTTGACCTTAACTTTATTATCATCTAAGTGTATTCAATGAATGTTTTGTCTCTTGCCCTAATGATTTTTATGTGACTGGATTATAATTGTCCTAGATTTAATTGTTATGTGTTGAAATGTACTAAACTATGACTTGGTGTATAATTATGTACCTATACCTACCTAATTTGAATGCCGTTCTAATTAGTTAAATAAATAAAATAAATAAATAAAAAATAAAATTAGCGCCTTAGGCCTTACTTGTATATTCGATTCGTTATGAAAGAACAAAGGTTTAGTTCATACAAATCTATAAAAATGTATTACTGCATTGCTTGCACTCTCTCAGAGGTTGAATTTTAGAAATTCCATTCTTAATGCACCCCTAGACAACAAAAAGAATGTACCCTCCAAATTGCAGGTCTCTTAGAACTTACGGTTCAGGCTAGTTTTTTTTTTTTTTTTTTTTTTTTTTAACTTCCATATTCAGTCAGTGGGTGAGTCAGACAGTCACGCAACGATTTTATATAAATTGATGATGATGTTTAAAGGTTATTGATGACACATTACTTCTCGAAGTAAAAGATATTTAAAGTTATGCTTTGTCGACAACTTAAAGTAATATCGTTATTGGTTTAAAATATTACTAAGGTAACTAACAAACCGGACGACGCGGTAGAGGGACGCCCTCCACTCGATGGACTAAAAACATTATAGACGTCGCAGGAAGTCGGTGGATGGAGGCGGCTCAAGACCGTTCGTCGTGGCGTTCTAAGGGGGAGGCCTATGTCCAGCAGTGGACTTCTACAGGCTGATGATGATGATGAGGGTACTAACCAATCAATACAATAAAATGCTCTAAAAATATGACAAAGAAATCCTTTTTCACGCAGTTAGATAGTGTTCCGGTAGGCTTTATATTGTTTGTCATTATGTGTAATTACGAGTCAAAAACCATCACGAAACATTATATAGAAGGACAAACTCATATATGAGAACCAACACCTGAAAAAAACCCAGTAATAGAAATAACGAAAATAACTCGAAGTGAGGTCGTCATGTTATTATTGCTTACTAATAACGTAGGTACTATATGAAAAAGCCATGTTCATTTATCATCATCATACGTCCACTGTTGAACGAGGTCACCCCCATAGAATGCAATAGGGGGGATTTGCCATAATCACCACGCTTGACAGGCGGATTTGTGATCGCATTATGATGTTGAGTACTCAGGTGAATGCTGCTGCCCATCCCCTGGTGTAGTCCCTTTGCTTTTACGACATCCACGGGAGGGGACTGAGGAGTCTATTCTTAGGCCGGACACACCTTCCTTCCTACTAGTTACTAGTAGATAGATAGATAGATAGATTAACACTTTATTGTACACCAGGAATACATAACAGGGTTTATTAAAATTAGCAGTACAATGGGCGGCCTTATCGCTGAGAGAGATTTCTTCCAGGCAACCTTTGGATGGACAGTAACGAGCGAAGCAGTAACGAAACGGCGGTGCACAGAGTAAAAATAATAACAATGAAAGAATAATAAAATACAACTTTTACTGTAAACTCGAATACATAATATACTTACTTTTATATAATAGACTAATAAATAGTAATAAGTTAAATACTATAATACGCCCTGATAAAAGAAAAGAATGACTAATCTAGTACCTAGTAAGAAGAATCATCCCACCTAGGTGGGAAGCGCCTGTGTGGTGCGGGTGCCTCGGAGCAGGGAGAAGCATATACGTACATATAATACGTTATACGAAGCATATAAATAATACGTATAATTTATCTCATTATTATTATGACATTCATTTATGTATAAACTCAAAAAAAAATATAAAATATATTTTTTTACTATAAAGAAATACCTACTATCTACAAAAACATAATTAGTATAAAAACATTATAGTAAAAAAATATATCTAAACGGGAAACCTCCGGCGCGGAGCAAGGCCCAAGCGGTCGGAGGAGGCTAGGGCTCTGCAAAGAGAGGAACCTCCTGGACTAAGCGTGCAGAGTCCGAGTACTGCCTTCTGAATCGTATTTTATATTCTTTTTATTATTATTTTATCGTGGCACACCACTAGAGGGCGCTGCAATAGATTAAGGAACGTATAAGGTTTTGGATTTTGTATTTTTTTACCTACTTTTGTTCAAAGCTTTTGTCAGGACCGGATAACATTTTTTTATCGATACCTCATATCCTACCCATGCTACATTACCTATGTTATTTTGACTACTGTTTTATGGAAAAGTGCTCTTAATAACAACATCTGGTACTGTTACTGGTTGCAGATAGACATTTGTTGATATATGGCAACAAATATGCCTTGTTTACGTTCCCAACTTGTTATGTAAAACATTTACAGGTACAAGTTAATTTATTAAATTCCCACACAGAAATTTTCAATCAAAAAAAAGTTCTTCTCTAAAAAGGCATTTTAGAACATCGCGTAAAATATAGACCATTTTACAAAACCCAAACAGTAAGTAATCGATTGCACCTAATTTTTGACAAAAAATCTCCATCATATTGAGAAACAGTTGAGTCTAGTCAAAATTTTGAGGTAACTTTGTGATTTTTTGTATTTTTTTAAACTTTCGCGATCATAAACATATTTGTTGATATTGGCACGGTTATTTATCGCGTGTATCTATTATTGTAATACACAATTACCACGACTGTTGTAACACATTCGAAACGTCGGGAAAATAAATAAGGAAGGTATACACGCAATCCCGTTTAATACCCGTGACTAATATCATCAAATTTGTGTTTTTTTTTTCATCAATAAAATATTGTCCTGTCGTATTTTTGGTAGAGTGATTCCTCGTAATTATAATGTAGTATTTATGCATATTTTTTATCTCAATAGTGTACCTACTTTATTTCATCATCATCATCATCACCAGCCTGTTTACGTCCACTGCTGAACGAGGCCTCCCCCATTGAATACAATGGGGGGATTTGCCATAATTCACCACTCTTGGCAGTCAGATTGGTGATCGCAGTTTGGTGTTGAGTACTCAGGTGGACGCTGCTGCCCAGCCCCTGTGTAATCCCTAAGTAAGTCTTTTACTACATCCACGGGATAAGGAAGGGTATTTTCTTAGGCCGGACACACCTCGGCACTTGATACTTTATATTCTTAGGTAAAATCAGATAGACATTTTGCGTTATGCGTTCCCTTATAGTGCATCATCTCATTGTTCAACACTTAATCACTGTTAAGTAGAATTATCGTTGTAGTAAACAATAACACGTGGAGTATCAAACTCTTGTATTATATGGACTCTCAAGGCCGAGATAAATAGAGATTACTTAGCACGTACTAATGTACATTACTGTCCAGCCCCTTTATTGGCTAACGAACTAATCTCTTTCGATTCCGATTTTAAAGTACATTCCGCTTTATGCTTTGAATATTTCTGCTTGTGACAGTAAACTAAATCATGTGGCGCTATGTAATACGAAATCTGAATTGAAAGCGATTACCAGTTCGTTAGACAATACTTAACCCCAAACTCACTGCCACACAATTGTTAAAACACGCGTGTTAGAGAGTGACGGGGACAATGCCAAGCATTAGCACAACTATTTATCTCGGCCTAGGATTACTTTTCTAAACTTAGTGGAAGGCTGGTGACCGGAAGCATGATGATGATGACTTACCCGACTGACAAGGGAGAGATGTTCTTATAATAAGGTTTTATTTAACTTGCGATGTATGTATGTTTGTCCGGGTGGAATCTTGCAAATGAATTTTAAATCAGTTGTCTTTAACCGATTGAGCTGAAACTTTTTCATACCTGTCAAGTTCAGATGACAATACAATATTATGGTGACGGCGAGCTGATCTGGAGACGGAAGGTGGACAACGGAACTCCTCGATGATTATTAGTAGCCTGGCAGTGTTTGGGCTCATTTTGATCATTTCTCACGGTTCCGATCACTAATTTAATAAAAGCTTGTTATGAAAAATACATTTTTCAAAAATTTATTTCGATTAATTTTAGGGAAATTAAATTACGTGTTATATTTTGTGATTATGGCAATTGTATTTTAGGGGGGAGGCCTAGTTCAGCAGCGGACGTCTTAAGGCTGCTGATGATGATGTGATGACGAGGTTGATGATAATCTAAATAAATTAAACAATCGCAAGTGGGCGCATCCTACGAGTATTATTGAGTTATTCTCTTATGCACTAACTTAAAATCTACACCTTAACCCCTTTTAGTATTCAATTCACTGGAAACTCATCGGTTAATGATATGCACCACAAATACGTCGGAATCGGGGTCGTGACATACGGGTGAATAGGATGAGTCGAGATATAGGTCGCGATATTGCTCTGCTCACACGTGCAAGCTGTAAATAAAACTGCGTCGAAAAGTTACCAAGTTTCTAACTAGGGGAACTGTCAAAAGTGGAACACTACCGGCTCAATATGAACTTAATAGCTGCTCTATCATACTTTCAATGGTAGCTGGCTGCCGATGTTGAACTGAAGGGTGAGGAGGGGGGCAGGGGGTGATGGAGGAAAGAGATTAACTAACAAACTGGTTGCGAACTTTTCTATAATTCCGAAATAATGCCTATGGAGAATAGTATTGATAGGACCATAGAGCCTCTATCACCATCGCCAGATATAAGGATAAGGCTGGTAGCCTTACAATGGCTTAGAATGCCGGATTTTACAGATAGTTTTTGTTAATCGTAGAGCTTTTTTGTGGAAGAGTTCGTCTGGGAAAGTACTACAACCATACCTTTTACTGCGGCCAAGCATTAAACAGTATGATTACTGCGTTCCGGTTTAAAGGGTATGGATGCCGGTGAAATTACAAGCACATGAGAATACACATTATGTTTCAGGGTGGTGGGCGCAGTGCTATGCAACGTAGGGCGCGTCCTAGGTGGATGTGGCCGGTGAGGCGATTCATTGTTATAGGCAGAGATTAGCGCTCAACATAAGCCATAAGCGAGCCATAAGCTAGCCACGGGGAAAAAATGTATGGAAATATATCGGCGATGCTATGGCAGAATTTATAGAATCAAACATGTGTGATATTTTTTTTTTAAATCTATGCAATTTTGGAAGAGACCTTTTTTACATTTAGGCGTCAATTTACAAACCAAACGGCATGCATTGAATTTATTGTACTGTTTTATCGTTGTCGTACAAGGCGCTATGATATAAACAGAATCTAGGTGCCTACTATGATCTCGCCGTTGCATTATGCTCGCACCCGGACGTTGAAACATTAAATTTTATGTCTGGCATTTTAATCAGAGCAAGGAAAACGGTTGCATAAACTAATTACTTTGTTACAGATCGGTAGGGCGGTAATATAGTTTCTGATTAAACCGCAGTGTACTCTGAAATGTCCACAGTACAGTACTTGGTACTCACACCTAGAGCTCTCCGTCGTTTATAAACCAATTTGGAAAATTATTTTTTTACTTGAATAGATATACTTCCAGATTGGTCCCATTTTTTTCAGAATGCAGTTCTGATGATGGAATCCATGAGGAATTGAGGGAACTCCTCAAATATTGTAGACATATAGCGATTTTGATATTTTCAGCAACAAGCATTTGCATTCAGAAAGTATCATAACCCTTTCACCACTATGGTTTTTCATATTTTTTTTTTCATACAGATATTTAGTCGAATACAATGGCGGAAGTTCGTTTATTAAATGAAAAGTTATTGTTCAAATTGTGACCATTTCATTCTCGTCTAGTTATATGGTCGTCATGGCAACAGTAACTCTATAGCACCCATCACTTTTCTTGACATAAATCAGGGTTTAGTGACGAGATTGTCTGTACTCTCTACATTTTTGCCCTCAGCCTAGATAGTCTAACGTAGAGCCATCATTCGATTTATAAAGTAGTGACGTCATTGATTTCCCCTCGCTAGGTTAAGTGGGACTCCTCGTGTTATGGACAAATAAATGAGGTTCTAGGCTCTTTAATGGAGTATTTAGTGACGTTGTGTGAAAAACAATAATATTGTTTGTGTACTAAGATGATTCACTGCAATTTACCAGAGATGGATGATCTTAGTTTAATACCTATCACACTACTGCATTCTGTGGTTATTTTAGGTACTACAAGTATTAACAAGCGGGGGTACATAAAATGTAAGAGCTATTTGATGTGCAAAACATGAGTTAGTTACTTTCTACCTATAGATCAATTATTTTATGTAAATTGCAACTGCAATGAGAGAGACGTGGTGAGAGTGACTAACTATTGGCCTCATACACAAGCTCAAAGTCGCGCAACGGGCTATCGAGAGAGCTATGCTCGAAAAAATAAAGAGATCCTTAGAAGAACCAAGACCACCGATATAGCTCTCAGAATTAGTAATTTGAAGTAGCAGCAGGACATTCGTTGGGAAATAAAGGTTCTCGAGTGGTGACCATGAACCGGGCGACGCAGTGTAGGAAGCCCCCTATCTCGGTGGACTAACGACATTTTAAAGGGCGCAGGAGGTCTGTGGATGGAGGCGGCTCAAAACCGTTCTTCGTGGTGTTTTATAGGCTGAAAATGATGAAACTGCAAAACTTATAATTATGAAAAGATACTGATTATATCTTAGTTGTACATAAAACTTGACACGCATTCAGACTACCAGTTGAACTACTCAGTAGTACTACTGATCCACAGCGGAATTTTCTTCTATAGTATCTACGAGAATTAAATTGGATGCATTGCATTGTTGTCTTGAATACCTAAAAGCTCATAATAAAACGTATTTAAGCCAGATAATTTATGTACTTAAATTGCTTCAGGGGTTTGGTTATACATTCAATTCGACGAGCGCGCAAGTCGTGTTACCAAATGTGTCTATCTATATTTGGCTCATATTTTGCAAGTTTACTGAACACGCACATCCTTTGCACCGAGTCATGAGTCAGACCAGAGCTGAGCTCACTCTGACATCAACAATGCACAAAACAAAATCGCTTTACTGGAATGCTGGCTTTCCGAAGCGTAGGCGATTATTCTGTTCAAAATTAAATTACAAGTACAAGAATAATCGTCTCAGTCAGTATACCTGACGACTGTTCACGCAATTTACCCCTCCAGGCTACGCAGAGTTACATGAAGTATTTGTCTTGTAATTGTCGCGTGTTTTCTGTCCGACACCTCGCCTCAAGCGTCTTCCGTGATTGTGGAAAGAAAATGCGCTCGAGCAGAATGTATTGCAGACGTTAACGTGAATTGCAATTTGTGAGTCACGCGAACCACAGATCTAATAGATGTAGGTATTGTCGCATAGAAGTTTCACTCCGATGACACGAACAGATACTATGTATGACAGTGGCATACTCGCTAGCGATCCTAAAACTTAAAACTAGCGTATAATAGCTCAATTTTGCATTTGATAAAACTAGACTAGTATCACTGAAGTTTTCGCAGCTCAAAACTTCTCACACTTAATCCATATTATAAATTCAATGGGACAAGCTCATTTAACATCTAAATTGAATCTAAAGTGACACAGGCCTGCGCGAGCTTAGGAAGTTCCGATAACACCCCCGTAGCGAGTAAGCCGTAGCGGGCTTCTACGACAGTCGAGCGCGAGCGTTGGAGGAGGCTTCACGCGTCAGTGTCGTCCGCACTGCTTCTTCGTTCGCACGTACCCTCGTCCATGTGAACCTTCCGTGACGGTCCACCCGATTTGACATTCAAATTGGACTCGAAATAAAAACAATTGCATGAGCTGGAACTCAATACTGTTGACAACACAGTTATTTCCTTACTTCTGCATGCGAAAGATTATGGAGTTTCTTAGGTGTGACAGTCAGCCTTACCAGTGTAGTGACCAGTGATGGATGGTGTGTTGGAGGTTCTAAAGCGTCAAGATTAACTCTTACGTGGAACTGCAGGAGCGAGCGGCGCCGCCGAGAGGTGTGCGCCGCCGCCGCCAGTTCATCCGGGGTTGGAAGAAGACCATGGGGGTCATATCTAAGACTTTCGGCGTCGTCTTCAGTCTGTAAGTGCTCATGATTCATTTTACCTTTACTTGAAAACGGCCACTTCCAAATCGAAAATTCAAGTTCGGCTGAAATTCAAAATGAATAATAGTATAATTTGTTGATCAAAAAATAATCAAGTAGGTGTAGGATTAGGATTCGCTTCATACATGGTGCAGTTTCTAAGAATCAAAGATTATTATGAATAGATTTTTCTTGATTCTTTTGATTCTGTTCTAGTGAAGTGCAACGATAAATCTATTTAAATTTACAAGAACAGCATCTACAGTGTGTATAACTTCAATTTATCAGCTGCGTGACTTTTCTAGGCAGCCGGCAATGAAAGTCCATTATAACTTTACTATGCTCTCTACGGTTACAGAGATGCTACGCTTGCGCAAGCGCTCCTATTCGCACGCATCAGCGCGTGCGCTTTTAGACACCAAACGCACTTCTTCTCTTCTCATGTACTTACATTTACAAAACAACGTCTGTATGAGGTACGCTTATAACTTTAATTCCAGTGAACGGGTTTTGATGCGACTGTGCCATCTAGTGTATATTTTTCGAGATTTAGTTGTTATATTATTATGTTACATCTCTGTAAGGTTTCTAAACTACATTCATTAATCTTCCAGTCATTAGTTTCCGCATCTCTCACGCACTCATTGAAGGCAAAAATTACGACATGTGCGTCTACGCATTTACTTTATTTGTTTGACATAATTTTCTCTTTGTTATTTTATTCCCACACAACAGCACTCGTAACTTTTTTTTAGATTTCGCTTGACCTATTTTTGTTGTGGGCACGTCCGATAAGAGCTAATGAAACTTGACTGCGTTGCAAATGGTGATTAGGGTTTAGTAAATAAATTAGTCTTATTGTAAATTAAGATATATCTACTTACTTAGATTGTAGTTCTCTCCTATTTTACCTACCTAGTACATACCTTCTTGTAAAAGCGTTCTGTGAAGATTTTTCCATCCAAACTTCAACACACCGCTGTATCCCCTTAGCGAGTGAATTTTGAAAATTCCTTTCTTAGTGAACCTAGACTACAAAAGGAATGAACCTCAAAATTTCAGGTCTCTATGCCTTACGGTTTAGACTTATATAGCCAGTGAGTCAATCACGCAACGATATTAATATAATGTATTGATCAAGCAAACTATTGTACACACTCACATTTATTTACAGAAAGGATAATACAAGTATAAATAAGGTTTAAAAATACAAATGATCAACTGTATCTTCTGACAACCTCCATAGCGAGGTGGGCGAGTAGCTGGCTGAAATGCAAGAGGTGTGGGTTCAATTCCCGCTTCGGGACAAATGTTTCCAAGATCTGCAAATATTTGATCCGGGTCGGGATGTTGTGTTACCATAGTACTCATAGTTCCTGATACCCACGTGTGGTATCAGGATTATGTATGGACCAATCAAAATTGTAAAACCCAAATCCAGAAACAATACAAAAACCAGAAATAATAAACAGGAATGGTTTGCAGAATGGAATAATTTATCCTGTTTGAGAACAATATTATTAAAATTCTAATTAAAAACATTTGCACTGTTTCCATAGCCAGGAAACTTAATTGAAAATGATAAATGCCTTTCGCTCGACAGCTAACATTTCAATTCGCAATATATAGTATGCCTACATAATATAATTATAGGTATATCAAGCGTAGTGTATCCTTTTTTAGCTTATAAGACGATTCAAAATTATCCTAGTGATTAACAATGAAAGAAAAAATTCAATTTAAAAAAAACAATGCATCTGATTTAGATGTTTGTCTGTTATTGAATCACGCCGTAACGACTGAATCAGTTTCGATAAAATTTACCATACAGATAGATTATGATCTGGCTAAGAGTTATTCACAGTAAATCTCAAGATTTCTACAAAACTTTGGTACTCAACCATACTTAAACACTAAAGTTTATTTGAAATTCGGTCTAATCCATTGGTTACCTCCAGTCCTCAAACTGTTCCACAATCTCATTCATCGTAATAACTTGTTACTCACGATTCCGATCGGGCAGTCACAAACTCTACCTACCTTCAATTTGCAATAGCAGGGTGCATATTATGATGACGTCAGCAATTGGCCAACGGTAGTGGTTGGTTATCGAGCCATATCTCTAAAATGAATAGGCCAGTTCCGTAAATGTGAAAATGCTTCGCAGTCTACAGCTAGAACTCGGTACTTCTCGATGTTAACTTTTTACGTTTAAAATTAGCCTGGTGGTGTGTCACAATGCAAAGGTCTTTCATCATCATCGTCATCAGCAGCCTTTAAACGTCTACTGCTGGACGAGGTCTCTTCCCCTTGTTTAATCCCTTAGTCGGCATTTACAACATCCACGGGAGGAGATTGAGGGGCACACACAAGCAAAAGACTTAACTAAACAAATATTTAAATATCGCTCCATTTTGCGAAAAGTTTGGCTATATGACCTTTTCAGAAATGTCCATTTTGCGAAAAGTTTGGCTCTTCGACCTTTTGAGAAATGCCGCTCTAGATTGGACACTCATCCCAAAGCCCGAATTGAAATTATGTTTACACATTTATATTATTCACATAACCTTTAGTACTAATATTTAGCAAGCTACCCACGTACATTTTGGGATAAATGGTGCCCTACTTATAACGATTACTTCTGAAAGTCCGAAATCATGATTACCATGTTTCACAATCATAAGCTTATCATACCGTATCATCAGAACGTTTAAAACGACGTAACAAATGCATAACATAATTAAAAACAAATCATTCTGTATACTTTAATGTTCCTAGAAAGTAGTCTATAGGATTTGGAGAAGGCGGCGGTCCTCAAAGGGTCCCCTTCATTTGAACATTTATAAAGCCGAGCTGTTTAGTCACAAGACGAAAGCTGTTTTTTGATTCCTTCCGTGTTTAGATGTTCTGGACAGGTACCTATATGGCGTGCTTTTGTATCTTTCCTGAATTGGAATATCCTTTTTCGAAGCTTTCTACCCATTGCTTTAAATATACAATGTATAGGTACCGTTGAATTTAATTTCGAAGCAATTTTTTTCAGTTTTTGTTTCTGTATAAAAGTTCAATTTATAAACGTGTTTTAGGATGTTTACCTACTACTGAGCCATTATTGCCAAGTCTCTTTCAAACTTAGTGGTTGTCCTGTTCTATTATGATATCCTCCACGGTAGAGTTTTGTGACAGGGATTACGATTTGACAGTAACTTGGCAAGTAATGCCCAACTAAAGGTTATTCTAAAGGTATACCACTGAGTCTAGTCAAACTTGGAAGTCCAAAACATCTCCTGTGCCTTAGAGACCTTTGCTTTAAACTTTTAGTACCTACTCTAGTTTGACATCTACGAACTTATAACTGGGAGTGTTAGTTTTAATAGCTTTTGCTTCAAGTAAAACTAAGTTTGGTAAAGTTGGGCTTTTAGTTACAAAATCGTTAAACCTAAGAAAATCATAAAAATCAATCAAAAACCCGAGATTACGATCAATATTCATTACATAGTTGCCGACGCCTAAAACAAACTTCGTTAATGTGTGAGTTATCTACATCTATTGGTTTTAAATTAACAATGACACTATTTAAAGTTTACGACTCTCGTAAATCTTGGGTCTTTTACGCGTATCTTGGCTCTTTGGTACATAGTTCCGTTCCGTGATCCTATATCGTTAGTCGCGCCTGCCCAATCAAATCGTCGTAAACTGTAATGGTTTCGGTCGTAATCTACTCGATATGGGAACTATGGTTGCGAGATACCTCTGATACAATATTCTGTCTGCCATCACGCGAAATCGAACCCTAGCACATTACCATAATGACAACCTTAACGTATAAAGCAAGCAGTGGACCATATTTAGACACGTTTGGACAAACACTGTGCAATAAGTATGCGTTGAGAATCTTTATTTCATACGCTCGTTTGTTTTTTTCTTCAAATTTGCTCACAGCGTTCATTGTCTTTGGACACGAAAGTGAATAAGTGACGTTTCCATCTGCATAATTAGTGTAATTAAATTTTAATATGGGAACTTTGTAATGTTAGTTTTACTTAGGTATGTTTTGTTAGTCTTTTGTCTAAATTGCTTGAGCAATCGTACTAGGATGTACAAAAAATACAGGTTGATATAAGCTGGTCACGCTTTTAACTCCTATTAGCTCTCCCAAGACCTCTAGCCTGTATGGCGTTTCCACAATATACACTAAAACTACAAAAAAACGTTGTAATTGATATTGTCTCGTGCCTGTATCCAAGGGACAAACAATAGCATCCAGACAGTGGGAGCAGTCGCGTGGAATGGTATTGTACATAAGCGACATGTCTAACTAGTGTGGCCAGCGTGTCTGCCCAAGGACCCGAGGGTAGTAACACAATACAACACAATATTTTTTTTTGGTTTGCAACTAATTTAACTGAAGTAACATTTAGCGGAGGTGTTACTAGCTGAGAGGGAAGCCAAAGGAACGGTTCTCGTAGCTGAAGTTGATTTCAAGAGTGTCTTAAAATTGGTACTTCTCATGATGTCCAAATCCATTTTCAGCTCCAAAAGTTTATCGTGGTTTCGAGTAACAAAGCTAAGCTAGCTTGCGCTATTTGCCATAATTTTTAAATACACTTTGTTTTTTTTTGTTGTTTTATGCCTCTACTGTATAAATATTTTAATATCAACTAGCGTGTTTGCAGATAGTGATCTAGCAATAACAGTAGTACCAACAAGTTTCCACTTAAGGTGTTGGTAAAACAATGGAGACCTCATTTAGGGTTCCTTAGTCTGACAAAGAACTCTCATAAGATAACTTTTGGCCTTGGCGTATGCAACTGCGCTAACATATCGGGTTATAAAACTTAATAAATCATTTATTTGATCATAAGGCTACAAGGTTCTTAAAATATTCCCCAAATAGTATTTTATTTGAATGTGTTTTATAATGTTAAGTGATTATAGTTTCTCCGCATCCCTTTCGAAGTATCTTTGAATAGGTCTTTTCCAACAAGGCACTAATTTGTTTGGAAATAATTGTAAATTAGTAGCCGCACTGATTACAACATGGACAATGCTTAAAACAAACCTAAGTACTTATCAGAGACGAGGGGTAAAAGCCGTTATCTAGCGATCCTTACTGAAGACTCTACCAAAAGCTCTACCGAAAGCTGCCGTTCATACTTCCCGAATTGGTTTGCAGCGCCATGTCTTTCATTAACTTCTTTAACTATACAATTTCAATCACTTTGTAGCTCTCCTCTTTTATCAATAAATAAAGGCGCAGCTGCCGTAGTATATTGGTAAGAGTGTGCCCCAATCGGTCGTTGTCCTATCTTTCGTGTTACTTATTTAGTGTATAGATTTAGTTGCTTTGTAATCTTACTCGTATATAAAAGTAATTTTAACTAAAATAGGTTTAAAAAATGATTACCAATAAGGGGGTTAATATGTATTTTTGATTATGCTCCTATTCTATAGTATATTTTGCTCCACCGAGCATAAAATATCTAAATTATTAAATATCGCCGTACTTGTTGTGTCTGTCCGTCCATCTTTCGGTTGACAGATGGACCACTTTTTGTGCTATATAAGTGCTTTATTATATTTATATATATGTGCTTTTGACATAAAAATTACATATAATATGCAAAATAGGAACCCTAACTAAAGCTTAAGCTAGCATAAATAGTGTAGCGACCATCACTAGGTATAATATGCAATGTATAATGTGAAAAAGTAACTTGCTGAAAACATGCGTAAAATACGTGCCACAGTACTTATCGCACATTTCGCAATAATGTCTCATAAATATTATTGAACCCTACTTATTAACAACAAATAAGTTTAATTTCGATATTAATTGTTATTGTTGAGATATACATTGCAAAGTTGCTGCAAATTTTGATTTTTACCAATGCACTTTCTTTTGTTACGGAACCCTATGTGCACGAGTTTAACTTGCACTTGGCCGAATTTATCTCAATATCCATTTATTGATAATTTAATTCCACTTAACCATAGATTGAGCAATTCAGGCCGCTCCTCTAGCTTTTACAATTCTAACCTAATTGGCCAACGAACGTATTTAAAAATTCACCATACGTTACGGCATATGTCCACAACAGTTAAAAAGCAAGCAATAATTAAGTGATCCGCATCGCAAATGGGAGGGTCACGGGCCACCATATCCTGAGTCCCCCATCGTTTACCTCCATGGTATTGTGTTCATTTCCGGCCCAGACTGACAACATGCACTGTTACAATATGCAGAGCCTTTTAGACTCTATACTTCATGCTATGCAGTCTAAATTGGTCTTGAAAGTGTGGTAATGGTTAATTGGCAGGATATAAAGGGCAAAGGGTCCAAGCGTTTTCATTAACGCATTCATTTTGTTGTTCGGTCAGTTTTATTGTTCATGAATAGCTCACAAGATACGAGTGGAAAACCTAATTGAAAGTGCAGTGAAATAGAAAGCTCATATAAATTACTTGCTCCGTAGAATAGTCGTGGTATGTCCAGCCTAAGAATAGACCCCTCCGTCTCCTCCCGTGGAGGTCGTAAAAGTTACACCTGAGGCCTTACCATGAGCTCTTGTGGGGGAAGTTGGCACTTTTTCTCCCAACGTCCAGACAGCCAGACAGCTGGGAGACGCTGGGAGTAAACGTCTTATAGCGATTCAGTTCAAAAACTGTTCAGTACAAAATATCGGTTCCGTGGTATCCGCAGCTATATTTAAAGGCCCAGTAGCAGAAGGTCTATAGACATCGATTAAAGTTATTTAACGATGACGAATGTGAACGAATCGCCGAACGTCGAACTGAATCGCTAAAAGAGCTCATGTTAAGGCGGAGGATATAGCCAGCAGCATCCACCTTAAGACTCACCAATCCGCCTGCCAAGCGTGGTGATTAAGGCAATTCCCCATTATATTTTATGGGCCTCGTCTAGCAGTGGACGCCTAAAGGCTGCTGATGATGATGATAGTGATAATGAGGATGTAGTATATAGGCAAAGATAAAAATAGATGTATACAATATGAAGGATCGGTATAACTTGTTGTATGAAAAGAGTCTACTATATTTTGTACCATTTTAACTGACAGTTATATAACACACTGGTAGGTATAACTTTTCATTTAAAAAACCGACTTCCGCCATTGTATTCGACTAAATATTTGGATGAAAAAAAAAACGAAAGAACCATAGTGGTGAAAGGATTATGATACTTTCTGAATGCAGATGCTTGGTTTGTTGCTGAAAATATCAAAATCGCCATATGTATGCCTACAATATTTGAGGAGTTCCCTTAATTCCTCATGGATTCCATCATCAGAAATGGATTCTGAAAAAAATGGGACCAATCTGAAAGTATATCTATTCAAATAAAAAAAGAATTTTCCAAATCGGTTCATAAACGCCGGAGGTATGAGGTAGCAAACATTGAAAAAAAAACGAATTGAGAACCTCCTCCTTTTTGTGAAGTCGGCTAATAATTTATAGACATTATGAATCTTATTCCACAAACCGGATGACGCAGTAGAGGAAAGTCCCCCCCCTCCTGATGGACTAAAGACATTATAAAGGTCGTAGGTGGTAGGTGGATGGAGGCGGTCCGAGCACGTTCGTCGTGGGATTCTATGGGAGAGGCCTATGCCCAGCACTGAACTTCTACAGGCTAATGATGACACTTCTACAGGCTGGTGATGACTATGATGGCTATACAACTGTTGTCACAAATACCCGTATCGTAGTCATTTGCATAGATAAACCTAGTACTGGCATGCGAGACAAAAGCAGCAATATTTTCAAAGCTTTCAGAGCGACCTCCCCCTGAAGAAGATTTATCATCTCCCACGCAAGGTCATCAATGTGGAGCACAAGAACAATAGACGTTAATAGAGTAACCTTATGTGTTGTGCAAATGAATTGTATACATACATATTAATTTGTCCGTCCGGTTGCCGGAAGTCCTTGGTAACATTCTAATTGGTTGCAGTCTTTTGCACTTACCAATGCTGTTGTTGCTAACTCTGCTTCTGATATATGATCTAGGTTTTGGCTTGACTATATGATTCTCTTCATTTGAATTTCAGCGCTTTTTTTTAAATTATTTTAATTATGTTTATTAAGTCTGATAGTACACTAATTGCTGACTTCGGTTAAATTTTTGATGCATTTGTGCAACGTCTCAATTTAACGCAGATTTAAGTTTGGTACCTGCACCCCGTTATTATCACGGAGCTTTTCAATTTATAAAATTTTAAGAAACAGACGTGAAAAAAAGGTTCGCTTTGATTGATTAACAAAGTTAGTAATATGGCCGCTATAGTATTAGTATTGAAAAAAAAAGCTCATTTAAAAGCTCTATAATTTGTTAAATGTATTTTTGAAATATGAAAAAAACATTTTTCATCTGCAATGTAGCAAGTAAGTACTAAAAATGGGTATAGTAGTTTTGGCTTCGCTATTCATTGTGATCTCTAAGGTCTAAGGAACGTGTCTTCCTATTAAAAACAATAGCCATTGACAATATCATGGACATTGCAAAACTCGCATTTTGCAAGGACACTGCCTTTACTGCCGACCCATTGTCAGTACTTTAGTTAAGAGTTTTGCCTCTACGGAGAATTTCATACTCTTTTCAGGGTTCCGCACCTCAGAAGGGAAAAACAAAACTCACAGATTCACTTTGTAGTCCGTCCGTCTATCTGTCGAGAACCCTTAAAGTTACAATGTTGAAATTGGGATAAGATGACCAATATTGGTGCTGAAATTACTGGAATGTTCTAGGCATGCTTTAGGAACCTTTGTGACAGCAAAGAAAGGGTCTAAAATTTAGGTATTTTGTTTGACTTTGAAACGCTTGAAAAGTGATTTCAAAAGTCAAGAATTTTAAGATTAACATAGTACAGAAGGCAAGGTGCAAGTCTGTCCATATTTATTTAAAGGTAGATGAATTATGTCCTTACCTTAGTTTCCTTTTCTTGTGCCAATGCAGCGAAATCAATGTGGCTCATACTACATTTCACAACTCTATACCTACTGTAACTATTGCGATTTGCAGCCTTGGTACATACAAATACCTAGATACAAATGTTTGTAAAATTATAGTATACCTTCCTACCTACCAACATTTACCACTAACATGGTATGATTAGCGCAAATTAGACTTTACAGGAAGTACTAAAAGACCCAGGTTGGCCAGTCACGGTATAACAAAATCTGAATTATAGCAGAATGCATCTCGTGCTAAAAATTAGGTACCTACCCATATCTAGCAAACTATGGCTAGACTAGTCAGAAAAACTTTGTCTTTCAAAAATTATATATCTAGCGAACGACCGCCAGAAAAACGATGTCTACAAATTAGAACCGTAATTCATCAAATTATGTATCAATGTCTAATTTTCAACTTTGTTAGCAAAACATTATTTTGCTAGTAATTAAAAATACTAGAAACAAAGATAAACTCGCTGTTCCCAGTATTAGGCTCTATAAAGTTAGTAAATACAGGATAATGTGTACGCTTCTATAAAATCCCAAGCGACATTCTAAAATTGTCGATAAACAAAAGTCAATGCAACTTTGGCTGGCATGTTCTTTTTTCTTTACCTAGGTCATATGTTAGAGGCATATATGAGAAGTCAATAACAGAAAGAACCAAGTCTATCAATCGTAACCGGTGATAAATGATAAATAAATAAATATCCTGGTTCAGTTACGGTTGATATACCTGGTTATTTCTATTGATTTCTTTCATAGTCCTCTAACATAATGACCTAGGTTTCACTTCTGGCGAAAGAATAAAAAACATGCCAATAGGTTGCATATATTATATAGGCTTTGAAAACATGGTTAAATATAAAATCTCGGATTATAAAGATGATAATAAAGCTTGGAACTAAATTTGCCCGAACACGATCCAAACAAAATATGACATAAACAGATTTTATAAATCCTAATAAATTAATTTTAATTTTGTGGAAGTAACTTCGCCTTCCAAAAATGATATCCAGCGAACGAACGCGTTGCCAGAAAAACTTTGTCTGCTAATAAGAACCGTAATTCATCAAATGATATATCAATGTCTAAACTTCAACTTTGTTACCAAAACATTACTTAGCTAATTTGATATTATTTGCGGAAGTAATTTGCTGCAGATATTGAGCACGTAGACAATGTCAGTAGCGATAGCGACTAACTACTTCTAAAATTGTAATTCTCGTGAGGTCGCTTCAATGTCGACTCATTAATTTATTTTTGTTCACTTGAAACTCTGAAACAAACCCTATTGTTATGGAACAATTGGATCTACGTGTAAATATAAGAGGTTTCTCGGAAGTAATTTGATACTTTTAGAGTCTCCGAATCCTTATCGAATGACGAGAATAGTCAATACACTTATTATAAGAGTAGTTTTTTATGGCTGATATTATTTATGTCCATATTATTGAAATCTACTATCATCATCATCATTTCATGATTGATGTCCACTGCTGGGCAAGGCCTATTCCATCGAATGCAATAGGAGGATTTGCCATAATCACCAAGCTTGGCGGATTGGTGATCATAATATTGGTGCTAAGTTGGTGCCGTTGTGCAATCCCTTAGTCGGCTTTTACGATATCTAAGACTGAGGGCTCTATTCTTATCTTCAACATTTACTTACCAAAAAAGATTGAAAACTATATCCCGGACTTTGGGCAATTTTCGTATAAGATTTGTTCTGGCTGTTGGCTTATTTAGGAGGGTGTTATTGCTGGAAGAAAGCGTTAAGCCGAGTAGGTCGTGGAAAGCAATGGCGGTGATTAGCTCACCACTTGTCACGTCTATATTTCTGAGTATATGTGCAACCCACGGTGAAAAGAGATCTTTGAGGCTCTGCCTACCCCTTCGGGGAAAAAGGCGTGTGTTTATGTATGTACTAGTTGCGCCCCGCGGTTTCACCCGCGTGAATAATGATGAAAATTGATGATGATGATGAAAAGTAGCCTATGTGTTAATCCAGGGCGTAAAGTATCTTCATTCCAAATTTCACTCAAATCCATTCAGTAGTTTTTACGTGAAAGAGTAACAAACATCCATCCATACTCACAAACTTTCGCATTTGATGATGATGATGATGATGATGATGAAAAGTAGCCTATGTGTTAATCCAGGACGTAAAGTATCTCCATTCCAAATTTCACTCAAATCCATTCAGTAGTTTTTACGTGAAAGAGTAACAAACATCCATCCATACTCACAAACTTTCGCATTTGATGATGATGATGATGATGATGAAAAGTAGCCTGTGTTAATCCAGGACGTAAAGTATCTCCATTCCAAATTTCACTCAAATCCATTCAGTAGTTTTTACGTGAAAGAGTAACAAACATCCATACTCACAAACTTTCGCGTTTATAATATTAGTAGGATGTAGAATAGAATAGAATAGAATAGAATATTCTTTATTGCACAAAAAAACAAATCATGTACATAGGCGAACTTAATGCTAGGAAGCATTCTCTACCAGCTAACCTTTGTGTAATGCGGATAAATTTATGTAGGTGGTGCATAATACGTTGAGATAGTACTACAAGTACTTAGGTATAGTTTCACAATAATAAATTTTATAAATTAAGTAAACATACATGAACAACATTATACCGGGAACACACTAACAATAAATAAATACATACATTAGGTCCTTAAAATACTACGATACACTTACTACACACTTACTTTACTTTTTTTTTTACTATATACTTTTATGTACTAACTCTTCTGGAATATAAAACGTTATATTATACATTCCAATAATTTTGAACAAAGTTTTCAGAAATTGTTTATCCAGAGGCCGTTATTATTCCATTCGTTGGTTTAGTAGTTTCACCACGGATTTTGTTGCCTTCTCGAGCTTCGGGCGGTCGATGATCACCAGTCATTAAAGGGAACTGAGGCATCCTAATTAGAGTTCTTTGGTGTCTAATGCACGAACAATTTGGATCCCTATAATATTTTTGATCGTAAATTTGAATTTAGGAAAATATTTTTGGTGCTCATTTTGTCGCAATATGTTATGTATGTATGATCATTACAAAAAGTTCCTTAAGCAACGCATTTACGGACGGAAATTATTACTTTCCAAAACGAAGTAACTCCAAAGCCATCAACGACAGCCTTTCGGCGATGAAACCCAAAGGGCCTTAGACGCATTCGTAACGGTGAAAGTACGCCATTACTGTGTACCTGGTCATTAACGTAGCCCTTCGACGTTATCTCGGCTACCTTAGAGTCAGAACAAAACAATGACGCTAGCTTACTTATCGAGACCATCTCGGCAACCACTGTTAATTGAATAACCAACCTCTTAACGACTCGAGTTTTGCCGTATCATCCACGATTCACCCCGAATTAAGACGTCAGTCTCCCGTATCAGCAGTAGAGGCTGGCCTGTGTCACTCCTAACTCGTCATTCCGGCTTTCAATGTAAAATGAGCTTTATAAAGCTGCTTTTCAATTTTAAAAGGCTCGTTATGTCTGCCGACGCTGATCGTCCAGTTTTTAAATAAGCTCTCGCTCGACATATTCATACTTATCCGACAAAAGGTGCGTACAGGGTATGCCGTCGTAAAATGTATATAAGTTTGTACTATTCTGTTTCTATGCTACAACTCTCTGTACAACAAGCGAGGTAGAGGAAAGGGGCGCGGGTGTGGCCATGCCTTACCTCGCACACCTGTTGGTCGCGGGAGGTGCGTGACCGGCGCGCGCGCTGCCCCGGGCACGGACCACGGACGCGTGCGCTCAGACCTCCGGGGAAATGCCTCCGATACTCATTAACTCGAGTTTCGGGGTCCGCTGGAATCCTCGATGATACACGCACTCAGGACGCCGGATGCTTGTGTAATGACCACGAAGATAACTTGAGATACGGTCACGCCCATCGATGTTTCTGTATTTGAATTTGCCTTGCTTTCTTCCCGTTTTCATGCGTGGTCTCGACGAGTGTAATTTCAGGTCGTTCCCATCGATCAGTGTTGAGGCCTTGCGCGAACGCATAGAGTCTTAATGTTTCCTCAATTACGTTAGCCTTCATTTGTATAACGACAAATCGATCTGGCTAACAATGCCAGCAATCAGTACTTGCGATATTGAGCACGCGTCTTATTAATGCGAATCATAATAGATAATCAGGTATTGAAGGTTTCTCTGTAAAAGGGTTTGGTCGTTTCATACGTACGTGATCGCCATCGATAGCCAACCAAAGATTGATTGACATTGGCAGTGATTCAGTTGACCATTGTTTTTCAAATTACTTACGCCGAAATCTTTGTTATGTCTACGCCTGTTGCCATGCGTGGCCATAAAAACAATCAACGTGTAATTCTAAACACATATCGGCGATCGGGTTTTATCTAGGGGCGGTGCGTGCGAACGTGGCGTGCCTTCACGTCCACGTATAACACCAGCCAGTTAGAGAAAAAAATCGCCATACATCTCGCCTAAACGTATAGGAACACCGCGAACGAATATTAAGCTCTAATACTGAAGACTTCGGAGGAATGCTTAGCTTGGTTAATGGAAGCACTATTCAAGGGAAACCTGAAGGCGTTATAGCGTCACACACACCGATATTGACCTGCTTGACATAAGGCTGATAAAATGTACTGTCTGAACTCCTCACATAAACGAACAAGACACTGAAATGATAGTTTGTGCCATTGGCACATTACGTCTCGCACAGGATAATTATTGTTGCATGTTTTATGCTACCAACACGTCATGCTGATTCTATGGTATATTTTTCCTCGCAGCTTTGGACCCAAATGAAATGATTACACTAATTACCGGATCTCGATCACGAGCGGGGCGTAGCGATCCTAAATCTCTCGCTCTCCTAAATCGATTATGGGTATTACAGCCTAGAGCCTCCACGCTTTGTCTCTGTCTAATGTGGGCCGGCCTTGCTTCTCTTTTCGGTTATAATCCATCATGGTTCATTGCACTTGGGGGACTTCTTAGCTGTGGTTGTTTTATGGGAAACATACTCATGCCCATGTCTTGTACTGTTTATAGCTTCTTTAAAACCAAACTCGATAGTTTTAGTGGTACAGAGTACTACTCAGTACGCTAATGGTCACAAAATGTTGTTTCTGCGATAGTCTACCATCGAATTTGGTATAACCCCAAAACTTAATATCGCATGCTCTAGTAAGCAGCGGAGGAGTGTCCAACTTTCACACATAGTGGCTATTTCATATTGAAATTATAAGTTTCACTGTGGGACCACTTACGCTGTTCCACATAATTTATCAGTTTTTTGCCACTTACTAACGCAAAAATTACACTGTATCTGTCTGCTACTGCTATCTTTTTTTTTGTAAATGGCTGAACTGGCTCTTGTTAAGCGTTAACTCTAGCCCATTACAAATGCAATACCTCTTAGGTCACGGCCACCTAGGACGCGCCCTACTTAGTATTTCACGGCCGACGTCACCCTGAGACAGCTGAAAAGTCTCATGTGCCTGTAATTTCACCCATACCCTCCAAACAGGAACACAGCAATGCGAGCACCACTGCTTAGCGGCAGAAATAAGAATCTGACATATGTTTGTATGATCTATATTTGTTCCGGGTCTGGGTGTTATGGTACCATGGTACTCGTATTTCCTAATATCCAAGACACAGGGAATCCTAGTGTGGGGTCATGACTACGTATGTGACTGTAGGGTCTTATGTTAACTAGTACTATCTGGGCGTTGGGGGAATGTTCTGAATTCCACTAATGGATGTTACCGAGGATACTATTATTTTGAATGAGGATGAGGTAGGAGTCGGCAGAATTAAAACAATGAATTGTCAGCCATGCCGGTTGAGGCAGTCTACAATTATCTATTCCATTCAAAATTATCTAAGCAAATAACAGTGTTTATCGAGTCGTGCAAGTAATGTGCGCTCATCTATCGGTGTTGGTGTTGGTTCACGAGTTCGATAACGTGGCACATTTTCTTTATTGCTCTTACATAAACACAACTATCTTGCAGTGTGTTTATAATTTGGCCTAAATCTACGGTCATTTCATGGACTTACGGATTTTTAGATATCTTTTTAGACTGTCTTTGTTAAATTATGTGATTGATAATTAGTTGATGGTGCTTGAAATTATCTTTCTATTCTCGTAACAAAACTAAGGTGACATAATTTAGTCCACGGAACGTTATTAATGCCTTCCTGTTTTTTTTTAATTAAATATTTCTAAATTAAGCAAGGGTTATTGACTCTTTGTTTCCTGTGAACACTCCATAAAAATAGAAACATCGGTTTTCCTGTGTCAGCAAGATTGTCCAATTTTGGACTCTTGATGATATCAACATGTCGAAACTATTACCTTACTTTAAACAATATATTTTCTAATCTAGTCTTGAGTTCTTCCTGCGTTTACTTGAAGCGGTCAATGTCAGATTAGCTAGTGATTAGATACATAGGTGCAAATACAACATCCTTTTTGTTTGAGGTCATCTCCTCAGTAGCTGTTCCATGAGCAACACTTTCAAAGATAATAATGTTTTTTGTAAGTATTTAATTTAGGTATGTCACTTCAACTACGGAAACTATATAAGTTTGTAGTTTTAGGTGGAACGGAAAACCACAAAGTATAACATGTCATATCATTTTCCATTTAATTGTTTACATACAGACTTGCCCTCATTTTTACCAGTGACTGATAAGGTCTTCCAAATTAGCCAGTCTCCAGTAAGAAGTTGCAATAATAATTAATTCATCGATTCACCACTGGAAATAAGCATCCTTACCTCCATACCTTCAGCATCACCCGTTTCTGTCCAGTGACCTTTTGCTGACTCCAATCCTGCTAAAATTCATGCAAAGACCATTGTTATCCAGCAGTCTTTTGCCTGCGTTTTTGTGCACAAATGCATTGCGCGCAGCTCTTTCGCAATTTAAGGCACTCGATCCCGCAGGGCTATTCTCTATCTTGCGACAGTTTTGCAACAGGCGTAAATTATACAATCATTGCTGTCAACGTCACGTTCTCATACAAAAGTTACCGTTTGACAGCAGTGATCGCAAAATTTACGCCTGGTGCAAACCCGAGATAGAGAATACGGCTACCGAGCTACAGAGTATATTATCTGACCTGGGGGTTTACCATGAGCTCTTATAGCTATTCAGTTCAAAAACTATTCAGTACAAACTATCGGTTCGTAGTTGACATTACCTATCGTTGAATTATTTTAATCGCAGAAGTCTATAGACCTTCTGCGGCAGTGCCTTTAAATAAATAAATAAATCATGGCTATAATATAGCTCACGGTAACCCAGCTGTTCAATTTACATACTGCTTCAAAAATGAACCTGGAACGTCATCCCCTAACGCCTTCTGACCGCAGTTATTTATAAATAGGAATCATTGCATTAATGTACTTATATCCTTTCTTCTCTTCCAGCCTGTTCGAGCAGGAGATAATGAGTTACGTGCCAGCCGGCGGATGTGCGACAGCCGGCATCAACGTGTCGTCGTCACCCGCCGCGTCACCGGCTACCACCAGGAGCAGCAGACAACCCGCACCTCAGAGACGAGACTTTGAGGCTAAATTACGGGCGTTCTACCGCAAACTAGAAAGCAAAGGATATGGCCAGGGGCCTGGCAAGCTCAAGTGAGTAATTGTACCTTTATTTAGAACCTCGTGGAGGAGTACCAGCAGCATGATCCCCAGAGAAGGCATTTCGAGACCAAACTCCGTTTCTATAGGAAGTTGGAAAGCAAGGGCAAGAGCCTGTCAAGTTCAAGTGAAGCTTAGAAGATACAGACTCAGGGGTGCGATATTTGAATGTCGTCGAGTGACCAAATGTCAGTAAAATTGCCGTTAATCCCCAAATTATTATATGATTAGTATACGGTTATGCAACGAACATACACACCACACACATACGCCCTCACGCAACATACATATATTCATACACACCCACAAACACACATACACACTCGACACACACACACATACACACACACACACACACACACACATACACACACACACACAACAAACAAGCATATAAGCAACTGCCATTGTTTCTAGTTCTTATTCTTTTTTTTTGTTTCTTTTCCTCTAAATTTTAATTTAATTAGCCAATGCACTTGCTTTTGTACTCACCCAATGTAACTGTGTCAAACATATTATGATAACTTGCACTCTTGAGACCCAAGATACAGGCTTTTATGCCTAGTTTGGGCCTTATTCCAAATTTATATTGAAACTCATTGATGACTAAAATTCTTATACCTGTTATATCAATACAAGTGCCTCCTCCAGTACATCTCGTGAAAAATGGTGATTTGCGACCTTTTTGATGATATTTAGTCACTCAGTGATATTAAAAATCGCACCGCTGATCGTTTGACCCAACATTGCATCGTTACCGAATCTTAACTTTACTTGGACAACTTATGCTATCAGAACCGACAATAACTTGAATAACTTAATTAAATGGAATCTCCGTAATGCCTTTATTTATATTTATGACAACACAAGTTTTATAGCCTGACATCGAAAGTACTACAATGGTTTTTCATGAAAATCTCTTACTGTTTCAGGCTTCACATTCGCCGCGAGCACCTTCTAGAAGACGCCTTCCGCCGCATCATGTCGTGCGGGAAGAAGGAACTCCAGAAAGGGAAGCTGTGCGTACTATGGGACGGAGAGGAAGGCTTGGACTACGGCGGACCGAGCAGAGAATTCTTCTTTCTACTGTCAAGAGAACTCTTCAACCCATACTATGGACTGTTCGAGTATTCGGCAAATGATACTTACACGGTGCACGTGTCTCCTATGTCGGCGTTTGTGGACAACCATCACGAATGGTGAGTTTCGTTACACAAGAGTGGCATTAGAGAGCAGAATGGCACGCTAGAGCGACATACTAGGTAGAGCGACAATAGAGCGGCATGAGAGAGCAAAGTGGCACGCTAGAGCAATACACTAGGTAGAGCAAGGGAAGAGCGACACAAGGGCGACACTAGAGCGGCATGAGAGTGCATAATGTCACGCTAGAGCGACATACTAGGTAGAGCGACATACTAGGTAGAGCGACAATAGAGCTCAATGAGAGAGCAGAGTGGCACGCTAGAGCAGTACACTAGGTAGAGCAAGGGAAGAGCGACACAAGGGCGACACTAGAGCGGCATGAGAGTGCATAATGTCACGCTAGAGCGACATACTAGGTAGAGCGACAATAGAGCGCAATGAGAGAGCAGAGTGGCACGCTAGAGCAATACACTAGGTAGAGCAAGGGAAGAGCGACACAAGGGCGACACTAAAGTGGCATAAGAGTGCATAAAGTCACGCTAGAGCGACATACTAGGTAGAGCGACAATAGAGCGGCATGACAGAGCAGAGTGGCACATTATAGCGACATACTAGCTAGAGTGAATAGAAATAAATTAAAAATAAATATATAATCTCTTGTTATCATTCTGTTGGTCACGTCTATGTGTACATAGACTACTTAATGCAGCACCCAGATACTCAGGTAGTATTTCCACTGTTTCATTAGTCACTTATCCGAGTTATTATATTGTCGCAGTGTAATCTCATAAAGGTTCCGGGATTCGTTTACAAGCCAATACCATTAAAGTAATCAATACTAAACGCCTCTTATTAAGTGTTGATTATACACAATTACGGCAAATTATCTGTATTCATGTGTTACTGAACAATAATATGGCAATAATATTTAAATAATGGCAAGTATACGTTAAAAAAAAATTGTACTGTATACGTGTACAATAGGATTCCTCCGACCCCTCCCATGGATGTCGTAAAAGGTGAGTAAGATTACGCGAGGGGATGGGCAACAGCATCTATCTGAGTACTTACACCAATATTGCGATCACCAATCCGCCTGCCAAGTGTAGTAATTATGGCAAACCCCCTTATTGTATTCGATGGGGGAAGCCTCATCCAGCAGTGGACGTAAACAGGCTGGTGATTGAGTTAAGTGACGATGCAAACTAAATTTTACGCACCATGGCTCTAGATATTAGTGTACAGATCATGTGTACAAAATTTCATGTAGTTTGAAGAAATATTATCCATAATAGAAGCGATCTTCTTTCGCGTACAAAAGGGCGTAAGAGATGAGGAACAGAGAAACTGAAATTGAAGGTATTTAAAAGTAAGCAATAATCTTTGTACCTTGCATAATACCTACCCTGTTTGCGTCACAAGGTTTTTGTCATTGAATATTAATTTAAAGTTTTACATAAACCTAATTTGAATATAATGCTGTTTCAGTTGAGTTCGCTTACAGCGATTATTTTAATAATTACTATTATTTTCTCATCAAAACCCTTGTTCTCGAAGAAACATGATTTTAAAGCAAATTGCTTCAGGATTTTTAAAAATATGTATTTAACTACTTTTTAATATATCTACCTATCCAAACTTGTGCATAACGTGTTTCTTCCAGTTGGCACGGAAAATCTCAACTTTATTATTATGTGGTAGATATTACATACATAAACACACGCCTTTTTTCCCCTAAGGGGTAGGCAGAGCCTCAAAGGGCCTCTTTTCACCGAGGCTTAACAATCGCTGGAATATATACGTGACAAGTGGTGAGCTCATATCCGCCATTGCTTTCCACGACAGACTCGGCTAACGCTTTCTTCCAGGAATAACACACTCCTAAATAAGCCAGCTGCCAGGACAAATCTTAAACCAACGAAAATTGCCCAGCAAGTCCGGGTAGATATTGATCAAACAAAATTGAAGCCTTTAATTTAAACAAGGGAGTTAGTAAAGCCTTGTAAAACCCATATAGATGATACTATAAAAAAATTATCATTCCTATCTGGCAATGGCGGTGACGTCAATCCATTGATTTTAAGTTCAATATACATACTTACCTTTTGTAGTTAAGTTAGTCAAAACCATCCTTTTATATAACTAGTGGAGTTTTTTTTTCGTACAAACTTCTTCAACCACTGCACGGGCTGCTGCTGTACGGGGGAATTTCTGAAATTCCTTTCTTAGTACACTCCTAAACCACAAAAGGAATGTACCATCCAAATATCAACCCCCCTATTCCCTAACTGAAAGGCACTCGGTGACTGACGTTTTGACAAGTAAAATTATTATCAATTGATAATTCTTAATGATAATTTTGAGCAATTGATGGTAATATTACTTTGTCAAATGTTAGTCACTGAGTGACTTTCAGTTAGGGAGTAGGGGGGCTGGTCTCTAGGACTTACGGTTTAGGCTGTGCGTTGATTGTCAGTCAACACAACAATTTTATATATTCTACTAACTTTATAAATGTAAAAGTTTGTAAGGTTGGATGGATGTTTGCTACTCTTTCACGCAAAAACTACTGAACGGATTTTTATGAAACTTAACAGTATTATAGCATATACATTAGAATAACATATAGGCTATAATTTATATGCCAGCGACCCGCACCGACACCGCACGGTATGCCCCTACACCACACGCACTCACATTACTCAACACAGTCAACACAATGACTACCCAAGTGCAAGAGGTAGATATTTTTCACACAGAATTACCTAAATTTATACATATGTGTATTTGTTTTTTAAGTTAACTAATTTAGCTTGTAGAACGTTTTGGCTTCGGCTGTAAGTTTTGTGAGCATCTGATTATAAATAAATAAATAAGGTTTCACGGGGGCGGAGCCGCGAGCAAATGCTAATGACAATGATTGACTATTCTCCGCCCTAAAATAATTATAGAAAAGGGTGGTTTGAACGTCACCATGCCACGAGTACCTTTCAACACAAATTGGAACACGTTTAATGGTCCTTCGACCTTCGATTTATCAATTAGAAACCCATTTGTTTTTTTTTGTTTTTTTTTTGATATGTGAAGGAACGATTGCCCTTCTGATGTTAAACGGTAACCTCTGTCTATCTATAACAATGCGTTACCTCTTGGGTCATGTCCACATAGGACGCGCCCTACTTGATATTGCACTACGCCCGCCACCCTGAAAGATAAAGATGAAAAGTTTCATGTGCCTGTAATTTAACCGGCATCCTTTAAACCGGAACACAGCGATGCTCAAATATGCTTTGCGGCAGAAATTGGTATGGTTGGTAGTAATTGCCCGGACGAACTCTTTCACAAAAAAAAAGGTTACTACCATTATATTCGTAGATATCAATGATCCTTGAGCTATCTACGTCACCGAGAAAAATTATGTGCTATCGAGCTCTCATGGTGACCTAGATGGTGTTATGGGGTGCGATTAAATATAATCAAAAAAAATTTGAAACTATCATGGTTATTAACATAATTATCTCTAGAAACGGGATATTTACCATTATTGTTGAGCATTATTGATTCCCGATATTTCGGCACAGTTTCATGCGCCATGATCACGGGTAAACTGAAGTCTATGATATTGATAGTCTTCAGTTTACCCGTGATCATGGCGCATATGATCAAAATGTCAAAAAACCGTTGAAGAATGCCCATTTTGGAAAATCGAATAGCATTTCGAATTACCGTATCCAGTTACGTTCAGCACACAGTGTCGTGTTACAAACAAACGTTACTCAAACGCAGCTGTACTTGGATATATTTTTTGTGTACTCTTCGTCACGGTATAGTCCAACTTGAGTTACAATTATTGATGTGTAACGTTATGGGGCGCCTTTGTTTTTAGGCGGCATGCATCATAGGTTGCGAGGTATTCGTTTCGAGGGACAGATTTTCATTTGTAGGGTTCCGTACCTCAAAAGGTACCGCTGAACCTTGGATCACTCTTGTGTCTGCCTGTCAGTCTATTTTCTCCGTATATACTGGACTAAGAAAGTTAACTTTGGTATATATACAGAGTTATACGGTTATACGGTTTCGCACTACGTCCGATCCGTATCCGTGAAAATTCGGATCTACAGAGAAATCGTCGAATGACGGAAGCTGGATCTAGTGCGTACACTACCATAGTTCTATGACTACTCCGGACCGTATTTTCACGGGTTCGGATCGGAAAGTAATTCTGATTTAGGGGGCAAACTAGAAAATAAAACTTTTTCTTATGCATTATGTGCAATTAAAAGGCTACATTAATTTTTATTTAGGATTAGGGATTTATTTTTTATATTTTTAAAATGCTTTTATTAAAAATTTACTGAATAAAATATACGAAAATCGAGCATTCCTTATTCTTAATTTTCTTAAATTACTTGTTTTGATTAGGTACCTAATATTATATAATTAATAAAATACTATAATATTATAGCTTGTTTTGAAAATGATGTTGTCCCCAGGTTCCGTTTCTCGGGACGCGTGCTAGGTCTGGCACTCGTGCACGGCTACCTGCTGGAGGCGTGGTTCACGCGCGCCCTCTACCGCGCTTTACTGAGGCTCCCTCCCGCGCTCGAAGACGTTGACGCTCTGGACGCCCAGTTCGCTGCCTCGCTGAGATGGCTTCAGGTATGTTAACTTGATAGAATTCTAAGAGAATGGCTAAAGTGCATCACACACGCAGCAGACGCGGTAGTATTTTATATGCGTATAAAACTTATCGCATCTGAAGGCATCACCCACATAGCAGATACGATAATATACGAAAATGATACATTCACGTGGGAACCTTCAAACTGTATTGTATTTCAATTTGTATACACAGATATAATCTGTCCATCTTTTGATATATGTCGGTGCCTACAGATGCTTGACGGTAAAATATAAGTGATCTGCTACGTGTGTGTTGCTCCTTGAGTTTAGTATAGAGAGGGATATGGACAGATACGCGCTCAGATACAGATATCTTACCGCGTCTGCTACGTGTGTGACACACTATAGAGAATGGTTGACAACCGTTTTCTATTTGGCATGGCCTAGGCCCTGTCTGAAAACCAAGCGCCGCGCCGTACCCAAGTCTGGTGCAGCTTAGGACCCTGTACGGCTAATGTTAATGTTAAAGAACTCCCTTTTCCGTATTCGAACTTTATGGATGGTCCATTATGCGTGAGAGTTATCTGGCTATATAGTTAGCCAGCCTAACTCCGTCCAGAAGCAAAGAAGTTTCTTTGACCCCAGGAAGCTTCTTTGCTTCTGGGGTTGTTGAGGATTTGTTCACGTTGAGCTGCTACTCCCATGCATTCCAGGACAACGCCGAATCTTTGTCCTGTAGGGCACTATTTGACCTCACGCAACACATAACGCCTACCTTCATATTTATTTTAAATGTTAATCTTTTTGTAATGTCTTGTCTTTTAATTTGTTTTCTTATACTTAAGTAATGTGCTTAATCTTGTGTTGTGTTTTTGGGGGAAAAATAAACAAATTTTCTTTATTTCTTTTTTTCGTTATATTTCTATGCATGTGAAAGAGGTTGCTCGGAGAGAGCGATGGACAAAGATAATTGGAAGTCCTTGGAGGAGATCTTTGCACAACAGTGGGTCGAAATAGGTAGGAATCAAAAAAATTATGAGCTCTTATTCGATAGGCACCACACACAAGCTTTCTAGTAGAAAGAAAATAAAAAGGCACGTGCCGTATTTTTAACCTAATTCTTCTAGGTTTGATCCTGGATTTTGGAACAGAATTAAATACACCTAGTTTATCTACACTAGGTAATATTATAAAGAAAAAAGATAGAAGAAATACAAATCTTTTCTCTTTTGTGATTAATATATTCGAAAACTAATGGACCGATTTCAGAAATTCTTTCACCAGTAGAATGTTATATTATCACTGAGTGGCATAGGCTATATTTTATTTTCAAAAAAATTAGGGATCCATACGAAAACTCATATAATGTAATCCAAGGTATAAAAAAATATTATAATAAAGCTCGATTGCCGCTCACTGACTGACTGGTTTGACATTCGTAGTAGAGGCCTTACCATGAGCTCTTATAGCGATTCAGTTCAAAAACTACAAAATATCGGTTCAGTACAAAATATCGGTTTCGTGATGTCCGCAGCTATATTTAAAGGCACAGTAGCAGAAGGTCTATAGACTTCTGCGATTAAAGTTATTCAATGATGACGAATGTCAATGCGGAACCGATATTTTGTACTGAATAGTTTTTGAACTGAATCGCTATATGAGCTCATGGTAATGTCTCTGGACTACTTAGGTAGGGTTTGTTTTAACCAACCGTCTGTGCAATTTGTGCAACTCGTATAAGAATAATTTTAGAATGACCTACATAGCATAGCGCCATCTACCAAAATTTGTTACTCAACACAGAAACAAGTGGTGCCATCTAGTTTCTGCGTACGGAACTTTGTAATGTCACCAAAGCAGTGTGCTCAAAACACAAGCACGTGGTTATTTTTACAAATATACAACACGTGTTCTAAAGTTTGTACCTCGTGGAGCCGTGACAGCGTGTTGTTTGGTATAGTATGACCTAACCAAATTGCACCATGGTTTCTTATTGTCGTAGGACGTAACGATTCTTAGGAGGTCGGCACCTATGTCGATGAATATTAAACATATTAAAAAGTTGTTGAAGTAGGTACGACGGCGTAGTGATATTAGATTTTTGCGTATAAATTATATGAAATTGCGCAGTAGTTATTTTGAGAATGTTGTTTTTGTTTTTCAACTTTTTTTTACGCATTACTCAGATACACATAAAGATAAAAAGTCTCACAAATAAGCCGTTGCTTTGAGGTAAAAAGAACCATTTGCTTTCAGAAAACACTTTTAATGTTTAAACATGCTGTAGATTTATTTAAATCTTAAATCACCATCAGCTTGTAGTTTCCACTGTTGGCCTCCTCCCTAGAATGCTACGAACGGTCTGAGCCTCCTCCATCCACCGAACTCTCGCGACGTATATGTTTTTAGCCCATCGAGTGGAGGACCTTCCTCTACCACTCATGTCGTTCGGTTTGTGGTCGCCACTCGAGAACCTTTATTCCCCAACGGTTGTCAGTTCTGCGAGCTATATTACCTGGCCCATTGCCACTTCAACTTGCTAATTTTGAGAGCTATGTAATAAAAAAGTGTGTGACAAAGTCACGCTTGAATTAATTAATTATCTTAAATTAAAATTGTTTGTCTGACAAGATTCACTAGTAGCATTCCCTTTTTTAACCGACTTCCCAAAAAAGGAGGAGGTTCTCAATTCGGTTGTTTTTTTTTTTTAATGTTTGTTACCTCATATCTCCGGCGTTTATGAACCGATTTGGAAAATCCTTTTTTTATTTGAATAGATATACTTCCAGATTGGTCCCATTTTTTTCAAAATCCAGTTCTGATGATGGAATCCATGAGGAATTGAGGGAACTCCTCAAATATTGTAGGCATACATATGGCGATTTTGATGTTTTCAACCAAGCATTTGCATCCAAAAAGTATTATAATCCTTTCACCACTATGGTCTTATCTATATAGTTTATATATCTAGTATTTTTTGTATATCTAGTATCTTTCATCATTTTTTTTTTCATCCAAACATTTAGTTGAATAGAATGGCGGAAGTCGGTTTTTTAAATGAAAAGTTATTGAAGTGCTATTTCTATGTAAGAAATAAAAAATAAGCTACTGTTTGGCCGTCAAAAGTACCCGTAACCAACGCTCATGTATGAAGAATGTAATTAGAGTGAATGAAGCTAGAGGTAGGTAAGGATCGAAGCAAGTGGAAATTCGAAGTCTCTGATTACCCCTCCGAGAAACAGGCGTGATTTTATATCTTATGTATATAGATAGAAAATTCTTTATTCCACATAAAATAATTACAAAGGCGAACTTAATGCTAAAAAGCATTCTCTTCCAGATAACCTTATTATAAGTATGTGTGTACTATTTGTTTATTTTGTTGCCCAGTCGGCACGCTGCGTGTCCTCGCTTGAGCTGACGTTCGCGGTGTCGGAGCGGCTCGCCGACGGGCGCGTGCTGGAGCGCGAGCTGAAGGCCGGCGGGCGCGACGTGCCCGTCACCGACAAGAACAAGAAGGAGTACCTGGAGCGCGTGGTGCGCTGGAGGGTGGAGCGGGGCGTCGCCGAGCAGACAGAGTGGCTTGTACGCGGCTTCCATGAGGTAACGGAAGTCAACATTTTTTATTCCTTTTAAATTGAAAAAACGGCGAATTTCCACTGTTTTTAATTAGCCGTTTTTTTTTTCAATTTAAAATGATTCCTAACCACGAAAGTTTCAATTCTATTTACATTCCTATTCATTTATTTATGCGCTTACCCCCTACGCGAATGAAGTTTGTTTCTATTTTGGCTATTATAACATAACCTAACACCCAACAGTCACGTTCTAGGATTCCCTGTGTCGTGGGTATCAGAAACTACGAGTACCATGGTACCATAACACCCAGACCAGGAACAAATATTTGCGGATCATGCAAACATTTGTTCCGCAGCGCGAATCGAACCCGCAACCTCTTGCTTCTAGGCCGGCTACCTTCCTGCTGCGCCACGACAGGGATTATTTCATCAAACTCATAATATGAATCACACAACGAATAAAAAAGGAGGAATTGCTAAGGATCTGCAGGGAATTCGATAAATGTATTGCTACCAGATGGATTGCTCAATGTGGCCTTTTTTTTTCCTGATCATCATCATTTTCAGCCTGTAAAAGTCCACTGCTGGACAAAGGCCTCCCTCTTAGAATGCCACGACGAACGGGCTTGAGCCGCCTCTATCCACAGACTTCCTGCTACGTTTATATGTCTGTTGGCAACCAACCTTTTACACTTAACACGCCAGTCTCCTTTAAGAGCTTAAGGGAGGCTGGCTGGTGATGAATTATAAATATTTACCTATTGAGTTCTTTTTTTACATTTGGAATGTTAGTCTTGTTTTGTCTTGTTTGGTTAGTAGTAGAACTTCTAGAGTTCGTCCGGATAAGTACTACCATCGTACCTATTTCTCCGCCAAGCAGTAGTGCTCGCATTGCTGTGTTTCGGTTTTTGGCGCCGGTGAAATTACAGGCACATGAGACTTTTCATCTTTATGTCTCAGGTTCGGCAGCGCGCGTTAGATGCCTCAGGTGTTACAGGCGTCCATATGCTACGGTAACTGCTTTCCATCAGGTGGGCCGTATGCTTGTTTGCTTGCCAAGTTGTATAAAAAAAAAACCTTTGAAGAAATGGTTGTCTTTTTTTTAAGAAATAAGTCCTTTCCCTGCCCTCTGCAGCAATGTCTTTATTCCATCGAGGTCCTGATCTAACCCGTGCATATCTCTTCCAGGTGGTGGACCCGCGCCTGGTGGCGGCGTTCGACGCGCGCGAATTGGAGCTGGTAATCGCAGGCGCGCCAGAGCTGGATGTCCCCGACTGGAGGAGCAACACGGAGTACCGCGGGGGCTACCACGACGCACACCCAGTCATCCTGTGGTTCTGGCAGGCCATCGACCGGTTAGTACCTGCCTTCTGGCTCTTAGAATAGGAATATTCAAGTCCGAACTGTACCAATACTTTTTCTCATTGCAAAATGTTGAACAAAACTGAGCGCTTATGTTTATTTACTTATTTGTTTTCTTTATAAGTATGTTTATGGTAGGTTATAATAATATAAATATATATTTGACGACCTCTGTGGCGCGGCGGGCGAAGGTTCGCCTGCGTCGCAGGAGCTTGCGGGTTCGATTCCCGCCTCTGTAGAAACATTTGTACGATCTGCAGATAATTGTTCAGGGTGTTCTGTGTATTTTTCTATGTATAATAAAAATGTCTATCTATCTAATGTATTATATCAGTTATGTAGTATCCATAACACAAGCTCTGCTTAGCTTGGCGCTAGATAATGTGTGAAATGTCCAGCATTTATTTATATATACTTAATTGCAGGTTTACAAACGAACAAAGGCTCCGGCTAGTGCAGTTCGTGACGGGCACATCTTCGATCCCGTACGAGGGGTTCTCGGCGCTGCGGGGCTCCACGGGCCCGCGCCGCTTCTGCATCGAGCGCTGGGGCCGCGTTGAGTCCCTACCGCGCGCGCACACCTGCTTCAACCGCCTCGACCTGCCGCCTTACCCGACACCGCAGCTGTTACACGAGAAATTACTACTCGCTGTCGAGGAAACTAACACATTCGGTATTGAGTAAAACGAAATGTTACTCCTTGGACGAAAAATCGTTACGATTTATAAGACAGTCTGTGCGGAAGATATATTACTCCTCGCATAACACGTTCGACATTGAGGAAAACGAAATATTACTCCTTGGACGAAAATTCGTCTTGATTTAAAGGGTAATCTGTGTGAAAAGAGCCACTGCAGCTGTAACGCGTAAAATTACTCGTTGCTGTCGAGGAAACCAATACTTTGGGCATTGAGTAAAACTAAATATTACCCATTCGAGTCTGATTGGTAATCAACCTTTTCAGATAATCTTCTTTTTTATTAATTACGCAGATAGTCTGTACAAAATGGGCCACCGCAGCTATTACATGAGAAATAGTCCTCTAACAAGTTTGGCATTGGGTAAAACGAAATATTACCCACTAGAGTCTAATGGACAATCAACCTTTTTTGGACATTTAATCCTCTCGATTTATAAAGTACTCAGATAGAGTCGGAAAGAGGATAAATATACGTGGGATTTGGGGCTTTAAGACACAGATTATCCAGGTCAAAAAAAGACGCTACACACACACCACGGAGGTGATATGTACCTCTGTGGCGTGGCAGGCGAGTAGCCAGATGAGATGTGAGAGGTTGCGGGTTCGATTCCCGCTGCGGGACAAATGTTATCTGCAAATATTTGTTCCGGGTCTAGGTGTTATGGTACCATGGTACTCGTAGTCCCTGATACCCAGACTACGTACTAGTGATTGGGTTTTATGTTATGTTAAAGGCGAACCTTTACATACTAGTAATAAGTGTCTGTTGTATTCGACAATTGCAAGTGTTAGCAATTCTGTGCAGTATTATGTAAATTTAAAGTGCGCTACAATTATCGCGCGCACTTTCTATTACACTAAAATGAAAGGGATCGGGATAATTTTAGTGCAGTTTAAATTTAGACTATGATGCACAGAAGTGCTACCAGTGACCCTGTAAAAAACTGATTATGTTTTTATCACTCGGTTCGTCGACCGCATTGAAAACGCATTAGCAGCTGTAAATAATATTGTGACTAATTACCTATAATCTCACCTTGTCAATGTAAATAATTATAGTCAATTGATAGATTAGAGCTAGCGACGAACAAAGATAGTGTTAGTCAAGTATATTACCTAGATGTGCATAGATATTTATTGTTAATGTAAATTAGCCACTTGTCCTCGAAGGTTTGTATTTTATTAACGCTTTTATTGTTAAGTGTACGTTTATTGTGGCTGTGAAACGGGACTCGCGTCCTGTATTTAGAATTATTATGCTTTTACGTAATTTACACCCGGTTTTTAGAAGATAGAGATACCTGCAAGGCGATTCTAAAACGTCGGAAACGTTTCCGATCGGATTCGTTAGTTTTTCATTTCGATGTGGTAAGTAACTAAAACAATTTTATCTAGTAAAACACAGTAAAAACAATAAATATTGAATATTACTGTGTGTTACTAGAGAAAATTGTTAGAAAATTGTTTTAGTTACTTACCACATCGAAATGAAAAACTAACGGATCCGATCGGAAACGTTTCCGACGTTTTAGAATCGCTCTGCTGGCTGGTTTTGTTTAGAATGGTTTCCTATAGACAGATGTGTCTGCGGTTAGTATTCTAATAAGCGGGGATGGGCTCACAGGCACAGCATTTCACGCAGGGAATTTTAATTGATAAGCAAAAAGTGGGTATGAACCAAATGAGTTGTACTTGCCTCCGACTACCTCCTAGTATGATCCGAGGATATCCTCCATGGGGTTTTGAGAAGTGAGCTAGTATGTATTTTACATCATTTATTTGTAAGTGGAACTCTCGACTTCGTCCGCATTGACAACCTCTGTAGCGCAGTGGGCGAGTAGCCAGCTGAGGCCCAAGCACGAACATCTAACGTTATCGAGACGATAGTAAACGTCAAATATGAACCAATCAACTTACTAAGATTTCAAGTTACCCTGATGTCATTGGCCAATATTTGACATTTGCGATCGTCTCGTTAGCGTCTTGGTAACGTAAATTATTCGTGCTGACCCCACTGTGATGCAAGAGGTGTTGTTCGATTGCCGCTGCGGAACAAATGTATGCATGATCTGCAAATATTTGTTCCGGGTCTGGGTGTTGTGGTACCATAGTACTCTTAGTTCCTGATATACACAACACAGGGAATCTTAGTATGTGACTGTTGGGTGTTATGTATGTATAGTTTGTTCCATGCAAAATTCAACACCCCTTTGGGGATGAATTTCGGAATTTCCTTTCTTAGTGCACCCAAAGGACTTACGATTTAGGCTGTGCGTTGATAATCAGTCAGTCAGTCACACAACTATTTTATTTATATGTATCATTTGTTTGATTGATGTAAAAAACCTTTGTTAATTTATTTTTAATCAAAATCAAAGCAAATAACCCTTTCATAATTATGTTGAAAGGAAAGTAAAAAATGGTACTTACATATTCTCTTACAAGCACTAGTCAGTAGTCACATAGCATGAACAAAAATGTTGCTTAAGACTTGAACACAAAGTCCACAGTACAGCTTCAGCCCGCTTAATTATCTATAGAAAACTGTAATCAAATTTTTTATAAATTATGGCTACCTAATGTACTTGTGATGAGTTTCTGTAAATTATTATGTTCCTTTTTTTGTACCCTATCAATGTAACTTAGTGTACTGTGTATTTATTTGTTACTCATTTTCTAATTAATCGAAAATAAAGAAATTCGTTTTCAAGTGATGTAAATATCTAAGTTATTTATTGTGCTTGTAATCTCTCTCCTACACTTTGTAAGTTCATGTTTATTTTGTAATTAATATTTATAATATGTTGAATATTTTCAGTGTATTGTTTTATCTGTAAATTTTAAGTGAATTGTTTTGTGTGGAAGTGATAAAATTGTCAATATACAAAATTACTTACACATATTTGTTTAATTTGTTACATCCTGTCAGTGTGGTAAACCACAGTGAGTGGTTGAGCAATCTTTATTATTTACTAAAAAGTATGTGAAATTAACTCAGGATTGGTTATGAGCGGAAAAAATAGGGCCTGTATTTCAAAACAAAAACCCAAGCTGCATCAAGACTTTGAAAGCATTTGATAATTCATAATAATAAGCCATAATTTTTACATATACTTAGTACCAACTTCAATTCCTGAATATTTACACTGAAAACTTAAAAAAACTCAGTTAAGTAATGCTGTGACTTCCATTGTCAGCTCAGCGGCATGAAGTGATGAGTCCCAGACCCTAATACCTTGAATCATTAATAGATTTGGTTTGATTTAAGAGAGTTCAACAAATATAATGTAAATAAATATAAAATTCGAGGAATTTCCCTCATTTCCATGTGATCAGATTCTGTTTTGGTGATAATGGGACCACTACGAGAGCCACCCTTTCAAACAAAAAAAGAATTTTCAGAATTAGGCCACATTTTGACAGAGAACACAGTGAGCATACATAATATAGTCAAACAGAGAACCTCCTTTTTTGAAGTCTGTTAAAATGGCCAAGTATGCTTGGTCTCGAAATCAGCTTGAGATAAGTTCTGGATACCAGCATCGGCCACCAGAAGTCTACTGCTGGACACAGGCCTTTCCCAATAGAATGCCACAACAAAGGATTTTGAGTCTGCTCCATCCAGACTATGCAACAATTAAAATGTCATTGGTCCATCTTTCATAGCATTATCTGGTTTGTGGTTGCTACCATCTTTATTTCCCAGAGCTTGTATTGAGAGCTAAATGTCCTGCCAATTCTCACTTCAACTTCTGATATCCCTCATTATCCCTATATGTCCTATCTCCTCATGAGAGACAGTTTCTTTAGGCCTATGACCTGATATGAAGTGAATTTCTTAGGAATTTGAAGGTCAGGGGGAGGAATATTGATGAGGAAATGCAAAAAGGAAAACTTGCACTACAAGAAACCAAATAATTAAGAAAAATATCACACATACAAAATGTTTATTTTTCAAGTTTGTGTAACAACAAAAATCAACCTTGTTATTTTTAAGACCTTATCTTTTAAACATTAACTATTTACATTTCCCAAAGTCTGCATTCTTCAACACAAACTTGTGATATAAAATGCAACAAGGGTTATTTCTTCGAGTTCTATACTAAATTGTGACGGAGTTAATTCATTATAGCGTGTCACAGTCCGTAAGTTAAAATCCCTAATCCGAATAACTCTTCAGTTAATCATAAGCTGTGATTACAATATGATAAAAGCTACCGTTATCATAGATTCATACGCATTGTAGCTAAGTGAAGTCAAAAGTAAAACTTAAGTTTGTCCTCCCCCTCTACGTCCCGCGTAATGCATGAGCACGATCCTGAGCGAGCAAGAATTTTAAATTTTATTCTGCCAATAAGTGGCATCCGCGATCCACCATAATCTACAAATTTCAATGTAATATAATACACGCTCATGTAAATATTTTGTATATTTACTTCAAAAATAACGGTACATACAATATTTATCTGTAATTCTATCATACTTTCAAAAGGGAGAAGAGCAAAGGCTCACTGCGTCTATCCGAGAGAGGGGAAATCCTTACTGTCGTCCACCTTTGGGGGGGCGCTCTGCCGTGGCTGGGGGCGCTCCTCGACAGGAGCCGGTTCCTCACGTGGTGGTCCCCGCCCACCGCGCCCACGTCCGCCCCGGCCGCGTCCGCGCCCACCAGGCGCACCGCGGCGCGACATGTCGTTGAACGTGAACTCGATGCCGAGCACACGCTTCTGGCGCCCGACGCGCTGCGGGTAGTCCGCCAGGTCGTACTCGTCGTCCGTGTCTTCACCCTCCTCGCCCGTGGCCTCCTTTTTCTTCTCAAGTGGCACGAGCTTCTTCCACTGCGTGAGGTCCTCGCCCTCGCCCGCTTTGCGCAGGTTGTACTGCGGCTGCGTGCGCTGCGCGTTGCGGAGCGCCTTGTACTCATCCAGCGTGAGCTCGCGCGGCTCCTCGTCAGCGGGTGCGGTTGGCGGCTCGGGCACCGCTCCGTCGCCCGCGCCCGCGCCTGCCTCCACCGCCGGTTTCTCTTCCACCGGCTCGCCCTCGGAGCCGGTCTTGTTCAGCTCGTCTATGTCGTCCTTGATCGTACCCCAGTTGTGGGGGCCGCCACCCTCGCGCTTGTCGACGGGCTTCACGCCGGTCTTGTCGGAGCCGGACCTCCGGTCAAACTCGCGCTTGCCTCGGTTGTCGTAAGGCGGTCGGGGCCCGCGGGGCCCATCGCGGGAGTCACGCGGGTCACGGTCCGCACGGGGCTCGCGGGGCTCGCGGGGTGGCCGGGGCCCGCGGCGCTCTCCGTCAGCGTTGTCAAAATTGCGTCGCTCAAAGTTAGGCCGGCGCTCGCCTCCTCGCTCAACGAAGTCGCGCCTGGGCGGGCGCGGGGCTCCGTCCTTGTTGTCAACTGCGCCGTTCTGGGGCCGGTCCTCACGCGGGCGGCGCGGTGGCGGACGTTCCGCGTTGTTCCGGTCGACCGGTCGCGCGGGCCCCTTGGCCTTCTGTTGTTCTCCGCTCTTGATATCTTGCGACTTCACATTTTGAGTCTCTTTGATTCCTTTTCTCGCGGGGGCGGTGGGGCCTTTAGGCTTGACTTCGGGCTTTCCTTTGTTTTCCTTTTCGGCATCTTTGGTCTTCTTTTTGAGCTCCTTCGCCTGCTCGGACGCTTTTATCGCATCCAGAGGATCGGACTCGTCGTCCAAGAAAAGAGCGTATCGGTTTACAACCCCCACACCGTAGGAATTCTCCATTGTGATCCTTTTGATGATTTAATCACACAAATACAGGATGTTGTTGGATTATTTTCACGCACTTTAGTAAGGCGACATTTTGTCTTATTTTATTGATTCATTGAATATGGCGGACAAAAGCGAACGCACCTTGCGCCATATGACGGAAAGAATAGAGAATGAATATGGCGGCGATAAGCGGTCGGACAATTTGACGTTTAAAAATTTCTCTATGGTACATCTTATACTCTGTAACTCTGTAGCATGTCTGTAGTGAACATTGAGAGTAAACGCATGGCTATGGATCTCCATGCTATGGATCTCCATGCTATGGATTTAAATGATTTAAACATAGACCATGGAAGAAAATGCCACAAAACAAATAGCCTGCTTTATAATAATGGAACCACATGGGTAAACAAAAACTTCCCGTGTTACTACTGGATCGCTTCGTAGTTCTACGGGAATTTATTTTACCCGTGTTAATACCTACTGGTAGTTAACACGAGCAATAAACGAACATTTCATAAAAGGTGATAAGTAAGTAGGTAGGTGCAATCCCTTTTGATCGAAATACCATAAACGCGAAATGCCAATGATGGCATTATACCTAAACATGAGATTTGCTTATAAGCTGTTTACCCTAAACGAAAGATGCCGATGAAGCAGTATGCCTAAAATGTCGGCAAAATAGATGTTGCTAACTTAGCTAAGCTTCAAAAGGATTGTTTCCGGCTGCATCTTTGTATTCCATGACTTCAGTCCAAAATAATACAGTTGTAGATGTGCAGTCCCAATTTAAGTGAATTTAGTGATTTGCGATTAATTAACATATAGCAAACCAAATTAAACAGTAACTGTAACTGCTATCTGCCCTTCATTCAGATTAGTGATTACTAATTATTAGTAGTGGTTATTCGATTATTAAAATCTATGAACCACTAATCAGTCATTCGAATATTGACATTAGCGTTACTGGTTTAGTCGAAAAATGTGCTAAAAAATAAGCTATATGCTAAACGAGAAATAAATGAGCTAAACTGGTATAAAATATGCCAAATTTTAGCATCAAAAGAAGGGATGTCACATTCTCAGAGTCACATTGACAGTATCGACATTGACAACCATAAACTACAACATTTCGCAATAAAATTTCTGACTTATCCTTCGAGCTAACAATAGATGGCGCTTGCGCCTAAATAGTCACATGAAATCACCAGAGATGGCGCAATACATCGAAATTGGGATTATAAACTTGTCACTCTCCGAAATTATTATAATAAAAAATATTGATCAATCTATGTAATAAATAATATAATTATATATCAATATAATCAAGTTTAAGTATTGTAAAAAGTGTAGTACATAAATAAATAGTAATATCACTAAAACATGTCTTTTGCTAATCACACCTCATCTTCTTGAGATAGCGAAAACAGATTTAGCGAAAATTAGCTACAATGTCCCGGAACCAAAAAAAACACTAAAGGTGTGCTTTTTATCTTTATCATTAAAACTGTTTTAGGTCTTGGATGGATATAGATGGATGGATGTATATATTTGTTACTCTTTCACGTAAAAACTACTGAACGGATTTTGATGAAACTTTACAGTAGGTAGTGTACAGGTTCCTTGGGTCCAGTACCAATAAAATACAGATTCAGTTTACCAACACGTACACACGCGCCGCCGTCTGGTGCAGAGTGAGCGACAGCAAGCGAATCCTACCGCCCGCCCGCCATTCGGCCGCACGCCTGTGCGTGCCTATATTTAATGTGCATTACATCTACCTTTTACAAAATTTTAAAACAAATTATTTTGATTCTAACATTAGTATAACATTACCTACAGTAATCAGTATAATGTAACTTTAATCAAAAATAACCTTTTTATTAACATATATTATAAACATTATCTAGAGATGGGCAATTGTCGACACTTAAATCATATCTAATTGAATGTACTTGTAAACTCACACTATCAGTTTGCTACGTCGTCATCAGTACGAACGGAATCATCTTTGTCCCCACAAACCTTTCTTCAGTTCTTTTGAGATGAACTATGTTTCGACACAGTCGTTGACCATTATTGTCATTTTCCATTTCGACGTCATTTCCATTCTTGTTGACAACTGTGTGGTACGTCATTAAACGGAGCCGATAACTTCTTCTCTTTCTTTACATATACAGTATTCTGTCCGACTCCAATAGTTGATTACACTGCATGTCTCTTCCTATCTGCATTTTCTTTTCCTTTCATTTTCATTTTCGTATCTCTGTCCTTGATTTCCAAATCAACGAACTCAACATCTAACATAGGCGGCAACTTATCCCTGAATTGACAAGAGTTCTGAAGGAGGATTTACTTGTGACAGAATGAGGAGTACCATTATACATAGTTAAGTATGTTAGCATACCAGCTTGCCAGTTGCATTTTTCGGTTTGGCTAATGCGCTGCCTTTTTAATATGTCACGAGTTTGTCTCTCAACTTCACCGTTTTGCTGAGCCCCTACTGGCCAGGGGATCCGATACTATTAAAAACCTAATACCAAATTAATTGCAAAAAAAGTCCGAATTCTGTGCATCTATACTGTGGTCCGTTATCAGCTGTAATAATAACTGGGGTGCCTAACCATTATCCATCTCATTGCTCCCAAACACAACCATGATATCGTCTATACTACACAGTCACAGGGTTTCACATTCACAACATTCAGTTGCCCATGAGATGCCAAATATGAGGCGTTTGTACACATTACATTGCTTTGGCGAAAAATAAGAATCAAATTTCTTGACTGCGACCGTAAATACATCGTCACCATCAACAGCTTCATCTATGTTTGCACCCGGGATATTGTAGTAGATATCTTGTAGGGCCAGTCTGCCCGTATGCAAAAGCGTTGCCCTCTTAGCCAGAGGCGTAGTACGTTTGTTGCTATCAAATAAAGCACTGGTGCCCTTTTCCATTTTTTCCAGCGTAAGCCGATTGAAACTGATGGGTCACCCTCGCAATCCAAGGACTCTAATGGTGGTAGTTGCACCATATTCAGGGACTAATTGTGAAATAATAATTTCCCTTGTAGGTACCGTTCCGATTTTTACCGAACTACCTTTTGTTCCTTTTTTTTTCAGACATAGTTTGCCATTTTGACCAACTACCAATTAGTTACAGGCAGATTATAGTTAAATCATATTTTTAGGTTATACCCATCCAAACGGGTTATGTAGGTACCGTTCCGATTTTCATCGAACTACCTCTAGATCTTTTTGTTTTATTTTGATACCATTTGACATTTCATCAAATTATCACTATTAGTCAAAGATCATTTTAGGTACCGACCAACAAGTCAATTATAATTGAGATGCAAACAGAATCCGTAACAATCCACTAAATTTGTTAAAAGCAAATTTCGTATGTAACTAAGTTTTGTTTACCAAAATCAAATATTGCATCGACATATTTTCTATTAACTATACCTATGGACTCAACACATAATAGTAAATAGAATAGAAACATTCAAAATGGTCATCAAAACCTGAGTTTAGATTTAAATCGTTCAATGCGTCGTCGCTCTCTCGCTATAAATAGTAGTCAAATACAACAAAGGTAGGTAGGCACATATACATACCTATTAAGCATGTTCGAGAGTTAAAAATGCAATAAGTAAGTAAGTATTATTTGTTTACCGACATACAAATAACAAGCGAAAGCAAGTTCAGCTACTGTTTTGCGATAGCAATAACAGCACAAAGCTAGAAATTTATGAACATGTAAGAACGCAACGGTTGTGCACCAGCACAGTAGTAAATAGGTACCCCGACGCATATTACTAATCACAAGACACGAGTTTTTAATCGGTATAACCCTCCAAGCAATGTTTGCAATACAATAAGCCTCATAAGTTGTTCTACCTCTCTTTATTACTTGAAATTATTGGCACATACCTCAATACTTTAGTCACTGGCAGGGTCGCCACTTGTACAGGTTCCTTGGGTCCAGTACCAATAAAATACAGATTCAGTTTACCAACACGTACACACGCGCCGCCGTCTGGTGCAGAGTGAGCGACAGCAAGCGAATCCTACCGCCCGCCCGCCATTCGGCCGCACGCCTGTGCGTGTGCGTCATATTTAATGTACATTACAGGTAGGTAACCTACCTATAACAGCTTAAACATCAGAATAACATAAAGGCTTTAATCTGCCTAATGTTCCCCAGGTTTTGACAGAGGTAGAACTGATGGGCAAAATGATTGAAACCGTGGCTTCCACAAAGTTTTTGGGAATTTTATTAGATAGTAAGCTTCAGTGGGGGCCCCACATCTCGAAGCTTGGAGATAGGCTAAGTTCGGAAAACTCACGGATGTGGCCACTGCTAGACTTGTGTATTTTGCATATTTCCACAAACTTATGAGCTATGGAATTTTATTATGGGGTGCTGGTGCTGACAATACTGTTATTTTCACTCTTCAAAAGCGGGCCATTTGGGCTATATATAAACTTAAGTATAGAGATTCTCTCAGAGAAGTATTTAAGAAAATTAATATATTGACTCTTTCTTCTTTGTACATTTATGAAGAACATAATGTACACTCGTAAAAATATCCCGCTTTTCAAAAAAGGTAGTGCTGTGCACAGCGTATTTACACCTAATAAAGATAAATTAATTAACAACGCATTTCGACTACAAAAATCAAATGAAAGTTTCGCAGGCAACTCGGTGCGGTTCTATAATACACTACCGGAACATGTTGTAGAATTGAATGAAAATTGAAAACGCATTCAAGAAATATATCAAAGAAAGTCTGACCAAAAAAGCATATTACTGTGTCAATGCCTATATTAAAGACAAAGAAGCTTGGAATTATGGGACAAGCAATAACGTTAGTTTTTAGTTTCGACAAAGCCCTTGTACAGCTGCTTACAAAAGTTGTCCAATTTATTTATAATCATGTCTAGTTTATAATTTGACAAGGCCTTTTACAGCCGCTCTTTTATTTTTATTTTGTAATCATGACATTATTAATTTAAATTATTTTTTATAGACTTACTTTATTGACAAAGCCCCTATACAGCTGCATTTCTCATTATTGTAATCATCCTAATTTTAAATTGTATTCAAAACTATTTGTACCTTGACGTAACTAGAGTTCCACTGTGTTCCTAAAGTTGTAATAAAATGTATGAATATGAAAATATATATATATATATATATATATATATATATATATATATATGTATATATGAATATGAATTTAGTATAGGGGTAGATTATTGGTACAATTTGTAGGTAAGGTTATGAACTATATCGGTCAGGAGGTTGATGAGATATTGGGGTCCTAGTGGGGGTAAAAAAAATAAAAGTGAGACAGACAGATCAAGTATTATTATTATTATTATCGTTTAAGTGGGGTGTCTAATGAAAGCGCTTTGGGTGGACATTTCATAACTATTTTTATTTTAATCAGTATTTAGACTAGTGTATTGTTCATCAAAGATTTAGACTGCAGTTTCTGAGTTAGTAGGGAAAATAAAAAACGTAAAAATCCAAAATTCTATGATAGGTACTTCTAGCAATCCCACAATTTGCTGAAATTTGGTATGCTTGTAGCTTTCGTGTCACAACTACAGAGAAAACTCTGAAATTGAAGAATTTAGAGACATGTACCCCATAAACAATAACCAATATAAACATCCGTTGTTGACCTCCCATTTCTAGGAATTTGAATCACGTTGGAGTTCTATAATTTCGTCAAAAGGAAGTTACCAATTAATTTGTCAGGTACTTGATATACTAACAGGTAGGAATGTAGTATGTACGCCCTGATGCTAAGTCCTATAAGGTTATTTCGATGATGTGTAGGAAATTACCCCGAGGTGAAAATTGTATATCTCAGTAAGTAAATGTTTTTAGAAATCGGTTAAATACAAAATCTCTCTCACGGTACAGAAATTGACTCGGTAGTTTTAGATTTCTGATGATGGATCATCCATACAAACATGCTTACATAGCCGTTGAATACATAATAACCCTTTCTTCCCCCTTAAGTAGTTAAGCTGATAAAGGTGTCATCGAGGTCTCAGTTTGGGGCGAACCACTAGTTTATTAATAGAAGCTAGCTCCAAGCAGGCGAAGCCAATAGAGGGTCCACGCGGGCGGAGCAGAGAGCAACGTTTATTCGAGCAGAGAACAAATGCTAGTTTACAATATTTTTCAGATTTCTCCTCCTTTAAAATGAATACAGCCTGAAGTCCTCTATTGCCCGTGGTCCACCTGCCTGGTTCACCTAGGTGGACTACGGGAATTTGTTTTTTCCCGCCGTCCACCAGAAAGTCCATATGTTTATATCGTAGTATTACGAAAGAAAATAAATGATTTGTTTTTGTTTAATTTTTGTTTCTGGAGTAAATAATAAAATAAAATAAAATAAATTATGTATTTTTATTTTAAAAAGTATGAAACAAAATAAAACTTTGCATTTTTGGTAAACTTAAATAGGTAACACCATAAGTACACTTAAAATAATCTATAACTGTATGCTTTTTCCTTTATAATATTATAATAAGAACAGTAAGGTCATTATATAAATGGGCATATTTTTTCGAGACAATGTCCCGTCGTTATGGAATGGTTTTCCAATTGAGAAACAGCTCTATTAATCCGAATATTAACTTGGATGTCATTCAGAGTTTTTCTTTTAGAATGAAATTTTTTTTGTTGAACTTGGACATAGAGACACCGTAAAATGTGGCGTCGTCATGTAATACCGATAATAGGTGTGGAAGTGTTGGATATGTACGACCAACAAATCTTTTCATTCTGGAATTCCACCCTTCTGCGTAGTTGGTAGTACGGTGCTGTTCTTGATGACAACACCATATCTTGCGATATTCTTTGTTCTTGATCCAGGTTCTGTACATGTATTTATTAAATTCAGTAACCTTAGTGTTACTCGGACTTTCACTTTGAATATATGTCCAACCTTCCTCTATGTTTTCGATAGGCAAAATTGCTAGCCCTGCACAAAGACAAACATGTCGGTTATTGACTTTCGATGTTTTTGTTTTTCGATGTGCGAAGAATATTTTTTCCTTGTACATTGCTGGTAATGTAACTTGGTTATGTACGAGTAACAAGGGAATTTATTTGTATCTCAATATACATCTTTGTGACATCAAACATATAAATAAAATGAAATCTGAATGAAGATGAAGTTTTTGTGATATTAGCGGAGTTTTTCTAAAGCCACAGCATACAGTAATTTCTCCGGATACAAATTGCATTTGAATACCAGTAATGTAGTCATCATTTCCGATGTCTATTTTTCGTCTTTTTGAACTTAGTTTATTTATTTCGAACAGGACATTTAATAGCCTGAGCAAAATAGTCGTGTTTTTATTAATTTTTTTATTCAGTTTTGAATGAAATCCTTCCATTACGTTATTTGTTCTATGCCTTTCCCCAAAAACTGACAAAATGTGGCTAAAATACATTTTTTTCCAGAATTTGTCTATGTATTTGAAAAATGTCTTCATATTCAATTCGCAGCCTTCCTTTTTAATATACTCATAGCCATCCAACATGGCTTCAGCTGGTAAAAGTGGAAGAGCTGCAGTGAGACCGATTATCCTCGTTTGGCCCTTTGATTTTAGTTTTAATGATTTGCGTTGATGCCATAAAGCTTTATGCCAGTGATAATAGCAGCCGCGTATTTCTATCTCCGGGTAAACTTCTTGGATGGCATTCATGGCTCCTCTTTCGAAATCGGAATGGTATTTTTTAGGTTTGAAATTTATTAATGCAGATTTAATTAGATTAAATAATATGTTGTACGTTGCTTGTGATTTGTTAGGTAGCAATGCAAATATTAAGGGCATGACGTTTGTGGTTTCAACAGTACTACCAATATCTCCGTGAATGGAATATAGCTGATAAAAGGGTTTTGGACAGCATTTGAAGGTTCCATCTCCCATAAACTCATGAATTCCTCCGACTTTTTGTCTGGCGTACGGGGAGCAAAATACAATAATGCGTGAACCTTCGTAGTAATAGTCGGCTAGTACAAAGCTTTCGAACCTTGAAGGCACTTCCACTTCTTCCAAATTCGTAAAAGTGGTTTTGTTAACGCACAACGCCCTATTTCTTATATCGTATAGACAATGTTGGATGCTTGACATAGCTGGTACTGTCGTTACAATATCTAGTCCCTTATTTTTAATTTTGCTAACAGTCCTCTCATATAACTCGGGTATAGGTCGGGTAGATTCTTTGACTTTATCTTTTAAAAGAGCAATTTCTTTTGCGACTTCATTTTTGGATAAATCAGGCGAGCAGGTGTGACCTTTAGTCTTGACAATATTTTTATCCTGAAAATATAATTATATATATCATTCGACTATTATAAAAAATTCACCTCGGTGACATGGGTCACAGAAGTATAAATCATGTCATCTACACCTGTAAAATATTACTTACTTTTACACTGAAAATTATATTTCCTCTACATTTCAACTTTTTATACGATGTGCACCTCCACATTTCAGAATCATTTTTAAATTGTTTAAGCTTATAATATTGATGTTCCGCATACAAAAGAACTGTGCCTCCTTTTCTGCTTATAAAGTCAAGTGATTCCTCGGCAGACATTGCTGCAGCGTGATGTAGATGAGTTATTTACCAATTATATAATATATAAAATGGTTGTATTACGTTTACGAGTATCACTTTGGTAGTAAGACTTGACATTGCAAACAAAACACATTGACATATTCTATTTTTATCAAATAATGTACTTATACATTATGACCAGCCCCAGTATTGTCTAACAAACTGGTAATCGCTTTAAATTACGATTTCGCAGTACATTGCGCCGCATGCTTCAGCTTATTGTCACAAGCAGAAATATTCAAAGCATAAAGAGCAATGTACAGTAAAATCGGAATCGAAAGCGATTACCAGTTCGTTAGCCAATAAAGGGGCAGTTCTTTAGAAACCTCAAAGAGGAAAATGTCATAATTGTGATACCTATGTTGTGATGCACTATACAATTAGTATTTATTTATATTACCTCATTATCTCTAATAGCTGCTTGTTGTATAACGCATTCACTGCCGGCAACGGGGAGGTAGGTTGGAAACGGGAGACGGTCATAGAATTTTTTCATCCCGTTCGCACAGGGGTGAAATGGAGGAAGAAAGTACTCAGTTCACGCAGACGAAGTCGCGGGCATAAGCTAGTACCTATTTTATAAATGATATCTATAAATAAAACGGGTAAACATAATGAATGTTAGATAGTGTTCTAAGGGAAAAAATAATTACCCGTGATCCACCCAGGTGAGCTATAGGCAAAAATGATTTTCTATGGTACACCCAGGTGGACGGCGGGAAAAAACAAATTCCCGTAGTCCACCTAGGTGAACCAGGCAGGTGGACCACGGGCAATAGAGGCCTGAAGTGCAAACTAGTAGATCATTGAACTTCTAGTAGGACAAGCAGGACCACAGACTAAAGAGAGTAGCAGCATGGTATAAACGTTTTCATCAACAAATCCTACTAATATTATAAACGCGAAAGTTTGTATGGATGTTTGTTACTCTTTCACGTAAAAACTACTGAATAGATTTGAGTGAAATTTAGAATGGAGATACTTTACGCCCTGGATTAACACATAGGCTACTTTTCATCATCATCATCAATTTTCATCATTATTCACGCGGGTGAAACCGCGGGGCGCAACTAGTATGACATACGATTTTCAACTTTATGCAAAGCCGTTCGGATATTTTTTATTAATTTTTGGATTTTTGGGTCTTAGGATCATACCGTGCCTTAAGAAAGACAGACCACTATAGGTATAGTATAGGCTTAGTATAGGTAAATAGTAAGGTACCTACGTCTACTTATAAAACAACATTCATACTCAAATATTTTTTATCAGCAAATAGGTAGGTAGGTACATCTGCAATACAAAAAAAACAATTCTGCCTGATACGAGACCACTCGACTCGGCTGACATACTAATTATACGACGAATAACTTCAAAGACCCCACAAAAATAAAACCTGACCTGCTGAGTTTCAATTATATTTTGGTATTGATTGCCGTATAGGTTCGATACCGAGTCGAGTGAGAGTACAGAACGAATCGAGAATTAGGTTTGTAAAAAAATAAAATGGATTTCTCGGAGGAAGATGATGATGTGCCAACATGGCAATCGCGATTAAGATGGGGGCGGCAAAGTGGTAGTTCCCAAACAGGTCTCCATCAACAATCCACATACTAAGTAGGGATCGCAGTCCCCTGCCGGTCTCCGGTCTTCCAAGAACCCCATACCTGTTTCTTTAGTCTTTTTTTGAATACGGATGGATGCTTTTCGATCTGCGACTCCCGCAGAAAATTTATCGAAACTAGCTGTTTCAAATTTTCCTGACAACCTCATTCTATTGGTCATTTCATCGTTTCCATATTTTGCCATGTGCTTCTTATGGTTAGTTTCAAGTTTTTTGATGAATTCTTCAATTAATTTATAGCCACCTAGTGACCGTGTTCTTATTGTACTAAAATTATGATGCATTCCCACACCGGGATGCAAACGCCCCATGGGCTTAGGATGATATGTGATATCTACACCAAAATCTTCAGCCACGCGACCCATGATGTATCGTGATGCCCACATGTCATCTGCACATTTGATGCCTCCAGTAGTGCCAATTTGCCACTCCCAGCAACCAAACATGACCTCAGCATTAGTGCCCTCGAAATCGAGACCTGCGTATAAACATGCTTTTTCGTGACATTCAGATATATCTCTTCCCACTACGTACTTTGCTCCGATTCCGCAGTATGAGTATTGATATTCAACTGCCGGAAAGCCACCACCTTTTGGCCAGCCCAAACCCCAGCCGTCGACGTCGAGCATTGTATACTCCTGCTCAAGCCCGAACCAAGGTTCCTCGCGTTTATGAATTTCACACAAATCATTACAAAACTTTCTATGATTTGTTGCAGCAGGAGTGCCGGCTGAACCTTCGTATACTTCGCATAGCACCAGCACATGTGGGTAACATCGAAATGGATCTCTGTACACTGCTGCTGGCTTTAGAGTTGTGTCAGAAGCCCCTGCAGTAGCTTGTCCTGTCGAGCTTCCATCGAATGCCCAGGATGGAGCCATTTCTGCGCAGCTTGGTACTGTGGTTAACACGCGGTCTTTACTTCTTAAATTTATTCCAGACCCATCAATCCATATATACGTTGCTAATATTTTTTGACAAGGCATAGGCAGTCTCATATAACGGTCCATAACTTTTTTATTCAAAATGTGGTTAATTGAATGTTTTAACAAAAAACGTTTTTGTGTAATCAGGTTACTAACAGGAACTTGCAAAGTTAAACACCGAAACATTTTAAATATTTATTAGTTTTTTCTTGTAAAATAAAACTTACTGTGGATTTTCATTGGATTTATAAATAATTGACATCCATGACAAAAATTTCTGTCACTCCAGCTATACCAAAATCTCCATTTGGACAGGTTACTTATTCTTTTTGAAAATAGGTCTTATTAAACTTCTTTATTTTTTAATTCCATTTTCTCTCCGTGTAAAAGTCTTTGTGTCCTTGTTGTCTCTTTGTCGTATGATATGTTTCAGCTAACAGTGCACATACTCCATGAGGGTCTCAATTTCCGATTGGCCTTCGTTCCTCGAGGAATACTTTATTTTCTAAACTAACACTTTGTAGCCGGATCGAGGCTCTTCTCGTCTCTGTCTGCAAAGTGCCCATCTACATGTATCAAAACCCGCAGTTTCAAATTTCCCTGCCAATCTCTTTTTATTCTCATCACCGTCTCCAAGTTCGTAATTCTTCATTATGCTCATGGTGCAACTTCACTTGGTGTATATTCGCAAATGTTTGCGTTATTTATCCAAGGCAAAATCAACCATGACCTTGATCTGTAGGTACACAATATTGTTTTCACACCACCTGCTCGACAATGTCCAATTACAAATCATGCAACCTCAACGTAAAGTAAGGCATTGTGTCTCTAGGGATATAAAGTTGTATGAAACTCCCTAGGGAATAAAGTGATTTGAATTTGGAACGTCAAATTCGTATGGAGACTCGTGGAAAACTCTTAGTAAAAAAATGCCCGTATGGCACTGTAAAGAGGTTTGTTCGAAAATCGAACTGGCCACCATAAACAGTAACCAAAAAAAAAAAAATAATAGGCGTGATTTTAAAGAATGTGAAACAAAAGAGATATTTGGTGCTGTAATTTTCAGTGAATTTAATTGCAATATTCTAGTAATATATATGTGAATGGCAATATTAGTGTTAACAAAAAATGTCGAGCGATAATGATTCTACTCCAGAGTTTATCAAAACTGACGATACTTATGTTATGGAGCCCAGGCTTTTTATTGTCTCGCAGTAGGTGTGAAAAGTAGAGTATGCTCCTCTGGAATAAAGCCTGTCTTCGTCTTGGGCAGCTTGAACCCCTCGCTTCACTCAGGACTCTATATAACTCCCTCGCTACACTCGGGAGTTAACTTTAGAGTCCCTCGTTACACTCAGGGTTCAATATGCCGCCCGCGACATAAGACACTGCTTTATTCCCTTAGTGCACAATCTACTATTTCACACCACCTGCTCGACAATGTCCAATTACAAATCATGCAACCTCAACGTAAAGTAAGGCATTGTGTCTCTAGGGATATAAAGTTGTATGAAACTCCCTAGGGAATAAAGTGATTTGAATTTGGAACGTCAAATTCGTATGGAGACTCGTGGAAAACTCTTAGTAAAAAAATGCCCGTATGGCACTGTAAAGAGGTTTGTTCGAAAATCGAACTGGCCACCATAAACAGTAACCAAAAAAAAAAAATAATAGGCGTGATTTTAAAGAATGTGAAACAAAAGAGATATTTGGTGCTGTAATTTTCAGTGAATTTAATTGCAATATTCTAGTAATATATATGTGAATGGCAATATTAGTGTTAACAAAAAATGTCGAGCGATAATGATTCTACTCCAGAGTTTATCAAAACTGACGATACTTATGTTATGGAGCCCAGGCTTTTTATTGTCTCGCAGTAGGTGTGAAAAGTAGAGTATGCTCCTCTGGAATAAAGCCTGTCTTCGTCTTGGGCAGCTTGAACCCCTCGCTTCACTCAGGACTCTATATAACTCCCTCGCTACACTCGGGAGTTAACTTTAGAGTCCCTCGTTACACTCAGGGTTCAATATGCCGCCCGCGACATAAGACACTGCTTTATTCCCTTAGTGCACAATCTACTATTATTGCTTTGGCAACATAATGCAAATATTTACGCAAATACGCCAAGTGGTAGTGCCAACATCACACAACATTTTGTTCCAACTCCAGAACTGTCTTCTATCTTATATTGACGACCTCTGTGGCGCGGCGGGCAAAGGTTCGCCTGCGACGCAGGAGGTTGCGGGTTCGATTTCCGCCTCGGAACAAATATTTGTATAATCTGCAGATAATTGTTCCGGGTGTTCTGGGTATTTTCTATGTACCTAGGTATAATAAAAAATATCTATCTATGTAATGTATTGTATTACGTAGGTATATCAATTATCTAGTTGCCATAACACATGCTCTGCTTAGCTTGGGGCTAGATAATGTGTGAAATTTCCAGCACTTAAATAAAAAAAAAAAAGCTTCTGTCTGAAGCGACAGATTAGTACAGGCAAAATAGCAAAGTGTGGACCCTATGTCGAGTAGTCGAGGAAACTCGATATGACACGAATAGGAGCCAGGTTTGCAGCATTTCTGGCGCTTATACGGAAGGCTTTGAAATATTAAGTACAATCTTTAAAAGGCTGTAAATTTGAAACATACAAAAAGTACTAAGTAAATGTAGTTTTATTATTTCTATTTGTCCGATTAAGTTATGGATATTGTAAGGTTTTCACGCTATTTCACACCTTTCCGGGGGTGAATCTACTGATGGTGTAGATTAGAGTTGATTTTCAAGCCACACAAAACAATTAGAAAAGTTTTCATGACTAGGTACCTACTTCTATTTATTTCCACACTTTTGCATAAAATCACCTACTTTGACTGTACGAGATCTCTTTAATCATTTAATCATCATCATCAGCCTAATCATTTAATCATTTTTTCATCTTTGTATCATAAGGGATCAAATAGTAGATTATGCACTAAGGGAATAAAGCAGTGTCTTATGTCGCGGGCGGCATATTGAACCCTGAGTGTCACGAGGGACTCAAAAGTTAACTCCCGAGTGTAGCGAGGGAGTTATATAGAGTCCTGAGTGAAGCGAGGGGTTCAAGCTGCCCAAGACGAAGACAGGCTTTATTCCAGAGGAGCATACTCTACTTTTCACACCTACTGCGAGACAATAAAAAGCCAGGGCTCCATAAAATAAGTATCGTCTGTTTTGATGAACTCTGGAGTAGAATCATTATCGCTCGACATTTTTTGTTAACACTAATATTGCCATTGACATAATTATATATTGCTAGAATATTGCAATAAATTTCACTGAAAAACACAGCACCAACCTAACATCTCTTTTGTTTCACATTCTTTAAAGTCGCGCCTATTTCTTTTTTTTCTGAGTTCTGCTTTTGGTGGCTGTGGTATTCAGCCTTTGAAATAAAGCGATTGCGATCGGGCCGCCCGCCCGGTGAGTGACATTGCTTCGACGACGTTCGGACCAAGCGGGCGTACCGTTTGTAATTTTATTACGATCCGTTTGTTTGTTCTGATTTCCTACCAGTTCCCGACCCATAAATGGGTGTCTGAACCCCACATTGGCGACGAGGATAAAAATTGTAAGTACCTAGTCGATAATTCGACTAAAAGTTGCGTAGTGTTGTGTTAATTGAATAATACCTGGAAAACTTTTCTAAAACTCGAGGAAGGGTACTTATTCTTAGTGATTTAAATCAGTCGTAACGTGGTCGTAGCTAGATATTTTTGACTTGATTTTTAACCGGCCACTCGAATTTAAAAGTTTTTACTTAAGTACCCTCTTACTTGAAATAAATTTATGGTGGCTATTTATCTCGCAACACGTCGCAACCATAATGAAATGACAAAACAATGAGGCAAAATGTTTCAGTTCATGTCAACCAATTTATGAGTTTATTTCTGGTACCTTGCTCATAAAGCAAATAACTACCTATAAAGTTCTTGTTGATGTGAACCAACTCCAGGGAATGGACAAAAGTGTTACGAGCTTCTATAAAGTTGTTTTCAATGAGTCAATTAAACTTTTACCTACTCATTGAAATTGTGCCACGTATTTATTTACGCAAGTTTGCCTAAAAGACGAATGTTAATGTCTACAAAATGGTGACAGTATGGAGCGATAAATGGCAATAAACTCCGATACCTACACATGTTTAATGTAGGTACGTACTCTAAGGTAGTGCATTTTGATCCCTCTGTTAATCAAATCAAATGAATTTTATTCATTGAAATCACAAGGATCATTTTGAATCGCCTTATAAACTAAAATTACTCCTGTTCTAACGCGATCAAGCCCAGAAGAATCAGGCAACAAGCACGGCTTGACTTGCTTTGATGATACGTCTTACCACAAGGTGGGAAGCGCCTGTGTGGTGCCTCGGAGCAGGAGTTGCTGATATATATTAAATGAGAACTTAAAAACCTAAGAAAGTTAGTCAAATGTAAATAAACATCAGCAAAAGTTTATAAGACAGTACACGCTCCACTTGATATAACCTAATTTCTAAATATAATGTATGACGTGACCAAGTGTTCTTAAGAATTGTTCCTATGGTTTTAATAAATAAGTATGAGTATGAGTATACCTACTTATAACAATCTAATAGAACCATGTAAAGAGAAAAGTACAGATATTATAGCAAATCAGCTCAAATCAGATATAGCAATTATCTGACAAGGCTTATGTGCGGCCGCTAAAATGTAGTACACCATAACAAAACCAAGTGCTCCCAGTGGTCCTACGGTGAATAAATGATATGAATATGAAATTTCCATTTATCTTCGAATAAGAAATTTGGATGCACCTTCTGGAATTTAATTATAGAACTGTACAGAATTCCTCATAAAAGACCCATTTACTTTCTTCAATCGAAATTTTGGTATATTTAGTTTGGTTTTATTTCTCGTATAAATCCAAATACCATGCAAGTCGCCCTTTTTCATACAACTATCCAAGTGTTTATGTGTATGTAATAATATTTCATAGATATATTGCGAAATTACTGTGAGAATATTGATTTCTTTGAAACGCAAGGCGTTCAAGGGGTCACGTGACTTCATTTTATAAATGGCACTTATTGCCCGATTTTGTAAGAGAAATTTAGCTGGAAATATAGCTGTTTTACCCCACAGCATGATACCATATGACATAACACTATGAAGTAGCTAAAATAAACAAGCCTAGCTGTAGCTTCATCAGTAAGCTGCCTTATCATACGAACTGCATATGCAGTGGAACTAAGTCTACCAGCTAAAACCACAACAGGGTTGCGGTGCCCACTGCAACCCTGGATCAATATTAAGCCCTGAGAAAATAGTAGACTTAACAAGATCAAGTGTCTCCCCATTTATTTTAATATTTAGTTTGATAATAATGTTTTACATTTGGCTATGTGAATTTGATGCTTTTCGTTTTTAGCGTTAATCAAAAGATTATTTACTGTGATCAAAACATTATTTACAAGAACTCGCGACTGTGAATCATTTACTCCATTGTAATTTTCTTTAGATCTGTCAACTTTGAAAATAATAAATAATAAATAAATAAATAAATGCTGGACATTTCACACAACATTATCTAGCCCCAAGTTAAGCAGAGCTTGTGTTATGGGTACTAGATAACTGATATACATAATATAATACATGTATCTATGTAGATAGATATTTTTATTATAAATAGAAAAATACCCAGAACACCCTGAAAATAAAAATAAAAATCAAAGAAGTATTGTCAGCAAACAGAACTATGCCTCATAATGTAAAAAAGGAGATTGATAGTGTAAACTAGAAATAAAAAGGGCCTAGTATTGAACCCTGTGGCACCCCCATGACAATAGTCGATCCTTTCACCACCAAAATCAACTTTTTGGACTCTATTGGATATATTAAAATTAACAAGATTAATTGCCTAATTTTGGGTGCCATGATGTTTTAACTTGGAAATTAATGTATCATGCCATACAGTCAAAAGCTTTGGACGATCGCGTTCTGCGAGTTCTCCTACGCTTCAAATATGTGTTCCAAGAGCATGGTACCAGCATCGGCTGTCAAATGACCTTTAGTTATTCCAAATTAATGACTGAAGAAGTCCATGGAGGTCGAAGTGTGACAATAACTGAGTAAGAATAAGTTTCTCGAAGATCTTACTTAAAGCAGGCAATATAGAAATTGGCCTATAGTTACCTGGATCTTTTCATTTCCAGACTTGAACAAAGGATTAATTTACTATGTTTCATAAGATCAGGAAAGACTCTTGTCAACACATCTATTGAAAATGTAGGCCATACACGGCGCAATATCAATAATTATAGCACCTAGCACAATTACTAAAGAAAAACTATCAAAGGCATTCGCGGCCTGAATATTTTTGATAACATAGTATTGTTTGTGTTTAAATTCATCTGGTTACTACAAGGTTTAGATTTACCTGTTTCATTATTAATTTCCAAGTTGTATTAATTTTATTTGCTGATTTTTCTATTTAATTTCTCAAATGCAATGATTTTAATGTATGACAAACTTTTTGAAGGACTTGGAAGTTCTTTATGTACAAGATAAACGTTGGGTCGTGCAACATTGATTCCCCAGCCATATAGAGTTAATAAAGGGTTGTAGCCCAATCAGCTAACCCGACATTCGCTCTAGCTTTACAATCTCACTATGTTCCTCACTTATCAATTTAGACAAACTGGTAAAAAGGTCATTCGGATCATATACGCACGGTACGTACAAGGGGCATTTTTAGTTCAATACTGCCGTGGAATTTCATAATGCGATTATCTGTGATAAGTGAAATTACAAGTATTTAAAGCACTGTGCTGTGACCATAGTGATCTGAGGTGAAATGTTTAATTACTGATTTATCAATTGGAACACTACTACAATAAATATTATCTAAACAGGTGGATGTTGTTAGTGTCACTCTTGTTGGTTATTCGAAGAGGTGATGTAAATTAAAACATTTAAACAAATTTAACAGCCTGTCAGACAAAAAACTAACCAAAATAGTATTTAGGTATTTTGTAAATACCTATATTGAAATTTCCGCAGACTATTAGCATTTTATTATGTACAAAAGTTTTGAGCAATACTTTTCCATAGTGGATTAAAATAACACGAAGTCTGCGTCAGGGGGACGGTAAACACACAATGATATGCATCTCTAGCTCAACACAATACAGCTCAATAGTCCCCTCAATAGTGAGATTTGCAACATCTTTACGTTTCTTGCATTTTAAAGGTTTTCGAACAACAGTTAAGAACCCTATGGCGTTCTTGCGTTTGTATGAACTTACAATATTATAATTCTCATAATAAGGGAGTAACTCAAATTGTAACATCCAGTGTTCAGTTACATACATGATAATGTACATTAAAACTGTTTAAAAATGTTTCTAATTCTAAGATTTTGCTGGGAAGGGCTTGTACATTTTATGTGGCCGGCCTTCTCATTGTCGAACTAGTTTAAATGACTGTCAGCTGACACTCCTACCTTTTACCCTCATTGGTACTACCTACTTCTAACCACGAGCTCGTCGGTGAACTGCGTTATAGTAGATACTTATAACGAGATCAAAAATATGAAATGCTAACAATTTAGCAATAATTAATTTACTATGTCTGCTGTCTGTTTTAATAAAATAATAATAAACTCAAGACTCAAGATACTGTATATCTACAGTATCTCGTGTCAAAACAAAATTTCTAATAAAGTTATTAGTATTAAAATACAAAACGTCTCTATGACGACATGTCAAATTGTACAACATTAAATTAAGATTAAAAACTATTTGATTGTCTGCACTAACTTACAACTAGCTAATAATATCATATCGCATGATACCACATTTTCACCTAATTGTATTATCAGAGTGGTGTCGTAGTATTTATAAGTTTTGTGAATGAAGGCATTTGGAAAGCAATTAATTGTGACAACTTGCCCTAACAGATCACTGAGTAGCAAACCCATCCCAACGCCTATCTTATCTGAATATGCCACAGTCTTCCAAGTCTGCCACCAGGATTTAACCTGACTAACCGGAGACTGCGTACAAGCAGAGGTGGGAACTACTTCAATCTATACAGAAGGTGTAGGCTGCTTCTGCGATGCACATGGATCAGAAATCTGGAAGGCTCTGATACAGGAAGGTCGGGAGTATCGTCGGAATATAATACCTACACTGGAAAAGAGTAGAAGGTAGTAATTGGAAGATCTGTGATCATGAAGAAATTGAGGAGGACAAATAATAGCGTACCTAGTAAAGAGATCGATAATTGTATAGGTACTTAATTAAACATCAACGGCGTAGTTTATTTACTTATTAAAATAAAATTCGATTTAGAATAATAATTATGTTGTAAAATCACTAGAGGTATATAGTGAAGTAAGAATAGTAATTTAACTTTTGGAAATAAGCAGTTGTAAATTTTTAATTTGTTAAAAAGGAAGAGATGTGGTATTCAGCCTTTGAAATAAAGCGATTGCGATCGGGCCGCCCGCCCGGTGAGTGACATTGCTTCGACGACGTTCGGACCAAGCGGGCGTACCGTTTGTAATTTTATTACGATCCGTTTGTTTGTTCTGATTTCCTACCAGTTCCCGACCCATAAATGGGTGTCTGAACCCCACAGTGGCCAGTTCGATTTTCGAACAAACCTCTTTACAATGCCATATGGGCATTTTTTTACTTGGAGTTTTCCACGAGTTTCCACACGAATTTAACGTTCCAAATTCAAATCACTTTAATCCCTAGGGAGTTTCATACAACTTTATATCCCTAGAGAGACAATGCTATACTTTACGTTGAGGTTGCATGATTTGTAATTGGACATTGTCGAGCAGGTGGTGTGAAAATAATATTTCTACGGCGAGGGCGCTTTTTTGGGAGGGTTCCCAACGAGTAACACCCAAACGAGTAACACTGTTACTCGTTGGGAATTTTTGTCCCAACGAGTAACACCACTCCCATGGTGTTACTCGTTGGGAATATTTCTAGAAAAAAAAATCCCAACGAGTAACAGTGTTACTCGATAGGAAAAAAGTTCCCAACGAGTGACACTAAGATATTTGTATGGGTGAAAATTAAAAAAAAAAACACTTTAATTAAAGACTGATCCCTGCTTTTTATTTAAAAATAAAACAATCAATTTAATAAAATAAACATCAAAGTGTCGAACAACATTTGTATTAACTCCTCTTTAAAATCAAACTTTTGTATCTATTACAGTTTTACTTAATTGTGCTCTAAAATTTAAGTTTAATTTTTTTTACTTTTTATTTACCGCATTCTACATTGTCATAAAACACAAGGAAATAAAAATCCAGTTATTGACAATTACTGTTATATGCAGTTATTGACCAACTAAATTTGACTTAGCGAATGGTGTATGCGAAAGAGACAGGCCGCGCTGCTGCCTCCCACCACTTTCCTTCCAGTGAAGCATTCCTTTTTCCCGTTCCGGATATAAAACCACTCTCATTTCACAACCATCTCGGCATCTCAGACGGCTACTTGCCCGCCGCAACTAAACGCCTAACTTCAAAATTAGGCGTTAAGCTGTTACATAGTTTTTTAGGAACTAATTTCTCTATGCCCATCTTTACTGGCAAATTTCAGTTCAGCCAAAATCCATCGGCAGAACGTATAACACTATTAGCACATAATAATTAGTTACTTACTTTGACTCGAAACAGTCCGCTGCAAATTTTTCTTTTTACACACGCCCACACTTCCAAACCACTGACGTGTCTTCTTCGGGCGTAGTACTGATGTCCTCCCCGAAGAAGAACACTACCTCAATTTTTTTCACGTATATTTTGTTTTGTTGAAATGAACTGGATGACGCCACTTTTGTAGCGGTTGTACGTTATTGTGTGCCCTGTGCACTGACTCACACTGACAACCTGACTGCACAAGTGTTGCCAGCATCTACTTTCATTTCTGGACACGAGGTAACCATTTTTCACCATTAGAGGAAACTTCACCAAATATCCTTTTTAAGACATTGGCAACGTTGGTATCACTATTAATTGTAAATTTTCTGAACTGCAGGTCTTGTCTTAGAATTGTACTCGTTCTCCCGACTACAGAATCAAGAGTTGATATGTGTTTTTTTATATTGCAATACAGGGTTGCCCAAAAAGTACGCTAGGAGTGCTCGTCATTCTCACCATAAAAAAAGTACGAGTGCCAAACGTAGATTAAGCCGCTTGGTGTGATTCACCGTAGAAAGAACTATACAGTTAGAATGGGCTTGCGCTTACTCCTGAGTTGTCATAATGTTGTGGGGATAAAGTACATACAAGACAAAGATTTAAAGTTTATTACCGGGTTTTTCCATCTGTTCGGTTTGTACAGCCAAAATATATAGAGCAGTATTCATAATATATAATATTATATTCATATACAGGCTGTTTCTTTTAAATGGGACAGTATGGGGATATCCGAATCCATAAGAGATACGGGAAAACTGTCTTTGGAACCATTTGCTCATTTTGTATGAAAACGATTTTGGCATAGTTATTTTTTTGGTCAAGCGTGAGTTGTCCATAAAAATGAGTAGTTTGATCAAAAAATTTTTTTATGCTTATCGACTCAGTTTCATGTAAGGATTTTTTCATTGTATCGGAAGAAAAAAATCTGAGCAGCAGAAGTTAGTCAAATTTTATAAAATGTTTTCTCATACAAATTGTAAGTAATCTGGTACTTACGTTAATAAAACTATCGCAATAAATTTTCAAAATGGCCTCCCTCTTGCTGTTTACAAGGACCGGGCACGTTTCAGAACATCTCTAGTGGCATTTGACAAAGATGTGTGGTGAATGTTGTTCTACTGCTCTGATGGTCTCGTGAAATGAGAAAAATCAGAGCTGTAGAACTTAGTCAAACTTTAATAAGAAAATCATTGTCTAAGGCCACAAGAGGTATTCTGAAACGTACCCGTACCTGGAAACAGCAAGAGGGAGGCCATTTTGAAAATTTATTGCGATAGTTTTATTAACGTAGGTACCAGATTACTTACAATTTGTATGAGAAAACATTTTATAAAATTTGACTAACTGCTACTGCTCAGAATTTTTTCTTCCGATACAATGAAACAATCCTTACATGAAACTGAGACGAAACGCATAAAAAAAATTTTTGATCAAAACTACTCATTTTTATGGAGAACTCACGCTTGACCAAAAAAATAACTATGCCAAAATCATTTTCATACAAAATGAGCAAATGGTTCCAAAGACAGTTTTCCCGTATCTCTTATGGATTCGGATATCCCCATACTGTCCCATTTAAAAAAAACACCCTGTATATTATTATTATATCATATTCATTGCATAATTCACCAGTAATAAAATTCAACCACGTTGGAAACACTTATCTCTGCTGCAATTCTGTGCAATATCTTACAATGCAGTGTTTTCTACATAAAAATTACAAACTGCACGATTGCGTTGTTTCACTAAGATTTGTCCGTCCATTGCTGTTTGATTATTGAACATATTTGAAGGACTAGAGATTGAACTAGCAGTGAATATATTTTTTTTCAATCAGGATAATAAATTAAAGATGCCATATTTTGGCGTTGATAGTGTATGGACAAAAATAATAAATGGACTAACGAAGATAAAGTATAGCAACGAAGTATGGACACTTTCAACTAAATAGCTACGTATATTTTTTTATAACCGAACTAAAATAAAATGTCGTAATTTGTAGCACTGTTACTCGTTGGGATGTTTTTGTCCTATCGAGTAACAGTGTTACACTGGATGTAACTCGTTGGGAATATTTCTTTTAATTTGTATCCCATCGAGTTACACTGTTACTCGATAGGAAAAAAAATCCCAACGAGTAACAGTGTTACTCGTTTGGGTGTTACTCGTTGGGAACCCTCCCTTTTTTGAATCCAAAGCGAAGTGAGAGATTCTTTAGTAGAATCCTGAACGTAGCGAGAGATTCAAAGTATGTCGCCCGAGCCAAAAATATATTTTGCGCCCGAGTGATACACTCTACTTTTCATTTATTTATTTATTTATTGAGAATACACATATCATACATATAACACATTATGAAAAATACAAGAATAACATTAAGTTCTGATATGTACAACAATAAAGGTGTTCTAGCATTCACCCACCCACTATGAGAAAATAAAAGGAGCCTCATATTTTATTTCAAAACAAAACCATGATAAGCCATGAATTTCTAACAATCCGTGAAAATTTACGAAAACGCGGGCTATAGTTCGCGCGTTTTTAATTTGTTTTGTTTTTTTATTCAGCCGGCGCGCGGCGGCGCCGGCGCTACTATGGGCCGTGAACCAGCCAGTAGGTATTTATTCAAACAATATATTTTGCGTTCAATTTCTTTGGCGCTGAACACTAAGATGTTCCAAATGCAAAAAGGCGACGCACTTATTTGCGTTTGATTCTTTTCAAGATGTTCCAAATTCAAAAAGTGCGCGGCAAAGATAATTGCGGCGCACTAATAGAAGTTTCTTATAGAAAACACCACATTTGGGTGCACTTAAAGGCGAACCATGTCATCCTTTTCGAATAGATGGGATGACAAATATATACTCAAAGAGAAAGACGCATGCGTACACCTACACTGCTTCCCTGAGGCCCAATTCTCTAATTTAAAAACATTCCAGTCTCGTGTCAGTCGCACCGTTTCGTATAGAAACTATTCCATATTCTTAGCAAGAAACGCGAAGATTAAGTTATAGTTACTATGCGTGACAGTGCGACTGAGACGAGATTATACTGCGAATTGAATGTTTTTAAATTAGAGAATTGGGCCTCTGATCTTTTGAGCCTGGCACAGACTAAGGAGAGTAGAGCCTGGAAAGAAGGAAGACCAACGAGATGGCAAACATTTGTAGCGAACCGGCTTACTGATTTAATACATGATATTATCTAACTAATCTGTGGCTATTATTCATGATATTCTGTTTGTCTGCTTCTTGAGAGTGCGCTAGTGATTTCGTCGTGTTTTTATAAGTAAGCAAAAATAAATATCACGAATCGAAAATATATCCATGTTGTTGATGTTGACATTTAACTTAATTTTGGCACTTGACAGCTACGTAACAGAGCAGCGCCATCTATTTTCAACGCTGAAAGCATGATTTGAAACGCCCGTGAAAACCCCTCATTGCCTCCCTGAAAACTCCCCATTTGAACTAGGTACTTTTTTTTATCGAAGATGAAAATGCCTCATTTAGAAGAGAGTGCACAATGCCAGATGATGGTATCATAAGGTATCCTCTGAAGACAACCCTGCTGACAATGCTAAAGAAGAAAGTACCAGTATCTGAAACCAACCTGGAAGAAAGGAAAGAACATTCAAGGATGTTTCACTATGAATGAAAAAGAATTTAAAGAAAGCTTTATTTTAAAAAATAGGTAAACAAGAGAAAATGCCATTTAAACTTAACTGAAAACTGTCATTGTATCTACTGCTTATTTGAATAGATTCTGTAATGTATTCCTGAGGGCCTAGCCAAACGGCATTCGCTTGGAAGCGATTCCATTTCTACAGTCGTAATTCAATACAAAAGACCACGTGACATATCGATAGCTAACGTCAATCCCATACATTTTGGACTTTTTCTACAGGCGACATCGCTATTAGAATGTTACTTTGTCTACGGCCTCTGGTGTACAATAAAGTTTTTTTTTCTGTAGGACTAAATGCAGTTGGCCTCAGACGGCCGATGCTGCGTTACCGGACTTTTGGTGAGCGCGGAAGGCGCTCAACCGTTAAAATTAGGTTGGGGCAACTAGCGCAAGGGCACCACTTAGGTACCTCGGACCTCGGCTTGGGCCGTTGCCAGATTGGGAGGAATAGGAAAACGCCCCGGAACATGCTTGTAACGGTTTAGGCGTGTGGTACAGAAGGTACTGAAAAGACTGGAGGATAGGAGCAAACGCCCCGGAATATGCTTGTACCGGTTTAGGCGTGTGGTACTGAAGGTACTTAAGAGAGTCTTCGACCCCGCCGGCGGGGTCGCTGTATCTGTGTAGTGTTTACTCTGTCGTGATTGGATGACGACGCCCCCGCATTCGCGGCGGTGATTTCGTCATCCGGGTCACCAAGAACGTGTCTTAGTCGACGAAAAGTTGTTAATCTATATCTATCTTTCACCTCTTTATGTGTTTCCGGTGCAGGGCGGAGCATGATACCCCCTTGCGCGGAGGGCGGCGCGGCTGACGCGTTGCGAGAGAGTGCGTACTTTTTTTAACATAACATCCAACAGTCAAAACATATTCCAGCCCCCCAATTACAGTAGGAAATGGCAATGGGGAACGCAATAATAGCGATCATTTTGGCAGCCTTAGGCACTGGTCCCACCGCCGGCAAGTAAGCGATAAGCTATGGGCGATTTTCTCGCTTAAGAAACGAACAAAAGATAATCGCTCCCGTGTAAATAAAAGGGAGAGATTATATATTTATAGTTCATCGCTGGGCTACTCATTCTACGTACTAAGTTCTACTCGTTTATTGCTCGTCGCCGGCGGTGGGACCAGTGCCTTAGCACTATCTAAATCTTATGAAACTTGAATACGGGAAACTTCTTGACCTAAATATTACTCCTTCATTTAAAATTCTTAATTTCAAAAGATATGGACAGCGCTAGGGCTGCTAAAATGATCCCCATTGGATCAATTGGGGAGCTGATCCCACACTAGGATTCCCTGTGTCGTGGGTATCAGGAACAAAGGAGGCAAGGGTTTGAATCAAAATCAAATACTTAATTTTTTTTTATTGAAATCACATTGGATAATTTTATGCAAATTAATAAAATTACTTTTTAAGAATCAGACAACAAACACGGTTTGGCTTAATTTGATAATCTTCTGACCACTATAGCTGGGAAGCGACTGTGTGGTGCCTCGGACCAGGGAGAAGCTGATTACATATAGTAAATAAGAACTTAAAAACCTTGGGAAGGTATAGTCTTGCTCTTTATAAGCCAACAGTGACAGAAGTGGTTGTAAAAGCACCCATGATATTAAAACATGCAAGAAAAACAATATACATACAATTTTTTTTTATTGAAATCACAATGGAAGCTCCGGTCAACCCTCGGCAAGACTCTGCTCAGCTGAAATAATCGTTTACTACTCTTCGGGGTAGAAAACGGTCTTATTTCAGCTCTGTGCCTTTGGGTTGACCTTTGGAGTCATGTCTATCTTCTGTCGGCGCGGGGCGGCGCCCTATAAGCCAACAGTGACAGAAGTGGTTATAAAACACCCATGAAATTAAAACATGTAAGAAAAACAATATACTTACATACATACATAAACACACGCCTTTTTTGCCCCGAAGGGGTAGGCTCAAAAGGCCTCTTTTCACCGTGGGTTACACAATCGCTGGAATATAGAATAGACATGTCAAGTGGCGAGCTCATCGCTGCCATTGCTTTTCACGATAGACTCGGTTTCTTCCAGTACTAAACACACTCCTAAATAAGCCAGCAGCCAGGATAATAATGTTTATTTCTAATTTGAAAATAATAGGTACTTACTAGTGTAAAATTCTCACTCGCAGCGTTTAAACAGTAGAAGGAAACGGTAACTGAATTAAATTATTATCTCATACAAGTTGAGTCTGTTCAGAAAGAGAGCCGTCGTGGCCAAATTGTGAACTAACGTTGTGAACTACATAATTTTAAAACCATAATTATGAGCTAGTTTCTTTCCAACAGCATTTTTAATTATAAACTAAAGAAATAGTAACAGTTTTAGTAGGATCAAAACGGAACAGACGCGCTATTGTATTGGTATTACCCGCTACAACAAAGAAGGTTATCAGGCACAGCAGCGCCCTACAATCCCACGACGGGTCTCTCGCTGAACAGACTCTAACATAACAATATTATCACTAAAGTACCCAGGCTACTGCTGTTATAGGTAATTGACTTTGACTATTATCCTCTCTTCTATATATATATAAAAATCAATTGCTGTTCGTTAGTCTCGCTAAAACTCTAGAACGGCTGGGCGGATTTATTTGATTTTGGTTTTGTTGTGTTCATAATTGTCACGGGAAGGTTTAAATGTACCGGGACCACCGGGAACGGGAACACCGGGACCACGCGAACGAAGTCGCGCGCGGGCAACTAGTTAAGAATAAATGTATCTGTTTTAGAGTCAAACCGGGCCAAAACGTCATATACATAGAGGACCTCGACCTATCACAATGTTGATCGTCAAGGTCCGAGCCCCCCTATTCCCTAAAATTCACTCGGTGGCTAACGTTTGACAAGCAAAAATCAGTAAAATGACCAGAAATTGCTCAAAATTGTCATTTAAAATTGTCAATTGATAGTCATTTTACTCGTCAAACGTTAGACGCCCGTTTATTTATTCCAATCTTTCCTACCAACAGTTCGATAGTCTAACTGTTTGGACAAAATTATACCAATCTGTTAGCCTGACCTGTCGGACAGATTGGAATTTGGATTTTCGCTCAGATTTGTTCCATATAGTACTACCGCAAGTGAAGTACAGTGAAATCAAAAATAAAAACTTAAATAAATTATTATGAATTTTTATTCTTTTATTCCATCCAGTCCAACGAGAATAGTAACTTTTACTCTTAGAATAAAGGATCTTTTACTAGTCGAAAGTAGATTTTGTACAGTAGGTCGTTAATGACGAGCGCCTACCGAGTTTCGAGTCGATATTTTTTTTGTATGGTATTACAGAGTTTCTCAACAACGAGTGCACTACTTAGACTAGGCCTAACAAGAAACCGATCACGTCTAGTCTGATCACACGAAACAGTCCCGTCTGATCAAGATAACAGACTACCAAAAAAATTGGGTACTTTCTGATCAAGCACGAGCACGACACGATTTGCGTGTCTGATCAAAAATCATCCCGAATGACGAACGAAAAATATTGAATGAAAAATCTCGAAAGAATGACGAATGAGTTGCCTGATGGAAATAATTTTCCCCATTTTTAGGGTAATTTCCAAAAAGTTGGAAAATCTAAATTCTGATGATGCAGAACCATTTCGAGTAATTACCCCAAAATGTTTAACTTTTTGGAAAGTACCCTAAAAATGGGGAAAATTATTTCTATCAGGCAACATTTTGGGGTACTCGAAATGGTTTTGCATCATCGGAATTTTGATTTTCCAACTTTTTGGAAATTACCCTAAAAATGGGGAAAATTATTTCCATCAGGCAACATTTTGGGGTACTCGAAATGGTTCTGCATCATCAGAATTTTGATTTTCCAACTTTTTGGAAATTACCCTAAAAATGGGGAAAATTATTTCCATCAGGCAACATTTTGGGGTACTCGAAATGGTTCTGCATTATTAGAATTTTGATTTTCCAACGTTTTGGAAATTACCCTAAAAATGGGGAAAATTATAATGACCAAACAACACCTCGGGGACCGGGGTACTCAAAACAGTTCTTTAGCATCAACATTTTGATTTTCCAGCTTTATTTAATTTAATTTTTATTTTTTTTTACTCTAAAAATGGGGAAATTCATTTTGACCAGAGAATGTAAATATTTTAGTAAGTACTAAATACCGATAGGTACCTAGCTAGGCCTAGTCTACTTTTGGGCTACTGTCATGGGTCCAGAATGGGCGGGCGAAGGTTCGCCTGCGACGCAGGAAGTTGCGGGTTCAATTCCCGCCTCGGAACAAATATATTTGTACGATCTGCAGATATTTGTTCAGGGTGTTCTGGATATTTTTCTATGTATAATAAAAAATATCTATCTATGTAATGTATTGTATAAAGTAAGTATTTCAGTAATCTAGTACCCATAACACGGTTACAAGCTCTGCTTAGCTTGGGGCTAGTTATTGTTAAGTATGTGGAAAGTGTCCAGCATTTATTTTTTATTTATTTATTGGTCTTTTAAATGCTGTTGAGTCACAGCGTTCAAGCCGCCAGCATTGAAACTTAAAATAAAACTACATTCATACGCAAATCTTTTTTATCAAACCGTAATACATGGATAATTTTCTTATGACAAAACAAAACAAACATAATGCCCCTGATTCGAGACCACTCAACTCGGCTGGTGGCATATAAGGCCCAGCCTTTGATTATATAATCAAAGGGCCCAGCGGATATAAGAACCAGTTTCAAAATTCACGCGGTTACTGATTTTAGTCAAATTCATTCTACACGCACACTTTCATCAAGGCAATAATATTATAATCCCCAATATAAATCTGCGTAAAATTACCGCCCGCTCATGCCACCATCTTCTCAGAAGCAAACGGTTTGTAGTCGCCGAGAGGCCTGCGGAGTGATTTTACAACTTTTGCCTACAGAAAACTGTTATTTGGTTTTTTACTACTTTAACACAAGAAACTTGTTAAGTATGTTAAGTCAAGCTCAGAGTGATTTCATGGCTCATTTACGTAAATATCTGTATTTTTTTTGGTGATGCATGTTATGGTGGATTTTTCTGAAAATACCTCAGGGTCAATAAGGCCCACCAAATTAGGCCTCAATAAGAGAAATTTTAGATAAGTTAGCAGATTAAGGTTTTCGACTACCGAGAAAAAGTATGTTTTAGTTTAAGTTCATGAAAATATTTTTCTTATTTCTCAAACAGAGAAGGTTTGCTTTAAGTTTTTCTCTCATTTCATTGTTCGTAAAAACTACCTAAATTTGTTCAGGAATAATTTTTTCCCTCAAGGCGTAATAAGGCCCACTGTTGTTTTTTGATTGAAATGTTTAATAAATACAAATTTAGTTTTTGTATTTGTATTACCTTGTATAATTGATTAAGTTTTATGTATACTTTGCAAAAAACTGTTTTATTTTGGGCCTTGTTACTGCTACAGTAAAATAAAATTAAAAAAAAACCCAAAGAAAGGGTTTTTAAAAAAGGCCATTATTTCTAATTTACTGAAACTAAGGATATTTTTTACTGATATAAGTAATAAGTTGCATATTGATCTGAACTTTAAGTAAAACACAATCTTGATCTCATAAGTCACGAAATATGCGATCTATAACACTTTCAAGTTAGGTGGGCCTAATATGCCTAATATGCGGCTACCTTATACGACAGCCACCTTCTACATGTATACTCTTTTGTATATCCAAAGATCTTGGGAGGCCCGGAGTATATAAACCCCGACCTGATGGAAAGAGTTTCAATTATATTTTGGTATTGCCGTATGTTCGATGCCGAGTCGAGTGATAGTGATACATTACCTACCTATCGAATCGAGTATTATGTTTGTACAAAAATACTTCTATTTTTCGGAGGAACATGACGATGTGCCAATATTGCTAACACGTTTGAGATGGAGGCGGCAAAGTGGTAGTTCCCAAACAGGTCTCCATCAGCAATCCACATACTAAGTAGGGATCGCAGTCCCCTGACGGTCTCCGATCTTCCAAGAACCCCATACCTGTTTCTTTAGTCTTTTTTTGAATACGGATGGATGCTTTTCGATCTGCGACTCCCGCAGAAAATTTATCGAAAGAAGCTGTTTCAAATTTTCCTGACAATCTCATTCTATTGGTCATTTCATCGTTTCCATATTTTGCCATGTGCTTCTTATGGTTAGTTTCAAGTTTTTTGATGAATTCTTCAATTAATTTATAGCCACCTTTTGACCGCGTTCTTATTGTACTAAAATTATGATGCATACCCACACCGGGATGCAAAAGCCCCATGGGCTTAGGATGATATGTGATATCTACACCAAAATCTTCAGCCACGCGACTCATGATGTATCGTGATGTCCACATGTCATCTGCACATTTGATGCCTCCAGTAGTGCCAATTTGCCACTCCCAACAACCAAACATGACCTCAGCATTAGTGCCCTCGAAATCGAGACCTGCGTATAAACATGCTTTTTCGTGACATTCAGATATATCTCTTCCCACTACGTACTTCGCTCCGATTCCGCAGTATGAGTATTGATATTTAACTGCCGGAAACCCTCCACCTTTTGGCCAGCCCAATCCCCAGCCGTCGACATCAAGCATTGTATACTCCTGCTCAAGCCCGAACCAAGGTTCCTCGCCTCTATGAATTTCACACAAATCATTACAAAACTTTCTGTGATTTGTTGCAGCAGGAGTGCCGGCTGAACCTTCGTATACTTCGCATAGCACCAACACATGCGGGTAACATCGAAATGGATCTCTGTACACTGCCGCTGGCTTTAGAGTTGTGTCAGAAGCCCCTGCAGTAGCTTGTCCTGTCGAGCTTCCATCGAATGCCCAGGATGGAGCCATTTCTGCGCAGCACGGTACTGTGGCTAACACTCGGTCTTTACTTCTTAAATTGATTCCAGACCCATCAATCCATATATACGTTGCTAATATTTTTTGACAAGGCAAAGGCAGTCTCATATAACGGTCCATAACTTTTTTATTCAAAATGTGATTAATTGAATGTTTTAACAAAAAACGTTTTTGTGTAATCAAATTACTAACACCAACACGCAAAGATAAACACCGAAACATTTTATATATTTTAGTTTTTTAACGGTAATTTTAATCTCACAGTGAATTTAAAAATAACTGACGGTCGTGACAAATATTTTCTATCACTCCCTAAAGCAAACCTCCAAGAAGGTTACTTATTCTATTTTAAAAAGGTCCTAGTAAACTTTGTTTTTTTAATTGCCTTTTCTCTCGTTTTCGCTACTTTAGACATGTTTCAGCTAACAGTGCACACACTCTGTAGGGGTCACAATCTCCTGCTGGCCTTCGATCCTCGAGGAACCCTTTCTTTTCTGAGCTAACACTTCTTTGTAGCCGAATCGAGGCTCCTCTGTCTGCAACTGCCCATCTACATGTATCAAATCCAGCAGTTTCAAATTTCCCTGTCAGTCTCTTTTTATTATCTTCACCATCTCCAAGCCCGTAATTCTTCATTAACTTTTCATGTTGCTCACACAAAATTTTGCAAACTCTTTCAATTTCTGTTAGCCCTCCCTCACTGCGCATCTTCTCGACACTAAAATTATGATGACACCCTATGCCAGGCTGGTTCTTGCCCATTGGTTTAGGATGATAGCTAATGACCACCCCGAAATGTTCTGCTATTCGATTCATCAAATATCTCCCCATCCACAAATCATCAGCAGCTTTAACTCCAAGAGTTGTTCCAACCTGAAACTCCCAAGAACCTTTCATGACTTCAGCATTAGATCCACCATAATCCATCCCAGAATACACGCAGGCCCTGGCATGGCTTTCTACTAATTCTCTCCCGGCAACATGCTCTCCCAGCCCGCAGTATGAAAATTCAGCCTTTGTGTAAGGATAGCCTCTGGTTTTAGGCCATCCGAGAGGCCATAAATCTGTACCAAACATGGTGTATTCCTGTTCGATGCCAAACCATGGATTTTGATCGGAAATATTACTTAACACTTGAGCACAGTGCGCTCTAAAGTTAGTTTTAGTTGGTGTGCCATTCCCGTAGAAAGTTTCACACAGAACAATGACGTGGGGACTTTTACGAAATGGGTCCCTGTATATAGCAGACGGTATTAGCAATGTATCCGAGTCGTTTGTTTTGGCTTGGCCAGTCGAGCTCCCATCGAATGACCATTTTGGAATCGCAGTGAGATTACAAGGAACTTCTTCCAATACGCGATCTTTAGAGCGCAAGTTGATACCACTTCCGTCGATCCACACGTAAGTAGCAAAATATTTGCCCTCGGGTAGAGGTAAATTGATGTAGTGATTGTAGTACGCGTCCACTGGAATGTTCAATTGTGATACACCGCTAGTAAAGCTGTCTTGAAAAACATTACGTTTATTGATGTATTGACTTGCTGAAATTACTCTTCTCCATAATAATCTCTTAAAAAGTGGTCTTGAAGAAAACATCTTATAAATATACAATATGACAGGTTTTTTAAATGTAATGTAAGTATGTATAAAATATAAAAGCCAGTCTAGTTGGTTACGTTTTTCGTTTGAAACCAGCGTGCAATGAAAAGTACCTACCCAACTTAATATAATCTATCTACGTATATAAATTATAATAGGTATAGGTCGCGCAACGAGTTATGAGCGGTCAGCGAAAGTGGTTGGGTTGATTGCGCATGACCACATGTGTGCGCGTCTGTATCTACCTAGGGAGCGCGAGAAGCGAGTGCGGGACGCGCGGTACGGAAGGCGACCAATAAGACTCCCCCCCCCCGCGCTAAACAGCCCCAAAACTGAAAAGTGCAAAGTGCATGTACCTATATACCCACAAATAGGTACTTAAAAATAGATACTTACCGCAACGATTGATGTCATCAATAGGTCTATCGATAAGGGGGGGGAGGAGGAGGCTTCGAAGTCTCTCCTAGACTAGTCCTCGTGAGTAATGTTGTTCTATGGACTAGTCCCCCAATATAATTTGTGAAATGCTGTAGGTATACTTTCACTAATATTCGAGGCTTGCATTCAAATCTCATCCACTATCACCTCCAGACTTGCAAACCTCATTTGCTATATTCCTCACGGAGACGAAGAACGGGTGTTTATGTTTATCAGACGCGGCATACCTCGCTTACCCAGGGTCATGCTTGAGCACAAGTTCAGTCCTCGCGATGGCAATTGTTTTCGGCGTCTTAGAAATTTTGAAAATCCTAGATTCTCTGTTAGGTTAGATTTAGATGGGTCGGGTCCTTAGAACAAGGACTCGAGCAAGTCGGGTCATGGAGTACGTTCCTTTTGGGTGACATTTACGTTATTTTCGTTATTTTTGATCACAAATGATGTTCCATTCGATTTGAAAGTGCTCACTGTGATCGTTTGTAACTGTTTTCACCGTTCTTTCAGACAGATTAAAAACGCTAAGAACGCCAAGAAATTTTGCCAATTTTTACCCAGCTATTTCGATGGGTAAAAATTATCGTTTTTTGACATTTGCGTAATGTTTGACATTCTGAAGTTATTTGTTTCGTAATATGCTGTAGAATTAACATTTTAAAACGGTGAAAATGAAATATTTACTAGTCTAGGAATAAGTTAAAACGGCCTATGAATAGGGCTCCTCGAACTCCTCCTGTGAATGTCGTAAAAGGCGACTAACGGATTACGCCAGGGCAGCAGCATTCACCTGAGTAATAAACACCAAACTATGATCACCAATCCGCCTGCCAAGCGTGCAAATTCCCTCCATTGCACGCTATGAGGGAGGCATCATCCAAAAGTGGATGTCTACCGACTGATGATAGTAAGTATAAATAATATTTGATATATAACCTGCACCTGCATAATTATGTTTACAATTAGACTTACCACCAAGTAACTGACAACCGTTGGGGAATGAAGTTCTCGAGTGGCAACCACAAACCTAGCGCAGAAGAGGAAGGCCCTTCTCCCCCTCTCAATGAACCAAAGATATTATGAAGGTTCCAGGAAAATGGTGCATGGAGGTGGTACAAGACTGTTTGTTGTGGCATTCTATGCGGGAGGCCTATGTTCAGCAGTGGACTTCGATAGGTTTCATGATGGAGATGATGAATGGACATACTGATCAGAAGCCAAATGTTAAAAAACATAATAAGTCAGGTACATGTCTAGTTTAATTTTATGTTGTACCTATAATTTATTTTTTCAGTGACTCTTCGCATTCGGGTGCTACAGCCAGCACATCAGCTACCTACATAGAAAAAGATAGGCTGTAGAGAAATCTCCAAAAGCTATCGGATCATTATCGGACCTTATGAATACCGTTTTGGAATAATTTTGTAGAACATGAAGTCTGATTTCACCTCTTATAAATCTTTAAATTGAACAGTGTTAAAAGATACATGTTTTTTTTTGTTTATAAATGTAAATTGTGATACCTACTTAAGAGACAAATGTTGCTTAGGAATGTCTAATTTGTAAATTCAGGCACATTGGTACTGACTGATGCACACATTTAATAATATAAGTATACATTAAATTACAATTTATGATAGTTCATAGAAGTAAAGACTGATCTAAGATTCTTTGTTATAATTTTTTAGTTTAAACAATATTATTTCATTTAAATGCTGTGGTATGTCTGGCCTAAAAATAGACCTCTCCATCTCCTCCTGTGATGATGTAAAAGCCATCTAATGTGTTTGCCACTGGAGAACCTTTATTCCCCAGCGGGTGTCAGTTCTGCGAGCTAAATGACCTGCTCATTGCCACTTAAACTTGCTGATTCTGAGAACTATGTCGGTAATCTTGGATCTCTAAGTCATCACTCGCAACACGCACTGATTATAGACAATAATAAATTACAAACAGTATATTCTGTTACCATATATTTTATTATATACATTATTATATGCAAAAACATGTACTTAGCCTAACTGAAATAGACTTTTATATTTAAATACCCTCTAAATATCCTGAAGAGGTAATTTAGTTGCTACATAACATAATAATTGGCAATAGCTTCTTGATGATAGAGTCCAGGCACGCACAGTAGTCGACTAGAGTGTCTGAACTTGAGGCTCAGACTGAGCTATTGTTATCTAGAATTAGTTATCTCATTATATTATTCTACAGTCCTTTCTTGCTTTCTATTTCTTTCCAATCCATCCACAATTTCTCGAGTAATTTCCACATACCACATGTTTGTTTACAGTGTTTGCGTGTTTGCACAGACTAAGGAGAGTACTACGTACAGACGGTAATGTGACCTCTATCGACACTATACCGTTGCAAACTTCGACGATGACAATGGTTTTTTTGTTTTTTTCGATCAATCGTTTGCTGCGCTATATTGTCTGTGGCGATATATTATTAGTAACTAGTAGAATAATGGATGAAACCATAGCTTGCTAAACGAGAATTTAAAAAGTTGTGCTCAGGCATGATTTATAGTAAACCCTCAATTAAAATTTATGAACAGAAACAAGCAAAGTCAAAGTCAAAAAGAACTTTATTCATTGAAATCACAAGGATCATTTTGAATCGTCTTATATAAAATTAAATTACTCCTGTTCCAACGCGACCAAGCCGAGAAGAATCAGGCAACAAACTCGGCTTGGCTTACATAAATGGTTCGTCTTACCACTAGGTGAGAAGCGCCTGTGTGGTGCCTCGGAGCAAGGAGTTGCTGATACATAGTAAATGAGAACTTAAAAACCTTAGGAAGGTAGTCAAAAGTAAATAAACATCAGCAAAAATATGCAAGACAGCACACGCTACGCTTGTTATACTTATAAATAATAATCTAATACAAACATGTAAATAGGTAAGTACAGATATTGCAAATTTCCATTTTAGCAGTCGAGGGGCAGAGCGACATCAGGCCACGCGGCTTTATCATTAATATAGTCATCAAGAGTGTAATACGCTTAATAGGCAAATTATTTATTAAGTTTTTTATTTTTTAATTTCTTTTTGTATTTATGTAATGCCTTACATTGCATTGGCGGCAAAGATGATCTTTCAAGGCGAATTATGTCAACTCCTTTTAAAATTTTATTAATTACATTGCACCAATTAAATATGAATAGTTTTACTGATATACTTAGAAAGTATTCAAGTACAATTTCTTTATGAGATTCACAATCGAGGAAATCAAAGGAACATTCAGACAATACTTTTTGTTTAATATTTTTGCAAATATTGTTTTGGTATGCTTTTTGTTCTAAATATTCATTTGTCACCTTTGTTATGATACCGAAATTCCTCACGGCATATTCGGTTGGATAGGCTAATTTTCTTCTTTTTATCGACAAATATTCCCGTGCTTTTATCCAATCGTGGACATTGGTTTCTTCGTCAGTTGTAACCAAATTTTCTTTGCATTTGTTGCATTTAATTTTTTGTAAAAGTTTTCTAGTAACCCATCCAACGGTGTATGCTCTAGAGTGTACGTTTAATCTCTCTCGTCTTGCTTGGACCTGAATATTTTCAACAGTAACCGAATGTTGGTCTTCATTGGTTTGTTCAATCTCATTGGTATCATTATTTGGCGCATTGTTATCATTATTAAATGTTTTGAACAGTGACTGAATTGACAGTAATTCCTTGCCTGTATCATCCTCGCAGTTAAAAGTATTTGAATGGAAATTTATAAATCTCGTTATCAGCAGTGATTTGAAAGTGTGTTTGAACGCACTAACACTTGGGTCATTACTCCTATAGTTGTATGCCCTGACTTGGCCAAAAAAGTTTTCTACTGGGTCTGAATTGAAATAGCGAGGTCTCATTATTTTTACATTTTTCTTCTCACTTAGGTATTTCCAGACCCTTTTCAAGCTTTTAAGAGTAACAACCCAATTTTTTAGTGACGGAACACTTTTCTTTTTTTTGTCTTTAGTTATAAATGCTATCTTATTCAATTTTTTGATGGCATCTGTCCAAAAACTGTGGTGCTTTGATTTTGACGTCACAGCCCGCCGAAGATCCTTTGATTTCGTTTTATTATCTAGACCGCCAGCTCCATTGGCACTATCGAATAAATCATCCATAAATGATACTAAATCCGATGTATTCCTCAGCGTCGGGCTTACTGGCTTCCCATTAGGATATAAAGCTGAAAAATAAAAATGCCATGAGTATCTGATATAAAACTAAGCTTAAATGTCTGAATCCAAACATGCGAGAATCATTAATAATTTCGGGAATAGATAAAATAATCCCACTATTATAAATGCGAAAGTTTGAATAATTAGATGTTTGTTACTCAATCTCACTGTAAATTGTATTGTACCTAATTGTAAATTGTGCAATCATTGCTCTCAATCGCCACTTTTCTCCACATATATGTCAATGCTTTTCTCATACAAAAGTTACCGTTAAATTGTAATTGTAAAGTCTTTGATAATTGTAAATTGTAACTTTCATTTCTCCATTCATGCAAAATCAACCCTGACGCGGCTGCGCGCCGCGCCCTCTAATATTATATCGAACTTCTACTTACGAAACTGAGCAGTGTAGGACAAAGCAGCTGCAACTGTTTTACTAAAGACACGCACGCAGTTCTTGACCTGAAAATTATTAACAAACGAATTTAAATTAAGCACTTAATTCTCCTTATCTCCCGCACCTATTCTCTGTCCACACATCAACTATTATTTAGCTTCCGAATTACAATGATTGCCTCTAAATCACATCATCACCCTAATATCACACTACACTGTGAGTCTTTGAGTATGGTATGCAGGACAAATGTTTGTATGATCTGCAAATGTGTTCCGGGACTGGGTGTTATGGTACCATGGTACTCGTTCCTGATACCCACAACACAGGGAATCCTAGTGTGTGTTATGTATGTATGTTTGTTACTTCTCCATGCAAAAACTACCGTACCAATTGCAATGAAATTTGGTATGTACATAGCTTAACCCCTGGCTAATTTGTATGCCGATATTCCCTTGGGATCGACACTTATGCGGGTGACACTATAGAAAGCTGCTAGTATAAAATAATTAAATAAACTTGACAACTTGACAAGTTTGTTTGACAGATATCGTTTCAGACACCTGTGAACAAAATTTTTGAAAATATCATTTTTGTCAGTTTATAGCCAAGTGGAACACTATTGAACGAATGTAATCGTTTTTTGCGTTCTTGGCAAAAAATTTATCAAGTGGAATGGGCCCATGGTAGGGTAGGCTATAAAGACATTATAGTTTTTTAAAAAAAAATTGAGGGATAAGGTCTTAGAATAAGGACTGTGGCCCTTATTCTAAGGATAAGGTCTTGGACGAATTGATAATTCGTCCAAGGCTATGCCTATGGAATTATTCCATGGCTATGCTTCTTTTATAAATAAGGTACTCTGTGCAGCTATGGCTGTACGCTGTACGTAGACGTAGTAAGTAAGAAGAATAGGTAGGTACCATGGAAGTAATAAGTATTACGTAGTACTTATTACTTCCATGGTAGGTACATAGGACTATGGGTTCGTTCCATTCGATCAATTTTGCCAAGAACGCACAAAACGATTACATCCATAAACTATCGCTCCACTTAAATAAAAACCTATTAAAATGATATTTTCGAAATTTTGTTCAGTGTCTGAAACAAAATCTGTCAAACAAACTTGTCAAACCAACCACGCAACGCAAACACTGTAAAGGGGCTTTTTCTGCTCCTTCGAACGGAGACGTCGTCCTTTTTTATTTTATTTCAATTTCTAGTGTTTTTTTTGAGTTATATCGTGTAATTTTGGTGGCATTTTTAACCGGTGTAGCTCATAAAGAGCACATGGTAGTGAATTTAAATAAAATAAGTGTATTGCGTGTCTTTTCGAAGGGGTGGAAATTGTCCAGGAACACTAGTAAACTGCCATCAATTTACTAGAACATGACTTGACAGAAGACTTTGACGACTGGACATTGTTTGATTATATCACAGGGCGGTTGTTCTGATAAATAAGGCGTGCTCGATTTTTGGGTCGGACTGGGTCGGCTAGTTGCCCGACCGAGCCCTAGTTGTAAACAATCTTGTAAGCAATAAATGAATTACTATGAAATAATGATATTTTACACAACAATGGCACTAATGTCCTTATGTTTACTCTAAAGCTCACTAACGAAACATATATTTAGAACAAAATAATGAAGCAAAACTACAATTTCAATGAAAACTGTTGAAGCACTTGTGTAAAGTCAGCCCAGGCCGATACTGGCTTTGCCTCGTACCACAATGCACAATATTACACTCAAATCCAACTTGTGTAGTAAAAAATATAGGTATTTGCTAATAAAATAGTGAAAATTTACGAAAACACAAAAAGTAAACAAAACTTTGAATGAAGGCAATCAAATGTCACAGAGTATTAAATGAATGGTTGAATGGCAAGCTAATGATGGGCAATTTTAGGCAATTTTCATACAAAATAAATGTTACTGCCGCTCCATTTTGTTCCTTGCTCCAAGGATTATATCAATAACTTGACATTGGCAAAATTGAGTAAATCCTCAGATGCCATAAATAAAAAAAAAAAAAAAAAACTCTGTAAACAAACAGACAACCACAGACTAAGGAGAGTACTACGTACAGACGGTAATGTGACCTCTATCGACACTATACCGTTGCAAACTTCGACGATGACAATGGTTTTTTTGTTTTTTTCGATCAATCGTTTGCTGCGCTATATTGTCTGTGGCGATATATTATTAGTAACTAGTAGAATAATGGATGAAACCATAGCTTGCTAAACGAGAATTTAAAAAGAAGTTGTGCTCAGGCATGATTTATAGTAAACCCTCAATTAAAATTTATGAACAGAAACAAGCAAAGTCAAAGTCAAAAAGAACTTTATTCATTGAAATCACAAGGATCATTTTGAATCGTCTTATATAAAATTAAATTACTCCTGTTCCAACGCGACCAAGCCGAGAAGAATCAGGCAACAAACTCGGCTTGGCTTACATAAATGGTCCGTCTTACCACTAGGTGAGAAGCGCCTGTGTGGTGCCTCGGAGCAAGGAGTTGCTGATACATATAAAATGAGAACTTAAAAACCTTAGGAAGGTAGTCAAAAGTAAATAAACATCAGCAAAAATATGCAAGACAGCACACGCTACGCTTGTTATACTTATAAATAATAATCTAATACAAACATGTAAATAGGTAAGTACAGATATTGCAAATTTCCATTTTAGCAGTCGAGGGGCAGAGCGACATCAGGCCACGCGGCTTTATCATTAATATAGTCATCAAGAGTGTAATACGCTTAATAAGCAAATTATTTATTAAGTTTTTTATTTTTTTATTTCTTTTTGTATTTATGTAATGCCTTACATTGCATTGGCGGCAAAGATGATCTTTCAAGGCGAATTATGTCAACTCCTTTTAAAATTTTATTAATTACATTGCACCAATTAAATATGAATAGTTTTACTGATATACTTAGAAAGTATTCAAGTACAATTTCTTTATGAGATTCACAATCGAGGAAATCAAAGGAACATTCAGACAATACTTTTTGTTTAATATTTTTGCAAATATTGTTTTGGTATGCTTTTTGTTCTAAATATTCATTTGTCACCTTTGTTATGATACCGAAATTCCTCACGGCATATTCGGTTGGATAGGCTAATTTTCTTCTTTTTATCGACAAATATTCCCGTGCTTTTATCCAATCGTGGACATTGGTTTCTTCGTCAGTTGTAACCAAATTTTCTTTGCATTTGTTGCATTTAATTTTTTGTAAAAGTTTTCTAGTAACCCATCCAACGGTGTATGCTCTGGAGTGTACGTTTAATCTCTCTCGTCTTGCTTGGACCTGAATATTTTCAACAGTAACCGAATGTTGGTCTTCATTGGTTTGTTCAATCTCATTGGTATCATTATTTGGCGCATTGTTATCATTATTAAATGTTTTGAACAGTGACTGAATTGACAGTAATTCCTTGCCTGTATCATCCTCGCAGTTAAAAGTATTTGAATGGAAATTTATAAATCTCGTTATCAGCAGTGATTTGAAAGTGTGTTTGAACGCACTAACACTTGGGTCATTACTCCTATAGTTGTATGCCCTGACTTGGCCAAAAAAGTTTTCTACTGGGTCTGAATTGAAATAGCGAGGTCTCATTATTTTTACATTTTTCTTCTCACTTAGGTATTTCCAGACCCTTTTCAAGCTTTTAAGAGTAACAACCCAATTTTTTAGTGACGGAACACTTTTCTTTTTTTTGTCTTTAGTTATAAATGCTATCTTATTCAATTTTTTGATGGCATCTGTCCAAAAACTGTGGTGCTTTGATTTTGACGTCACAGCCCGCCGAAGATCTTTTGATTTCGTTTTATTATCTAGACCGCCAGCTCCATTGGCACTATCGAATAAATCATCCATAAATGATACTAAATCCGATGTATTCCTCAGCGTCGGGCTTACTGGCTTCCCATTAGGATATAAAGCTGAAAAATAAAAATGCCATGAGTATCTGATATAAAACTAAGCTTAAATGTCTGAATCCAAACATGCGAGAATCATTAATAATTTCGGGAATAGATAAAATAATCCCACTATTATAAATGCGAAAGTTTGAATAATTAGATGTTTGTTACTCAATCTCACTGTAAATTGTATTGTACCTAATTGTAAATTGTGCAATCATTGCTCTCAATCGCCACTTTTCTCCACATATATGTCAATGCTTTTCTCATACAAAAGTTACCGTTAAATTGTAATTGTAAAGTCTTTGATAATTGTAAATTGTAACTTTCATTTCTCCATTCATGCAAAATCAACCCTGACGCGGCTGCGCGCCGCGCCGTCTAATATTATATCGAACTTCTACTTACGAAACTGAGCAGTGTAGGATAAAGCAGCTGCAACTGTTTTACTAAAGACACGCACGCAGTTCTTGACCTGAAAATTATTAACAAACGAATTTAAATTAAGCACTTAATTCTCCTTATCTCCCGCACCTATTCTCTGTCCACACATCAACTATTATTTAGCTTCCAAATTACAATGATTGCCTCTAAATCACATCATCACCCTAATATCACACTACACTGTGAGTCTTTGAGTATGGTATGCAGGACAAATGTTTGTATGATCTGCAAATGTGTTCCGGGACTGGGTGTTATGGTACCATGGTACTCGTTCCTGATACCCACAACACAGGGAATCCTAGTGTGTGTTACTTCTCCATGCAAAAACTACCGTACCAATTGCTATGAAATTTGGTAAGTACATAGCTTAACCCCTGGCTAATTTGTATGCCGATATTCCCTTGGGATCAACACTTATGCGGGTGACACTGTAGAAAGCTGCTAGTATAAAATAATTAAATAAACTTGCCTTCATTTTCTTAATTTTGCCAGGAATTACATGTTCATCAGTCAATTTGTGCAATATTCTGGATTCACCATGGTTGCAATCAGTGTTGTAGACATCAATGATATCCTGCCAAGTAGCTAATTTTCCTTCAAAAATGATGTCTTTAGAAAGCAAATTATTGCGCATCCCTTTAATTAAATGTGGTGGATCATAGAAGACACTTATTGAATTACCACATAAATGGATTGTGTTATCTGAAAGTAAAGAGAACAGGTTAACAGATTAGAGAGATTATTAGATCAGATTAATAACAGAGAAGTAGTAGGTATACTTGCTATGTAAGTATACCTACTAGGTATAGGTACACCTATATGTAGTGATAACATTATTTTATTAACCGACTTCCCAAAAAGGAGGAGGTTCTCAATTCGGTTGTATTTTATTTTTTTTAATGTTTGTTACCGCATATCTCCGGCATTTATGAACCGATTTGGAAAATTCTTTTTTTATTTGATTAGATATACTTCCAGATTGGTCCCATTTTTTTCAGAATCCAGTTCTGATGATGGGATCCATGAGGAATTGAGGGAACTCCTCAAATATTGTAGGCATACATATGGCGATTTTGATATTTTCAGCAAGACACCAAGCATTTGCATTCAGAAAGTATCATAATCCTTTCACCACTATGGTTCTTTCATCAAAAAAATTTCATCCAAAATTTTTTAGTCGTATAACAATGGCGGAAGTCGGTTTTTTAAATGAAAAGTTATTGTTAATTATAATATTGTAGTTCCCTAGCTAGATCATCATCCTGGCTCATATTGCAGACGATTTTACTGTAATACCAATATGAAGAAATAAATAAACGTGAATAGTACATAAATTAAAGCAAACCCTTCTTTTATGCCATCTAGTCAACGATCTTATAATTCACAATAGATCCAGGGTCACGTACAAAATGAAAGCTAAAAACTGTCCGCATGGATACATACTTATACAGCTACATTTGTTTACTAACGAACAAAGATGAAAGTTTTAAAACAGTTCTAAGTTCAACCTAATTACAACCATGACACCTAGCAATAAAGTAGCAAATCTTCAAAATATTATCTTACACTTACGATCATTCGTCACAAAAAACGAGCAAATCAATTATATTACTCCTGTCACTTGTCAAATCAAAAGACATAGGTTAAACAACTAGTGTGAAATCAACCTTAAAGAGCTACAAATAAAGTTCTTTTTCCCGTTATTACCTTGCGAGCTACATCCATCCGTTTCCATGGTTTCGCTTCTGTTTGCTTCTTCAAATTTAACTACAGAAGGTATGGAGTCGCGTTGATCACTTAAATAATTTATAATATGCACGTTAAAGTTAAGTTAAAATTATTTATGTTTTGGGCATGTATGTTTGATATTGATAGTATATATACTTGTTATTTTATTAACGTTCTGTTGTGTGTATATTTATGTGTATGTTTATGTTTTTGGCCAAGATGTCTATCGCTGGATGTCACAAATAAAAATATCACTAAATTCCACATCTTTATATTCATGTTTACAATCTTTATAATACAAGTACAGTTTAGTGCAATAATTTGATCAAAACCCAAAATGTTTAAAACAGCTCAACATTAAAAATTTTCCATTCTGCGTACCTACAGGCTGATAATGAAGCCCTAGTTATAAAAAGCTCAAATATAAAAAATATATGTTCTGTTACGTTTGTCTCGTTTCATAATAAAAAAAGATATCGACCATCAAAGTTTTCCAACAAAAACCGTAAAGCGCTTGAGGGCGGGCGTACAGGCGCCTGCCGTAGGTTGGGCATTTATTTGATATTTGGGAAATATACCTATAATATGATAAAAGAATTTGAAAAAGTACTGTTTTTTTACGATAATGTGTTCTATAAGTGATTCTGGTTCATAAATTTTAACAAAGCGAGAGGACTCATTATCAGTTGGTATAGATGTAAAGGGGTTGTTAACCAAAGATTTGGTTAAATAACAGTAGCGTAAATGGATTGCTCGGAAAGCTAAAATAAAAAAAAGGAAAGCCAAGTATCTGATGAGAGTTCAACAAACAGACACAAAAGTAGTATTAAAAATTTTTAAAGTTCTGGTAAAAACAAATTATTACAATACAAATCTACTCCATGCATCTACTGTTCTGTTACAGACAATTTTGCGTCAACGTTGGCCAAACATTTGTAGCGGTGGTTTAAAATCGGTAATTTTGATCAAAATTTCATACTATTTGTTAGTTTAAAGCTTAAAATACAACTTATTCTACATGTACTTAACGAAAGTAAGACACTCCGGCCGTTAAATTGTTTTTTCGGGGATTATTTTTGCAACTTTTAAATATACATTGCGGCATTGTGACACGGGTTTACATTGGCTTTGTTTGAAGCGAACTAAATCAAATACAAACTCACTTTTCAAGTGAGCTTATAATCACCGAGACGTTTTTATTGCGCCGACCCGATATCTATGTGAGTATTAGAGATCGTTGCATCTAGTAGCCTGCGGTTTTATCGCCATTGTTCTCCCAAGGAAACTGAATTACGGGTTAAAAGTATTGTAAATTTCATATAAATTGGCTCAACCGATTTCGCGTGAAACCACAACCAGCACGACAATTATCCAAATAAACATTTTATTTTATATACCTATTTGCTTTTATTTTTTATATAGGTAGTACCATATCCTCATTATATATGACGACCTCTGTGGCGCGGCGGGCGAAGGTTCGCCTGCGACGCAGGAGGTTGCGGGTTCGATTCCCACCTATGAACAAATCTTTGTACGATCTGCAGATAATTGTTCAGGGTGTTCTGGGTATTTTTCTATGTATAATAAAAAAATATCTATCTATGCAATGTATTGTATTAATTATATCAATTACCGAGTACCCATAACACAAGCTCTGCTTAGCTTGGGGCTAGATGTTGTGTGAAATGTGTCCAGCATTTATTGATTATTATATCATATCAAGAGCACTAACCAACATTTTCCCCTGCACACAACTGGTCTCTTTTTGTGTCTTCCAGAAGGTCATTCATTGCACATTGAAAACTAGAACCTTGATCGGAGACAAGTGCAATGGGCTGGAGTCCTGTTTCTGTTACGGCAGCTACTATATCTTTAATGATGGCTTTGAGTTGTAAACTTTTTGTCTGCCCTTCGCAGAAATAGAAGGCAATTGGCTGTTGCCATTTATGAACTGCTCCACGTATCATAAACACAAGGGCATGGTCTGCAAACTGGCTTATTTTTTCATTCAAATGTACAAAACCGTCAATTGTATCTTTATTGGAAGAATATGTTACTGCAGGTTCCAGGGCCATTTCATCGAACATAATTGTGCATAACTTCTTTTGTTCATTCCAGTCTTTTACCTAAAATGATAAAGGAGATTAGGGTATTTATAAATTTACCTAATATATAAACTAAGAGATAACACAAGGGGTGGGCAGCAGTACCCACCAGAGAACATAACACCAATACTGCAATCACCAATCCGCTGTCCAAGGTGCCCCCTATGGTAAAAATGCATACAACACAACCATTCTATGAGCAGGCTTATGTCCAGCAGTGAACTTATGTTGATGAAGATTATGGACCTTAAATAATATTGTTTACTAATATAATTTTACCTGTTCTTTTACAAGTCCAAAAATTTGTGGATTGATGCCAGCCTCTATGTTTAAATGGCTTATCATTTTCTTCAATGTAGTGTTGGAAGGCAAAATAAATATTTTTTTGAGAAATTTATATGATTTTGGGCTTTGTTTATAAATTGCCAGTCCAATAAATTTTTCATCCATTGTGAATCTTCTAGCTCTTTTATTTTTCGTGCAGAGTTTGACTTGCATCCAAAGAAGATTTTTTGCCAATGGATTCATTTTTTTCGTCAGTTCTTGAAATGACGTCTCTTTGCTAAAATCAATTGCCCTTTTGGCCCTACATTGAAAATCCCTTTGGCGCTTAGCTTTTTGAAACTCTTTGTACAAAAGCTTGCATTTTGGAGTCAATGATTTAACATCTCTGATCAACCTCTTTTTGCTGAATCTACAAGGTGTGCGTACTGAAAAAAAAAATTTACAAATAAATATGTGTGATAATTAACTGAGAGGCAATTGATTAGCATTTTTAGCGTTCAAAATAACCATGTGTTGATACTCTAAACTCTAACTCAAAATGTTTGAGCGGTACATACACTGAGCAATAAATACTTTTTGAGTGATAGAATATTAACAAAACAAGCATTTGTCAATCTAACTCAACATGCTTCTTATATCTTAGCTTTTGTAGGTACTTTATAAATTGTCAACAGCGAGCCTCAGAACAAATTCAAAACAGACAATAACTAATTTCATTTTCTGGGCTTCTATTTTCATATAAATCAGCATATTGTGTATGTAATCTAAGCAAGCATGACTTCAAATTATACTTAAATATCTATGTGCCTATTTTACATTTCAAAATCAGCAATAAATACTTGAATAATTATACTTAGTCCTAATGTGTATACTGCTATTAATCCTAAACTTGGTAAGCATAAAACTCTGCAACTGACCTGGCTTTTCTTGGTTTGAAATTTCTTGCTGCTCAGTTGTCACAGTGGTGGTTCTCTCTGGCTTTTCTTGGTTTGAGATTTCTTGCTGCTCAGTAGTCACAGTGGTGGTTAACTCTGAAAATTGTATATCAATAAAAATGTTAAGTATGTGTCTGGCCTAAGATTAAACCAGGGCAGCCGCATCCACCTGTACTGAACACTGCAATAATGCTGCAATCACCAATCCACCTGCCAAGCGTATTTGTTATGGGAAATCTCCCAGAGCATTCCACTGGGGAGGCCTTATTTAGCATGGCCCTCCACTGGATACATGTAAGTCTATACTTTTGTATGAAAAATATTATTTATAGAAAAAATACATGCCTGGAATTAATACTCCGCTGCTCACTGAAGCGCAATAAGAATGATCACAGTGAGGCTGCCTCAAATATGCATGATCATCAAGGCTGCGGTTGTATGATGATGGCATTTGTTTTAGTGCTGAAAAATAGGGTATAATATTTTAGTCAATGATTTTCCTTTACCTGCTAGCATATTGGTGGTTAAAAACTACATAAAATAATTTTACACCCAAAAAGTGGTTGAGCCCAGAAACTCATCCAAGTACTGGACTATGCAAATGATTTTCAACATACAAAAATCACATAATAAAGCTTAAAAATTACAATCAAACTAAGTACTTAATAAAATGTTATAAATATACTGAAACTTTCATAGTTATATACCTACCCTACATAACTATAAAAACCTTATCTGATGAATTCATCCTAATAGAACCACACCAGAGATATGTACATACAGGACAGCTACGGGTACAGATGTTGCGTTTTCTAATTAGAGGAGAACAGTGTAATAATGTGTGTGTGTGTTGTTTTACCTGATTCCGAAGAACTGCTTGATGGGTTTCCAGATGAAATTTCCAAGTCAGTAAACAAAGCTGGATATGCACCAATTCTTAGACGAGTAGTTGTAGTTGAAATAAACCGTTTTTCAAAGTGTTTATGACAAACAAAGGCTTTGTTGATCAAACTGTCCATCCTTTTCAGTTTTTCGCAATTAATATACTGTAACCACTGATCCCGATCTTCCTTTCTTACAGGAAATCTATGTAATCTAACGTCCTGTCGTTGGCTACAACATTTGGGAACACAACACTGGCGAAACATTTTTGGTAGGTATTCGAGCCGTGCGTGATAGGTATGTATGAACAAAGTGAATTAAAACCTGCTAAAATCCACTGAATCCTCTTTCATCCGAATTAAACAGAAAAAACACCCAAATAATTTGAATATCAAAAACTATCAACACGCCAAAGTAACACGAAGGAAACTGAAGGAAGGAAACAAAATGGCTGCCAATACTGCTGACACAGATTAGGATTAATAGCAGTTAATTGTCAAAATCTAAGTTTGCACCACAGATTATACACCATTCTGTACGGTCAAGTCATTAGTTAGGAACATTGCGGGGCGTGCAGACAACTCAGACAATCAGCTCGGCTCGAGAAATTGTGAAGAGTGGAATTGGATGTGGATGGATTGGAAAGAAATAGAAAGAAAGAACTGTAGAATAAAATGAGTTAACTAATTCTAGATAAGCCAAATAAACCTTGTAGCAGGGAATAAATAAACACATTTTTTTAATGTAGGTACCAATACATACAGATTGTAAATAACTACCGTAGAACCATACATACTTATAAATCTGTGCCACTGGCCCTTGGAGGAAGGAACACACTGGCCACACACAATACTCATAAAAATTGCTAAATGGAAACGTAAGTTAAATTATTTCTAATTTTGTTCGCCGTAATAAGTATTAGGCCCGTGATAAAATATTTATTGTTTTTATGTTTTAGCATAAACGCAAATGCCGCTTTTCTATGCAACTATGAAGTAATGCAGCTCCTGCAGGAGCTAAAAGACAACACACAGAAGAAACACAAGCGGGAAGGCTCCTTAGCCACCGTCACCTATGAGGTAAGTACAAGACTACCATCAAGAAACACAATCAGGGGCCTCCTTACCTTAGCCACTGTGATCTATGAGGTAAGTAAATACAAGACTACCACCAAGTAACACAAATGGGAGGCTCCTTCCTAGCACCAACTTCCTGCAACCTTTTGAAAGTCAAAGGGAGTTTGTAGGAAAGGTGGATTTGTAACTACAAATGATGTACCTAACTAAAATCAAATCCAAACACCTGATAATCTAATTTTGTGTTGTCATGCATAAATTCAAATGTTTTTTTCCAAGAAGCTGGGAAATGTTGTAATTTTTTCAAAAAAAGTTTAAAACTTTTGGCTCTGTATGGAACAAAATAACACTACAATCCCTAGCACTATATTATACAGTGTATTATGTATGGCTAGCACGCCAAGCTGGAATCTGCAGTAGTTGGTGCCTTAGACATTCTTGGCATGCCAGCATAGTTATCCATTGTATCAACTTTTATTTTATTCACTTCTGAAGATTTAAAATACAGAGAGTGTTTTTTTTATAGATTATATAGAGTACTTTTTTTTTGATGATTCTTCTTTCTACTAGGTGGGATGCGCCTGTGTGGTGCATAGAGAACAAAGAGAAGCTGATTTATAGCAAAAAAGAAAACTTAAAAATATAATAGTAAAATGTTAAGACAGTCAGTAATAGTCCATAAGACAGCACACACTTCGCTTGATATACTCATAAATAACACCCTTATGTTAATATGTAGTTACAGACAATGCAATTTGTCATTTTAGCAGTTGAGCTGCAGAGTAACATGCATTCATAATTAGCTAAGCCTGTCTAACGGGAAACATATTGCTGGAGGGATACAATTTTAACAATTATTCATGTGTTTCCAGACCGTCCATTTCCTTCAAGAAACTGAATGCAAACACCAAACATCAGAGGGGATACAGAAGTTTCTAGAAGCAATGAAACAGTTCAAGATGACGAAGACAGAGAAGTTGATGATGGTTAATACTCCACCACGGACAGAACTTGAAATACAATTGGTAAGGTACTCTATGACGACTAAGGGATCACCATCAGAGGATGTGCAGCAGCATCCATCTGAGTGCTTAACACTAATGCAATCACCAATCCGCCTGCCAAGCATGGTGATCATGGCAGATCCACCCATTGTATTCAATGGGGGAGGCTTCGTCCAGGCCATGGACGTAAACAGGCTGATAAAGAAGAAAGAAGATAATCTCTTTGTTGTAGTGAGATACAGAGATATAATTAGTAAGCTCCGGTACCTGAAAGACAATTTTTGTACACACAAATGTTTTTTTTTTTTTTTTTTGTTGAATTCTTTCATATCTGCAATCAGCTGGTGGGCTATAGGCGGATGGGTGGATAGGTTCCTGGCGCTTGGGATCTAGACTCATCAGTCCTTCTTCCCACATTACAAAAGGTTATCCAAGACATGGGTTCTCTTTAACTGCCTTGTGCCACTTGGATCAATAACCAACGCCCTTGCGAGCGGATTGGCATGGCTTTTGAGGCGACACACATATCGTTTTCCTCTTTGTTTTGTCTCTTCATCGACTGTGGGGACTTCTAGGTACCGATGAATTTCATTGTTTGTTGTGAACCACGGTGCATTCACAAGGGCACGTAGGATCTTGTTTTGACAGCGTTGGATGATAGCGCGGTTTGATTTGCTGGCTGTACTCCATATCTGTAGCCCATATGTCCACACGGGTTTGAGTATGCTGTTGTATACAAGCCGCTTGTTATGCAGTGACAGTCTAGATTGAGCTCCAAGCAACCAGTACACAAATGATGACGATGATGAATTTGAACCTATCTTTGCGATTTTTTTTCAATGCAAGCATATGCAAGTAATCGTCTATCCAATGTCTAGAATCTAGATTAACGAGTACGAAATATAGGTTTGTTTACAAATAAAATTCAATACAAAATCGCCATTTGATAGCTATCTCAAATCAAAAGAATTTTAGTCATTGTAATCACAAGGATCAGTTTGAATCGTCTTATAAACTAAAATTACTCCTGTTTCAACGCAACCAAGCCTAGAAGAATTAGGCTACAAACACGGCTTGGCTTGGCTTACTTTGATGATCCGTCTTACCACTAGGTGAGAAGCGCCTGTGTGGTGCCTCTGATGTGATCCAGTTTGTAAAGGAACTGAATATAATTGACAATATTCTGTTGCTTTTCAGATTGTTCAAGAAAGTGAGGAGCGGCTTTCAGAAGAGGAAGTCCACAAGATCATAAAAATGGTTGCAGAATTTTTACTGCCTCATGAAAGTTGATGTCAATCAATCAAGTTAGATAGATATTAAACTTTAAGTTATATAATAATAAAATAATAATAATAAGTTATTTATTCCCAGATTTATAAATTACATAATGATCATTCTCAATCCTTATAATAATTCTACACAAAAACAATATATGTTTTTACGAAAAATTTGTGTGAAAAACCTAATTATCTCTTAAAAGGCAAGGAAAACGGTAATATCCGTACAGGTGGTTATAGTACTAATTATTTATGTTTTTTTTTGTAATACTCCACCTAACGGTTATCGGTGCCAATTTTATTTTTCATAATCAGTATATTTTTATTTATTTTTACATTTCACTCTATTTTTCTTATTTTCTATATTCTTAATATTTGGGTCAATAACATTCTTCATACCTACTGATGTTCTTAACTTAGACACTAAAGCATTCAACGTTCGCGCGCTTCCATTGAGTGAAGTGAGGGAGGAGTACCTAACAACAGTAGGATTGTAAAACTGTGACCTAACTCAAGGTCGCCGAGCGATGACCGTCAGTCAACTCGTAATACTCGTATTTTTAGGTTAGTTACCTTATTTATCTGTTGTTTGGAAAACGTATGTAGGTAATCGTTTGATAAGAGTTTTATTACTGACGTTGTTGGTATTTGTGAACAGTGCAAAGGTTGGGGGAAAAGAGAAGTGTAAGTTTATTCATCCTTATAATTTTTATTTTGTGTGTGACGGTGACGGTGACGGGACTAGTGAACCGAAAATAGGTAGGTACCTACTTATTCTGTGTTTATTATTATGACGCCATCTTGAGTTTTCGACTGCGATGGGACTGGGTTAGTAGGGTGCGTTTTTGAACCTACATTCAATGTAGGTACCTTTTGAGTTGCACGGTTTAAAGTTAGCTTAGCTTATGTTATGATTTGAATTAATAAGGTCTTGTGTGTCAAAGTAGAGACAAAAAAACGAGATTTTGCATGCGAGTTCGCGGGTTTTCCAGCTAACAATTTTGTCTAAAATAAATTGGAATAGGTACCTACCTATACCTACTTGTTTACTTACTTAAAAGCGCATACCTATATAAAATCATTATGTCATACACATTACATACACAAAACCTTCAACACAATATTTTTTATGAAGACAACACAAACAAACTAAACAAAAAACAAACTATAACAAAGTTATGTGTAGAATAATAAAAATTTCCACTTTTTTATTTCCAATTTCATTTTCCAAAAGACCACCCCCCTCGAAGAGGCTTTCAACGAACTCAATAACGTACGTGATATCAATATTACCACACAGAGATGTACATGTAGCCATATGTAAATGTAGACTACTTGTATTTTCTGTAGATTTGTACCTACTGGACTTTGTACCTCAGTGAACACGCATCCGCGTTCACTGAGGTACAAAGTCCAGTAGGTTGTTTGTACCCACAGTACTGTAGGTACAGTCGGCAAAGCTAATTGCTTACACCTCGGTGTTTTATTGAAGTTTGGAGTAGAAACTAAATTATTCATATTTTTCTGTACTTTTTAGCATTAGACTCTAGTCTACATAAATATAGCTCTAGTGACTAGAGCTATATTTATAGAAAAGGGGGGATTGGTGATCGATGCTGATGATATGTGATAGATGCTGCTGCCTATCCCCCGGCTTAAACCCTTAGTCGCCTTTTACGACATCCACAAGAGTAGTTGGAGGAGTTCTATTCTTAGCCCGAAACGACGATGGCATAGATAATGTAATATGTTATTTAATTTTGTATGCTCAATCGTAGGTATCGTTTATTCCACTGTCAAAGTAGAATGTCTCGATTAATCCTCCACCGGGCGATCGCCAGCCCGCCAGCGCGCGCCGTGATGATGCTGGGAGATATCCTCGACCTAAAGTTTGAGATAAAAGACGTTAATATCATCAAAAAGGAGCATAAGTCACCCGAATTCAAGAAGGTAATTTACGTTCAGTCGATTAAATCATCATAATAATCTGCTTAGCTTGGGGCTAGATAATGCTGTGTGAAAATTTCCAAAAAAGAAAGAAAGAAAAGATAATCATCACCAGCCTTTAGACGACCACTGCTGGACGAGGCCTCCCCCATAAATTGTTAATGTTAATGTAAAAACATGTTAATGGTAATTCGTTTTTTTAATCTGTGGTTTACTAGTTATAATATACTGTTTGTTTTCCGAATAAAATACAATGGGGGGGAATTGCCATAATTAGAAAGAAAGAAAGAAAGAAGACATTTATTCATACAAATTGTACACAAAATATACAAAAAAAAACAAATAAAAGTAAAACAAGTGTATGAGAGGAACGCCAGCATGAAGGACTGGGAAAGACCCGAAAAAATAAATAAATAAAAATGAAGATAACCTACTACGAAATAAATGAAAATATATTATGAGAAGTACTTATAAATAAATAATAAATAAAATAAATAAATAATGCTGGACATTTCACACAACATTATCTAGCCCCAAGCTAATAAATAGAAAGTACAACCAAGCTCAGGAAAAAACAGGTACCCACATTCGCCCCGTTTTTTTCATGAGACAAGACGTGAACTCAACAAAAAAGCCACGAGCAAAAATCGTTACTAAAACTAGCAGTATTCAGGTAGATGCTGCTGCCCAGCGGTGGACGTATACCGGCTGATGATATTTATTTTAGAAGGCATCCTGTTAATATCTTTTTATTTAAAATTTTCAGTTAAATCCCATGCAAACAGTGCCCGTTCTGCAAGATGGCGACTTCGTTGTATCTGAAAGGTAAGCGTCAGATTGATTCAATAATTGATTTATGTGGGGAAATTACAATTATGGTGGAATTACAGGGCACATGAGATTCATCACGTCCCTGACTTTTCCTGACCAGTTTTTCATATTTCCCTGACAATACCTTCTTTAATTGATAAGAAGTTTTAAGCAGGAATAATTTATTAACTTTTTTCGTAATATGAAGAGATTAGCGCTTAACATTAGGAGGGCCAAGGCCAAATGCTTGTTAAGCCATAAAATAATATAGAAAGTACATTTTGGAGAAAAAAAACGCTGAATCAATTAAAAAAATATATGGGACCACCTCTGAAGTATGACCTACGAAACAAAATAGGAGTCATCCAAATCAATTATAATATAAGCTAATGCAGTTGGAAGACAGAAGGATTCTCCTGGATATGGCTTTATTATATGACATCTTAGTTGGAGACCTTAACAGCACATTTTTAACCGGTTCTATATCTTTCAACACTCCTCGTTTTAGAACTCTGCATACTAAACTTTTATACTTGCCCAATAAAAAAACCAATTACGGAAGCAACTTTCTGTCTATGAGAATAAGCAAGACCTATAATGATAAATTTTCTGATGTCGACTTCTTTTCCTCCTCCAAACCATCCTTCAAACGGCACATCTCCCAAATACTCCTTAACTGTAGGTAATATATACTTTTAAATTTCACACAACTCCTCACATACACTTACTCACCTTCACACGAGGGTTACTCCTGTGATAACCAGACTCTTATGAGACTGGAGGTAACAGGAGTGCCCTCCCTCACTTACACACACTCACACAATCACTCATAATTTCACATTTACTCACGTATACCTAAGCTAGAGAGCTGTAAAGTACCTATTTGAATTGTAATTTACCTTAGGAAGATCTATTATTGGCCTTTTTATAGCATAAGTTATATATAACAATCTAAACTGTATTTGCTGTTGATCTTCTAATAAACAAAATAAAATAAAAATAAAATAAATAATCGCGTAACAAACATACAGTCAAATTGAGAACCTCCTGCTTCTCTTGAAGTCGGTTAAAAAATGATTTCTCTTGTTCCAGTAACGCAATAATGAAATACATTCTAGAGAAGTACGGGGCTGAGCACAAAGAGCGACTTTACCCGAGCGAGTTGCAGACCAGGGCCATTGTAGACCAGTGCATGTTCTTCAATGCTGGAGTCTTCTTCCAAGGTCTAAGGAATGTTGGGGTAGGTCATTTGTAGTACAGATGTTGTACAGATTATGTACATAAACTGTAGAAAGGATAACATAACACCAAACAGTCGCATACATAGTCCTGCAGGACGATTCTAAAATGTCGGAAACGTTTCCGATCGGATTCGTTAGTTTTTAATTTCGATGTGGTAAGTAACTAAAACAATTTTCTCAAGTAAAACACGGTTAAAAATAATAGATATTGTATAGTATTTTTTAAACTCTCGCGATTAGAACACATATTTATTATATTGTCAGCCCGCGACCATGATTGCTGTAACGCATTCGAAACGTCGGGAATAATAAGGTAACACACGATAAATACCCGTGACAATATAATAAATAAATATTGTATATTACTGTGTTTTACTAGAGAAAATTGTTAGAAAATTGTTTTAGTTAGGTACTTACCTCATCGAAATGAAAAACTAACGAATCCGATCGGAAACGTTTCCGACGTTTTAGAATTCCGATCGAATGATCGAAAAAGTTTCCGACGTTTTAGAATCTCACTGCGGGGGTGCAATTTTTGAAGTGACTAAACGTCAGTAAAATTGCCGAAATTTCTGTATATTAAAATGATATTGAAACTCATTGATTAGGTACTAAAATTCTTATACATATGATATCAATACAAGTGCCTCCTCCAGTACATCTCCTGAAAAACGGTGATTTGCTGTCTTTTTGATGATATTTAGTTGAGACATACAGTGAGAATCAAAAATCGCATCCCTGTGCCCCAATTCACGTAATTTTAAAACATTCAATTCACATCACAGTATTATTTCGTCTCAGTCGCACTGTTGGTAACTATTAATTAATCTTCGCGTATGCATGCGAAGATTAAGTAAATAGTAGTGTAAAGAAAATTAGGTAAACGGTATAATACCATTAAAGAAATAAATGTTTTGTTGATTGCTATCGCAAATTGAGCCAATATTAGAAGCAATTTTGATCAATTTGATATTTGCGATAGAGAGACAGACCGTGGTTTTATAACTTGGTACAAGTATACATGTTTTTAAAGTAATAAAAAGTAAATAATTATCTGTAGGTAACAAATATTTAATAAAGTTATTAATCACTTGCGTCATGTTTTCTCCATTATTTGTTTATTTGGTAAACTTAGTACGGATACCCGCGGTACAGGCTAGCCCTAGTGCGGGATCCATAGCGTTTTCGAATTGTATTTAATCTGTATTATGAACAATAAAATTTACTTTACTTTACTTTACTTTTTTTTTTTTTTTTTCAGATGGTTACCCTAATGGGTAACTTAGAGGAACCCACAGCCCGACACAAAGCTGACATAGAAGCCTCATACAGCGTCATAGAAGCGTACCTGGAATCCAGGCCTTACATAGCCACAAACAGACTGACGTTAGCCGATATAGCTACAGGAGCCACGGCGACTGCTATACAGTGCATTCATAAAGTGGATGGAAATAAGTAAGATCTTAAATAATCTTAAGTGAACTATGTCGCGGCTGTCTTCAAAATCAAAGTCTAACATAACACCCAGACCCGGAACAAAAATTTGGTTTGCAGCGGGCCACAAATTATGTCAGAGAAAATAGGGACTTCTATTTTAAGGATTTGGTCTGACTGGGGACATTAGCAGGGGACAATGCACAATTCACCTCAATGCGGGACGTCAGTGCAGATCTTATCTCCCCCGTTTTGAATTAGAATTAGAAGAAATATATTTTTAAGTAGGCCTCATCCTCAAAGTATTGTTGTAACAAAACAAAAGATCATATAAGTACGATAATACGATATAAGAAAACAAAATTAAAATCAGTCAAATAACAAAAAATATTTTCGATTTAAAATCACTGAAAAACCATTCTTGGAAACTCTACAAAACGTAACGTCACTATCAATTGGTCAGGTTTTCGTAGTCAGATCTGCTTTGTCAGTTTGTTTAGAGAAAGATATAAAATGAAGGTAACCTGAAAAAAAACCTAAAATTCTACAAATTGACTTCTGGGAGTGGCTCCTAATTAATAGTAAAAAACCTTGCAACCTCCCTAGTGACTAATGGGTGTGGCTCCTAATTAATAGTAAAAAACCTTGCAACCTCCCTAGTGACTAATGGGTGTGGCGCCTAATTAATAGTAAAAAAAACCTAGGTAGGGACTACTGGGAGTGGCTCCTAATTAATAGTAAAAAGACCTAGGTAGGGACTACTGGGAGTAGCTCCTAATGAATCAAAATACCTAATTATAACATAATAACCTAATATTGCGCTGATTTATCTTTAGTGAAAAATAAATTGGTGATTAGAAACCACGATCTTAGAATCGGGAGTAGAAGACTTCCCCACTATCCCAGGGGTCTTTCCCACTAGTCCAGTGCCCTCAAATGCCCTCAATGATGTATATTGCTTACTAATGTCATGTTTCCCAGATTCCCCCGCTGTGCCGACTGGTTGTGCCGGCTGGAGGAGGAGTCCATCTTCAAGACTGTCAACAAGGAAGGCGCCGTCTACTTTAGCAAACTCCTGCACGCGTTCTGGGAGAAAAACAAACAGAAGAACAAACTATAGATTTAAGATAAACTTTATTAATTCCGACTGATCTAATGTTCTTATTAAAATATATAAACACACGGTATACAGTGCTAAAATTAATATACATTTTTATTCTGTTTACTGTGCCGTGGCGTGTCTGACCTAAAAATAGACCCCTCCATCTACTCCCGTGGCTGACTGAGGGATTTACACTAGGGGACGGGCAGCAGCATCCACCTGAGTACTCATTTAATTGCGATCATTAATCCGCCTGCCTAGCGTGGTGATTATGGCAATTCCCCCCATTGTATTTCATGGGGGAGGCTTCGTCCAGCAGTCGACGTCTAACGACTGCTGATGAAGTCACGCTTACACATCAGCAGCCTCTTGATGTCCATTGCTGGAAGAGGCCACCCCCATAAAATACAACAAGGAAATTACCATAATCACCACGCTTGTTGAGCGTATTGGTGATTGCAGTATTCGACTTGAGTACTCAGGTGGATGCTGCTGTCCGTCCCCTGGTGTAATTCCTTAGTCGACTTTTACGACATCCACGGGAGTAGATGGATGCCTATTAGGCCGGACACCACGGCAAAATATTTTATTTTATTGTAAGTATCTTTATGCATTCAGTATCATTTAGTACCTTTTTTGAAATGTTACGAAGCAAAGATGAAAGATCCAAGCATGATTGTAACAAAATTATCCATTAATATTATCAGAACAATTATTGATAACACTTATCAGCGACCGATAGGATGAAAAAGTGTCATTTTAATTTATCTGTGTTTGTGTTTCTCTGGTTTCTGTGACAATAAAATAAAACGTAAGTTTTTTCATAACTTTATTAGTAGGTCCCAATTCACCAATCCAAACTGTGGCAACATGGTGGTCAAGCTAAACTATGGTGCACACACCACCACACACACAAACACCAAAATTTTTAAGGTGGTCACACCTCATAATACGCTAAATTATGGAATAACGCCTAAAAGTGATTCCACGCGATCCAATGTAGCTCAACCCCCACGGGTAACTCGCGAGACGAGGAGTACTGCTTTGTTAAAAACAATGAAGGAGGAGTTTTCTACTGGGGCTCTTCGGTGCTCTTCATACCAAAGAAGTTTGCTTATATTTTGAATGTGATCTTATTAAACTCCATTAAATTTTGTAAACTTGATCAATACATTAATATCTAGTTTCTTATCAAATTATATGGTTTCCAAAACACCGGTTTAAAAGATAAAATATCTTATAACCCATATGTTAGTTTGACAAGTGTGCTACAGTTATCGCGCGCTCTTTCTAATAGATTGAAATAAAAGGGGACCGCGATAATTTTAGCGTAGTTTAAATTTAGAGAATCAAGCATAGAATGGCTACCACATTACAATGTAATAGGTAACTGAAAAACCACAAGCTTCAAAATAGAATTAACTTGAATTTATTAATATCCAAATTTCAATTTGTATGGAGCGGGCAAGCGACTGGAAAATCAATAGGTCTAAAAAAATATGTTCTCTAAAATGTATTTATTTCAGGCGCCATGGTACGTCCAGTTCTGTACAAGTTAACGGCTAGCCCGCCAGCAAGCGCGGTGATGATATTGGCAGATATGTTGGGAGTCCAGCTGGACTGTAAGGAACCTGATTGGAAGAAAATGGAACACAAATCTCCGGATTATTTGAAGGTAAATAAAAAAAAGTTTAGAGTCTGTTCAGAAAGAGAGCCGTCGTGGCCAAGTTGTGAACTACATATTAAATCCATAAATAGGAGCTGGTTTCTTTTTGTCGGCATTTTGAATCATAAACTTAAGAAATAGTAACAGTTGTAATAGGATCAAAACGGAACAGACGTGCTATTGTATTGCCCGCTAAACAAAAAAGGTATATTAAGCACAGTAGCGCGCTCCATGCCCATTACGCGACGGGTCTCTCTCTGAACAGACTCTACCATAATAAATAAATAAATGCTGGACATTTCACACAACATTATCTAGCCCCAAGCTAAGCAGAGCTTGTGTTATGGGTACTAGATAACTGATATACGTAATAAAATACATTACATAGATAGATATTGTTTATTATACATAGAAAAATACCCTGAACAAATATCCGCAGATCGTACAAATATTTGTTTTCGAGGCGGGAATTGAACCCGCAACCTCCTGCGTCGCAGGCGAACCTTCGCCCGCCGCGCCACAGAGGTCGTCAAATAATACATCTCTAGGTAAATGTGACACTGACTGATGAGCTGAATAAACAGTCTATGGTAAGAGCTACGTAAGCAACCGAAGCGTGTACAGTTCTACCAAGGTTCTACCAATGTATCTTGGCCGAGTACTTAGCTAGTATAGCTGCGCAATAGACTTTTTAGAAATTGAATTTGTTAGCTTGCCTGCCTGAATTAAAGGCAGTAAGCGCGACTTTGAGTGCAGTATTAACGCCAGTATCACTTCTGTTCGTAGAGTAATTATTCTTATGCCTTCACACCATAAAGACAGCAGAGAGCTGATTCTAAGTATTTTGCACACAATTGACACGGACGTCTGGTGTAAAGTAGTGTGGATTTTTGTATGGCGACACCGATGAGCGCCCCTAGCGTACACTCTGTGAACCTCGTTTTACATACAAAAATCCGTGTTACACTACACCATACGTCCGTATCAATTGCTTGTTCAAAACATAGAATCAGCTCTCAGCATTGAGTTGCGCCATGGTGTTTTACAAACAATAATATGTTTTGCTAATATGTTTGGTTACAAAATTTGTCGCAGCAGACCCGGCTTTAGAGGAAACAACAGAAGAAAAAACATCTGGGTGTGTCACAATGGAAATCCATTTACGAAGTATTGGAAGGTAATTTGTCCGTATTTGTACTTTCAGATGAATCCCATGGGCACGATTCCAGTCTTGGAAGATGGCGACTTCGTTGTCTCTGACAGGTAAATAAATCATACTTTTACAAGAAAAAACCTCCGAAAGATTGCTAAACATAAGCCTACCCCCATAAAATGTCACGACGAACGGTCTTGAGCCTCCTACATCCACCGACTTCCTCCAATATTATTATTTATTATCTGCAGTTTTAAGGATTTTTGGAGGATCCTAGCTCATAAAGGAAATAATTTATTTAATAAAATAATAAAGAGGGACATGTGTATTGGAAGTGTCTACGGTACTAAGAATAATAACAGTTATTATTCTGAGCTACGGCATATATAACATATTATTATACCAAAAAACAAATCTATATATAATAGAAAGTCGTGTTAGTTACACTATTTATAACTCAAGAACGGCTTAACCGATTTGGCTGAAAATTGGTGGGGAGGTAGCTTAGAACCAGCAGACGGACATTTCATATCTATAACTTATCTCCTCCAAAAAATCTCCTTATTTATTGCCTCTAAGGCGGAACAGAGTTCGCGGGGTCAGCTATAATATTGTATGAATGCGAAAGTTTGTGAGAATGTATTTTTACTTCTTCACGCTCAAACCTCTGAACGGATTTGAGTGAAATTTGGTAGGATGCGGCTGAAAACGCGGGACGCAGCTAGTAAATAAAAAAAATTAAAAAAAATATATATCTATGCTATTAACAGATCAATTATTTTATCTCTCAGCAATGCTATAATGAAGTATCTATTGGAGAAATATGGCGGGGAATATCGAGATATATTATATCCCAGTGACATCCGCATCCGGGCAATCGTAGACCAGTGCATGTTCTTCAATGCTGGAGTTTTCTTCATCAGACTTAAAGTGGTTGCTGTGAGTATTCAATATCTTCTTTTTTTTTTTATATGCTTCTTGGCAAGCAGACATGCTTACGGCCCACCAGATGGAAAGCAGTTACCGTAGCCTATGAACGCCTGTAACACCAGAGGCATCACACGCGCGCTGCCGACCCTGAGACATAAAGATGAAAAGTCTCGTGTGCCTGTAATTTCACCGGCACCCGTACCCTTCAAACCGAAGCACAGCAATGCGAGCACTACTGCTTGGCGGCAGAAATAGGTACGGTGGTAGTACTTCCCCGGACGAACTCTTTCACAAGAAGTTCTACTACTAACAAAATACTGTAGTACTGGGATTCAGATTAATGTAGTGAGTGAGCTGCCTCCCAATAACAGTAGCAATTGGCAATGGAGAACGCATTAATGGAGATCATTTTGGTGGCGTTAGCGCTATCAAAATCTTATGAAACTTGAATAGGGGAAACTTCTTGACCTAAATATTCCTCCTTTTTAACCGACTTCCCAAAAAAGGAGGAGGTTCACAATTCGGTTGTTTTTTTTTTTTTAATGTTTGTTACCGCATATCTCCGGCGTTTATCGACCGATTTGGATTTTTTTTATTTGAATAGATATACTTCCCGATTGGTCCCATTTTTTTCAGAATCCAGTTCTGATGATGGAATCCATGAGGAATTGAGGGAACTCCTCAAATATTGTAGGCATACATATGGCGATTTTGATATTTTCAGCATCAAACCAAGCATTTGCATTCAAAAAGTATCATAATCCTTTCACCACTATGGTTCTTTCATCATTTTTTTTGCATCCAAATATTTAGTCGTTTACAATCAATGGCGGAAGTCGGTTTTTTAAATGAAAAGTTATAAGTTTAAAAAGATTTAGACAGCGCTAAGGCTGCCAAAATTATCCCCATTGTTGCGTTCCCCATTACCATTTGCTACTGTTATTGCAGGCAGGCCTGTTTTACCCAACTGCTCAAAAAAAGGAGGAAAATGTTTTTCGGGTGCATGTATGGCGCAACCTGTAGGCCTAGTGTGAGCATCGCGTTTACGTGGCAACCGCGTAAACGCGCGTTTGTTGAGTAACCGGCAAAATTAAAGTATACGTGAAAACTGCGGAGTCCGAGCCGTTTTTACTACACTGTAACACACTACACTGTACACTGTAGTCTTAACGGCTGGATGGATTTTGATGAATTAAGTGTTATTGGCGGTCTCAACTTCGAAAATTACAGGATAATATGAAGTACCAAAAAATCCAATATGACGCCTTAATTCATTTTTGAATTCAAATAAAATATAGTAGTTTCGTCTACTACATATTTTTATAATTATAGTATTTTGGCCCCGAATACTGAAGGTGCTGGTAAAGCTACCTATATCATAGCTATATAAAATAGCTTTTGCCTGAGAGGTGATTCATACCGGAGAAAACCTTTTTTTTCGTTTCGTATCGTATTTGTCAGCCAGCAATGTACGCATTTATTCCGACCGCGCGAGTTCAACGCTCCCGGTCAGCTGATCGACCCGTAGCGCCAGTATTTCTTGTGGTTTTCTTTGCTTTTTTTTACTTTTTTATTTATTAACGTTTTTTTAATTATGGAAATTAGGTTTTTGTGTACCTTTATCGATATTTGATGGATATTTATAAAGAAAACATAAAAAAAGCGGCCCAAAAGTGAGCATTTTTTTTCGTGTTTTTTTTCAGTTTAAATATATTCAGAATCATGGTCTGAATGCACTGTTTCAGTTTTCGGGAGTAGTCTTTTTACGCCCTGTATATTAGAGTTGGCAACCCTACCTGTGGTGCCCTTTATAAAATGGATTGTATCCTTGTTACAGCTGCCCACACTAATGCAAGGTCTCGAAGGTCCGTCTCAGCAGCATCTAGAAGATATAGACGCCGCTTACGGCGTAGTGGAAGCTTACCTCCAAAACCGACCGTACATTGCAACTGACCATCTCACGTTGGCTGATCTGGCTGTCGGCACCACGGCAGCTTTTATGAAACCCATACATAAATTGGATGGAAATAGGTAATTAAATATGTCTTGATTAAATAGTTCTTTAGGGTTCCGTACGTAAACAAGGAACCCTTAGAGCCCGTCTGTCTGTACCAAATATGTCTTGACTAAAGAATTTTTGTATGGGACCTTTTTAGGGTCCTTAGCTAAACAAGAAATCTGTCATTATGTTATACCTCAGCCGTTTTACCGGACTGTTTTATAAAAACCATGTTTTTTTTATAACAATTTAAAAATTATAAAAAAATCACAAAGACTGAAATTAAATTAAAAACGTTTATTTGACACGAAAATCAAATGGAACAATAACATAACATAATACCCAACAGTCATATACGTAGTCTTGATCCCACACTAGGATTCCCTGTGTCGTGGGTGTACCATGGTACCATAACACCCAGACCCGGAACAAATGTTTGCAGATCACACAAACATTTGTCCCGCAGCGGGAATCGAAACCGCAACCTCTTGCATCTAAAAGCCGCCTAAGAGAAATCAGAAATGAGGAAATCCGTAGAAGAACCTAGGTTACCGACATAGCTCTCAGAATTAGCAAGTTGAAGTGGCAGGTCATATAGCTCGCAGAACTGACAACCGTTGGGGAATAAAGGTTAAGGGCCTTATTCATAATCATTTTTAACCGACTTCCCAAAAAAGGAGGTTCTCAATTCGGATGTTTTTTTTTTTTCAATGTTTGTTACCTCATATCTCCGACGTTTATGAACCGATTTGGAAAATTCTTTTTTTATTTAAATAGATATACTTCCAGATTGGTTCAAAAGCCAGTTTTGATGATGGAATCCATGAGGAATTGAGGGAACTCCTCAAATATTGTAGGCATACATATGGTGATTTTGATATTTTCAGCAACAAACCAAGCATTTGCATTCAAAAAGTATCATAATCCTTTCACCACTATGGTTCTTTCATAATTTTTTTTCATCCAAATATTTAGTCGAGTACAATGGCGGAAGTCGGTTTTTTAAATGAAAAGTTATTGAAACCTATTTTAGTTAAAATAGCTTTTGTTTTCTTCTTTCTGATGTAAAATGTCATACGCCAAAACAAGACAAAACATATTTTAACTAAAATAGGTTTCAAAAATGTATATGTATAAGGGGGTTCGCCTGAGGCAGGGTACTATAAACCCTGGATTAACACAAAGGCTACTTTTCATTATGATCATCATCAAGATTTCATGCGGGTGAAACCGCGGGTCACAGCTAGTAGCTTCTATTAATACTTGTGGGACCTTTCAGGTTTCCCCGCACGACAGCCTGGCTTGCAAGACTGGAAAATGATCCTTCTTTCAGCAAATTCAGTGAACCTGGTGTAGCTCTACTTGACAAATCGCTGAATATATTCTGGAAAATTAATAAAAATAAGTAAACATTTGCTGCGGCTTGTCTGTCCTATCCCCTCCATCTCCTCTCACATCACATTGATATATACCTTCATTTTTACGACCTCTGTGGCGCGGCGGGCGAAGGTTCGCCTGCGACGCAGGAGGTTGCGGGTTCAATTCCCGCCTTGGAACAAATATTTGTACGATCTGCAAATAATTGATCAGGATGTTCTGAGTATTTTTCTATGTATAATAAAAAATATCTATCTATGTAATGTATTGTATTAAGTATATCAGTTATCTAGTACCCATAACACAAGCTCTGCTTAGCTTGGGGCTAGATAATGTTGTGTGAAATGTCCAGCATTTATTTATTTAATGTTGTGTTGTTTTTGAGGGAAAATAAATTAATTTTCGTTCTTTCTCTTGTTAATGTCTTAAAAGTTGACTGAGTGATTACTCTGGGGCGAGAAGCAGCATTCACAGCATCCAAAACCTTAGCTTGGGTGTCATAAGTAAAATGTAAAGAGAATCATTAATTGACATAAATAAATGCATTTTTCTCTTTCTTTCCATCATGCTTCCAAATACCTACGTCATCATCATAATCATCAGCCTTTGGCGTCCACTGCTGAACGAGGCCTCCCCCATAAAATACAATAGGGGGAAATGCCATAATCACCATGCCTGGCAGGCGGGTTGGTGTTCGCTGTATTCCTGTTGAGTACTCATATGGATGCTGCTGCCCATCCCCTGGTGTAATACCTTAGTCGTCTTTTACGACAAGTTTTTTTTTCTTTTTTGTCTTTTTTGACAACTAGCTGCCCGCGCGCGACTTCGTTCGCGTGGTCCCGGTGTTCCTGGTGGTCTCGATACATTTAGACCTTCCCGTAACAATTATGAACACAACAAAACCAAAATCAAATAAATCTGCCCAGCCGTTCTGGAGTTTTAGCCAGACAAACGAACAGCAATTCATTTTTATATAGATAGAGGAGAGGATTATTATTTTTACTCTAATTTTTTTTCAATTCCAATCATTGTTTTATTTATTATTTTTAATTATTTTTATAAGTATTGCTAATCTTAATATCTGTATTTTATTTTTATTTATTTTATAACACTCACATTTTTATGAACATATACCTACATTTTAAATGGAAAAATTTGGGAAAGTACTTGTCTTGGTACTTGTGATAACTTGTGTCTTGGCTAACCAAGACACAAGTTTTTTTTAACTTAGTTTGGTTAGAAAGGCTAGTAATTGATGTTATATACTTACCTATTTAATGACATAAATAAATAAAATTTGAATAAAAATTTGACATCAAAGTCAAAGTCAAAAAGAACTTTATTCATTGATATCACAAGGATCATTTTGAATCGTCTTATATAAAATTAAATTACTCCTGTTCCTTACATCTGCGGGAGGAGTCGGAGGGGTCTTAGGCCAAACACGCCACGAGTTATGTATCTACATCAACTTATATACTCGGATCACATTATCACGGAGTCTGACCCAAGCGTCTATTTAAAATTACAAGTCATGTTTGATAATATATAGGTATTTTCATCATAAAGTTGTTTCGTAAGATAGCAGCGGTCGTGACGGATGTATTATAGCGGTGGGTGACCGCGATTTTCAACCAAATACATCATCATCATCAGCCTGTAGAAGTCCACTACTGGGACAGCATGTAAGGGGGCGTCCATTAATTACGTGAGGCGTTTAGGGGGTGGGAGGGGGTCAACCCAAACTTCACCGAATCTCACGTGGGTGAGAGGGTCTCGACAAATCTCACGTAGTTTTTTTTCCGCAAAAAACATTGTAAAATTGTGTGAATATCTATAATATGGATATACCTATGGAATGTGATTCCAGTCCATCCCATGGTTGTCTGGAGGAGATCGCTTTCAGCGATAAGACCGCCCATTGTACTTCCATACGTATAATTATGATTGTTTTAATATTTTAATTTTTAATATGGTGTGCAGTAAAGTGTTTTCTATTCTATTCTATTCTAGGTATTTTGTTTACATACGGTGCGATGTGAAGATCATTCATAAACAAAATAATGTCTCTAGCCTTTTATAATAAAGATAAGAGGCACTAAAAGTTTTCGCTAAAAAAATTATATTATTATTATTAACTTATTTACGTTAAAAATATGCATTTTCAAAAATCTCACGTGAGATTAAGGGAGAAGTGGATGTAACTCCCCCCCCTTTACAACCACCACAACTTCTGTCTACTTCTCACGTCTACTTCTTTTGTTTACCTTCGTCTTTTGTTTAATCTAATGCTGACTGAATAGGTATATGAACCTATAAACTTTCTATTTAAGTTAACCCTATTTGTTGATACCTACTTACTTATTTAATGTGGCCAAAATGATCGTCTAGTCTAGTGGTAGGAACGTACATTCTGTAGTGTAATAACTCAGATCCTTTAAAGTTTTAAAAAGTCCTGTGCTACCTAATGACATAATTAACTAACCTATTCTTATTTAGATCACTGATATAATTACCTGTTTATCTTATTGAATATTCTTCAAATCTAACAGAAGGTCTAATTATTAAAATATTACAAAGCTTAACTATGAACTGTAAGTACAATTAGGAATGTTAATGTAAACTCAATCTCTCAAAATAATCTATAGTTATTTAAACTGACTAATTTCTATAAATTGATCTAGGTAATCTATTGCAAGTTAATAATCCTAACATGAGATAGTGATCTAAGATTTACTGTCTTTCTATCTATCTAAAAAGGTTACTCGCTTGTATATTAGTTCAAGATCGCTTCATCATACCTATCTATGAAAGAGTTAGTAAGTTGAGACTTAATTATGATTATCTACCTCATACATATAATGATACTACTCTATCTATCTTTCTAATGACAATATTGATTTGATTTCACGTTCTAGAATAAGATATATTTACAGAGGTTTTTAACATAACATTATAGTAATCACTTTCTTTCCATTCTGAAGTTACTCTACTGTATGATTTAATCAAAGCAAGGGACATTTCATTAATGTCTGAATTGTTCTCTAATAGTTTAGTCTCTGTATTTCTAGTAAAACAATAAACTTCCTTTAAATGTTGATGTTGATAAGTCATCACTAGGGGATATCAATTTAGCAGCTTGATTTAAGGCTCCTCCTTCGCCTTAAATAATAATTTTCTACCCGTAAAGTCTTGGTCAAATTTCTTCTGCTTTTATATAGATTTAACTATATATAGTGGAGGACAATCAGAATGATATTCTAATAAGCAAACTCTTTCGGTACTTTACTGCAAATGACAAGAGGAATTTTACTTGAGTATGTCGGAAGTAAGTCATTCTGTTTCATTCCAAATAAAGTTACATTTACTTCATGAACGCAAAATCAAATATTACCTCCCTAGTTAAAGTGGAACCTAACGGTTCCGTAAGGCAGTCCTGATCACACCGCTGGTCACTGGTCTAAACTATGTGTTCTTATTCTAAATAAACTTAATCAACATAGATTCGAACTATGATTCTGCGTACAAAGAATGTATGGTTATGTAGGCAATTATTAAATATCCCTTTTAGCAATCTTACTTCTGATTCTAATAATATTGAAAAGAAATATAGTACCCATTTTATTCTGAACTAACTAATCTCTGAAACATATACTTATCTAAATCAAAATCTTCTAATTTCTGTTAAAATAATAGTCTAAAATAACTACTCTTTTTGGTAGATACCTATAAATAAATCTGATAAAGCAAGAGTCCTGCTAGGTACTCAAACTTATGTCTAGATAACATGAAGTATACACAACTTGTGAATTTCTTCATGCATTTTCATTATGAGAATTAATCTTCTATTATTTGAAGTTACTATATGTTTATTTGTATAAAATCATCTCTAGAATGCTATTGATTCTATCAGATATTTCGAATAATCTATTAGATATAATCTGGAATCAAGCGGAACTAAAACATGAGGATCCTTTTTTCGGTTCCTGGTTTTAATTATTATAATTATTTTAATCTAAAATCCCATCTTTACAAAGAATAGATTTAATTTGAACTTGTAGAACTTCTAGGCTGAATTTAGACTCCACAATCTCCTTAAAAATAATACAAGAGATAAGTAGATATTCACCTTAGATATCTTGGATCATTGACTCAAGTTTAATCTTCTTTTCTAGTCAGATTTAACTTTAGCATTGCTCTTGCTTGGCTATAGAGTTTATACCACTGGTATCGAAATTGAACATCTTTATACCTCAACTTATTCATATAAAATTAATCTGAAACATCTTCCTTTTGAAATCAGCTCAGAAGTTCATATTTCTTTTAAGTATCTCACGTAATAAGTTGGATTTAAGATTCAATGAACTAAAATTCATAAAAAGTAATGACTAACTTTCGAATTTGTAGTTAATAAAGACGAAGTAGATAAAGGTTACGTAGGTATTTAGATGGTACAAGTATTTTCATTCTTGTTAAGTAAATTTTGTAGAATTAATTGAAGTTAATCTCATAATTAAGAAGAGCACAGCTTAAAAATGTTATGCACACAAAATGTAGTAGAACACATGAAAATATCAGACTAGAGCATATAACAATTTCAAAGATGAAAGCTGAAAGGAAACGGATTATCTTAAATACAACAATATGACACACATAATGGTGTAGTGAAATTAAGTCTCGAAGATAATCTGAAAGAGAGCGGGTTAGATACCTACTTCAATAAATTTAAGGTTCCTAAATCCATAATGACACGCAACAACAAACAGGTAAACGCTTCTTTATCATCATCAGTATCTCGTAGAAGTATTTCAAGTCGTAATGACTTCATAATGACTCTAGCAAGTACAACATCTTCAGCCTGCAGAAGTCCACTGCTGTACGGAGCCTTCACTATTAAAATGCCACAACGAACAGTATTGAGCCGATATAATAAAAAAAGTAAGTATCTACAGATAAGTGAAGTTAAATCTCAAAGACATAAGCTGAAAGAGAACGGGTTAAACTTACAAGTCGCAATGACACATTCATTAATAAAATAGATAGTCAGGTGAAATTCAGTCTCGGAGGCCGCTGAAGAAGTCTATAATCTAGGGAACCTAGAACCTAGAATTTTGAAAGTAAACTCTCATCCTTTCTTAGATAATCACTAGTAAACAGATGTATGTAACCCTTTTGAAATTATCTATTGAAATCTGTAAATAAATCATCATCCATTAATCAGTATTCACTGAATTGAAGTCTTCCCATAGTAGATATAGATGTAGGTATCTACTATTATTTAAGTAGTTCCAACAATAAAATTCTATCTGAGATTTTACTAAATCTTAAAAATTCTGTTAAGTCCTAAACACAAGTTACACTAGATAAGTCAAACACACTGATAAAATAAAATACATAAACACTTACCAGTGATGCACCAACTATATCCAAATCACTGAAATCCATAATTAGGGCACTCACGTCACAGCACTTTTTATCGGAACTAGGGTTCTGTACCCATCCGCGACTCTAGCTTCACTTAGTTGCCCGTAACCGCCCGCGGTTCAATAAAAACTCAGTAGCCCGTAGCCGCCCGCGACTCAGTCATATCTTCGACTTCCGCTCCTGCCCGCGATTCCATAATAACTAACGCTCCCCCAGAGCCCTGCTTTATTTATATCCATTTCCGAGATGCATTCCCACATCATCTGAACCTCCCCTCCCCCCAACTTTTACAGCAAACCTACATCAATTCGCACGAAATTTCTTCAGTGTAAATTTTTGTCACAGCTTGCCCAACTAACAACACAGCTCGCCACGACGTAAAACACGCAATGGCTTGGGTGTACAAACTCTTGGTACACTCTGTGTTATCACAGCCATGCCACCCGCATTGGCTTGGCTGTACCGATTCTCGGTACACTCTGTGTATCACACACGTTACCATCACACCCGTGCCACATTACACACAAGCCAAACTCAATTCCATTCACTAGAATACTTTCGGTTTTCAGTTCAAACTGTTTAACTCATTATTTTGAATGATTTTTTCCCCTTTTCTTTTTTAAAATAAATTTATATACATATTTTTTTAACATTTTTCTAAATTTTAAATATTATTATTTATTTATTTTTTTAATTATTATATTTTTTTTATGCCACGGAAAAAGTAACTAAAAAATCATCCATGAATATTTGCTGAGATTTTACTGTTTATGCCCAATTATTGTGAAATTTTTATTTTGTGTACTTAATTTTTCTGCCGTAAAAGCCAATAATTGTGCAAAATATACTGCTATCTCAAAGTAGTTTTTGTATGTTTACGTCGAAATAATTTATGATTTTTAGTGAAACTAAATTTGAAGTGACGCAACTTGAATAATTATTTTACCTACATTTTTTTTTATTTTATTATTTGAGAAACTCAAACAATAAAACTGACAGACTGACTGATTGACTGACTGACTGCTTGCGCTTCTTGCATCATCAACTTATATTTGATTTTTCTCAACTTTATGAAATAATTTGTAGAAGTACCAGAAACATTTTCTGCAAAACCATTAGTCTTTGTCATGAACGAATATAATTTTCAATCTTGAATCTGATTGCCAGGTAATCGAATCCCTTTCAGCATTGTGATTCGTTACAGCTCGACCCCCTGCAAATTTTCGCAGTAAATTTTCCCAAAATTTACCAAAGGAAAGTTGTCAAAATCCATTTTTAAATAAAAATTTAACTCTATTAAAATCAGATTCAAACAGTTTGATAGGCGTGCGTGGGTGGGTGGGTGTGTAACTTATGTGAGTGTATTTATACCCAAATATTAACAACCGTACTTCGTATCAATGTTCAAATCGATTACATGACACAACATTATTAGCTTGTACCCCCATCCAAGGATGATTAAACTGCACGAGGAAAAGTGAGTCGTGAATTCACCGCATCCCTAATGGAACTAAGAGCCTATTGCCTGGCCAAGCCCTTGCTCGCCAAGTTGTTTGTGCCTACTCAATAGTATCCCTGTCCTCTACAGTCCACTCCGCCCTAAAGTCCAGAAGTATATGCCAAGCATGCTCCATCACATCTCGATCGAACCTCGATATTTTGTTACAATTGCTTATATTTCGGAGCTTGTATAGTGTGCTTAGTTCGAACCTAACCACGTATAATAGATCCGCTAATGAAGGCACCTTGTGTCGAAGATAATTGTCTGCTGACGTAACCTAACTCCAAATCTCCTCCTTCATTCAACGTTCTTTGTAAGTGTGCTGTCTATCTGAATCTGGTCTCAACAAAGCGTCTCACAATGAAAAGGTCATTAGGTTCCCAGAGCCCCTCATATCGTTCCACACCGTGCCTACTCATAATGTAAACATTCGTACTTTCATCCTTCTAATATTGTAATAACCAATTTTTCATCTCTTGTCATACATCATCACAACCTATCTGTTAAATAAATATTCAAATTCATTCATACCCCTTTTTAATTTCCCCCCATTTAAAGTCATTCATTATACCCTAGAATTCTAAAGGCCCTTAATTCATTTGAAACTGTTTAATTTTTATTTATTTTTTCTTTAAAATTACTAACACTTTAGTAATTTCCCCATTGACGATCTACTCATTAATAGATTCCTCCTTTTCAACCATAATCTCCCTGAATATTATTATTACTATTGCAAAACGCAATATATAATTTTTATTTTATTTTTATATATTAGTAGCTAGTCCGCTGCTGGATTAATTTTCTACCAAACAAATTATTATCCATTTATCTGGTGCAAACTAAACCCAATTCACACGGCGAATGCAATTAAAATGCACGACAGATACCTTTAAGCCGCGTAATTAAGTAATTTCCATTCGCTCCTTCATCATCATCATCATCACCAGTCGTACAGCAGCTTTAAAACGCGTGTCTAAAATCCATTTATTCCATCATCATCATCATTATCTCCAGTCGCAGGTACTGCAACTTCAGGCCGTGTATAAAGAATCCATTTAACCCATCATCATCATCACCAGTCACACTGCTACTTGAAACTGCGTGTTTTAATTTTATTTACCTTCATCATCATCATCAGCAGACGTACTGCTACTTCAAACAGCATATCTTAATATTATTTACCTTCGTCATCATCATCATCATCACCAGACGTACTGCTACTTCAACCTGAGTATCTAAACTCTTTCAACTCCATCAACATATCAGTCCGTTGAGTAACTTCAACCTGTGTATCAAAATCCAACCTCACCATCATAACAGTCCATAAAGTAACTTCAACCTGTGTATCAAAATCCTTTTGACCCCATCCTCTTCATCAACAGACCTCTGATATCCACTACTAAACAAGGCCTAGACTTATGATATCTCTTTTTTTTTAAAAGTCACGTTTTAATATTGGTTGAGTTAAAATCTTGTTCAGTTCTTGTGCTATTGGAAAAGTTGTTCGTACGATGAGAAATTTTGAGTAGGCGTGTGGCGTAAATATTACCAATTAAAATAAAACATAACATATCAAACAGATGTTTATTCATATGTCAAAAATGCTTTTACTTATATTTTCATGCATTTAAAGTTTAATTAACCTATATTTCAAACTTGCTCCATTCCATTTTACGTAAGTAACCTTTATCTTTCATCTGAATAAATATTAAATTACTGATTTCAAACACCGTTGAATAACCAGAGCCTTTCAAACGAAAATTAAACATACGCTCTAGTTTTTTTTTTCAACAACGCTACTTAGATTTGAAACTATGAATATAACAACAATTCGAATAATTGGTCTAATCATTAAGTACTTATCTTATTATGAATCTCACCTATCAAAATTTAAATTACTCTAGTTCTAGTTCCCCTTACATTTTTTTGTTTTTATTTACCTAGGTATTTTTATTTTACTCAATATACCTAAAAGTGACTCTTCTTATTTTTTATTTTGTAATAGTTTACAAAAGTTTTAGTTTGCTGCCTTAAGTAATTAGCTAGTCTAGTATTCTAGAAGTAAAACTTGAATTGTTTAAATTTTAAATATAGTCGAAAAAGTTCTAAAAATAACCTAATTGATGATAAGTGATTATGAAAATAACGATAATTCATCTAAAACTAATTTTAATTTTACTAGTAGGTAGGTACTCAATTTTTAAAACTTTTTGTTATACGTACCTAGCTACATTTTTTTGTTAAGATTTATATGATTAACCCTAATTTTACTTGTAATCATAGTTCTATCTACCTACTCTACCTAGAATGTTTATTTTCACCATGATGAAATCTCCTAAATCAAAAAATGTATAAGTACCTAAGCAAAGTTTTATTCCATCTGGTCTCTTTGCAATACACCAGATTAAAGAACACGTTATTATAAAACTGCCTATTCTACTCATGAATTTTCCTGTGCATATAGACAGCTAAATATGAATGCACTTTCCATAGCTACCTATTATTAAACAATGTTAATTAGTTTGTGAATTTTTTTTGTTCCTTTTTAAGTATGACCTACCAGGCTAAAACCCAGCTAAGTTTATCAATGCAGCAGATTCCATTATAGATCACACAAACAAGTGGCCCAAGACAGACCGTTCGTCCTGAAACATTTTTTATAAGCCCTTCTCTATAATTAACACTAGCTGACCCGCTCGCGATTTCGTCCGCGTGGAAGACGATAACGCAGCCGCAGTGAAACAAACAAACAAACAAACGTCTAAAATAATTACAAAACCTCCTATTTAAACCCTGTTTTTCAGTTTGGGGTCACATTTATTCCTGTAAATACTGAAATATCAACAACCACACCGTGAAACTACATTTGAAACGACACCACACTTGAGTTGTTCAATTTAATGGTCCTATTTTAAACTTAAGGTCCTGAAAATATTTCCATCTCATCAACTACACCATGTACTTAGTTACATAACTTTTACTGCATCGAAATAAACTAAAATCAGGCCAAAACGTAGTGTATTTTTTTTACAAATATACCGTTTTCATGCCTGCTTTCAGGAAAATTTCAGGAATTGTTGAATCACATGTTTGTTAATTTCATTTAAGGAATCTACATGTAAAATTTCTAGTATACGCTATAAACCGGTTCCGAAATACAGAGCACTTTTGTTTTACATTATAAAGATGCCCCTTAGAAAGCGAACTTTCCAAATTCCTTCCTTAGTAGACCCTAACACTTTAAAAGAAATATACACTCCAAATTTCAAGTCTCTACGACCAGCGGTTTAGGCTATGCGTTAAGACTCGGTCGGACAGTCAAGACTTTGTCTCCTATTATAATGGATTAGACCCATCTCAGATGACAATGAATATGACAGTTACGAGACAACTCGGTCGCTACGCACCTATCAATCATCTCCCTTCCATCGTTAACCATCGAAGAGAACCATTGCCCCTCCCGCTTACATCTTCGGTCACTGGCTACCTATCAGTCTACCGAAATACAACCTAAACGATCCTTAACACGATTATTCTAAGTAAGTATTGCAAATCGTTGAGGAGTTCAGTTAACGCTTTCCGGACCATCATCAGACCTGGTATTTGAGTAGGCATCAGCCTTCTAAATGACGCCGTTTTGAATCATCATCATCAGCCTGATGAAAACACCATTGGCTATAAGTCCTCCTTACAAAATTACTGAATTAGATTTAATCCATTTTTTCTAACATCTAAACTTGCGAGAAATTTGCCAAAAATTAACTGGTTTGGTGACTCATCACTAATTTGCTAATTATTGCTAAACTACTAAAGCTATCATAAAACTGATACATGTACAAGAATCCTGATGAATTTGCCCATTGTTTTCTTGTATTCACATGTAGTAATAAACTTGGGTAATGAAAAACAAAATACAATTATGCAAACATTTGTTTACGTTATTGTAATTTTTTGTTTTTACGCCAAAAAAAATTCAAAATACTGTTATTTATGCAAACGGCATCACAAATAAATCGGTAGATATGTATTACATACATTTACAAGCACTTTTCGTCGTTTTTATAGCACAAAAACCACAAAATCACAATTTATTTTCAACATTTGATTGAAAAAACGGCCGAGACTAAAAATCTGACACAGAAAAAATATTAATTTCACATAATTCTGATAAATAGCCGAACCAGTCTATGGTTTATGGTCAAGTCGTGTTCGGCACCGTTCCGCCGGTTCAAAAAGCTTGTGTATTGACCCTATACCATGGAATTGAGGTCTTTTTTTTTTCAAGTGTGGGTAAGAACTGGCCAATATGGGCCGTCAACGAGCGGACAGACGTCAAATAATAGATCCGTAGAACACTACGCCAAAGAAATTACCTATCAACTTCACTATACCTACTCTTATAATATCCACACAAAATTCACAATCCACTTTCATATTCCAACTAAATGTAGATTTCTAATTATTGTTAAACAAGTTAAACTTAACTCTAATGTGCTAAAACCCCGTAAACTATAAAACCCTATTTATCTTTGCTGCGTACAATAATCGAAGATCCTACTAAAACATTGATTCAATCGATTAGATTTTTTTATCTTTTCTCCTTGGGTAGAATGACATCGTCTATCCTTTGCCTGTCTTATGGTTTTATAAGCAAAATTCAGTGTGACCAACGCAAGTGAATTATCGCTTATTTAGGCTACCCAGGACGATAATTGGTGACGAAAAAACTGAAAGGCGACTAGTCTCTTATTAATTGAACATAATAATATGCCTAGAATAAAAATCCACTCCCACATATGTTCAGAATCAAAGGTGTTACCCTAATGTCTGTTCTAAAATGAAAAACCGATAGAGTCGTCATTCATTTCTGTGATGCAACCAAGGACGCATTATCTATAGTGTTTATGAATTAATTTTGCTGTTACTGGTTACCGCAATTATTCCTATTTATTATGACTATGTAATTCGGGTAAATTACACAACTTGCTGTGCTTATTCAAAGTAATTTCCATTGTTCCTACCTTTCCTGTATTTTGCAAGGAATTAGACTGCGTTATGCTATTTATGCAGTGAAAAATAGCGACATCAGGTTTAGCGTGTTGGCAACACTTGAACACTGACAGTTTTTATGACAGGGAAAAAATACCACTTGTTGTTGTTGTTTGTGAACTGAATTAAGTCTTGTAAAATGTTTTAAAACAACCAAAATTGCCTCAATAGTGGAAACAACAAGCTAATAGTTTTGTAATTGACATCAGCTATAGATAGCAACCTTTAGACTTACGATCACTTTCAAAGTTTGCAAAACTATGACGCTTCGATGTGATTTAGACAGTGTTTTCTTATGAAGATTTGCGTCGCAATACTCGCAATTCACTTCACAAAGTGCATCCTATATTATGAGCATGGTAAGTCACTCTAATTCTTATTTTCTTTTGTTGAAAACAGTCTTCAGTTCACAATTCACAAGAATTTACCTTTGCTGTTTCAGAACTTCTCAAATCGCGAATAACGCCGTGTTTGCTGAAATTTCCGTGGCTACATCCGGACGTCACAGAAAGAATTTGGAGTGCCCACCAGCCATCCAGACCGTTGTGATGTAAAAAACAATAGCGAGGATTGAAAAGGTATGTTAAAATGATTTGAATTTCTATGTACTTACTAGGGATGGAAGTAAATTGCATGCGCAAAATAAACAAATGTGATTGGGCCAATTGTAAAGGTTCACCTATACTTATTCTGTCCATAATGGACTCCTTTGGAGAAAGACCAGGTCAAAAATATAAATGAAAATAAGAGATATATTAGGAACGCAGCAAGTGGACATCAGCAGTCTCTGCCCATCCCTTTAGAAACAAGTGTAATTGTATGTATGTTTGTTGTCGACACATGATCGTTTCATTCCTCATTGATTAAAATTCTTCAGTATAACTAATTGTTATTTTCTAAGAACAAATTGTCTACTACCAACATGATCTCTCTACGTACCCTCCCGAGATCCATCAAGATTGACTTCTACTATGAAATTCACTCCTCGGCTATCTATTGTGGATGTCCGTTAACGCAGACACATCTACCATGATAGTTCGTACTGCTGGTAATATAAATAATTTTACTGTTGCTTGAATGTAATTACTTTGTTTAACATCCACTATTTATTCCTTAACTTAAATTTCCACTCAACTTACGATTGCTAAACATCTAAGAAGGACATACAACACTCCGACTGAATTTAGTTGGTAAACTATTATTTTTCATATCAAAATAACTATATAGCACTCATCCTACATATCTTATTTTATTTGAGCAATCCTTAGTCCCCTTTAGAAGAAAAGATGCAGCAATCTAACACATAACTAAATAATATTGACATAGACTTTCAACTCTGATTGAAGTCCGAGATCGGTCAAAAATGTCTGTTTTTCAAAAATGCCTTAAACCGATGTCATCTGTAGCTTAACCTATATTTCATCATCACCAGACAGTAGACGACTACTGCTGTATGAAGCCTTCCCCATGATTATTCTCTATTCTTAGTGAAAATATTCCTACTTTTATTTAGAATTTTTGATAACATTACTTCATTATTTTTCAGCCGGGGTCATAAGAATACTAACTCCAGAAGTGACATTAGCAACCGTGTTCTACTGTAAGCCCCACCTAACATCTACTCAAACATAATTATGTACATCTGCCAGTGCGGTTCATCATCAAAAATGTGCAGCAGACTAACTCTTCATGCCACTTCAGGACCTATCCATCGTTCACTGTTCGTCTCATGGAGGTAAGAATATTATAATTTAATAGATTTTAAGTTTCATAAATCCTCTGCAAGTTTTTCTTAGTTAGGTAAAATACTAATTCCAAATTAAGAACGTTTATCACTGAATGATTCAATCCTGTGATTAAACAAAGTATGATCTAAGAACATCTAACAAAGAAAGTATCGATCCTACTATAGCAAGTTGTCCTTTTAATTGAATGACTAGGTTTGATTAATATTCAATTATTATTATATTTCAAAATAAATTCCTTGCCTTCATCCTCTAAGTTCAAGAAATCATCAATAAGTCCTTCAACACAACAGAGAGAAAACATTAAGTCTAATTCCCTTCTATTCAGCTAGTAACTAGCATATTCCTTGGCTAATCCTCAGAAACAAATTTACTTATGTGTAATATAGCTATGTTAAGATTATGTAAAATACCTATGTATGAACCTAATATATTATAACCGTCGCTGGATGTCAGTGGATGGAGGCGGCCTAAAATCGTTCATCATGACATTCCGGGAGGAAAGCCTATGTACAGCCATGTAGATCCGATCGATGATCACGCCCTATGACCAAT